>CM053407.1:50872115-50903592 GCA_028644305.1 Xerus rutilus | reverse complement strand
CACAGTTTCTTTATCCATTCATCTATCGAAGGGCATCTAGGTTGGTTCCACAGTTTAGCTATTGTGAATTGAGCTGCTATAAACATTGAAGTGGCTGTGTCACTGTAGTATGCTGTTTTTAAGTCTTCTGGGTAGATAAATTCATTTTTTTTGGATAAGCAAATACTGGAAAATTAGGACTGTATGGTAAGAATTCTAAAGAAATTATTTTTATATTAAATGTTCTTTAATGATCAAACCAATAATTCTAACATTTATATGTATGTATGTACATGCATACATATATACACAAATGTTAATACATAAATAATAAGGGGTTGAGGTTGTGGCTCAGTGGTAGAGCACCTAGCATGTGTGAGGCACTGGGTTCAATCCTCAGCACTGCAAAATAAATAAACAAAAAAACAAACAAATAAATGGAATGAAGGTACGTCCATGTACAACTAAAAAATTTAAAAAACAAATAATGAAAAATAAGATATTTCATTTACTTTTTGTGTATATGTATATAGAAACAAAAACAATTAGAATTGTGGGGAATTTTGTGTAGATTTCCTTCTTTGAGTCATTTATATTGATATTATAGTAACATTATTTTTCTGAATTTGAAATAAAATTTCTGTTAATATTAGAAATACTTATTGACAGGTGTTTTTACAAGTGCCTGACCATTTAATAGTAAATTGTTTAATCAAATAATATAGTTCTTTTGTGCAATATTTATGTATGTCTAATTTATCTGTAAGACCACATACTGTCAAACTGTTGTATTTTTTTGTCCTTCTGGTGTTACTGGGGATTGAACACAGAGGAGTTCTAAAACTAATTTACATCTCTTGTCCTTTTTTATTTTTGAGATGGGATCTCATGAAGTTGCTGAGGCTGGCATCAAACTTGTAATCCTCCTGCCTCAGACTCCTGAGTAGTGTGCACCACCATACCCAGAAAAGTGATGTGTTTTTTAAAGTCATTGACGATTATCTTTGAAGTTCAATATGTGAGAGGATGCTGAGTAAGGGCTCATCTCTGATGGGGGAGGAGCAGTGCTAAAACTAAAACCCAAAGATTTTAAAAAAGCACATTACAATAAAGCAGTCATCTCAATGTTTATAGCAGCACAATTCACAATTGCAAAACTATGGAAGCAACCCAGATGCCCTTCAATAGATGAATGGATAAAGAAACTGTGGTACATATATACAATGGAATATTATTCAGCAATAAAAGAGAATAAAATTATGGCATTTACAGGTAAATGGATGGAATTGGAGAACATTATGCTTAGTGAAGTAAGCCAATCCCCAAAAACCAAATGCCGAATGTTCTCTCTGATTAGTGGATGAGGATACATAAGGGGGATGGGAACGGGAAACATAGCAGAGATGCAGGAGTTCTGGATGCAGCAGGGGGGAAGGGGGAGGAAAGAAAGGGAAATGGGTATAGTAACAATGGTTGATTGAGAAGGTCATTACTGCCCCTGGTGCATGTATGAAGACACAAATAATGTGACTCTATCTGATTTGCAACCA
Organism: Xerus rutilus; assembly: GCA_028644305.1. Taxonomy (NCBI): domain Eukaryota; kingdom Metazoa; phylum Chordata; class Mammalia; order Rodentia; family Sciuridae; genus Xerus; species Xerus rutilus. The sequence continues at coordinate 50,902,063 of CM053407.1, read as the reverse complement.
GAGAAATGGAAAAACTGAGCTCTGTTTATGTACTATGACTTGAAACGCATTTAAATAAAATAATTAAATTTAAGAAAAAAAAGAATGAAAGAGCAAAAGGGCTGGGGGACATCCTTCTGTACCAAATGCTGCTTTTTATCTGCCTATCATCTGAATGCCCCTTGTTTGGGTAGTCACTAGATTCCATTTCCTGCTGAGCAGTGAAATATCTACTGTTCCCAGCCAGTCATGACCACTCCATTTCTTGTCAGAAACTGGTTTAGATTTTGGCATGTGACACAATTCTAGACAATGAGATTAAAGAAATTCTGCTGGGGGATTCTGTGAAGTTTCCTCATTATTAAAAGGAGCCAGACAAGAGGTAAATTGCACTTTTTCTTTTTATTATGACCAAATAAATGGTTGAGTGTGATGTTTGATGCTGTCACAACCACTTTGCACCTAGATAATCTGACTTCAGGATCAAGCCCAGGATGGTGTTTTTTTTTTTTTTTTTTTTGGTGCTGGGGATTGAACCCAGGGCCTTGTGCATGTGAGGCAAGCACTCTACCAACTGAGCTATGCCTCCAGCTCCAAGGATGGTGTTCTTAATAACATCGTTGAGCCTACACGGTTAACATATACAAAGAGGGACTAGACTCAGATTTTGTAGTCTTCTAATTGAATTTTATGCTACATGATATCATACATTTCCTTGTTTAAACCAGTGTTGATAGGGCTTTCTATTGTTTGCATATAAGAACATCTGAACTTCTCCAGTAAGAGAGGGAATTAACCATAGGAAATTACTACATATTAAGAATAACAATATTATCTATGTAGTAATTTTTTTTCATATTTTCTTTCTCAAAGGTATTATAATCCACACTGTACAAACAAGGGGGCTAAATATCCTATAAGAGATTTACTTGCCCAAGTTACACAGCTCATAAATAGCAAGTATCAAACTCACTCTTCAAACGTCATACACTCTCTCTATTGACTTATCTTCCTAAAACGACCTTGTAAGTTCTTTAGAACTCATCGAATTTATTTCCAAACTAATGATTTACTGTCAGATTTGTAAAATGATAAAAATTTCAACACTAATTTCATGAAAAAGGCACTGCTTGGGGGGAAATTGTGTATTATATCCAAGTCAATTTGAACACTGGGAACTTTAAAAGACGGTATTGGGTACTGGCTCAGAAAACAATAGAAGAACCAGTTCAGAACTTTTCAAACAGTTCAGAAATATAATGCAAAATTAACTATTCTATATTTTTCCTCACTTTTCTCCTGTGTATGTCACTCCTCAGTATAGCCAGTTTCTAGTTCCTATTGTTGAATATATATAGCAGCTTTTAAAAAATTACAGTCTATTCTTCAAATATAGCAGAGTCATGCCATCATTGAAATGAAGTTTGAATATTGACAGGTAATTTTAAATTCTCAAAGCCTCTTCACTGATACTTCTTCCTCCGTTCTCTCTATCCTCTAACTCATACTTCAGAGAGCAGCAAACAATCTTCCCAAAAAGAACTCAAGTCATTTCTCTGCTTATACCAGTGGAAGACTCTCACTCCTAATGTGTAAGAGTCAGCATCCTCTGGCCCTTTCTATCTTAGTCTTGACCCTCCCAAACTAAACATTGTTTTCAGTACTTAGAAGATGCTAAGAATTCTCTGGCCTTGAGGGCTTTGCATTTGTTGCTCCCTGGCCATAAGTCTTCTTCTTGCCTCTTCTTACAGGTAGGGAGGCACTTCCTGACCAGCACGCCTAAACTAGGCTCCCATCCACTATTCTCTACCACAATTCCCTACTGCTTTCATAATGTTCACAAAAACTACCAATCATTTTATGTATTTGCCTTCTCTTTTCTTTGCTGTCTGTCTCTCCCACTAGCATGTCTGTTCCCTGAAGATAAGGCTAGCAACTCGTCTTCTTTTTTTCAAACATTATATCTTGAGTTTGTAACACATTGTCTGGTACTCCATAAATGTTGAATAAATGAATGGATTGAACACCCATTAATCCAGACAGTGTGTATGTGTATACATGAATATTAAAAGAAAAGAAATAGAATGCTATGTAAAGAATTTATAGTTGACCACATTTTATTCAAGTATTAAGACACCAAAGATTAACAAATGGCTAGGTCAATCAGCTCCTTTTGGAAATACTTAACAATTTCATGTATTTCTCTTCACTGTATTTCTCTTTTGCATCTCAGCTACTTGCATTAATATATTTTCTATTTTATTAATTCATAAAGTCCAAGAGGACTTGAGAATACAGGACAAGCAAGAGTACTACCACTGACTAAAGCTAACTCCAAAATTTTGGTAACATTAAAAGAAATAGCGTATCTAATTCCTGTAACTAAAAAATGACCAATATATGATAACTGTAGTAAGTTAAATGGTGTCCCAAAAACATGTTCATATTCCCAGAATACATGAAGGTGATCTTAACTGGAAATGCAGATGTTATTAAGGATCGAAGGATGGCATCAACTTAAGTCCAAGAACAAATGTGCTTTTTAAAGAATCAAACAGAGACACCAATTAAAAATGTGCAAAGGGGGAAAAATTAATCAAATAGAGAATAGGAGAAACCATGAAAAAATTAAGACAGAGATTAGACTACCTGAACTTGCTCTACATACATCATGAAATGCAAATATATCACTGAACAGGTACATGCAAATAGATAAATGCATTCTTGAGGTACTTTGGACCTACATTATCATTCATCAGTTCAACTTTATTGAATCATTTTTATTATCTATGAAACAATGGCATTGGACCAGATTAGCACTTATGAATCTGACATTATTTTACCTAGAGGGACACCTGAAAGGTCCTGAATCCTTATTAATCTAGAAAATGTTATATTTATTAGCAAATTCATTTTTTAGGAAGAATATGCATAAATTTCATCAGATTTTAAATGAGTTTGGGACCACAAAAAAACTAACAACTTCTACACTAGAGGATTGTAAAGGTCCTTTTTATTTGTTATATTGATATATTTCAGGATCATATCACTTTAAAACAGCCAAAGAGATTTGGCATGCTATTTTAATCAGTAAGATTTTTCTTTGAAGACCAAGGCAAGTAAAAGAAGGAACTATAATAGAGATTGTTTTAAGTAAACTTATCTTCTTCTAAACATTATAATAAAAATCTACAGGTTTCCGTTTTCTTGTGCACAGTCTGTCATTACCCACCATGCTCCAGCAAAGGAAATAATCCTGTAGTCAACAGTATAAATACAGACTCCAGGTTCCTTGAGCTCTGAAATTGCTATATTCAAGTTAAAGGGTCAGAGATGCATGAAGAAAGAGAAAAGAAAGTAAATGACAAATACAGTTTCCTTACTTCTCTCAGTGCAAGAGTCTTCAAAGTTGTGCTTACTGTAACAGCCATATTTCTGCATTTTGTTACACTAAAGGTTATAAAGTACAGGCTAGAAGGGAAATATATCTGAGATGAATTAGATACTATGATGTTCTTAGAAATTAGTCTCTTTTCGTTCTTTCTGAAGTTTACCAAACAGAAACTGAAGGACTTTGATATCATCACACAAAGCAGATGTCAACAGTGCAAAGATGTAATTAATTGTATGTCAAGCATTCCTGTAAAGAAAGTATGTATGTCCGCAAATATTTCCAAGTTAACAGAACTAGATGTGACATGTGGCTTGTGACATGAATTTTCCAGTAGTGCCTCTTGAGAGTTAAAATAAACTTAGTTTTTAGTTTATTCATGAGACACACATATCAAGAATATGGGGCATGTAAATAGGTTATTAGATTAGAACAAGATGCTATAGATCTGGTATAAGAGTTCATTTAATCTGGCATAAGGACAATAAGTGTCCCTTATTATTTGGATAATACAGCAGAAAAGTTACACTATCATTCATAAAATTATGTATAAAAGTTGTCCTTTTAAAATTTATCCAACTATCCTTAAAAATTATATATTTGAAGTGATTGTTTTCCCCCCAAAATGAACTTTGCTGGGTTGTTTTTTGTTTTTTAAATAGGTTGAATTAACTGCTGAGTGAGGAAACAGTGAACAATGATTAGGAATGTAAATTCTTGCATCAAACTTCCTGGATTAAAATGTTGTCTCCACTATGTAGACACTGTTTTTTTACTTTCAGGTTGTGTAGCTCTCAAATATTAATTAGGTAATTAGAAGGAATTAATTATAATGTTTAGTAGAAATATAATGTTTTAGCAGAAACTGACTGAATTCAACCCTCTGCAAAAAGAATGCAAATTATATATCACAAAAATCTTAGTTAGTCTAAGCAATATGTCTGTACACATGATGGATTGTGCTGACATGCTGTTAGAGTTAGCTAGAGTTTCATGATTCAATTACAATGTATTTCAATTACATTCACAACCTATATTTCACAATACCTATTACATATGTACTTAAGTTTTTTTCCTCAATCATAAATAGTAATTTATCACAATATATATTGGGTTCAAAAGTCTTTTTCTCACATACTTAATTCAGCAAAATAATTCTTACCTCATTGACAAAAAATGGAAAGCTGCCAAGAATAGTCAAGATGCCACTTGCTACCTGATCTGGGATAAGTATCTTATGCTTGCTGGACATGGTTTCCTTATATGTAAAGGCACATAATGATAGAGGTCAGGCTTTCAAATCTAGACACTCACATGTCCTATGGTAAAAAAAAATTGTAACTTGCATTCCTTGCTTTCATAAGTAACTTGCTTTCCACTTTATTAAAAGTTATTTTATTTAATTTACTATGTTTTATTCTTAGTATGTAAACCAAAGTAGTCTTCTAGGAGAATAAAATAAGTCTGAGATGTGCTGAAGCCCAAGAATTTCAGATATTTTGTTGATTGAAAAATCAAGTTCCCAAATACTGTATATTATATAATGTGATTATATTTAGGAAAAAAAAACTAAATTCCATTTATATGTATATAAAAGCGTACATATATATGATAATGTTAATACATGTACACTTAATTATAAATGCATAGTTATAAATACTTAATATGGTATAAAAATATTTGAAAGCATGCATACAAAATATTTTACAATGATAATATAAACGGAATGGAGATGCATTTGAAGTCAAGATATGCAACTATGTTGTGTAATTTTTTTTTTAACCCAAGTAGATATTCAAGAATTATTTATGTAATTCAAATATTTAAATACTTTCTTTTTGGGGGTCGGTGGGTAACAGGGATTTAACTCAGGGGCACTCAAACACTGAGCCATATCCCCAGCCTTATTTTGTATTTTATTTAGAGACAAGGTCTCACTGAGTTGCTTAGCTCCTCATTGGCTTTAAACTTGCAATCCTCCTGCCTCAGCCTCCTGAGCCGCTGGGATTACAGGCATGTGCAACTGCACCTGGCTAAATACTTTCTTAAGCAGTAACTTCTATGTTTTCATAAATTTTTATACTTTAGTTGCTATTAGTTTCATATGTTTTCATGTATATAAATTAATTATATTTGGTATAAAAACTGACAATATTTACACTAATAACCTTTTCTTGTTATTCTTAATGTTAAAATTAATGTTTTTGATTCTCCTTTAAGAAATGAAAGGTGTTTATTTTTTTAAATATATGAATGATGATAACAACCTTCTATAATTGAATGTTTGGGAAGGTGGGCATTAAGAAATTGGCATTTAAAAGCAGTGAGATGTTTCCCACTTTGGACAGAGAACTCAATTGATCTGAGGAGCTTGGTCACAGAGAGAGAGTATGTGCAGTTAATGTTAAGGCTGTATTGAATAATTCAAACATTAAATCAGTGTCATCCATTCATGTTGAAAGCAGGTCACAAAAGTCATACATTATTATAGATGCATTTCCTAACAGTTTAAAAGGTGTTAGACCCTTTCCTTCTTTCTGAATCATACTAGACTTAAACTGTGTTCCTGAATATACTAAATTACAGTCTGCATTTGCTTTGGATTACATTAGCATGAAAACTAAATGAAGGTCATAATAATAAAAAAGGACAAAATATAAAATCTTAGCCACAGTCCCAGTAGTGTAATCTCTGGAAATCTCATCCCCAAATCCCCATGGCTGCTTTCTGAAGCTCCTTTGGGATCTATCAGCTACAGTATCCTTCTCCTCAGATACTCCAAACAGGCTGACAAGCTTATGAGTCATCCTCATAAACTCCTAGTGACATCCTCTAAAACTTCCTAAGAAGGTGGCTTTCTCACTTCCCTCATCTCTGGAGGCTCAAAAAATTAAGGTACTTGAGTTGGAAAGAGAGGTAGAAATCCTCCTCCTGTGCACAGTTCTATCATTAGGTCGGAATCAAATGCAGCCTCGGCTCTCAGAGTACTTTGTTGACTCTGCCAATTATCATTTTCTTAAATTAATTGTAATTTGATGCCATCTTTATGATCATGGTTAGGCCAGAAGCTAATCAGATTAACAAGATTTCCTATTGCTGTCAACACTATTCCTTTATTCAGACTTTTAACAAACAATTATTCCTTATTTGTTTTACATTCTGCTCATTTTTTTAGAGGGAGTTTCTTTCCTATCTGTGGTAATCTATCTAGATTCTATGTAGAATATGTCTATCTAGATTATAATTATCTATGAGATTAATAATTGATCTTCTTCTGAGAGATTTAACAATTTGAGCTTGGTAATTTAATTTCAAATGTAGCCCATCCAGTTACTGGTTCTCATGTGAGCCAGGTCAGTCTGTATGTGAACTGAAATCCAACTTGCCCTCCTCATGAGATATCTAGACCAGCACTATAAATAGATACAATGTAAGCCACAAATGTGACCCACATATGCACCTTTACAGCTTTTAAGAGCTACATTAAAAATAAGAAAGAATCCAATAAAAATAATTTTAATAATGTTTTCACTAACGCAATATATCCAGTATACTGTTTAAATTGTAACTAATATAAAAACTTACTGATATTTTATTTTTATTAAATCAATCATGTATTTTATACTTAGAGCATTTCTCAGGTTGCGTAACTATACTTCAAGTGTTCAATAGCCACATATGGCTAGTGGCTATTTATTGCATATTGCAGATCTGAATGATCCAGGAATGCTTGGTTTGAAAGTGGCTTGGTGGCTTAAGTTTGGTAAAAAAAAATACCTTCTTAAATATCAAGTATCTGTATAGTATGTTCAATAATGGACTTTCTACATGCTGAGAAATGGCTTACTCAGATTGCATAGTAGAGGGCTATCTGGCATTATATGCTTTATTCTATTTACACAAAGAAAGAATATTTCTTTTCAGTTCAATGTTTTATAACATCACACAGCTAGGAAATTCTTTTCTTTTTTTTAATTAAAAAATCTAGGAACCTTCAATAACAAAAGTCAGACACCTAAAATTATATAAATTTTAAAAAAACAAGAGTGTTCTCCCCTAATAATCCCTATTCTGTTCCCTAGAATTACTCAAGGATTACTGTGCTTCATTTGGTACTCTCTTCTACATAAAAGAAATGTTTAGAAAAAGGTATTAAATGCCCACATTCATTTATAGCTTTCTATATAGCTTTTCTTCCCTTAAGTGAGGACTAATAGAATCATTAGTGACAACATAAACATGAATGATGGTTACCAGAAACATTAGTTTGCCTAATCTCAGCCATTGCATGCTCCTTCTTTCTTGATGACAGAGCTCCTATGGAGTCTGAGTGTTCATTCTCACCATTGCCATGTGCCAGAGAAGCACTAACAGGTACAATATTGACTAGTCTAAGCCAGTTAAGCAATAGAAGTTTCCCAGCAATGATTGACTTTCCTAGAGTTAGGTGATACAGCTATGCATGGAAAGTAATAGTCGTTTTCTCTGGACCTTACTGTCTACCTATGATACTTTCAGCCATGTTGGGACTCTGAATGGTGGCCTAAGATACCAAATTAATGTACAAGAATCAGAAGCCAAAATAATGAATAGGACTTGGATCCTTGATATTGCCACAGAAGTGGTGCATTCATGGAATGTGAGATAACCTTTTTATTTTTAATTCACAATTAGTTGTGTTTTCTGCTACTTGAAACTTAAAGCATCGTAATTGAACCAATACATCAAGAATGTTTTAGACTTTAGAAAACATGAAACTTAAATTGTTTTCATTAGAGATATGAGAACTTTAACCACCAATTCTTGAGAAGGGCATTTTCATTTTGATAATTTATTCTATGTGTTATCTACACATTATAACTTAATCTTAGAGTTATTTCCAAAGAAAAAGCAATCCTCTAAGGAATATATAAATAAACATTTAGTTTTATTGCCAGTAGAAATAAAACTGACAAAACTTAGATAAGCAAAATGTAAACACCCCATCAGAACTGTTTGTTTTTAAATTCTTTTGTGTGTACGCAAACTTTTATTGGATTATAAATTAGCATGAGACCTGCTGCCAGTAGCAAGATACAGTTGTATGTTTTTCTACTGTGGTAATTTTGTTTCTGTTAAAATACTACAGTCTGCACATTGCTTAAGAGTTTGTCCAATGTTCCATATTCCACTTTTGAAAAAGGGATAATATAAAATATTCATTATGTTTATTAATCTGTCTATATACATTTGTTATATGTTATATAATATTTAACAAAAATAGTTTTAGTTACAATTTGGTAAACATGGGTTGAAATGCTCTTTCAACATTTCTGTTTAATAAATATTTTTTACATATAACAAATAAATAAATAGTTTGAGTAAATTTAAGGGAATAGTATCAAATTAATGTGATCCTATCTTAAAGTGTAAATGCATATTTTAACAGTTTATAAATAACTAATAAAATCTTTGCTGTAACTTTAGAAATACTGTGCATAAATAGCTTTTATTTTTAAAATGCCACTTATATGTAAAAAACTGAATTTAGAACTCAGTTATTTTGCATCTCTAAGTGGGGATTACTATTCAATATTGATTCATACTCCATGCTAAGTGTGGATAAAAGCTAGATAAAATGAATAAGCATATGCTTAGGGTTCTTACAATGTCTATTGTGGATGTAATAATTTGCTTGCTAAATTTATATAGCATTAACTATTTCCAGGTTTTAAAGTACTACTGAGTCTATCATGTATTCTTAGTATTTTCTCTACATAACTTTAAAATAATAGTTCTAAATATACCTTGTTTTTTCTATCTCCCCCCACCAACCGTCATTACTCAGATCAACCTAAAAGACTTGGAACTTTTTTCTCACATAACACTAATCTGTAGGAGTTTCAATTATTGAAACATGATGATTGAATGCAGAGGAACATATTGAATGAAGAGAGGATGTGATTGGTTTGCTTTGCTCCTCAGAAGCATATATATAATAGTAGGTAGTAGATATGTAGTTTTGGGCTTCAGAAATATATCTCAGCTGATGGGTCAAAATCTGAAAATAATTCCATAGAGGTGCTCGCTGAAATAAAGGCAGAAGGTGAAACTACTGAAGTAAAACCCAGTTAGAGTGGGAAGAGAAACAAGAGAGAAAGGTGTCTAGGAGGATGAGAGAAGCTGATGTTTAAAAAAAAAAAAAAAGACATGAAGGTCAATGTAGCTGAGACTAAATATTGTTCATTGTAGTAGACTACTAAGGTCATTTTGTCTAAATTATGAATCACCTTTTTATTAAATTTATTGCCTAGTGGTAATCCATCAAATACGGATCAGAGGGTGGTAAAATCTTAAAATCAAACCTCTGTATTAGTAATTATTCCTCAAACTGATGTTTGAGAAAGAGGAAGAGAGACAAAGTTGAGGAAGGAAAGAATTTTGGAGTCTGAAGACCTCTTAAAAGTTCATAATCTACTATGACAAAGATATCATTGAGAGACTTTGAAGGAAAGCAGAGATTAAAAGAATGTTTAGATATATAGCAAGAGCACTTAGTAACTGAGACTGAGAAGCAGTGAGGAAGAAAATCAGAGTGTTCTAAAGTCACCACTAGGAGAGTGGTACTCTTAACAAAGTGAAGATACAGGGAGAGGAACATGTCTAGGTTATATTTTGACAGATTTTACTTGGAATAGGATGAATTTGATCAGCCTCAGTTCATCCACACAGAGAAAGCCAACACTCAGTAAGATACGTGGGTCTACAGATAAAGGTCAGTCCAGAGCTACAGATATGCAACCAACTGGTTCTCATTGCAAGAGAAATGTATCCATATATTTTTAAATTTACTACAGATATATATACAGCATAACATGCAGTGTCTACATGGAAGTTATGCAAATGCTACCAATTATATACAGATTATTTTAAAAATTATATTTGAATGATAAAATGGCAAATAAGTAACAAATGTTTTATTTCACATTTATTAAAAAATTTATGTTTGTGTTTGGAGATACACAAACCAGCTGTGTTCTTTTTTACATCATACACACCACTGAGTTTGGTGGCTGAGATTGTTACATATGGTGAACTGTGCCCAAAATATGAAGAACTTTGCCAGCTTATTCCAATTACAGATTGATTTTCTCCCAAAAGCATGGAGTATTTTTACTCTATGTTAAAAGATACTCTTTTGTTTCTGCTTTCATATACCATTTTGATAACATTTTGTGTGTAAGAAGGCGAGGTGCTTATGTGAGAACAATTTGAATTTGTTCCGCCAGCAGGACGCTTATGTAATGCTTTGTTCCCTAATGAGGGCACCTGAATCTTCAAATGAAATTACCAGTTTTTCCAGGTGCAGGTGATCAAATTAGGGGTGGGAATCGAGCCAAATATGTAAACAAAGGAACCATTTCCAAGGATGCTGATTAAAACAAGTGGAAAAGGATCAGACTAATCAGTAATGGAATTTAAAGGGCTAATAAGTTAACCTACTGGGTCTCCTTAGATTGACGAAATCATTGCAGCACTATGCTACAGGGAGGATGAGCACAAACCTTCCCGGTTTTTCTAGGAGGGTATGGATTTCAGATAGCTTGTCTTTTGTTTCCATATTCAAATATTGATTTATTAGTACCAAAACATTGCATAATCTTTATTCTGAAAAACATGTTTTAGTAGTAGGCAGTATACACTGCTTCCTGATGTTCAATACCTTTTCCTAAGAATTTGATGTGTACCTCTCCATTTAAATCAGCTTCCCACACTCAGTACTCCCCTCTCTGCTCTTGGGTAGACACAGAAGTTAAAATCCACTGACCAATGATTGCTTTTAGAAATTCAGCCTAAAACCAATGGTCTAAAGATTCTCTTTTTATCTGTAACTTGTTTAGTAATGAGGATCTGACCCAATGTATTCAGGTTAGATTTGAGGGGAGGCATTTTCCTAGAACTTTTGGGAAAGACAGTTCTTTGCCTACAACAGCAATTGGCAGGTCTCCTTGTAAACACATTTTTGGCTTCAAATGTCTGTAACTATCTCATTCTGACTACAAGGACAAACTGGCTTGTAAAGAAAGCTAAACCAAACAGAATCCAGGTGAAAAGAAGCCAAAGTTTTGACTAAATGGTGTACTGATTGAGCATCCCCTTATTATCTGGTTTTCTTCAGTTAAATAAGTAATTAAGACAACTAAATTGGTTTCTCTGTTAAAACCAAAAGCATCCTAATAGTAGTATATTTCAACAGTAGTTCTTCACAAGTCTGTGCCATATAAAATGGTTGCTATTTTCCCTCATTTCTTCTACATTTTTTATTGGAACTATGCTATGAGTAAGAATTGTCCAGCCAGGTGCTTTGGCACAAGCCTGTAATCCCAGCACTTAGGGAGGCTGAGACAGGAGAATTGCAAGTTCAAAGCCATTCTCAGCAAGGGTGCAGACGCTAAGCAACTCAGTGAGACCCTTTCTGTATCTTTAAAAAAAAAAAAAAAACAGAAACACAAAATAGGGCTGGGGATGTGGCTCCGTGGTCGAGTACTCCTGAGTTCAATCTCCAGTACCAAAAAAAAAAAAAGAATTGTCCCTTCTCTCATTTACTTATGTTCAGTTTTTATTCATGTTAGTATAGGCTCATAGGTATTTATATCATTCATATCTTTCAATATTTTCATAATTTATTTTATTGCCCAAACTGTTCCAGCTTTGGCCACAGTGAAGTTTTTCAGGTGGGTTCTTGTATCTTTTTGACATTCCACCTATCTTTTCTTTTCTTTCCTTCTTTCCTTTCTTTAGCCTATCAATGCTCAAGGTTCACCTTATAGTTTCACTGCTTGAGTCCAACCATTCCAACCACTCCTGCAAAGACCCCAGATTCCTTTTAATGCAGAATGGTATTTCCTAGATTTTCTCATTGCTACTTACGTGTTAACTGCTTCTAGGCTTTCTCAGTGGATAAATACATACAACATACATGTATATTAATGCATTCAAGCAATTTAACTATATAATAAATATGTAACCAATAAAAGAATAATTTATATATCTGTGTGTTTATGTTTGTGTATGTGCATCTCTCTCTCTCCTTCTCTATATAGATATGTATGTGTATATATATATAAACACATATCATAAGAACAATTGTGAATCTAGATGCCCCATCCCTTTCCCTTCACTGGCTTTTCCAGTCTCTGGGCAGACGTTACACACCAGATTCCAGATTCCTGGTGTTGAGTTCCCCATTCCTGTTCATCATCCTTCCAATCTCTATCCAATGCCCTCCCTATGCCCTCTGATCTCATCATGACATCTTGGATCTTTTATATTTATCTGAATCTCTGTGAATCTTCTGATAGTTCCCTAAAATTGTCCTAGGCACAGAGAAATAGTATCAGTGAGGTTAAATAATCTAACTAACTGAAAACACTTCTAATGGGCAAGGATTTAGGGAGCTCTCTCACCAGACAGTTTCTTTTCCAACAGTCATGTGCTTTGCCCTGCTTATACCTTGTTCATTCATCACTCAACTCTATGACTACACTGTACTCAACAAATCAGGGGACTATCGGCTAGACCAACTGGGCAGGTGACTGTATGGTACTACTAGAGAAAATATTAATACTCATCTTGCAGAGTCATCAGTGCAGTGATCTATTTCATGGACAACACCCACATAATTACAATCCTGGCTCATCCTGTTTCTCTACTGATACTAACACTGTGGTTCAAAAAGTCTCATGACCACAGTGTGCCAGACTAAACAAGAACCTAAGACATTTGAAGTCATGATTTAAACTCAACCAAGATCTCTCTGTTCATGGAGGTCTCAGGCATTACATCAAAAAACTTCATGTATCTTTATAATTATTATTTTTGCTAACTTAAATGTGTCACAGCCTAGTAGGACCTTTTGTAATATTCACTCTTTAATCTTCGAGCTCTTTGGACTCTCTAGCAGGGCTGTATCACATGTATTCTGTCTTAGCATTCAGTTCATTGCATCCATCCACTTTACTACCTTGACTCTGTTTTGGTGAATACTTCCTTTACTACCAGCTTCCCCCATTGATTGACTTCCATGAACCCTCTTTCCCAAGCTCTAATAAGCTTTCGGATTCTCTTGCCCATTTCCAGTAAGCAACTGGTGTTTCATTTATTGAACCTATATTCACTATTTTAAGCATATATTAAATAAAAATATAATTTTCTTTGTTACTATTGCAGTAAGACTAACATGAATTGATGAAAAACTCACTCTGTAGGAAGTATAGAGCCTTGCTATTTTAATCTAACATCAAATCATATTCTGATAGCCCATGATTACTCTCACTATTCCTATAGAATTAATATTCCATAAATAATGAGAGAAATTCCTAATGGAAAATTTATGAATACATATAAATGAAAGTGAGTTTCAAGTAATTCAGATTAAAAGGATGATAAGATGCACTTGGTGGTGTTTCTGTAAATTAAGAGGAAGATGAATAGTTGAAAGACACTGAAAGAAACTTTACACTGTTATTATCAATCCTCACATTAATATATCAATTATGGCTCCCAAAAAGCTTTCACCTAAACTAGACTTTTTGTCATGAATATGGAGGTTTATGATGGTTGGCCTCACTGAAGCTGAGAATGCTAGAGCAGAGGTAAGTTAGACCTACCTATAGTGGCAGGCCTTAGTATAAACAGCATAGATGGGCATCAGGACTGTGTCAAATCTTAAATGCAGTGAGCTCCTGGTGCTAGCACTCCTCTAATATCTTTCTGTATATCTCAGTTTTTCACCATATCAAAATGTAATTGTTTTAGAGATCCTTTAAGACTATAAAACACCATGCTGATAAATGATGCATTTTATTCTTTTGGTCAATTTTAGTAAATGAGTTAGTAAGAGAAAACATTGAAATAAAACATAGAAAGAACTGAATACTAGAGGCTTTTATAAAGTGAACTTGAGTTTTATTTATTCATTCTTTCCTTGCCCATTATAGATAACTGGGTCAGTGTTTATGTATGAAATATCAATGGTGAGATGAGGCTATTATACAGGCTAGACTACTCCCTTTGGAAGCATGCTGTGTTAATAATGCTCTCAGTTTGTTGCTCCAAGCATTTGCAGAGTTTAAACTGGGAGAAGTCCAACCTTGTCTTAAAGGGACCAAATACTCAAAGTCAATTAGATTCCTGAAGTTTCACTGCAACATAATTTACCACCAAAAATCCTGCTGTGACACCCCTTGGTGATCCAACAGCATTCTACATGACTTTATCTCCATTCATCTCATTATATACCATGTGTTTAATTGTGTGTCAATTTTCTTATTAGAACAAAATTAGTGTGTTATATATCTTTATATCTCTAAGATAAGGTACAGGGCATTTAATATATGTCAGTTAAATAATTATTAAGCAGTAAACATTGTGGAACTTTTTCTTTATAAATAGTTACTAGGAAAAAAGTATAGGCAAAACAAATTAAACTTACCTAAATTTGTGGACTGATTTTTCATCATGTTTCAGAAAATGAATGTCAAACATAAAAATTTTAGGAACTCCTTTTTACTTTAAGTACAAAATGAAATTAGATAAAGTTCCACAATTTTTAAAGCCTTAGTGAAATTTTAAGGACCCATTTTAATTAAATACAGAATGATGTCATTGTAACTCACTAATACTTAATATTTTCCACTTCTAGCCCTTTTCTAAAATAGTAAATCCAGAGGAAACATTAAGTTACACATAATACAATGTCCCTTTCATTAAAGAGTTATGGAACTCTTTTATTTATTTTTTCCTTTCTAGAGGATAAAGTATTTTGTAGTTAAACAAAAGTACAAAACTTCCTATGTGGATATGAGACACAGGAGAGAGGCAATTTAACCACTTTAATCTAATGAATGCCAAAACAGTTCATTTATACTGTGAGTTCAAATTCAAATAACCCACTTTTGCTCTAAAGTTGATGGATAGCCATTAAGCTTTCATGACTGCTCCTAATGACAATAAAATCAAGTTGATCTTTGCATAAATAATTATAGTTCTATGCAAGATGAATAAAATGGAAATAAGTGTATATACTACATATTTACTACTAAACAGCTTACATTTAGACAAATATGTAATTTCATAAAACCAGTTAATGCTATTAAGAAAATCATCTGAATTTTTTTTTTTTTGTACTGGGGAATGAACTCAGGGACACTCGACCACTGAGCCACATCCCCAGCCCTATTTTGTGTTTTATTTAGAGAAAGGATCTCACTGAGCTGCTTAGCACCTCGCCATTGCTAAGGCTGGCTTTGAACTTGCGATTCTCCTGTCTCAGCCTCCTAAAGTGCTAGGATTGCAGGCATGTGCCACCACACCCTGCTCATCTGAACTTTTGAATGAGATAAGCAGAATAAACAAACTGTTGTTTGACGGTGCATGTGTGTGCATTTCCAATCACATTTTCCAGACAGCACTGCATGAGGTCTTGCTTAATGTGTTGGTGGCTGTGTGTGCACATGTATAACAATAAACAATAAATAATAAATATAGTTATTTTTGGAATTCCTGTCCTTAAATTTAAGAAGTAGAATCCATGCGTCTATAAAGAATAGCAACCTTACTTTAAAAAATAGGAATTTTCTGTACAATAAACATTTTAAAATATATTTATAGAATACTTAATTTTAGGTAATGATCATTTTCCTATCAGTTGTATTATATGAAGACACTACAGAATGGTTTGAAAGCTCCTAAATATGGCTGCCAATCTACTAGTCCTCTTCATTCTTCCATCAGATATTTTCTACTAACTGGTTAACAGACTGTTTTCTATGTCTGTTCCATGTTTATCTTGCTCTAGGACTTTGTTCATAGTTCAAAATGAAATGGCCTCCTTTTGCTCCCATCTCAATAAAATTTAGACTATTCCTTCAAAGTCTATTTCAAATAATAGATGACTTACCTTATAATTAAAGATCTGGAAATTATAAAGACCAGGAAATATTAATTATTGGAAGTATGGCAGAATCTCAAGCAATATTGAGACTAAACAAAGAAAAGTAATGTTTTTTACCAAACAAGGGCATCATCTTGGCTAAATTAGGATAGCTAGGAATGAGTAGAGAGTAAGGTTGTAAAAAATAAATATTAAAAGAGAGATTCCAAAGTCAGTACTAGGAAGAAATGGACTAGACTCTAGAGAGTTGTGGTAATCTAAATAATGGCCTCTAATTTCATTTCAGGATAGGAACAACACCGTTTTTGCTTCCATCCCTGCCTAGCCATGTGGAAACAATACAGTACTTTTATCACAATGTAGTAAAATAGAAATGAGAGAAAAATAAGCCATATTCTCTGGAGTTTTAAAATGGCCAAAAATTATAAATCATAATTCACCACCATATCACTTACCACTGCCCTCACAAAACCTTCCTTAATGCTGTACCTAAAAATTTTTTCATATAGTGCTCATTATACTCCTAATGAGCACGCCTATCTCTTCTGTCCTTCCTCTCCCCAAAAAGACCTGCACATCTTACCTCGAGGTGTCTGAACACCAGACACCTAAAAGGACTCTTAAATATTAGTTTTATTTTCTTCTTATGGTTCTCCTTGTCTTTGATTTGCAATGTGTCTGTAGTACTGATTTTCGCATGTCATTTGTACTTCTTTATGTGGATTATTTTTCTCTTTACACTGTAATTCCCTTAAGATCCAAAAGTACATTTGACTTATCTGAGTATCAAATGTAGCAAGGATATTGTAGGTACTCAATAAATATTTATTAAATTAAATTGAGACAAATTTTGCACATCAAAATGTGTAGTTTTTAATTGTTTTATGCAGAAGTTCTTGTTCAATAAAAAGTAATATTTCTTCAATAAGCCACCAACCCAACACTATACTTCCCTATGATATACCATTAACTTCTTAGTCAAATCCCCTACTTCTGGGAATAATAAAGCACTTAGCAACATAGCATGAAAGTGTACATCTAGCTCTTGCCTTAAATTCAGACTAAGAACACCCTGAAGCTACATGAGTGGTGGTTTATTTTCAGCTCTTTCTGAATATACTAGAAAGATGAAACATGAGAGAAAGAGGCAGGTAAAGTCTGAAGCCTTGTGGCAGATCCTTTGTTGCTTTATATCATGAATGGAAGTATCTGCAAATTACTATCAATTGAAAGGATGAGGAAGCTCTGTTTCTTATTATGGCATAAGAGTTAATAGTACTTAAATAACTCATAACTGCAAATATAGAAAAATGGTACATTTGCTGGGTGTGCGGTGGTATATGCCTGTAATCCAGCTGCTGGCGGTACTGAGGCAAGAGGATTGCACATTCAAAGCCAGCCTCGGCAATTTAGTGAGACCCTAAGCAACTCAAGGAGACCTTGTATTAAAAAATTAAAAAATTAAAAAATAAAAAGGTTCTGGGGATGTGGCTCAGTAGTTGAGCATCTCTGGGTTTAATCCCCAGTACCTGCCCTCCCAAAAAAGAAAAGAAAAATGGTACATCTTTTCAGAATAAAACCAGATGCTTCTGTAAGCATTCTATTAAGAAAATGGGAAAGTACTTTGTTCCCAATATGAGTGTAAGTTTAGTTGTTTACCATACTGATTCGAATACCAGAGGTGAGACTGGTATACTTATATTTAAAATATAAAGAAAATGACTGGAAGCTTAATGATTCTCTTACAAAAGCAAATATTTTCAAATTCTTTATGCCTCATTTTTTTGTCTGCTGTATTTCTTTGCATTACTCTAAAATATTGTTTCAAAACCTAGCCATTTTATCTTTGGAGTTTTTTGTTGCAACACAACAGTACTTATAACAAGTATTTATACAAATATTTGCATGTTTTTCTTTGGACTTGGCTGTTTGTCTTGTACATGCATTTTTAAAAAAAACTGTAAGAAAACTAGAAGCCAAAAAATTAATAATCTCTATACCAATTTAACTGAGTCAGAAACTTCTTCAGGTAAAGGAAATGAAGAGATTAATATCCTCTGTTGTGTGGTTCTGTTAATAATCTTGACTGTAACCACATTTGTGGAAAACTAAAAGTGTTCTAACAACGATAGGAGCACTTGTTTGTTTAAAAGTTAGATAGAATACATTTGCAAAACTTTTGAGAAAGGAGAAAGGAATTTTAGACTCTATCCCCGTTAAAGTGAAGCAAAATTAGTTTAACAAGTAATATGCATATGAAGAGAGAAAAAAAGCCTCCTTACTTGAGATATTTCATTCCATTTAAGTCTTAATGTCTGTAGTTTGAATCAAACTGTGTATTATTTGTGAAAAAGTACCTGGATATTAAGGATTTTATACTAAATTTAAGTAGAAATGACACAATGTTTGGATTTGGTTTTATATCTACTTAGAAATGCATGGAAAGCTATTTTTAATGCTTACATGTATAAGGAGATAAATATTAAAATTAAGAACAGTTACATAAAAAATAAAGATTTTGACATATCAAATATTGTAATATTTTGAAGCTAAGATTCCCAATACTCTTTGGGGAACAGCCATCATTACATGTCTCATTGGCATTCAGCATCCTTCAGGTAACTATACTTAATTAAGAAAAAAAAAGAAAAAGAAAATTGACTGCCACCTAGGATATACCTCAAGTTGCAAAATCTTTGAAAGTCCTGATTTACAGAAGGAAGAAAACCAAGTCATTAGTTGTTCTTCCTATAAGGGCAACCAACAAAACACCACTGAACTGATAATTTATTCTTAAAACTTTAGCAGCTCATCGATTATGTAGAAAACAGTGAGATGTTTAAAAATCATATTAGAAATTATTGTTTAAACAAATGTGTGTATTTTTCTAACTGCATGTTATATTTTCACTGATACTATAGAGTAGGATTTGCTGAAGTGAAGCTTCCAAAAACCATTTGAAGTTGAAGCTAAAAATAATATAATTTCACAATTTTCATATTATATTTTGAGTATTTGAAATGTAATGCAGGATATGATAAGTACCCATTCTTAATGTTAGGTCCACACAAATGACACAGTGTCCAATCATACCATCATTTCCTGGTTGGTGTAACTGGAAATAGTCCAGGAAGACTGTGCTTCGAAATGAGCACTCACAAGTGCAATTTTGACCATTGCAATGATGCTGAGGACTCCCACTGAGCTAATTTGTCTTTCTATGTGAACCCCTAGTGAGAAATGACCTTACATAAATTAAAAAAAAAGAAAGAAAAAAAAGCACAGATTCAGTCAGCTATTGTGACCATGTGACAACAAATAAAAATAACACTATTTCATGCTTTTAATTCTTTTTTTTAAACTTAATTCACTTTCTCCAAATATATGAAAATCAAAATCACTGGAGGTTTTGGGATCATGTTGTTAAACTAAATCTTAAGAAATAAACTATAAGGTTCAAAATATATTCTCCAATCAGTGGGCATGTTCTTCACCTTGGAATTTTATTACTGTATTATCTTGAAGAGGCCTTGCCATATATATATTAATCTTAAAGGGAGGAGGTTGTATGCATTTACTAAATTAGACAGCTACAGACGTTCACTCATTTAATCGACATATACATAAAATATGGGAGTTATATATTTTCACATATAACTCAAATATTTTTAATAGTTTAAGATTTTTAATGTTATAAAAATATGAATTCACTTGTATGTTTATTACTCATTCACTTTATTTATTCACTCAAAAAGAGCTACAAAATAAAAATACAGATTGCTATCAGTGTGGTCAGCTAGAAGATCAATAGGAATTTTCCTGAAGCAGTGAATTTAAGCTGAAATTAAAGAATAAGATGAGAAAAGAGAAGATGACAAAGGAATGAATGTTGTACCGTCATGTTCAGGCAGAGAGGCATTTTCTGGGGAAGGCTGGTAAACTGGAGGAAATAATAGGGAAATAGCATAGGCCATTATGAAGAGCCTTAGAGACCACGTTCAGGATTTTTATCCTGAGAGGAAGGAGAAGACACTGAGGAGTTTTAATTAGAGGTGTGCTACAACCAGATGGAAATTTTTAAAATATTATTTTAGCTTCATTCAAGAGAATGAAAACAAAGAGAGCAAGAATAGATTCTTGGTGAATAAGTAAGAGATGATTACATTTGTCCTGGCTATAAGTAAGTTTGTTTCTAGGATACACATATCACTGCTGTTTTTAATACATATTATCATATTTTTAATAGCATAAAAGAAATTGGTAAAAAGACTGCAAAAGTTATCAAAAATCCCATAATATCTAAAAGACAACTTTTGTTTTACTGGAATTTTTAAAATTTTTGTCCAAAAATTATTTTAAAATTTTTAGTTTTTGTGCAAAAATTTATAAAATTTAATTTTATATCATTGAAATCACAAAAATATATAATTTTGTTTTGCTTTTTTCATTAGTTTTATAATAAATACTATCTTTCTCTTTCTACCACACATTGTCATATTTTTAGTGTCCATGTAAAGTTTTGATTTTTTTTTCCTGGAGAATTCATAGTATTCATTAAATTTCAAATAGGATGTAACCCAAAATGGTTCTAGACACATTAATAAAAAAATGGTAAAATCCCATCTCATCATTTATGAGATCCAATTGAGAGTAAAGTAGGCTGCAGTACTAGTTGCAAAACAAAATTTAATTCGTTTCAAGGACTCAAGGGAAGCCTACCAAGAAGTAAAAGTAAAGACATCTGACAAATCTCTAAGTCTTGAGAAACTATAGTGAAACTTCAAATTACTAAGTCTTGAGAAAGAAAATTCAAACATTATGCTATATGTAATTTACTCCTACACATAGTTTTACCTCTCTTTAAAAAAAATTTTAAACATTGATACATATTTTATCATATAGCATAACCATAAAATTCAAAAAATTGCTGCATTATTAAGACAATTAAGCACAGCCCCTACTTTACAGTGAGATTTATAACAAGGCTGCTTAAAGACAGAAATTCTATTTAATAACAGCAAAGATTTACATTAATTAGAAAAAAAAACTATGATATGGCTCAGGGTACAATGTAAACTTAATTACACACAGTGGTACTCTTTCTCAAACTTTTCCTTAGAATCAATCTTTTCAGAGACAAATGATTGAGTTGTATAGCACCTATATTATGTGAAAACTTTTAGACAATTCATGTTCCACTTAATTTACTTTGATATTTCATTAAAATAAACTATTCTAAATATAAGTAAATGTTTTATCCTTTAAGAAAGTATAAATAGTTTCCTTTATGCAGTTAAATTGTGCTAATCTAGTAATATTTGACTTTAAAATTGCTATATCTTGCTATGATAATTTGTGATAAATTTGACAATGAGATGGTAGATTTATTTATCAAGTCAATTTGTTCTCATAACAAAGCTTGTTTTATTTGACATTCATGAAAAACAATCTTACATGAAACAATTATTACTTTATCTAAAATTAATATCCCAAGTTGACCAGAAATCACACCTTATTCAAAATGTTAAATAATATGCTGTGTATTTTTTTATTTTCTAATGTATTTTAAACATCATAATAATAAAATTAAATATTGTATATGAAATTATTTTATGATGAACTATAAAATTGAATTGAAATGCTTTTGGAAAATACTAAATTTAAAGAAATTATTAAAAATTACATATTAAATACCTGACACAAATAAAGCATAAACACTTTTATTAGAGAATGTAAAACTGTACTACAGATTGGCAGAAATGTCTTTAGTGTGAAGGTCAGATGAAAGATATAGAGAGCTCGCACATGCTAATCCCTCCATTCACCTAATGTTCTTATGCATACTGAGTAGTTCTTTACTCAAATATCACCTTATCAGAGACACTCTCCCTGATTACTCTGTGTGAAACAGAATTCCCAACACAAAATCTGTCCTCCTAATTGCTTTGTTTATTATTTATATTTATTTGGAGTACTCCTCAACTCCTAGGGTATATAAGTGTGAGCGTGTTTGTGTCTGTGTATGTATGTGTGTGTTTGTGTCCATACATAACTTCTTCCCCCCTTGGAATATCAGCTTAAAAACAGCAACGACTTCATTATATTTTCTGTTATATGCTCAGAGTCTATCACAATAACAATACAGTTTCTTTCATAACTGTATGCTTTCATGCTCTCAGTAAATACAGTTTTAAGGCTGTGCCATGTCAGGCTCTGTGATATAAACTTTATAATATTTAAATTAATTTAAAGAACAATCCTATGCAGGAAATGTGTACATTTTATAGATGAAAGACTCAGACTTAGGTAACAAAATACCCAAGGTCACACAGCCAGAACTGAAGTGTTTTCAATTGATGAGAAAAAGCAGCAACAAAAATACCTGCCCAGTCCTAACTGACTTTCCAATGCTAACAGTAGGTTTTGATAATTGTATGTTTGTCCAGTTTAAACCTTCCTTGCCTAACGTTAACCCTGGGTTTTAAAGAATAGGGTGCTCCAGTGTCACCATGGATGGGTAAATTACATAAATATCTATTTCTGGGATAGATGCCCTCTTACCCTGAAGAACAAGACCTTTGGAAACTATACTTTGGAGTTCATATAGTAACTTTACAATAAGGTCTCTCCATCCTTAAAACATCAGTTTTACAACAGCTAATGTTTCATCCAAAAAAACACAATGACTAACCTACTACTAGAAAAATGTTTTGAAACCCATACCCATAATTCAGCCTGCTGTGTTCAAAAAGTACAGACAGAAACTGGATTTGAATCCAGTTTTGTCACTTGTTAGCTACATAGATTTATTTGGACATGGCACTTAAACAATTGGTCTTCATTTAACTTGTGTGTGAAATATGAATAATAATATAAAGAGGTTTGAAAAATTAGAGGTGCTGCATCTAAAGTACTGATGCAAAAAGTAGATATTTAATAATGGCCATATTTATTAATATTAGGAAAACCATCCTGACATCATAAGTACTCCACAACCTGAAAGCAGTGGATATTCTGATGGCCTTTTTGTGCATCCCAATGAATCAATTTAATCCATCTTCCCTTTCTCCTCATCCTCCCATTCACAAGAAAATACCACACAGAAAAAAAATTATAAAGATATACAGAAATAATACACAGGAAGAAATTATCAATTATCCTTTGTGAATCAGATTGTATGACTGCTTAACATAGCCTGACAATACCGCGCTGTTTCTAATAGAACACTGCAAAACACAAAACAATATGAAATGGCTACTGTTTTTAGAAAGTACTCTTTCTTTACTCATTTCATCTAAAATTGAACTAACAAGGAGCCCTATGTACCATCTGCATAGAGAAAAGGGGTTACTCTAATATGAGAACAAGCATTCAGTTCTAAAAATAATCCATATTAATATGATTAATGTGTTTCCTAATTAAGATTGTATCAGTACTGTTCTGCATATCATATTCTTTTGTAGGCTACAACATTTTGGTTGTTTCATTCATAATTTTTCAGTCCTCACATCAAGATAATAAAATTAATATGAAAATCAATATTAAATAACAAAATAGTACTTTTAAGGGTAATAAACACAAATTTCAAAAGTCAGTCTTTAAAACAATATATTTTTCACATGTCTCCTTTTTTACACACATCTTTCTCGGTTGCCACTGAAACTATATATTTCATCTTAGTTTCCTACTCATCCCTATTTAAGAGTAAGAAACGTACTTTCTTTATAATTATTTATCCAAAAAAATGCAGCAAAAATTGTTTCTAAGGATGTAGCATCTTTTAAAGAATTTAAAATACAAATAATATTCATAACTAAAAACAGAAAAACAATTCATAAATATCTTTGCATCTCCAATTGCAATAACACATATGTGAGATAGAAGAATAGAAAAGATTGTTTTCTCCACCCTTCAGTCTTTCTTGCCATTACTAAGAAAAAAATCTGCTTGCCCTTGAAAGTCCGAAGTGATTTACGATTGTACCCATTGCAACTTAAACCATTGTACCCTTTACGTGTTTATTTTTTAATTTGGGTTTTGGGTTTTGTTTTGTTTTGTTTTTTTAATTCTGGGAATTAAACCCAGCGCCTCACACAAGCTAAGCACACGCTCAGCCATTGAGCTACACCCTCAGCCTCTTTTCTAACCCACAAAATGAGACAGAAATAAAGAGTTTAAGATACAATAACATAGGTAAGTTGAGCTCCTCACATTCCTTCGTGGTGCTAAGATTCAGGAGTTAAACAGGCAGTCAGATTTTATTCCCAATTCAGCACTGTGGACAGCCAGCCAGAAGCAGTTTTCCTGTTCAAATACAACAGATGCTGTGTTTCTTCCTTGTTAAGGGAAGATTTTTACCACATCTTGAGTAGAACAAGCTGGCATGGCACAATCTGTTACGCAGAGTGACACCTGAACATAATTTATTTGTGTGAAGGGAAAATAGTTTGCTTAGTCATGTCTAGTAGCAAAGATGTTTTCTTCACAAATAAATGTGTTACCAATTGTTAGTCAAGAAAAGACAGTTTATGCTTCAATAAACTGAAAACAACCCCCAAATCTCAGTGGCTTAACCAACTTTCATTTCTAGCTGCGTTGATGCATCTCAGGCAAGTAGGTCTTTAACTAGGGCCTTGCTTAGAAAGTAACTCTGGGACTTAGAGTGACAGAGGCTCTATCTTGATAAATGTATTTGCGGCTACTGAGGCCTGAAAAGGAAATATGACAAATCACACTGCCAGTTTCAAATCTGAGAGTTGCTGCACAATAGTGGCATTTATCAATTCCGCCTTAATTTAATTGGCCAAAGCAAAGCCATATTAACTTCAAAGCAAGCAGGAATGTATAACAAAGAGCTCAATGAAGAATTAAAAGACTAGCAAATAGTTTGAATGATTATTTCACCAATAATTCAAAAGTTTAAGTAATTTCCTATCCATTGTTTTTAAGTAAAAGATTGTTTGGGTTGAATCAACACAAACTTAGTGATCATTCATTATACATAGAACAATATACTATATTCCATGAGGAAGAAAAAATCAAATTAAGACACAGCTCCTCCTTTAACATATTTAAGCAACACCACCATTGTTAGCATCTCATCATAGCTAATGAACAGTAGCTAACATGAAGTGAGCATTATCTCTGTGCCCATCACCATTCAAGGGCTTTTGTGGCACCTATGTGTCTTATATCACTTCAGGTAACCTGCAGTTACCATCCTTGTTATCCTTAACTTGAGATTTGATTCCTCCAAATAGTTCTAATATGTATATTGTAAATAGCATTCAATTCACAGAAGGTTGTTTTTTAGATTTATTAACAGTATGGGCATTGGGAGATCTGGTAATACAATTAATGATAATGAGGAAAACTTAGGGAAAATTTGAGTTAGGACTATAGCTCAGAAAGAAAAAAAAAAAAACAGGATTCAAAGGGCTGTAGCCATGGGTGAACGTGGAAGGCCCTAGAAGCTGGCAGGGAAAGAAATGGTTCAATTTTATGTAAAAGGAAATTTATGGTCTAAGACTCCATGAAACTTGTAAGGTTATAAAAGAAATGGCATTGATGATGTCAGATTTGCAGATATCTGGCCACACTTTTCCACCTGAATGCGCATTATAGCAACTGTAATCTAATTCTCTATTGTTGTAAGTGATCCATACAATACTCAAGAGAACAGTACTAGATGGTATTCAATAGAATAAACATGGAGGAGTTACCCTAGATATTATAAAGAATGTGTTTTTCTGTAATCTTTGTTAAACATAAGCCAAAACTAAATACTAAGAGCTACTGTGGAATCTCTCTCTCCAGAGGGGTTTATTTACTAAATGGAATTTTTTCATCAGGAGAGGTTTTGAACAATCCTGCTTAAAGTTAATAAAATGGATTAACTTAACTAAGAAAAGAAAAAAAAATCTTCTCTAAGTACTTTTCAAGGGTTAAATATATGCCCTTGAAGAGATTAGACCATGAAACAGATAACCTATTGGGATCCCTTCCAAAGCTTTGTTTTGTGATTTAAATAATCTGTTCAGCTGCAGATAAATAGCTGCAGTGTAATTCTATTTTCTTAACCTTCTGGAAAATGGAGTATATGTACAAAAAATATTTCAAACTATGATAGTCATTATGATGCACAATATAAAAATATTTAGATTACTACAAAATTTGATCTACCTAGGGCATTCGTCATTCATCTCATGTCCTTTTTTACAAAATAAAAATAAATATATTTTTTTTCATTTTCTACTTTTGTATAAGCAAGTTCTAGAACAAAGTGAATACTGAACATCTTAAAAAATAACTAGCTCTGAAGCTGGGCTCAGTGGCACATGCCTGTAATCCCAGCACTTTGTGAAGCTGAGACCAGAGAATGGTGAGTTCAAAGCCAGCCTCGGCAATGGCGAGGCGCTAAGCAATTCAGTGAGACTCTGTCTCTAAGTAAAACACAAAATAGGGCTGGGGATATGGCCCAGTGTTCAAGTACACCTGAATCCAATGCCTGGTACCAAAAATAAATAAATAACTAGCTCTGAGATGGAACACATTACCAGAATAGAATAAGTAATATATTAATGTATTTGAATTCTTACTTTTACAAAAATCACAATCTGTCACATTTCATACCTCTTAAAAAATTCTAACAACAACAAAAAGAAAAATAGCTGGCAAACTGGTGAAATCTACTTATTTGTTGGTATTCCCTGTATATTTTCAAAAATGTGCATTTTCTCTAAAAATCCACAACTTGTCACCTCAGTTTTGCCTTTTTGCTTGAGCCTAAAATACCTCCCCACTTGGTTTCTTTTAAGTTCTCCTTGTCCTTCAAGACTTGGATGATATCTCACCTTTGCCACGAAACACTGTTCCAATACTCTATTCACATACTACTTACTTTGCTTTTTTTTAAAATATTTTTTTAGTTGTAGATGGACATGATGTCTTTATTTTATTGCTTTGTATGTGGTGCTGAGGATCGAACCCAGGGCCTCACGCATGCGAGGCAAGCGTTCTACCGCTGAGCCACAATCCCAGCCCCCTTACTTTGCTTTAATAATTAATTTGGTTAAAGTTTTCCAACATATGTTAAGAATTATTGTTTTAAGTATAAAACAGTGTTAAATATATTTTAGAATAATTAAAATATCTTTGTGACTACAAATTCTTTCTCATCAACTTATTTTTACATTTCTCAGTGTTTCCTATATCATTTTCACTAATGTCAGTATTTATGTATAATCCTACTTTGAGAATGGCTAATTCCATTTTATGAGGGTTAATACATGGTCTATGTAGGTTAACTACAAAGGGATGAAACTGATCCCCCAAATACTTCTCTATAACCAAATCACAGAGCATAAATAGCTTCCATTTCATTTACTGGAATTTATAATTTGCATATGTTGGTAACTATGTGATTTTATCAAAGAGGAAATTGTAAATCACTATTTAATGGGCTTTTTAGAAAGTTACTAGATCTTACCCATACAGAGGTTGATGTGGAATTCATACAAAGCAAAGCAGTGCTTAAAAAGTGTTTTTTCCGAGGTGCTAAGCAACTCAGTGAGACCCTGTCTCTACATAAAACACAAAATAGGGCTGGGGATGTGGCTCAGTGGTAGAGTGCCCCTGAGTTCAACCCCCAGTACCACAAAAAAAAAAAAAAGTGTTTTTTCACAAGAATAAAACAACATCAAACTAAAAAAAAAGATTAAGTATGTGGATACATAATTGTGAATAATTTTGTAGTTATCTATAAATAGGCTATTTACCTTCTAATCTATAGAAAAGATTTTCTGTGTGTGAAACATGGGTCCTTTTCCACATTTTTTGTATTGAATTGAAAAGACCAATTAGCCAGTGCACAGTTCCTTCATCCATATTTTATTGAGTTCTTGCTCTCTTCTGGATATTGTAGTAAGTGTTTATGATGTATTGATGAATATTGTCTTTACCCTCAACAAGTTTTTTTCTAAGGAAATTTGTAAGTAGACAGGCAATTACAAAGCAGTTAGTGATATTTACAAAGTATGCTTGGGCTGCTACTGAGGTTAAGGAAACACTGGCAGAGGCATATCATGTCTAAATCAATCCCTAATGATGAGCAGACATTAACAGTAAACAGAATGGGCAGGGATTGTGGAGAGAAAAGAAAGGGGTATTCTAGGAAGCAGAAGCAGTATATAAGGGCCTAGAGGGAAAGAAAAGCATGACAGGTTCAGAATGTCTTAGATTTCAATATCATTAGAGAGTGAACTCAAGAAAAGATATATAACAAGAAAGAAGGGGCGGTGGGTATGGTGGAACACACTTGTAATCCAAGCGGCTTGGAGGCTAAGGCAGGAGGATAGTGAGTTCAAAGCCAGCCTAAGCAATTTAGCAATGCCCTAAGCAATTTAGCAAGACCCAATCTCTAACAACAACAAATATATATATATAAACATTGGGGATGTGTCTCAGTGGTTAAGTGTCCCTGGGCTCAATTCCCAGTACCAAAAAAAAAGGAGAAAACTTAGTATACCATGCCCAGAAGAGTGCATTTTACCTAAAACGCAATATGTATTCTTGTATTAGGTTGTTTTGGGGATTGAAATGAATAACACTTGCATTTTTAATGATCACTCTTATTACAATAATGAAGAATAGATGATATTGATGGTAAGATATCAGTTGGGAAACTTAAAATAAAACAGGTGGGGAAAAAGTGTGGGACTAGAGAGCTATAAATGTATCTAAGGGACAATAAAATAGTAGACTTCATTGGACTTGATTACCATCTGACTCAATGTAAGTAGCTGGGTTACTGGTGGTGGGCAGCTAGTAAGAAAAGGAATTAAGACCAATGGTCACTAAATCCTTCTAGAATAGCCTGGTAGGTGAATGCGTGTACCAATCACTGAGATAGGAAACACAGGAGGAAGAAGTATGATCAGCATGGGAGGGAACACATCCAGTTTTGGGTATGCTGACTTTGAGAAGGATATGGAAAGTATCATTACTACAGATTTTTAGTAAATAAATAGGTATATAAGTTTCAAATTCATGAGAGACACCTGTTTCCCAAATTTTACCATTTGCATTTCCTTTTCTTTCTTCCCTCCTGTGACCAATGTCAAGCCTCACCACACAGTTGCTTCCTTCATTTGGTGACAAGTATTTACTGATTTTTTTTATTCTGGAGATATTTCTATAATCTGGTAATAAGTTTGTAGAAACTTTTATTTAATAATATCAATCACTATGTCCTCAGGTATACATATAATTAGAATGGCCTTACGAATGAAACAGTTACATACAGAATCTGCTGACCTACATTTATTCTTATTTGAGCAGTACTTGATTTAAGTATTGGTAAATACTGTCTTTGTGAATTTGGTTAATGACTTTTTTGTGTGTGTGGTTAAAATAAAATAGCTTGGACTAGAGATGTGGCTCAGTGGTAGAGAGCACTTGCTTAGAGTGTGTAAGGCCCCGGGTTCAATCTCCAGCACCACAAAATGAGTGAGTAAATAAATGAAAGAACATATATGCAAAAATTCTCAGTAAAATTTTGGCAAATTGCATAAAAAAATATTGAAAAAATAGTGCACCATGATCAAGTGGGGTTCATTCCAGGGATGCAAGGTTGGTTCAACATAC
>CM053407.1:50861453-50872015 GCA_028644305.1 Xerus rutilus | reverse complement strand
ATAGACCTAAAGATAAGAGTCAGGTGATTTTATCAATCAATGCAGAGAAAGCATTTGACCCTTTTATGCTCAAAACACTAGAAAAACTAGGGATAGTAGGAACATACCTCAACTTTATAAAAGCTATCTAAGCTAAACCCAAGGCCAACATCATCCTAAATGGAGAAAAAATGGAAGCATTCCCTCTGAAAATGGGAACTAGACAGGGATGCTCTCTCTCACCACTGCTATTCAACATAGTCCTTGAAACACTAGCCAGAACAATTAGACAGACAAAAGAAATTAAAGGGATATAAATAGGAAAAGAAGAACTCAAACTATCATTATTTGTAGATGACATGATTCTATACTTATAGGATCCAAAAAATTTTACCAGAAAACTTCTAGAATTAATAAATAAATTCAGCAAAGTAGTAGGATATAAAATCAACACCCATAAATCAATTGCATTTCTATACATCAGTGGTAAACCCTCTGAAACAGAAATTAGGAAAACTATCCCATTCACAATAGCCTCAAAAAAAAAAATAAAATACTTGGGAATCAATTTAACAAAAGAGGTGAAAGACCTCTACAGTGCAAACTACAAGACACTGAAGAAAGAAATTGAAGACTTCAGAAGATAGAAAAATGTCCCATGCTCCTGGACAGGCAGAATCAATATTGCCAAAATGGCCATACTACCCAAAGCACTATATAGATTCATTGCAATTCCAATTAAAATCCCAACATCATTCCTTATAGAAATAGAAAAGGCAATCATGAAATTTACTTGGAAGAATAAGAGACCCAGAATAGACAAAGCAATCCTTAGCAAGAAGAGTGAAGCAGGAGGCATCACAAT
Organism: Xerus rutilus; assembly: GCA_028644305.1. Lineage (NCBI taxonomy): Eukaryota > Metazoa > Chordata > Mammalia > Rodentia > Sciuridae > Xerus > Xerus rutilus. The sequence goes on along the minus strand of CM053407.1, from coordinate 50,871,171 downwards.
ACCGGACCTTAAACAATACTACAAAGCTATAGTAACAAAAACGTATGTTTATATATATATACATGTACACACATACAGAAACATATAAATATATTCATATATACATACATTCTTATGTAGTGGTTCAAAGGTAGTGTAAATGTTGATGTTCCTATAGATATCAAAACATTGTCTTTTAGAAAATTGTGACTCTCTATTGACATCATATATATAAATACTATATATATTTAGATATCTAATATATACTTTTGTGTATAATTAATACTCTTATGTATATACATATATTAACATGTATATATACTCTTATGTATATATGTATATTGACATAATATGTATATAGTATGTAATATATATTAATGTATATTAATATATAATATATTTAATGAGTCTTGCTAGTCATAAAGTCATTGTCTCTTTTGAATAATTTTCTATCTTTTGTTCTGATATTTTGTATTTTGTTCACTGACTCTGATGTGTTTTTGAATTATGTATACTACTAGCCAGACAAATCAGAACTGATGTACACTTAATATTGACAATGTGTATAAGTCTTGCTTTAGAGAAAGTAAGCCTGTTAAAGTGCTCTAATGTCAAGGTGAGGCTTGGATAAGAGTACAGTGGATTGAAATGAAGCAGCAATGTTACCTTAAATTTATACTAGGAGATTGCCAAAACCTTATCATCTGCCACACAATTTTATGTAAGGAACTGTTTATATACTATACCATGTATATAAATAGATAAGTGCATAAAGAGACATATCCATTAATGCTCCCATCAACATAAATTATGCCATAATAAGAAAATAAAGCTAGAAATGGCTTAAATGACCTGTAACAACACAATTATGGTAGCTTCAAATGAAGAAATGTACATGAATTATGGTTTATTCATACAAAGATGTAGTGTGGGATAATGTAAAAATATAAAGCATATCTCTAATCCTCAACATGGAAAGTACTTCATGGCATAGATAAAAGCAGATTAATAAGCAACATGTACAATATGAAATTACATGAGTGATCAAATACATTGCTACATCTCTAGAAGATGTATGTTTATAAACATCTAAACATACATAAACATTTGGTTTATGTTTATAAACAAAAATATTAACAACACTTAGTGGGATTCATAAGTATGTATTAAGATTTTTTTTGTACTTTCTCTTTTTTTGGTACCAAGGATCAAACTCAGGAGCACTCGACCACTGAGCCAAATCCCCAGCCCTATTTTGTGTTTTATGTAGAGACAGGGTCTCACTGAGTTGCTTAAAGCCTCACCATTGCTGAGGCTGGCTTTGAACTCGCAATCCTCCTGTCTCAGCCTCCCTCAGTGCTGGGATTACAGGCATGCATCATCACTCCCGGCTTCTCTTAATTTTTATTTTATTTAATTTTGCTTATTATCAATAAAAGCAATAACATATCTCCACTTTATAAATCTCTATTTGAAAAAATGTAACTTCACATCTAACATGCATTAAAGTTTAGAAATAATGTTTTACATGATTTTTAGATACAGTTATTCTTCATTTACCTCAGATATATTAATTCATTCAAATATAGTTGTTTCATTTCTAAACTTAGAGAAAAATGGATTTTGATAGTCAAGGTAATGAGGGAAAGTGACTTTTATTTCTGAATTTCCTTATATTGGTGAGATTGTTACATTAAAATGGAATATATAGCAAGTTTAGACCAATCTCTTTCATCAGCACATAAAACTTAAAGAAGAAATATTATATTCAAATATGCTTGAAAGCACCTGAGGACAATTTACTAATAGTCACTGCAAAGACACTCCAAAGATATCTTATGAAGGACATGTAATTTACGGTAAAGCAGTGAGTCTGCCACACACTGTCTTCTAAGATGACACAGGCATCTCTATCACAATGTAGATTTTGAAATATTGTCAATTAATTATTGCAGTAAGAACTGTAATGTGGAGATATGCATACAGTAATTAGTGATACACCTTATAATGATGATGTTTTATTTTTCTTAGGATGTTTCTTCCTCAATGTTCAAAATTCCAGAAAAAGCATAAGCAGCTCATAAACTGGTAATATAAGAAAAAAGCATTTGTTAACCCTATATCAAAAACAGAAAAAAGACAACAAAGATGTCTGGTTAAATATAAGTATGTTTAAATTTCAAGTAAATGATGAATATTTTTAACATACATAACCTTTTGCAGAATTATTTTACTACTGACTACTGTGTAATCTACAAAGAGTTAATGAAAAATTATTCTGAAAAATCATATGCCTCTTTTTTTGAAACACAGGACTTGCTACAAATACCCAGAGAGACTGGCAAATCTACAAAATGACAGCAAATTAAAGTTACAAAATTAAGCAATCATAGCTATGATGGTATTTTAATTCTGTCATTCTGTTGTGGTGACCATTCCAGATTCTTTTTAAATAAAAAATTGTTAAGACATTTTTTAAAGTCTCCTGTTTGTTTTAGCTATGAAGAAAGATTGTATTTTGTTTCTTCATATTAAAAAAATTTAAATTAATCCTTCATTAACCATCATTATAGAAATAATTTTACAAAATTTATAAAGAAAACCAGCAAATGACGCTTAGTTTTCTACATCTTCCATAGAAGCCAAAACATATTTTATATATTCTAATAAAAAATGTGTCTTAAGATTTTTTCAAATGCTGACATTTTAGATTCCATAATTTGTATTTTAAATTTTAAAAATACTTTAAAAGTATTTCCATAACTAATTCAAATTTTATCATTTCTGACTAGGTTTCCTTAAAACAATAAATGGGGAAACAGATCTGAAGCAAATTAAACAAGGACACACAACAGCAGAACTAGTCCTTGAATCTAAGTGTCTCTCTCCAGAACTTCTGCCTTTTCCAGGACACCACGTGCTGTTACTATGCTTTGGGTCTACATTGTGGTATGGAAAGAGGAGAGGGTTTTCTTAACTTTGACAAATAAACCACACATGAAATAAAGGAAAGAGCTGGCTTAACAAAGTCTACGTGAAAGCCCTTAGAAGAACTGAGCAATCTCAACATAAATGAATGGAACGGCATATTTGCCAAATAAGCTGCTGTCAACTCAGGTGGCTTTAATAAATAAAAGTCACCATTTAATAGCACCATTGTTCTATGACAAGGCAGCCTCCCTGAAGTATGAAATGTGGTGCTCCATTTTAAGAGGGAAACCAACAAACAGAACATGACCAGAACACAGACAGGACAGTCAAGATAACCATGGAATGAGGAATATTCACCTGTAACAAAAGGGCATTTAGCCACTTTGCAATATTTAGAGACCACTTGACTTATGTCTTGATGATATTCAAGGAAAGAATTAAGATTAAATGGTAGAAGATGCAGCAAGTCAGATTTGGGATTATATAGGTAAATATTTGCCCTTCACAAGAATATTAAAAAATGGGATGGACTTCCCTCTCAGGTAGCAATTTCCCTTTCTGTGAAAATTCACAGCTTCAAAATGATAAATATGTATGACCACCTGTTTGGATGTCATGGGCATGATTACTCCAGAATGGACAGTAATCACTAAAATTTCTCCATTCAAAGAAACTCTTCGGTTTGGGCAAAATTACATACATTTTCCTAAACTAGAGTCTTTTTTTAATTAGTAATTTTATTTTGTTTGGAGCACATCCAGAAAATGCTAAATGCATAACACTGGACTTAATGACCTAAGTGCAATTATTAGCTTTTCTATTCAGCAACTATTCCTCTCTCCTTCCTTCTTTCCCTCCCTTTCTCTCTTTCTATCTCCCTCCACTTCTCATCCTCTTTTCCTCTTCCCATTCTGACTTTCTTCCCATCAAACATCTACTTAGCAATTACTAAATTCCAGCCACTATTCTAAATACATTAAGAAGTTTTTCATTTAATCCTATCACAACCAACGAGATAGGTGCTATTTATTATCCACACCTATCTGTCATAGAAAAGTTAAGTAACATGTTCAAGATCACCTAACAGATGTAGTTCCACAATATTTTCTCCAAACAGTACTTAAAATTGAGGGGGAAAAAAACAGGCAATGCAAACCAAAGCTCCTGTCTTAAGCAGCCAGGTTTAAGTCATAGCCAGGTGAGCAAAACATTCTAGAAAAGATCATTTATCTTTTTTTTTTAAAGTTCAGCAGAAGGAAAGATCATAAAATTAAATAAAATAATAAAGTTAGGAATGAACCCACCCCAAAATTATTTAGATGCCAAAGTAAGCCAATCCCAGCTGTTATTCTTTACTCTGGCTGCCATCCTCACTAAGAGCAGCATGGGGGAGTGCGGGCAACCGGCTGCAGTAGCAGCTGGGACTATTTGTTAAGAGGAAAAAAATAGTCAGTGAAGACAAAGGGAAATTTCAGTGGTTAGCAGTGTGAATGGAACATTGGAGCCTGGATGGGGAGCCTCAAAAGTGAAGTGTAGCAGTGCTGTTAGCAACAAAATTACAGTATTACACAAACCATTCTTAAGGAGGGTGCTACTCAGAAGTGACTTTGCTGGCCAGTTTTTCCCACCCATAGCAAAACTTAACCAATAGCAATTTTGTGTTCATTTTTTTTCATATTAGCACTATTCCACACATTCAAAAATGAAGCAATTCCAAGGTCTGTTCTAGCTATTCACTGGATATAAATTAGATACGAAAAGGATAAATGACATTTTTAACCTAGAAAAACATCATGCAGTTATTATTTCTATATGACTAATATAGAAATGGAGATGTCTAACAATCATGTACTCCAAAACATTAACTTCATATAATAAAATCCAAGCATTGTATTTACTTTACATCCTCTGAGACCAACACTATAACATGTTTATAGCATCTAACATGTTTCTTAGTGTTTACTGTTTTATCAGTGTGTAGACCTTCTTATTGATAGATTCTCCAATTTTGTATTTCATCTTTACTTTTTTTCCCATTTCTATTGATTTTTAAGGCTTAGAGAACTCTTTTTCCTCCAGATATGAAAATTCTTCTATAATCCTAAAATATATCAGACTTCAGTTTGAGCATTCACATTTTGGAGCAAGTAAAAAACATTTGGCAAAAAAATCTGTCAAAAGCAGTGCCCAGTACATAACTTTTGTCTTACTTCTGAGAAATAGAATGACGAGTATGCAATTTCATTCTTTTAATTGGAAGCATAATGGACTTAACTATACTATTTTTCTCCTTCTTATGGCTACTTAAATATTATTTAGAGGGAATTTTGTTTTGTAGAATGATAAGGAGATCAAAGAATATGAGTATATTTTAGAAGTTTAAACATTGAGTCCTCATGACTAACAATTTATACTAAAATTGATAATTTGGGTGGCTTGTAAAATCCATTCTACTGATCCATCTCCTAACTTCTCCTTCCCCTTTCTTCTTTTTGGAAAAAATAAAAAATAACTAGTTTGCTTTCCCATATTAGTGAAAACATGCAATGTTATAGGTAACTCAGTAACCTCATAGAAAAAATCATAAAATTTGCATTTTTAAAAGATATTTTGTTTTAATTTATATTTTAAAAATGACTGATGTGGCTATTCTAAAACTATATCATATGATAAACTCGAGTTAGTCCAGACCTTAAACAGATGGCAAGCTCAATATTCTCATACTAATTCTAAGCAATTATAAAGTATTTGCCAGTTACCATTTATCCAAACAAATATGTATGACACATGTATTGTTATAAAGTTTGAGGCTTCTTTTTCCTCTTTGTCTTTTTGTTGTTTTTGTAATTTTGCTAAGAGGTAAGGTAACGTAGTTATGTCACTTTCATCAGTAAGAAAGCTATTTTCAATAGGAATCATTTTTACTTTCCATTATTTTCTCTAATATTTTCTTTAAAAAATAAATTATTTTTGCTTTGTTCAGAATGATAGCAATGATTGTTACCTCTCTACATACATAATTTATTTTGATAGTTTCACTTTAATTTCTAAAAATAATCAAGTGTTTCCCATATCCATTTTTATTTACTCCTTATAAGTACCAAGGGACAGTGTTTCTTCTTCTGAATTGACACTATTTTTTACATTTCTGTTTATATATATTGTTTTACACTTTTACACAAGTGCATTGTATTTAATTAGTTTGGTGCCAACACGAAAAAAATAAGGTATCAAAATATATTGGAAATTGATTCTGATAAATTAAGTACAAGTATGACAATATTTTTCATTTCTTACAGACATAATAAAATTTTAGTAAGATAAAATTTTAATTAGTTCTTTCTCAACTTAAAATATGTTATATAAACTAAGTTTTCTTATAAAACTTATAGCTATTTTTTTTCTTCAAAACAAAATCCTCTTGCTTTTGGTCATTTCAGCATTCTTCAAAAATGAAGATGTTGTCTAAGTTATTACTCTCCCAATTCTTTCTTTGCTCTTTGCTTAATGCAGTATTCATATATTGGTTCTTTGCTACTTCAGTTTTTCAGTAGGGGAATGGATGTGAGGTTATATTGGACATTGGGAGACCATGACTAGAGAAAATGAGAGAAAAGATGAGTGACATGTGACACAATCGTGTGAATGGCCCAAACGAATTTAAACCACCCTCTGCCAAAACCTCAAACTGTGTCTTTCAGTAATATGCAAATATTTTCTGAATCATTTTAAAGCAATTCTGGATTTCTCTTCGGAACTTTTCCAATAGAAGACCTGATGTCAAACTGGAGCCTCATGTTTTAGAGGAACAGAAGTATTCTGTTCTACTTATTCACCTTCTGAATGTTCCCTAACCCCATCATTTCATTTTTTTGCCATCTTTGTTAGCAACATATATGATATTCAGAAGAAAAACAAATTAAAACTGCCAAAACTGATGTTATTATATATAACAATAAAATTCTAGACATTAAATACAATATATAAAATATATTTATGGAGTTTCTAAAGTTCAGTAGATTCTAAGAATCCAAAGTTATGTTTTGCATATGAAGTGCCCCTGGAAAGCTCATCAGCCATACAATACAGGACTGTTCAGATGCAAAATGATTAGATTAGAGAGTGGTAACCTAATCAGTGATGGAATTATTTGGAAGGACTAACTGGTTGGTAACTATAGGCTGGAGGGAACAGGTCACTGGGAGTAGCACTGGTCCTAGCAGCTTTCTTCCACCATGATGTTCTGCTCACTTGGATCCAGACCTATGGAGTCAACTGACCATGAACTGAACCTCTGAAACTGTGAACCAAAATTAACTTTTTGTCTCTCAGTTGTTCTTGTTGGGTCTCTTGGTCAGTCATGAAAAGCAAACACTATAATAAACAATATGATACTTTTTTCAAAACCAACAATATAATAACACAAACAATATAACTAAAACAAAATAACTAAAACAATATAATACTGTCTTCAAAAACTTTAAAAACTCAAAATCTACTTGTGAATTTGCAGTAATCACATTACTCATACAAAGAAAATGACAATCTCAAATCCATATAAAAATGGGGAGAATTTAATTTAGCATGAGCAAAGAACATGTGTCATACATGTGTATAGTGGAACTATGAACCAAATGGAATTGAGCTCCTTAAGTGCCTAGGGGGAATGTGTTTCTGGAGGACACAGGGCTGCATCCAGAGGATGACTATCGGAGCATGGCAAGATGGTGCAAGGCAGGGCAAAACACAGATCATTGGCTTGTGGCTTCTTGCCCAGCCTCTCACTACTCAAGACTGAGCTCTGGTTCTCCTTTTAGTCTCAACTCCATGCTTCCATAGACCCTGTCTCAACATGTAGTATATATCAAAAAAAGAAAAATCTTGTTTTATTGTGACTTGTCTCCTTTTAAAACTAGATCTTAAGCTTCTAGGGAACAGGGTTGGGGTAAGGTTGTGCGTGTAACTCCTTATTTTAAAATCATTTTAGATTCAATGAATGATTATAAAGTTAATCCAGAGAGTTCTCATATTCAGTTTCCACTATTATCAACAGCATATTATATGACAACTTTATCACAGTTAATGTACCAATATTGACACATTATTATTAAATCCAAACTAAGATTTCCTTAGATTTTACCTAATAACCCTTTATTATCCCAGGATCCCATTAAGGATGTCATATTACATTTACAAAACTGTTTTTATTCTTAAAATCCTACCCGGATGCTCAGTATCTAAAGCATTGATAAACCTCACCAAATATTACTGGGACTATAGAAAGACTGAATGAACATAGAGGCTCCTAAATCCCTGATGGGGGAAGTCAGGATGTACAGTAAAGGCATGAAGCAGCAAGTGGCATCCTAACATCATTAGTCCAGGAAAACTTCCCACTGAGAGATGAAAGAGTTTTTGAATCTTACAAAACACTTGTCCACAATTGACCACTATTAGATACTTTCTTATCTGAACTCAGTATAGCATGACACATCACAGTTTACATCATAATTATTAAAAGCATGCTTAACTTACATGCTAAATTGTGATATACAATGACACACACATCATGTTTAATTTTTTTAAAAATAAGTAGAGAATGGTATTACAATTAAACATCTATGAATGTAAGTGTATTTATCAAGACCAAACCTATCATTTGGACATGTAAATAAATGACACTCTTACCTAGGTGGTGGACCTTAGGGGGAGAAATGAAAAAGGTAACATGAGTGTGAGGCTCCTTTCTAGCATCCTCTCGCCCAGTGGGCCCTGCTTCTCACACTTAAGTGTGTGCTAACAATTCCCTAGAAGGTTTGTAAAAGAGAAATTCCTGAGGTCCAGTATTATTGACCTCACAGAAAGAGCTTCCAGAGGATTCAGATGCTGCCAGTCCATGGATCACACTTTATGTAGCACTGGTTTAATGCCAGTTTCTATCTACTGTCTGTCATAGCTTGGGAGGAGAGCAGGAGAAAATCAGCAACATCTCCTCTGCAAGGAAATTCAATAAAACCTTCCTTCAAGTCAATTATTTAGCAGTAGCTCTACCTCTAATAAAACTTTATAATTTCATCCTTCTGACCATAATGGGGAAACAAACTAAAAGCAATTTTGTTTGTTTAAAATTCAGTAAATAACAAACACTCATCCAGTAAGTACTAGTTTTAGAAATGAGTTGAATAAGAATTTTATTGTGTCCACAATGTTCTTAAAAAAAAAAAAAAAACAACTCTTTGACCACAAGGAGCTTAAAAAGCATTTGAAGACAATTACCTAAATCAATAAATATTATAAATATAATAAGAAAATACCATACATTTATGTTGTGATGCATTTACATTTTTTCTGCAATAGTCATATGGAATAGTGTTCTTTAGTCTCTGTATAATAATGAAGAAAGTAAGTCTCAGACATTCAGTGATTTAGCAAGAATAGCACAGCATCAAATAATATGTACTATAGATCCAAACCCAGAATTTTAAGATTGTGAGCCCCACTATTTCCACTACAACATGCTGTTTCCTGATAAAATTTTCAAAAGTATTTTGGAAAAACCAGACATACAGGTTGGTCTGTAAGGAGAAGAAAGGAGTCTTACATTTCCAGAATTGGAAAGAACCTGAGACATCACGTGGTCCATAATAAACTTTTTGAATCAGGAAAAGAGCAATCAGGAGCAGTAAATAGCTCTATGTAATGCCATGAGCACATTTCTATTTGGCCTTATACCCACAGTGCATCTTGAACTCAGAATTTAAAGCCTTCATTCCCATCACTTCCTAGGAGGAAACTGTCAGAAGCAAAA
>CM053407.1:50844736-50860953 GCA_028644305.1 Xerus rutilus | reverse complement strand
TTCTCTTTTAGGATCTTATGTCAAGTATTTTCTTACAAATGAGAGAATTCCCAAAGTGTGTGATATGAGTAGCTTTGTGTAATAAAAGGATATATGTATACAATTTTAGAGCATCATAGTTATATATAGTAGTGAGTTTCATTTGCATATAACATAGTTTTCTCCATTTCAATCCCCCATACCATCTCCCTTCTCTCCCTTACTCCCTCCACCCATCTCTTCCTCTACTCTAAGGACATATCTATACTTAAATAGCAAAATTTATGACCCATGATTATTGTAAAATGCAAAGATGATGTAATGATCTTCTAAAAGTTGTAATAACTAGAAGGTGAAGGTATAAAAGATAGAATTCAGAGTGACTGTAATCTACCAGGGAAAACCATACATTCTTATGCTATTTAAAATCAACTTCTCTTTTCTATATTAGCATCATTCTAGCATTTAGTGAAATCTAAACTCAAGTCATTTCCAAGGGCTACACTCCTTAGGATATGTTTCCTTCCAACATTCTTAATTTGTATTTGTCTTCAAGAAACATTTATAATATAAGTAAATTTTAGGTTATAAAGTACATTGATAAACATTGTTTCATCGGACCCTCTCAAGGCTCAGTGAAATATACTAGGAAAGCATCATTCTACCTCTGTTTTTCAATTGAGGAAACTGAGGCACAGACAATTATCATTATTATAAGTAGGAGAACTAAAGCTAGAGTAGAGAACTCTGACTTCAAATGCTGAGTTCTCTGAATTATTACAAGTCTGTATTTAAATAATTATTGAACCCAGATACAGATACACTAAGATTCTATTGAACGTTTTATGTATATGGTTTCAATATTTAAATTTTCATTTATAATGTCATCTTATTTAAGAAATTATCTTCTGCTACAACCATGCCTTTATTTAACTATCTCTTTACCAAACATCCCAAGAGAACATTCTCTGCTTAAGCAGTCCTTTTTGGTGTCTACAACTGCATCCTTCCTTATGGGAACTCTGAACACCTACCCCATCTGCCAAACCCCCATGATTGAATTTCCTTGATTGAATTCTCCCTTGATTGGTACTTTCCAGATGCACTGGGATTTCTTCTTTGACATAGGTCTTTGCTCATTTATTTTTTCTTCTTTGAACTCCATTATCAAGGTCATTTTTGTCTTCCCTGTGACTTCATTAATGCAAGATGATGAAAGATAAGGAGATAACAGATATCAATGGAGGGAAGTGTCTGAATCCAACCAGGACTCTTCTTTCAATCTCTTTCCTTGATCTATCATGAGGATTACAGCTATTTTTCAAGAAAACTTTTAGAGCAGAACACTATAACTTAATATTAATCACACCAGTGCTATCCTCTTTAGCTTGGATAAAGTTACCTATAGTGCATAACTATCCATGAACTTTTGAAAATTTGCCGGATACAGTCAGTCTCAACTCAAAGCTTGACTATAATTCATTTCAGAGCAGGACAGCATCTTGCCATTTTAATCATAGCTATATTTTATTGGTTAACTCAATTTATGTTGTACTTATATAATTCGTTAAGAGGTATATGCATTACCTGAACAAGAATAATTATTTTGTCTTTTCATCCATTAGACTTGCCCCTAAGTTATCATATTTTATTAATACAAGGTAGGCTGGGATATCCAGCAAAAAGAGGGAGGAATTTAATATGATCCCATTGCAGGAGGAAGGCAGTGGGAAATAGGATAAAAGATGCTGCATATCTCATACTACCTTTCAACTTTATCTTCTTCCATTTCTGCCTTTTCACCTCTATACTCTTACTGGCCCTTCTCTCAAGCTCTATTGAAGAACATGTCATTTACAGAAGCAGAAAAGAAGGGAAGAGAGAGGAAAAAAGGTATTCTCTGGACATTTTATTGAATACATTTTTATATAAATTAACTCAAGTTATGTATATGACACTTAAACTTTCTCCTCCTTAGATATTTTTGTTCTCAAATAACATCTTGAAAGTGGAATATAGAAGAAAAAGTGATCGCTTTTCTCTCATATGGCCAAATCATGGCTATGAAAAGAACTATTGGGTTAGTCCAACAGACCACCTCTAGGGAGCCTTCTGGATTACCCTGCTGGGGTCAGACAGCACCACAGAGGTGCTGTGTCACATATACCCAGTGCATTTTACATTGGAAGACCACGCAGTCAGTTACAATTCCAATCATCTAAATTCACTCACTACTAGAAATTCACCATTACTGACATCATTCAAGACAGCACAAGATTAATCTGAAATAGATTATTTCTAGCTTTTTAATACCTCTGAAAAGTCTACTGAATCTAGAGTGCAGAGAGGTAAATGAGTCATTTATTGTACTAGACTGAGTGCTCCTGCTCTGATACTCTGCATGTGTTTTTCTTTTCTCTGAGGCACCTGTGGTTCTGCAGGCATTTGCTGCTTCAGATTGCATCTCTAGTGTGATATTGTAGCTGGAGGTGCTAACTAAATTGCACAAGTAAGAACATTCTATTCGTAGGTAATTCTATACTGTCTTTTATAAAAGTATAGTATTGTGCATTTTCAGCAGGTTCTATTAAAGCTTAAGGTTAAGGAAAACCAAAGGGAAATCTTGTGGGAGTTTTCAGTCTACCACACACATAGATACTAGCAGTCCTACTCCCACACCATATGATATAACTCATAAAATCAATTATATTTATTTATTTGATTAAGAGAAACATCATAAAGAGGAGCTTGGTAACAATATAATGCATAGCACTTATTTTTATCAGAGAGCTTTGATATGCTATGACCAAATTACAAGCTCTCCTATGAAATATCAAATGTGGCACCTTGAAAACATATTGATATTAAGGTACCAAAACCCAACTACTTTTGTAATGAGGTATAAATGGTTAGGCACAACAGAATGGTTGCTGGACAAAACTGGAGGCTTATCCACTTGTTTACATAAGAAAAGCAATCAATCTTTTACCCTTATTTTTTGTCATCCTCATTTGTCCATATCCCTTCACATCAAATTTTCAGGTCTTGATATATTTGATCATACTTCTTAGAAATAAATATCATGATACATCTTTCCAAATCGAAGGATTCTGTGTTAATGCTGGATATTACATTTGAAATACTTTAAAATTTAGTGTCACTGTGTTTCTTAAATTTGTTATCTAGATGTTATAGGAAATGTATTTAAAATAAGAAAATATCCATAGTTTTAACCATTCTAATAATGAGAAAATTCTATAGTTACATCATCCTAACCATAGCCCAATAAAAAAGACAAAAACACCATTCATGTTATATAAATTTGAAGCTTCTCTTTTTGTTCCACCTTCTGGTAAATATTTTACCTTTACTTGGAAAATACAGAGTTTCTATTCTTTCCATTGTTGGCGATAATTTAAAAGCTTACACAAGTGATAAATGGTTCTTATGTAATCCTCATTATTGCATCTGTTATCTCTTTCAATGGTTGGTAATATACATAGGTTTTTCCTGGTAATTGATTCCAAATTTCTTTTAAGTCAACAACAGTCACTCTCTCAGAGCCTGGGTTTCATTTGTTGTTTGTTTGTTTACAGGAGGAATCACCAAACCTATTCGTGACTGGCTTTTACTGAGCCCCAGGCAAAACCTATCTTTTGATCATTTATTTATGAGTATGATGTTGCTTTACAAGACATAATTGCAGAATGAAATATTTAAACACTCTGATAGAGCGTCAGTAAAGCAAGGTGAATTTGCATTAAGAAAAAATGGATGCTAGTGAATACTAATACTTTAGTAGATGCTTCAGTTTACAATGATTACAGGTAAACTCCATGTTTAACATATTTTAATAATGAAGTCAACCAGAAAGGTAATTTATATTAGTTGTTCGTCATGTAAAATATGGGATGATGATTCTGTTATCATGGGCAGGGCATCATTTTTCTCCTTAGGACTTCCCTCATCCTCAACAAAAAACAAATTGTACCTCTATTTTTAAAGCCTTTTCCCAGTAGTCCTGCTGTGTCCATTATGCACACACTGGTATTTAAATACCTGCTGCTAACTTGGTGAATTCTGCCTCTTGGGGCTTTTGCAACCTGTTTCTATCTTTTTCTGTTCTGTTCACTAGTGAGTGAACTTAATATTTATAAGACAGAAATAACATCTCTAAGTTGGCCTGTGATTTTGCACTATTTTCAGATGAGGTAAGTATACCGTGTTGATTACAGATACTTAGACTTTCATGTAAGTTTTGCAATATAATGTTCCAGGTGCACTTTAAAGGTCTTGGCAGACCATAAACCTGTATTAAATATCTATATACTTTTACATTTTTTTAACAAAGGATCCGAAAAGGTAACCTACCTTTATGTGACAGGCGTAACCGGGGGTAGGGGGTATCCGCTGCGCGACCTCCTGGCCAAAGCTCCAATAAGTGACCCCACAGGAGCAAGGTGATAGCGCGTCCGGCGGATGCCATGCTGCGGTCTCAGGGTGCAAGCCCTCCGGAGTCTCACTTTAAGGCGGGTTTGAGTTTTACTTAGGACTTCCGTCCAGGGGCAGCGTGCGAGAGGCTTTGTCAGAAATCGAACGTGTTGTCATCAGAAAGCACAGTTCCGAAGTGCCATTTGTCAAGCTGTATTTGGACAAGTAAAACCTTCTTTTCCTCAGGACAGTTGTTTAAAAGCCTGGAGCAGGAGAGCATTCCGCGGAGTGCGTCTTCAGAGCCATGTCCTGTCTGGAGCTGTCTGCAGTAACTACACCGCGGACTGAGGAAGAAGCTGTATTTTTTTCAGTCACCGGCAAGCGTTTCATTCAGAAAACAAACCCAGCACACGCGCTACCTTCCCCCTTGGAGATCTTCCCTCCGTCTCCCTGAAGGCTCTCAGAAGTCAGCCTCTTGCACCGACTTGCTAACAGATAGTTTAAATTCACGTTTCCCCTTGCTAATTAAAAAGAAGTGCCATTCCCTCTAAGAGGTGCGGGATCCACCCAGCAGGGATGCCGTCTGTCAGTGCGCTGTTTACAGGAAAGTTCAGGCAGGGTTGAGCAGCTACTTGCTGTTTCTAGGAAGTATTTCTGGTCCACGTGCCTGCTCCCATCTCCCTCTAGTTTATATCTGGCCCTGTTACTCAGCGTCTGCGGACAAGTCCGCGTTTGGCGGGGCGGGGGCGGAGGCGGGGGCGGGGCGGGGGGGGGTAAGCGAGGAGTGGGGGTGGGGTGGAGGGAACCTATATAATAGTCTGATTATTTGGGAATATCTGAGGCAAGGATATGGCCTCAGGAAGAGGCCACTACTGAATGCTCACTCACGAAGATTAATCCTTGAATAAATACAACTTCATTCTTAAAAGAATCTATTTGTAACCATCCAGCACCCAAATCAATTTGTTCACTGTTTCCTCAGTCTTTTTTCATGATTAAGGTTTTTGTACTGCTTTCATCTTAGAAATATTATTTTTAACTCTTTTGAGGAAAGTGTTTCAAGAGCCTGGGAGGAAAATCATCTATAATTGTTTCATAGGTTAGAATGAAATTATTTGCTCAGGGTAATTCTTCAAGTCAGAAGCACCTTCTTTTCCCTAAAGCAAAACACAAATATTACTTCAAATATAAGAAAAATAAATTTTGTAGTAATGATCTCCTCAGTAAGGTAACTGGTAAAAGTTGAGGTTGTCTACCCAATGATTTCCCTTGTAAAGCAGTTATTAGAAAACTCAGGATGGGAACTACCTTAGGATTCAACTGCTGTGCACTTTCACAGTTTATTTTCAAGACACTGTGTTTGTGTAAATAAACTTAACACAATGGGTCAACTTTACAATCTACTTTCAATCAATCTCAAAAACTAAACCAAACACTCTGGAGTGGTTGGCATGGAAATGAATGGCATTATTTCAAGATATCAGTGAACTGGAATAGATATTTGATTTCATAGTTGAGAATTAAATGGTAAACAAATGGAATCAACAATGATAATTTTTTCTTTTTCTATATTTTAAATTGTAATGAGTAAGGACACAGAATTTGAGAATTATGTGTTTAAAATCATGTGATTATAGTAAAAAGATAACTCAGGTAAGCTCAATATTTTGCATTGTATATGAGCAAAAAGTACAGCCAGTTATTCTGTGCCATTTTTCTAAGCATAATGTGTTCTAATACAAGCAGGGCATATTTAGCAAAATGTAAATGTCACTGGATATTATAAATAATTAGATTTCCAAGGTCTACAAAAGATAACAAACTCTAAACATTATTTAACACTAAAGCAAATGAGTATTTAGAGACTTTTAACCTGGGGTGGTCTCTGAAGACGCTTGCATATTTTAAAAGCCAGGCTGATGAGCCACAGACCTAATTGTGATATGCTGTATCTTCCAAATCCTCCTTTACTGTCTTCCAGAATTGAAGAGTAAATAGCAGTTTTTATATGCATTACTCAATGGCAGGATTCTGGGGAAAGTAAATGTGGTACCCAAAACTTTTATTATAAATAATATCCCTATTCAACTGAAATTCTATTTAAGATTGAACAATGCCTGTCCTAAGTCTATTATGAAATTGAGACAGTATAAGACATTACAACCATTTCATTAAGATACAAAGTCATACTATTAAATGCCAATGGGGAAATATATACTATTAATGTCAAGGTTTGTCTTCAGCTTTATATATCATCCTTCAGTTTAGGTTACAGCAATTCTGAAATACATGGAAGAACAATGGATTTCTTTGGGTTCCTCAAAATGTGCTTTGGTTTATTTATCAGTCATCACTGTCATTGCACATTCCCTTTTATCTTTTCTATGCTCTTCTACCTTTCTATCTCACACAAAACATACAGATAATACAAAAAAAATTTTGCCTATAAAAAAAAACTGAACATTCAGAAGTAGTCATTCATACCATAAAATGAAACAAAAATAATCTTCAGAAGCAGGATTACCATATAATTTATCATCTAAATAATATGGTTTTGAAAGTAAAAGGACCTTCTATTAATGATTACATATAAACCTAGAATATTATAGCAAATCAGGACATCAAAATCACACTACTTAGATTTCTAAACATCTTTGGAAAATTGAAAATTTTACACCTTGGAAGATGGAAATGTTTAAGATGACTTACTGGATCAGGAGTATAGCTCAGTGATAGAGCTTTTGCCTAAGATATAGGAAGCCCTGGGTTTAATCCTCAGCACCCCCACCCCCACCCAAATAAACACCTGATTTACCATTAGCAGTGGGTGAAGAGTTTCAGTGGAGTGAAGATCTTTGGAATTAGCAATAATATCTAGTGATACTGTATTTGATTTGAGAAGAGCCAGGCTACTAGCTTGAACAATACCTGGTGACTTGGAAAACTGGTAAGAAAATGTCAGTAATGAAGATATTGCCTGCCAGGTGGAATGCCTCATTCCAGAATATTCCATTGTTGCTTGCCTTACACCACTCTATGAAGAGAAATCTCAATCTGATAGTGAGAAAAAAAAAGGTGGGAAATTGAGTACTCATCAAGAATTCCAGGGTCCCCCAGGGCGGGTTCTGTCACTGGTTCCACAATTTTAATGGCAGAAGGGCAATTGACCTCTAGAACAGTTCTTCCCTGTAGGTGGTCCCAGACTATCTGTTGTTGAATCACTTTGAATACTTAAAAGAGTAGTTTACTATCCGCCACCCCATGTTCCTAATTTGCCTGAACTTTTACATCTGAAAATATTTTGCAGAAGTTTCCTTAGCTGGTGTTCCCCAGATATTAGATATCCATTTGACACATTCACCAATTTTATTATAATAGCATAGTACAATTAAAATTCAATTTAGATTTGTATAAAATGAAACCATTATCTCATAGGCTTGATGTGCTACTAGTATTTTTCAAATACATGCAAAAGCAAACAAAATTGTGAGTATTCTCTCTACACCACTTAAAATTGCCTTGCATACCTTGACTGTACTCACCAATACCCTCAAAAATCTATATCCCTTCTTTCCTTCCTTCCTGGGCATATGAAACACTGTACTTCCCAGTCCCATGGCAGTACTTGAAACCATTTGGCTAATTCTAGTCAAAGAAAGATGAGCAGTAGAAATGTGTACGGTAGCTGGACTGAGGAAATGAAATAAGTACTCCCGAGAAACCTTCTGTTTCTCAAGTCCTTTCTGTAGCAAAGGAGGTAAGTTAACATTGTAATGGTGAAGCCAGGAGACTGAAGCTTCTTAAATTATTGAAATCACCACACCAAGGGCAGTTGCCCTATAAAATTACCCAGACCACCAGTGGATTTTATATGAGCAGGAAATAAACATGTTATGTTAAGTTACCTGATTTATTAGTTACCAGAGCATAGCAAATCCTCCCTGGCTAAATGCACACACTTTGCCTACTATGCCTTTGAAATCTTGCTCTTGGACAAACACATAGTATCAATAAGTCATAGATGCTATATACCTTTTTTTTTTTTTTTTTTTTTTTTTTTGGTACTGGGGATTGAACTCAGAGGTACTCAACCACTGAGCCACATCCCCAGCCCTATTTTGTGTTTTATGTAGAGACAGGGTCTCACTGAGTCGCTTAGCGCCTCACCATTGCTGAGGCTGGCTTTGAACTCGCGATTCTCCTGTCTCAGCCTCCCTAAGTGCTGGGATTACAGGCTTGAGCCACCGTGCCCGGCTGATGCTATATACCTTTACCAATCACTATAGCTTAGTTCAGTAGTACTTACCAATATGGTCATGTAAAAATATGGGTACTTGGTGTCTAAGAAAGAGATTAACTGATTTCCAGAGTCACTTTTAAAAATAAAATAGGATTATGTCCTTAGCTTTTCCAATTGGGCATTGTACACAAAAATAATGTCATAAACATCATTTGTAAGTAAACAGCATGGGACTATACTTCAAGAACATTATGATTAAAACCATTAATAAACCAAACTATCATAACAGTAATGATGATTAATCTTTTTAGAACTAGAGATAAATTTTGTCTATGGTAGCCATGGAATTTCAACTTCACTAATCCCTCTTCAACTCCTGCTATTCCAGGGATGTCCATTCTGGAGCATCTCAAGTATCCTATCAATATGGCCTGCTGTTGCAGCTGCTGCCACCATTGTTGCTGTTGAATTTTACAGATCAAGACTGCAAATTCCTTTACTTGACATTCAGTTTAGATGCCTAATATCACATAATTTGTGTCTGTAATAACTATATATCACATTCAGTGATTAAAGAAGGTGCAGACAAATTGATAGCTAAATTATCCCTGATTTGTATGCTACTGCCAATCATCCTAGAGAATGGCATCCCACCAACTAGTACCACCCAAGACCCAATTCTGTCACCTGCCTGAAAGAGGACTGGCTGATTCTTTTCTGAGGTCATCATCCAGATGATTGACTTGTCAATATGTTGGACTTATTTTTTTCATTTAGACAAGCTACTCTGAAAAGAAAAAGAAAGAAGAAAGAAGAAGAGAAGGAGGAAGAGGAGGACTCAGAATGTGAGAAAAATTTCAAAGTCTTTGTTTCTCACTTATACTAGGTTTATTCTCATTTTCTTCCACGTTCCTGATAACAATAAAGAAAAACAGAAGAAACTTTTGGCTCAGGAATGGGATTTAATGGGCTTTAATCAAAGAGCAATGTTCTTCCTCCTTTTTTGAGGTAAAATGAAATTACTATGGATAGCATTAATTCTGAAAAGCATTTAATTTTTAGATCCTGAGACATTTTCTTGTACTCTTCTTTGTGCATTATAAAGAATTCCTTAAAAAGACAGATCTCCAAATTTAAAAACATATATATAACTGGAACATTCATAAAATACTACAACTTATTACTTTCTGTGTTGAAATGTACATATATGTATACATCTATATGTATTTGTGAGTTATTGGTGGGACCCATGGTGAATTTTTGTACTATATTATGGGTACTCTCAACACCTCCTAGTACACTTTAAACCAATTGCACTTTAACAGAATAAAGATAATGATTACTGTTAATTTGTTATTTTCAATAAACTAGGCACCATGCAAGGCATATTCACCTATAATCCAATTAAGCTCTAAAATCAACCTTATGCAGTAGGAACCATTTTCTAAAAATAATGTTATTGTAGTTTTTATACCTTTATAAAAAGGTATTTATATGTGGTGCTGAGGATTGAACCCAGTGCCTCACACATGCTAGGCACGTGCTATACCACTGAGCCACAGCCCCAACCCCAGTAGGAACCATTTTTGTTGCCATGCACACATAAGGACAGTGTAGGACACAGATGCTCAGTAACCTGCCTGAGGTGAAATACCAGCGAGTGGCACAACCGCCACTTAAACCCAGACTCCAGAGTCTGGTTCTAACAATTACACTGGTCTTTTCAGAGAATGCTATTTAGGAAAAACTTCAATGGTTCTTCCAAATATTAAACTATTGGCAACCTATCTCTAATACACATTGATTATAAAACATATATAATTTTAAAATAAAATCCTTTCAAGGCAGTTGAGTCATCTCTGATGAAACTCACCAGCTAAGGTCTCATGTCCCAGGTTGTGTCTAATGGCAAAATACTGGCCCTGTAGACTGCTATATCCTCTTGGCTGGTAATCAGGCAAAACACTGGAGCTAAGTACAACAGGCAAAATTACTGAAGAAGAAATTATTTTAAAAAATAAATATTTTAAAAAGAAATTGTCAGGTAAAAATGATTATTCTTATTTCTGTATACATATATACACACATACATATACACATGCTTGCACACACACATACACAGTCACAGTTTCTAATTATGGTTAAATAAAAGAAGTTTCCAAGAAAATATCTAAGGGTAATATATCACTTATAAATAGTTACTGATGTTTATATTATTTTATCCAAAAGATTCCAACATGTTCAAATAATGTTATCACTAATATACCTAAACTGAAGGCAACTCTATCCACTTAAAAAATGTACTTAGTATGAAACCAATAATAAATGCCATAAATTAAGTCAAGAATTTATTTATCCACTGTTGTCTCTAATCTTATACTAGTCTTTAAGACCACCCATGTTTTTTTTTCTTCTTGGCAATAAGTCATCTATATTTTTCAAGGTCAGTGGTTGAATTGTTTAATTTTTAACAGGAGAAGAGGGAGGAAAAGAAGGAAAGAAGTTGTAAGTGATAATTCAGTGTAATTATTTTTTAACTTTTCTATTTTTTATTTCAGTCCTTAGACCTCATTTATTTTCTCCATAATTTCCTTCATGTTTTTACTACCACTGCTAATGCCAGACCCAATCCCGTTAGCATGGAATGACTTATTCAGTAAATATTTATTGAGAGTAGTTGTTTGTAAGGCACCCTAGATGTGCTTAAGATATTTAGAGATCAAAAATTTAGTTTCTTAAGATTAATCCTTTAGATCACTTCTTTAGTTGTTCACTTTGTCTTGACAGAGGATAAATGACCATTATGTAAGTATGAAGTGGAGGAAACAATTTTGCCCCATTATAAAAGAAGAACAGGAAAGTTTAGACAAAGCCAATGGAATTATATATTAATCACTTTGCAACAAACTAAGCAAAAAGGCCAATATTTTGTGAAGTTTTAGTATCTTCACTTGTCCTACAATCTGCAAATGCATATAAAATTTCACACATTACATACAGATGCCATGGACTCAATGAATATACCTGTTTCACAGTAAAATAAATGGAAAAGTTGTAAAGAATATGATGAAAATCAGAATATATAAAATAAAACATATTTTGGCTTTGAAAGTTAATTTTAGAGTTCAAAGGAAACAATGACCAAAGGAAAAAATTGGCAGAAGTCATATGAAGCTTCGTCTCCCCTCAAAGACTTTCTTTCCTAAACATCATTCCAAATAACCATCTATTAAATAGAGAAAACAACACATGGGGGGAAGTTACATTGGACCAATTAGTAAGATCCCAAACATGAAACAAAAAATCTAAACTTCTTACTTGATGTCAACTTTTATTTAACTTTACCAGAATTTCCACAAATGATTTGTCAAAATGTTATTGTACATAAGCCAAATTTTACATACGGTAGGATTTCAGGTACATTGCCATTTTATTTTTTTATTTTTTGTTTTATTATTGAAGTTATTTTTGATGGGCACTGTTGAACTTTATTTTACATTGCCTGGTAGTCCTGAGTTGTTATGTCCCAGTACATAACACTAGCACCATGTGGAGGTCAAGACTGGTACTACATGTTTTCAGTTATCAAACAATTGCATATTTATCCGTGCTTACAATTAGTTTCCTATTACAAAATAAAGAACATGCTTTGTCCAGTGAGAATGGGATAGTTTATGTTCTTAAAACAGCCACTTTTCATAGTTGATAAAGTAGGTCTTGCCGGTGAGGAGTGAAAAGATTTAGATGTTTTTAATAGAACATTTAAAATTTAAGAACATTAAATTTTCTTTTCAGGAAAAAATATTTCACAACAAATGTTCTTAAATTTTGAAAAAAGTAACCATAAATGTGTCAGAAACAAAGGTGGTAAGTAGAAAAATATGTCTTGTGAAAATATGTTGATTAAAATTTGACAAACTTAGTTGAAAATTTGATAAATTTGGAAAACTCTGCATTTAGCCAGGCCTGATTCATGACTACCATATGTCAGACCTAAAGCATTTCTAATACTACTATTATTATGGTAGAATTATGTCTACATGTTTTCTTTATATAGTCATGTTTATAATAGGAAATAAATATTGCAAAAATGTGAACAGAAAATATCAACTACTCTAAACCTTAAACTCATTCCACTTGTTTGTCAAATGATAAAAACAAAATGAAGTAATGTATTTCCCCAGAGATCTAAACAGAAAGAATAGTTTCAACCTAAAGTTTCACTATTACATGAGCTAAGAAATTAGCATGTTTCCAGGGATAAATTAGTGCATGTATATACAGCTATGCCTAAAATTAATTGCAGGAGATTTCAATGCATTGCTTAATGATCTGAAGGTGGATCACTTATCATTGTAAGAAAAGGTATGAAAGTGTAATTTAAACAAAAATGTACTGTGACATTTTAATAGCCAAACAAGAAAGCTAATTAATGCATCAGTTCCTACAATAAGTTTGATAAGCTTTATGTAGAACTAAAATATAAAAATTAACAATGTGCTTCACAAATAAAAGTGAAAATCAAATTAAAGATTTCCCAAGTGATGTAAGTTTTAAAACAAGAGTCTCTTTATCAATTATTCTCAACAAAGTAATCTTTACAGCATTAAAAACAAGGCATATCATCTAGTTGTTTCTGACAATCTAATAAGAATTTATGTAAATTTGTTTAAATTCTCAGAATCTTATTGTCCTGTAGCTTTTTAAAACTATAACAAATAAACTTTATTATCAGTGACATGAGCTACAAATAATTCAAATATGAATTGTCCCTTTTCTGAACAAACAGTCAACTTGGTTATATTTTTCTCTGAAAAATTTTCACCTTGGCCTGGGATTGTGGCTCAGTGTTAGAGCACTTGCCTCGCACGCATGAAGCACTGGGTTCGATCCTCAGCACCACATTTTAAAAAAAAAGAAATAAAATAAAGATATTGTGTCCATCTACAACTAAAAAATATTAAAAAAAAAATTTTTCACCTTTACCATTATTCAGTACCCAGTTCCTTACATTAATTTAATTATTTTCTACGGTATCAGATAATTCCTCTCTAATGGGTAATCCCTAAAGTCATAAACAGAAGCATCATTTCCCATCTTAAAATTAGTCTTACGCTAACTTCCCTTCTCCTCCAGTTAAAGATCCATATCTGAGCTCCAAATTTTGCTCAAATTCCTTTAAAATATTGTCTGTGTTCTTTCTTCATTTGTTCACCTCTCATTCTATCTCAAATCCACTGTATCGGTTAGAACTTTGTTTAGATGCAGGTGGTAGAAAACCCAGAACAACAGTGATTTCAATATAACAAATTTGGCTTTTTGCAAACACAGCCCAGGTTAAGTACAGCGCTGTCGTGAAAGAGTAATGATCTTTGATGTAAGCATTTTCTATCTTCTAGTTTGTCCCTCCTTAAGAGGTGACTTCCATTTCATAGACCAAACTGCAGCCCTCACATCCTCTTTGCTGGCAGTAATAATTAGGAAGTGAAGAAGAGATGAAGAAGGTATATCATCTACATTTTTTTCTTTTTTCTTTCTGCAGTAATGGGGATTGAACCCAGGGCACTCTAACACTGAGCTACACCCCTATCCCTTTTTTAAATTTATTTTTTTATTTTGAGACAAAGTCTTCCTAAGTTGCCAAAAAGGGCCTTGAACTTGCAATTCTCCTGTCTCAGCTTATTGAGTAGCTATTCCCTCTATATTTAAGGAACCTTCCTAGAAGCTCTCATAATCCTAATCTCCAAATTTTTGAATGTCACACGATTTAGACCTAGGATCTCATCTGTTTTCCATCCATAGTCACCCCTTGTATGGATTTGCACTTTGTCAACTCAGCCAAATTAAACAAAGTAGCTTTCTGAGAATTCCCTTTATTTTGTTTTTAAAATTTATTTAATTTCATTTTTAAAAATTGGTGTCCCTTTCTTATCTGTTTCCAGTTATGCCTACTCAAAGGGAGATTTTTAATTGGAGGGTACAAGGGAAACAACAGATTTTGCAACACACACGTGGTTGCTTTTGTGTTGGTTCACACAGCAGCTGTCAGGCCTGCAATTGTTCTACCTTCCCAGTAACCTCCTTCAGGTTTTCCATCTCCTGGTCCAGGTGTTTCTGTAATTTCAAATCTAAGAGTGCCAGCTTTGGCCGGACACCTACATTACCAAAGTCAGAGAAAACCAAGACTGAGGCTGGTTTCAGTCTGTCTTCATTGGATTCTAGTTCATATTTGTATGTTAGCTTATTCTTTCTTTCCCTTAACTTTCATCTCTCTCTTCAGACTATCTGCCCTGTGTACTTTAAATTCCAGCATCAGGCATGAAGACTTAGAGGGAATTATGAACCAACTTCCAAAGATGCTTATTGTTAAGTCCCTGGAACAAATCCATATTTATCTCCTAGAGGTACTACTTCTTTGAACCATGACTGATACACCTCCAGAAATCCCACCAAAGACCATTACTTTTCATAAAATCTAAGTGCTGAGAATGCCACATCTACATCACTAAACTCAACCACTCAACTCGTCTCCTAATTTCCAGATCTGCATATCTGGTTGGTTCTCAGACATCTCTACTTAGATATTTAACAAGCCACTTTACCTAAACATGTTTAAAGTAGAACATTTAGTTTCTAACCTACTTATATCTTCTCAATAAATGAAATGTTTAGGTCCTTTCAATGAATGGTTCCCTGCTTCATATCAGTCTGAATAAAAGTTAAATCCTCCCAGCAGCCTACAAAGTCCTTTTTGATCTAGGTCCCCATTATGTCTTCAAGTTTATTCTTCTCTTTCTCACTCACCCTACTTGAGTCACCTTGATAATTTCCTTAATAGTTCTACACCTGCTAAGCACATTCTGCCTGGTAAGCTGTTGGCTGAGAAATCCATGTTTTACATCATAACTCTCTTTATTAGAAGTCAAAAGGGATAAGAAGATATAATTACTAAGAAAGTGAATATTGAATATAATTAATTGTACTTTATAATGCTTAGCATTAATTTCTTATATGTCAGCTATCTACAAATATCTATAGTGATATTTTTACCTGGAAAAAAAAGTTTTCTGTAAGTGTTATTTCTTTTAAATTTTTACATTTGAACGATAGGTTAATTTTTTTTCTCTCTTAAAAGAAAACTACCTCTTATCAGATATTTCTGAAAAGAATACTACAAAAAGCATAATTTGGGGTGAGGATTTAAATAGCTTAGCTCTTGTGTCATTCCTAACGTTTCATATTTTCAGAGGCATTGAAGAAGATATAGAATGTCTCCTGGGTACTGTTGAAGCGATATAGGTACCAGGGAACCCAATACCTCCTCATCTCCATTAATGGAGAGAATGACCTTTGCAGAAAGACAATATACCCTAGAATAAAAGAGAGCTGAGATCTCACAATTGATGTAAGAATAATCTTAGCTCATTCTCAACATGGTCAGAGTGTAAAGGAGTAAAAAATACTTTTGAAAAACAGGGGAAGGATTAAATCTACAGAGAGTATTTTTTATAAAATCTGTATCTTAAAGAAATTTATTCTCTAAGAATTTGGTTCTTTGTGCTGGGCG
>CM053407.1:50823414-50844236 GCA_028644305.1 Xerus rutilus | reverse complement strand
TCACAATTGCAAAACTGTGGAAGCAACCCAGATGCCCTTCAATAGATGAATGGATAAAGAAACTGTGGCACATATACACAATGGAATATTATTCAGCAATAAAAGAGAATAAAATTATGGCATTTGCAGGCAAATGGATGGAATTGGAGAACATTATGCTAAGTGAAGTAAGCCAATCCCAAAAAACCAAATGCCGAATGTTCTCTCTGATTAGTGGGTGATGATACATAAGGGAGGTGGGTATGAGGAACATAGGAGAAATGGAGCAACTCTGGATGCGGCAGAGGGGAGGTGGGGGGAGGGTAAGGGGAATGGGTATAGTAAAGATGGTTGATTGAGATCGTCATTACCATCCTTGGTGCATGTATGAAGACACAAATGTGACTATCTGGTTTGCAACCAGAGAAATGGAAAAATTGAGCTCTATATATGTACTATGACTTGAAATGCATTTAAATAAATTATAAAAACATTAAGTAATTAGTGAAGATCTTATTAAATAAACTACTGAGAGATTTTTAAAAAAGAAATTTTTTAAAAAATTAATGATATTTCTTCTGGTTCAGTGTATAGTCCCTGATTAAAAAACCGAGACATGCATGCATCTCAGTGTGTGATAAGCATTTACTAAAAAAGAAAAGAATGAGTAAGTGGGAGGTGGGAAAGGAGGGGGAAGGTACTGGAGAGTGATATTGATCAAATTATATTGTTATATTATATATTGTGTGCATATACAAATACATAACAACAAATCCTGTGAATAAGTATAACTATGATACACTAATGAAAAATTTAAAAAAGAAATAATGAGTGAAAGAAAATATTTCAAATACTTCAAGTCAAAATTAGGTTATTATTACCAGAAATTAATGAACAGAAAATTTGAGGGATGATGAATATATTCACTGTCTTGATTATACTGATTTCATGAATATATATATGCATATATATAATAACCAAACTACACATATTAAATATGCTTATTTCATTACATATCACTTATACCTCAGTAAGAATTAAAATTAATAGTTAAAACATTATGTATACATTTTTAAACTTAGTATTTTCTAGAATTATAAAGATGAATATTATAGAAAATTTTTGAGAGGAAAATCATGTTAAATCATCTTGTTCTGTTCTAAAACTTGGCTTTCCCACAACATGCTATATTTTCTCCTTTAAGAAGAAAATCCAAAGCAACAAAATGTCAGCAACAGACTCTCATACATTTCAGATGTTCATCTTTAACATCTATGTATGTGTTCCATCAATCAAAAAAATCCTACAATTGTTTAAATTTTTAGTGGATATCATAAACCTGCTCTTGAAAGCAGGGCTTACTTTTTAAATCATAATTATATCACCTATAAGATTGAAATCCCCCCTAAGTCAAATGAGGCATATTGTAAAGAAAAATTTTCAAAAGCCATTTCATGTTATTTGAGTATGCTCCTTTTCAGCATTTACCTGTAGTTTAAATAACTGTTGTGAAATAATTTATCACTTGAGAGATATTTTCCATTTTAAAGACTTCCCATTAGGTTTTTGTTAATATTTTGAAGAAATAAAAATAAAAAAGGAACAGTAGGATTTATATAAGATAAAAATATAGCTTGATCATGTGCATCTTGATTAATTTTATAACTGCATTTAGATTGCTTCTCTCCAAAACCAAGATTAGAGCCTAGGCAGTTTGTTGTTGTCTCTTATAGGTAGACTTATGCCAAGTTGTGACTAAAGTTATGTCTGACCTAATAATTTACTGTTCTCAGAAATAAAATATTAATCTCTTATAAAATCATTAGTGATTGTATCTTGGACACCATTGTAAGTTATGAGCTTATCCAGCCATTGAAGAAGTTTTATTAAAGTATGCTTCATTAGTAGGGCAATCCTCACAGAATAAATCCCAAGAAGAGCTTTATTAAGGGGCAAATAACATATGTATGCACATGCACACTGTTTTTCTCAACAAACTTGATGAAATGCTTAAAATCCAGTTGCTAAGTTGAATTATATAAAATAATCACATTTTTGAAATTTAGACAATTTATGATTATTTAACTAATGTTCTACTATTTAGTTCTTTTCATCTCTAATTTGGAATGCAATAAATTATTTTTCTACTAATAAGAAATATCTTGGTCTCATCTTTTTCACTCATAATGTAAGTGAAGAAAAGTCAGAATTGCAAGTAGTACAACTTGTTGCAAAAAGCCAACACAATTACAAAATTCGATTTAGTATTTTAGTACTTTAATATAGTCTTTGTCATCATATCTCTATAAAGATTTTTATTTTCAAATAGGAAAGATCCCATTATTTACATTATTTATTTTTCTTTTTCCTACTGCAGGTAATATACAATAAAAATTTTAATAACTCTTCTGTATAATATCAACAATTTCTTCTTTTTTCAATAATTCTTACTCATAACAGGTGCAGTGGCACACGCCTATAATCCCAGAAGCTTGAGAGGCTGAGACAGGAGAATTGCAAGTTCAAAGCCAGCCCCGGCAAAAGCGAGGCACTAAGCAACTCAATGAGACCATGTCTCTAAATAAAATACAAAATAGAGCTGGCGAAATGGCTCAGAAGCCAAGTGCCCCTGAGTTCAATATCCAGTACTCTCCCCCAAAAAGTTCTTATTCACATGAATTATTGTGACTATAATAAGTTTAAAATGGCTATCCTTTGCTTAGTTGTATATAACTTTTATCTATTTATTTATTATTTCAGGAAGATACCAAAAGAATTTACTTTTTTTTAAATTTTTTAGTTGTTGATGGATCTTTATTTTATTCATTTATTATTTATATGTGGTGCTGAGGATCGAACCCAGTGCCTCACACATGCTAGGCAAGCGCTCTACCACTGAGCCACAGCCCCAGCCCCAAGAATTTACTTTTTATATCTTATACTTAAAATAAAAAGCTTTTTAAATATCCATTAACTTTGCAATGAAAAATATATCTAGTTCTCTTCATTTCATGCCTACTCTTCCTGGAGGTGATCCCTCAATGGATACCTTTATTTATCTTCTGGACTCTGTAATTAGGCATGCCTACAACCACTGCTTTTTTAAGGTTTTAGCATGTTAAACTGAGTAATCATTACTCATTCTTCTCACAATCAGTCATTCTTGTTGTGTTTTCTACTGCTCTTTTAAAATATCAAGTCCTAATAAAATTTGACGTGTCATTATTTTAGAATATTAGCCTGTCATTTAAAATCATAGTTTTTGGAAGCCCATTTAACAACATGTACAAAGCAATAGAAATAGCATTAGGTGAGAAAATTAGAATATAAAATTGTATCTGTAATAACATTTGCATGCATAAAAATATTTTCTTGGAAATAGAGTTTAACAGTATGTGACTCTGAGGAAAATTGTTTACATATTTTTAAATTTTTCTCATGATATTCAATATTCTTTGGAATAAGCATATATTGCACGTACACCTTGCATATATAACAAAGGGTAATTTCTTTCCTTTATGTTATTGTATTTTTATTGTCATTTTATCTTTAATATGGTTTTCAGGTGTTTGAAACTGGATTCCTTCTATTTGCAATTTTTCTTTTGGGCTTTTAGATATTCTATTCCCCTTCATAAATCATCACCTTATGAAAGATAACTGGGCTGAAGTTCAGCTATAGATCACAAACTAAATGTGACAGTACATAGTAAGCTGCGAGGGTTTTTACATTTTTAGATAGTGGAAAAGAATTGAAAGAAGAATATTTTGGATGACATGTTAAAATTAAATGTCGGTGTTCATAAATAATTACTGAAACAGCCACACCCATTTGCTTACATATCATCTGACTGCTTTTGCACTACAACTTCAGTGTTGAGCAGTTCAAACACAAATGCATGGCTCACAAAGTCTAAAATATTTACTATTAGGCCATGTAAGGAAAGTTTGCTGACCTTTGTTCATAATCTTCCCTTCTCATATTGTAAGTGCATACAGAGCATAAGGAGAAGCTCATAAAATGGAGATTCTGATTCTGGGGCTTGAAAAATCTGCATTTTAAACAAGCTCCAGAGGATGTCAATGCTGCTATTCTAGGAACCACAATCCAGGTGGTAAAGGTGTAGATAGCCACATTAATTTAATATGCAAAAGATACTAGTTATTAAAATCTATCATTCCCAGGACATTGTGTATGAAGACAGACCTCACTTCACCCTTTAACTGAAGATCAATAAAAATAGACCTGGACAGATTATAAGTAATGATAAGGAAAAATACATAATAAGTGAAATGGTTTTTGTTTTTTTTTAAAATATTTTTTTAGTTATAGATGGACACAATGTCTTTATTTTATTGCTTTGTATGTGGTTCTGAGGATCGAACCCAGGGCCTCACGCATGCAAGGCAAGCGCTCTACCACTGAGCTACAATTCCAGCCCCAAGTGAAATGGTTTTAGAGCATTGATCTTTAGCATATTTTTAGTGGAAAATTTCTGTTTTGCCATACATAAAATTTTCAATACACTGACATATAAAGTGCATTGAAATTTTCTAATTTTCTAATATAGCAATTCACATAATAATAAAAAAATAAAACATGGTATGTTCCTACAAAGAGATAAAATTTTTTGTTGTGTCAATTAATATGCATATAAAATCTATAACAATGATTAGATTGTAGTTATTAGTTCTTTTCACTTCTTGAGAACATTTTTCCCAAGCTATTTTACAAAATAACAATGACAAAAAGCAACTGGGGTAACTTCTAAGTGTTCCTTTTAGTAGCTCTAGGCCACTTTCTCACCATTGATAGAAAGACAAAATGGGCTATTGTGTTAGAAAAGCTTTCTAGAGAGGAACTACGGAGTTACAGACTCTGCTCTCTGTTTAGATTCTCCCTACTTTCTAAATTACTTTCTTTTCCCTTAGGCTGGTATGGTAAGGATGAGTTTGTGATTACTTCTCTGGGAGGTCCTTTTGTCCTTATAAGATCTAGTAAAACCAGAAAAAGAAGGCTTGACATGGCCAGTTTATAACAGCTGTCCTCTAGGGCTTAGAAGAAAGGTTCTTTTACTTGAGTCAGGATTCCTTGTCTCTAGTTAACAGAGAAGTTTGTTCTAAGGAACAAGATTAAATCAGAGGTCAGTAAAAATTTCAGTTTAGACCTTAAACCAGAGGGACAGTAGAAATTTTGTAGTATTTGGAGATCATAAAAGCAAATAAATCAAGAAATACATAAATGCATATTTCCATTTATACTGTGGTTGCATTCCTGGAAGTTTTGGTATATTTTAAAAACATGCAAAGATAAATAGTTTATACGTAAAATAGAATGAGATTCTAGATTCAGATTAATTATAAATGTTTCAACTACATGAATGTTAAGCAAAATATTTCAGTTACATAAACTTTTTCTTGTGCCAAATATCCTTGTATTATGAGATGGTTACCATCCCTGGTTGTCAACCATCAATGACCTAGTGCATGCCTCAGTAATTGTTAAACCAAAAATGCCCCCATAGGCCACAGAACACCTCTGGTGATACAAAACTCATTAAGAACCTATGTTGTGGAGCAAAGAATCAGAACTGGTAATAGCAATAGTAATTAGGTTTTCAGGATACATTCTCTTAACTTTTCTAGCAACAACTTTATCCATGGTTGCTTCCATTAAGCCACCTTTTTAAATAATTTCAAATTAAATACTAATATGGGCCTTTACCTACCTGCTCAATTAATTTCAAACATTTGTGTTAGCATTTCAGTCTTGAATGCCAACCTGATTTTGAACATGACTTACAGCTCATTTTCTTCACTTACTCATTCAACATCTATGAAGCACATTTCTGTACCTAGCATTTCTTTAATTTGTTTCACCCTTTAAATTTGTGACGGAAGGTGGGTGCGGTGGCACACACTTATAATCTCAGCACTTTGGGAGACTGAGACAGGAGAATTGTGAGTTCAAAGCCAGCCTCAGCAACAGCGAGACGCTAAGCAACTCAGTGAGACCCTGTCTCTACATAAAACACAAAATGGGGCTCAGTGATAGAGTACTCCTGAGTTCAACCCCCAGTACCAATAAACAAACAAATAAATAAATAAATTGGTGAAGGATTATTTGATTATATTGTGTATGGAAGTAAAATTAGACCCTTTTTCTTACTTAATGAATTTGTCCTAATTTTATAAATCTATCAACATTACTTTCAATTTATTTCCATTAATTCTGTGAAAATGATACATTTCATGTACTCGAAATTCTTATACACAAGAACACTATTCAACTGCAATTGGTATCTAGTTTTATTTCTTTACATTTTAAATAGATTTCTTTGTGAAGGTCTGGATTAAATTTCCATGAGACACCTGAATGGGTAGCATAAGAAACCGATTATACTGCTTTTCTTCATAGAACGTTGTATTTTCTGGGAAATAAGCCAGAGTCTGATCTAACTCATCTCTAGTACTTTGAATACTTTACCACATATTCCTTGCAAACTCTTCCACAAACAGTAATAAAATATGTTCTTTTTAAATAACTTGATTTTCATTTAAATATATTTACAGATCCTAACATTCATTCAGAAATATCTGAGTTAGAAGTTTTAATTCCTTTTGATTCAACCCCTAAAGTGTGACCAAAGTTTTTTTCTTTAAAGTTACCATTCGTATTGTGTTTAATTTTTTCTCTCTTTTCTTTTTTCTTCACATTAAAATAAATCAAAAGAGTCCCAGTGCAAGGGTGGTTTCTAAATGGAGATTTAGAATAAATTTTTTCCACTTTTTCAATTTCGGACTGGGCTCCCAGGCTGATTCATAAGTCTAAAAGTAGTGCAAAATTATTTTTTGCATTTCTAAGTCAGAAGTCACTTGAACAATTTTAAGAGCATTTTAAATGACTACTTTGACAACCTGGAGACCAAGGAGGTTCTCACAGCTCTGGAAATGGAAACAGCCTGACTGGTTAAGCAGTGGTGATTCACAGTGAGTCACAGGCCCACACCCAGATGGAAACTACAAACCCTGAAGGCCTCAGAGATCCTGAAAGCCAGGAATTCCCTCTAGGGATCCTGAGTGTCTCTGGACTGGCCCAAGTTTCAGAGAGTGTTTCTAGAGCCTCTTTGTCCTTCCAGGGTTCCCCATCCTTTTCATCAGACTATGCAGTAATAAGTATTGTACATTTCTAATAAGTACTGGAGAGTTATGAGTAATTGCAGAATAAATTAAATTATGCCTAGTACACACTTGACAAGACACAATCCCAGAGAAAACATCAACCAACCCATTCTTTCCTTCAGTATGGAAGTCTAGAGCACTCCAGTTATTTCTGGAATCCACAAAGGCTGCAATAGTATTTCATACTTCAAGTGCAGGCAAAAAGACTTCATGAGGTATAATGTACAGGATATATAGCACATTTCCAGGCTCACCTCAGTACACTTAAGTGAAAACAATGGCTAAGAGCAATTAGTGTTTACTTTAGCCAGGGATTCTGTAAAAAATCCTTTAGGCTTGCTTGATGCCCCATGATTATTATATAACTCCACTGTGAGATGGATATTGTTATTATTCCCATGGTCATGCAGTTTATAATTAGTTGAGTTAAATGTGAACACAAGATCTTTGACTTCAGAACTCAATTCTTTCCAATGATGATTAAAAATCAATTGTACATTTTCCCTGAATAACTGCTTTAAATTTCAGGAAAGTAAAAGCATTATAATATATTCAACAAACATATATTAAGCAAAACCGTGTTGAAGTGCTGTTCTAATTACTGAAAATTTAGTAGTGAGTAAGAGACAACTTAATGGAGCTTATGTTCACTTGAAGGCACAAGGACAATAAAAAAATGAGTAAAATAAATTGTGTAAGTGCAATACAAAATAATATAAAAAATAGATTGTCAAAATGACAAAATTTAAATCCAATGGACAGTAATGATCTCCCCAAGAAGTTGATGATAAACCAACCTCTGAAGGAGGTAAGGAAAAGAAACCTATCCTTCACTCAACCCAACCCTCCAGCCCTGGAGAAAGGCTCTGAGGCACCTGGGAGTATTGCTAGACTAAGAAAAGCAAGAAGGGTGGGCTATAGTGAATGGGGAAAAGGGAGAGTAGGAAAAGATGAGACCTGAGAAATGAGGACACAGGGAAGTGGAGACTTCTACTCAGATAAGAATAAAAGTAATTGCGTTTTTAAGCAAAGAAGATAGGTGTATAATATGACTTATGTTTTTGAAAGGAGTCCTCTGACTTTTGCATTGAAATGTATTGGAGGGAGTAGAGCAAGAAGAGTGATTAACCTGAGAGAACTATTGGAAAACTGTTACTATAACTCTGGAAATGACGTTTGCTTGGACTAGAGAGTATTGAAAGGGGAAATTATGTGGATTCTGGACATATTTTGGAACTGATAGAATTTGCTGTTCCACTGAATATGGGTTATATGGTAAATAGCTAAGTTAAGTGTGAGCGTATGAAAGAACAAAGATATATTGACTGAGATATGTAAAGTGGTGGGGATAACAGGTGTAGGTTTTGCTAAGTAAATATGATACAGGAGACAAGGAAGTTGAAAGAGTATGCAGAAGACTGATCCTAACGATGGATAATAGGTTGGAAGTGGGATGCAGAGGAATTATAAAATGAAGGAGAGCTGGGAAGATCAGACTGTAAGAGCTGTTAGAACCAGTACTAAATTGGTAATTAATTTAATCAACATAAACTCTGGTTGTCTCAAGTCAAAAAACTTAACTAGAATGTACCCTAGCAGAGTTTGGAACAGAGACTAATTCCTAGCACTATCATATACTATATCTCAATATTACCTTTAGGTAATCTTTGATTT
Organism: Xerus rutilus; assembly: GCA_028644305.1. Classification (NCBI taxonomy): domain Eukaryota; kingdom Metazoa; phylum Chordata; class Mammalia; order Rodentia; family Sciuridae; genus Xerus; species Xerus rutilus. Next base: position 50,835,402 of record CM053407.1, on the reverse strand, counting down.
CTTAAAATTGCTTATTAGAATGACATGAGTTTCTAAATATCTAAAAATTAAAGCCTTCAACACATAATATTTGAGAACTTAGTATCTGGCTGTTTGGAATATATTTGAGAATTCCTAGACTAAAACAGATTGCCCCATGTTGGCAATCAAAGCACACCTTCTGGGCCACAAGCCATCGAATTATAAAAAGATTTAAAAAATGAAATAGAATGTATTAGTACAGAGATTTAAAGGTTAAATTATAAATCTCTCTCATTACTTTTAAAAATGGAATGTGCACTGAAAATTTAAACTCTTAATTTAATAATTAGTGATCTTTTATTAAATCATTTTACAAATACCACTTAATTCTTACAAAGCAGATTATGATGGAATTATATTTCCCTAAAGTATTTATTTTAAATGAAGTAATGTAAATAGTTGGTACTCATGTCACACAAACAGTTATTTGATTTTTGAGACTCTCATAGATTAATGGGGTCCTGCCAATTTGCATAGAAGTTTTACTTGATAGATCACTGCACTTTTAGATTTACTGTGATTCCTTGAAGAGTTTGGAAAATGTATTCATAGTACTGTTCTCCAGGGAGAAGATTTTGTTTATGGAAACATCTGCATGCTCAATTTCCTTATGGAAACGTGTGGGTTTCCCTCTTCTAAACATTTTTTATAAACCTAGTTAATAATATAAAATCGATATGGCCATTATTTGTTTTTAATGCAATCTTTGTTGTATATTATTGGTGCTTATCTTTTATACTTCTATTATTCTTGCTTCAAATACATTTCATTTCTCACCATATACTAATTTATTGATGATGGGAGCATATTTGAACAGCAGTATATATTCTGTTTTTGCCTTCTATCTCATGACATATTTTCTAGGAATATTTATGTATAAGAGTGAAGATTAAACAAGGAAATTATAGTATCTGTGATTTGTCAAGGTATATAGAATTTTTTTTCTTTTCCCTTAAATATTACAAAGGGAAGTGTAACATTTTGTATTGACAGAACTGATCTCATTGAGCAGGGGAATACATTAGCCACACATGTTTACATTTGAGATACCATATAGCTCACCTTTCCAAAATATGACTGCCCCAACCCACTGAAATGCATACCATTAAGCCCATTTCTATTGTGTTTCCCTTCACTGACTTCAGTTAGTGTCTCTACTAACTTCATTGGAGCAGAAAAGTAAGTTCCTGATTTTAGTGACTTAAGGCATGATTTGGAAGTCCAAAAGTAAAAATATTTAATTTAAATAAAATAACAGGAAAATAAGAGTTTATTGACTGCCCAGGGTATCAATCCCTGCTGGGAAAGAAGTTGGGGAGGAATGTGGAGGTGGATCAGAGAAAGATTCCAAGGCAAGAAGGAAGGCAACTATCTATAGTGGAAGAGGAAGAGCTTGATGAAGCTGGATATATAGGAAAGGATAAGATTAGAGATAATCCTTGGATAGTTTGCCAAAAGCATTGATGTTATCTTCCCTGTAAAGACTTTGGGTTTGAAGTGGAGGAGAATATGTTTGGGGTTGCATTTTACATAAATCACATTGGTAGCTTTGAGGATATATTTGACAAAAAGGATTTTAGTAATAAAAGATTTTTGGAAAGATCCAGGAAAAATAACAGATGATTTTGAGAAAAGCAGCAATAGTGATTGAGAAAAGACCATATTCATAAACATGTAAGATATAAAGTCAGCAGGTCCTGGTCATCATTATTTAAACGTAAGAAATTTTAAAAAAAGAGAGATGTTATCTCCTGGTTTTCCTACCTAGATGGTAGGATTATTCCTGGCATTAAATCAAAAATAAGAGAAAACACAATAGGAACTGCAGAATGATGCAGTAAATTCTGTTAATGTTTCTAATGGGACATAGAGCAGACATCTAAGAAAATAGGTTGTGTTAAGAAAGAATCAGAAAGATACTCTCTTGAGGGTGTTGATTGGCAGTAAACTAGTCTACGAATTTTACTTAGAACCCCAAAGAGGGAAGATGGAGATGACTACTCAGCAAGGCAAAGTGCAAGAATAGAAGTTGACTGAGAAAAAGTCAGGAGAACAGTAACATTTAAATTTCAGGCAGAACAGACCTGTAGGACCAAAGAAGTTGAAACCAAAGCTAGAGCATAGACGTTCCAAGGAAGGAGAGAGAGAGTTCAAGAAATAGAAAACAATATTAAATAGAAACTAAATAACACAAGAAATTTTGGCTTTGGCAATGGGGGGGTAGAAGTGGTTGTCACTGATTTGCTTAATGGTGCAGTCATTCTCAGTGGACACAGAAGTCAGATTATAATTGCTTGAAGAGGATTAAAAGTTTTGGATTCTCATAAACTCCAGATTTTCTCAAATAAACCTCACCTTGATCTTACTATGTAGGTAGCTACCTAGGGTCTTTGTGATGGGAGACAGTCATGATGCTTATCACTGTTCTGAGCAGTATTACAGCCAAAGCCTTTCAGTTTAAGATGCAAAATATTTTCATGTTGTTAATGTAATGTTCTTTTTCCTTTCTTTTTTAGTTTTAGTACTGGGAATTGAACTCAGGGACACTTGACCATTGAGCCACATCCCCAGCCCTATTTTGTATTTTGTTTAGAGACAGAGTCTCACTGAGTTGCTTAGCACCTTGCTTTTGTTGAGTCTGGCTTTGAATCCTCCTGCCTCAGCCTCCCTAGCTGCTGGGATTATAGGCATACCCCACCACCTCAGGCTGCAATTTCTTACTAATCAAAACTAAACTATGATATTCTTAAAAATAGTTTCTATTAAATGAAAATTTTTATATAGACACATGCTCTGCTATTTCCACAACTAGGAGAGAAACCTGTTGAAGCATATATATAATTCTTGGTTTGATGATTAATATACAACATATAAAGTTATTGTAAAGTAATTTCCAATATTCATTTAGAAAAGGTAAGCTTGCAATTTGTTTTTTTCCCTTCTCAAAATAATTTGAAGGAGGTAATGATGGTAATTTCTACAATTTTATTGTCTTAGAAAATCTGTGCAACTGTTGTCACTCCACTCCATAATTTCATGACTTTATTATATAAGCCAAGGATGTGATCATTTGCACATACTGACAAATATCATGAATATCTAAACAGCAGAAATCAAAACCTTTCAGATTATTTGCTTTTATGGTCCCTTTGAGGAAAATCTGCATCTCCAAATTTAGCCTTCTTGGGTCCTTCAACTACCCCTGGTGAATGAGAGAAAGCAAAGGTGGGTATTTTTTGTTTCTTAGTAAGAATTCTTTATTATATAACAATTCTCTTAACAGAATTCCCTTAAGAGCATGCAGACCTTCATCATCATTTTTAATAACTAACAAATAAAATGAAATACATAAACCTTCAAGGAAAAATATGTGAGTTATAAAATCGGATAGTTGTTTCAACCTAAGTATCTTCATATTTGGTGTTTGAAGTTTTGAAGACTATAACTAATTATTTTACTGTGTAATACTTTTACAAATATTTTGAGGACTTCAGTAAGAACAATGCATGTTACACATTTTTGCATATCTAAACTCTTCTGTTAATGTAAAATTTAGTCAATATTGAAATAATATGTGCCACTAAACTTAGGAATCATATTTCTCAAAAAGTTTTATATTTTTGTCATAGTCAATAGAATGTTAAATAAAAATTTAAATAGATTTGGTAGGAATAATTGTTTATTTTTATGCTCCTTCCCCCCAAATTAAATTGATCTTAGCAGCCACATCACTTAAAATTCTATCGAGTTTCCACCTTAATACCAGTCAGTGGCTACCTTAATAAATTCATAAGAACTTTAAGAGTTACAGGAAATCATACTATTTCCTTAATTTTGAATTTTGAATGGATGACATTACCTAAATACTAACTGGCATGGGGAATACTTGGCTTGAGTGGCTTAAAAAAAGTAGAAGGTCGGGCTGGGGTTGTGGCGCAGTGGTAGCGTGCTCGCCTAGCATGCCTGAGGCACTGGGTTCAATCCTCAGCACCACGTAAAAATAAAATAAAGATATCTGTCTGCCTACAACTAAAAAAATAAATAAATATTTTAAAAAAAAACATAGAAGGTGCCCTGGGCATCTATATGAGTCACAAAAGGTGAAAGGAACAGATGGCCCAGGTGTGATCAGGCTTGGCTATTGCGGCAAAGCTTCTGGACTGATGATGTCTAGGACTGCAGAAATCACCTGGGTGGTTTCAGCAATTGTGATCTTCGTGCAGTCCTGACACAGGCTCTCCCAGGGAGGAATGGATGGAATGTGGATTCTCCACTTTACCTAGGGTTTGAAACACCAGGGAGCTCTTTACCACCTCTAAGGCCTCAAGTAGCTGAATGCACTCAAAACTCATAAGGGGTGTGTGTTTGGAGGCGGGGTTGCTCATAAATCAAAGTGAGAACTTTGCATTATTGAAACCTCAGTGACTGCTTTGTCTTGGCATTATTTCAACATTATATTTTAAAAACAAAACCAAGAAAACAACCAGATGAAGAGAACCAGTAGGGGAGAATGTAAGAGAGTACACTGTCTAGAAGCTCATCTCTGGATTTGGCCTGTGCCAGATCCTTTACTCAGATTTATGGTGTTGTGGTGTGATCTTTATGACCATAAAATAATTTAAGCATGTGTAACATCTACCTAATTATTTGGAAAGAAAATAGCAAACTTGAAGGCTTTATAGAATCAGAGGGTTGGTATGCATTAGGTACATAGCAGAAATAGCTACATAACCTCAAGAAATAATTTTACCTCTCTGGGATTCAGTTTCTTTGTTTGAAACACAAAGAAACTGGACTATGTGTTTTAAATTCTATTATTTCAAATTCTTAACTTTTAAATTCTCAGCATAAGTCTGTTTTGAATGTTATCAGTATTGCATGATATACAAATTGTCATTTGATTATTTTAGCTTTAATTATTTAAGCATAAATTTGTTTATGCTGAATGCAAAAAGAAATAAGAGAACTATTTTACAAATTAGGAAAATATATATAACAATTATTCTAAGAAATATACAATAAGCTTTCTATGTATGTAAGCATACACTTATACACATACACATAAATATATATATATACTGTTCATTGAAAGTGCATATAAAGATGTTTAATATGAAGAATGTAATCTGCTTATAATTTTGTGTAAAGTTAGAAAAATTATGATTGTAACAATTCTTTTCTATTTGCCTCAACAAATGTTTTCAGTGAATTGTGTGTACAGCTTCTGAAAAATTTGTTTTTTTCTGTTATGTTTGATAATATGTATTAAAATGCAACTTTTGAGGAAAAAATAAAAAATAAAAATTAAAAAATTAAAAAATTAAAAAAATAAATAAATAAAAGATGTAAAAAAAAATTAGTATTAAACTGTTCATGCTATTTCATTACCCACTTTGAACTTAAAACATTATGTATATTTTCTAGAACTATGTGATCTTACTAATATATAAAGGCTGCAGATTTTACTGCATGTACATTCTGTGTAAAAACCATCCTTTATTTAGGAAATCAGAATAATACTGATAAACATTATTGATATCTGTCGATGGTGTTCAAAACATTTGCAATTTCTTGATGAATGTTTAAGTTGGTTTTCTTTCTACTTTTGTAAGCACATTTAACACATATTCATGAACTTTTTAAAATATTTCCCTAAGAAAAATTTCAAGAAGTGAATTGCTCTATTAAAAGGCAATGTGAATGTGTGTTTTAATGTAAAGGTTATTATTTTCTAGTTATGTACCATATAAAAATTCTATAAAATGCTTGAAATCATGATTAACCATAATTTTAGTTTAAGATCTTTTTTGAACTTCCATCAAGTGATCTTTTCATAAAGTGTCTTTTAATGATGAAGAGATTAAGTACGGGTACAAGAGTATATTCTGAAAGTAATAGTATATTTATCACTCCCAAGGTTTTTATAAGTGAATAATCACTAAAACTCAGCCCTGAGTTTCTATTCAGTGATTAAGGGAAATGTGCATCAAGCAGGCCCCTTACTCTGTGATCTGGAGGGGTGACAATAAAAGCCTTCAGTTGTTCTGTCCTGGGCCCATATGCATTTCACTTTAGTTCTTTTTCACTAATTATGGGTGAGTAATCTTAGAACATTTTAATAGTCTTAAACTATGGGATGCATCAGTGTAATAATTTTTATTACTTTGATTGATATCAACCTACAAACATACTTAGCCATAAATTAGTAAAAACTACCATTTTAAAATGCCCTTCTATCAAGTACCATGCTCTGTGCCTTAAACACATTTTCATTAAACCTGGAAGACAAAAAAAAAAAAAAAAAGAAAGAAAAGAAAAGAAAAAAGGAAGCAGGAATTCTGCATTTCATAGGCTCCCTTGTGTCTTTGTAAAGATGAGGTATTAGCGAGATGGACATTAACCTAAGTGAAATAAGCCAGTGACAGAAAGACACAAGATCCTACTTGTATGAAGTATCTAAAACAAATTCATAGATTCAAAGAATGGACTAGTGGTTACTAGGGACTAGGAGAAAGGAAAAATTGGAAATTGGTAATCAATAAGCATAAACTTTCAGTTAAACAAGATGAATAAGCTCTAGAGATGTCCCTACAACATTCTATCTACTGACAATAATAATGTATTATATACTTAAAGATTTGTTAAAATGGTAGATTTTATTTTAAGTGTTTTTACAAGTTTTGTTTAATGAAGAAATTGAGACATGTTTGAGATTAAAAAGATGGTGGAGGATTGGAATTAGATTTGAGACTCTTCTCATTATCCCATTATTTGTCTTAATTCATTGTCTTTAATTTGTACTTAGTTTACGGAGCATCATGAATTAATCTCAATAGAAGGGCCACCTGAAACTCACCATTTATACCATATAAACAATGAGAGCTACAACCTTACACTTCTTATGTCTTCAAATATTTGTTTAGTCTCATACATTCCCAACCTAAAAACACAGATATAGGGTGAGCTAGCCGGGCGCGGTGGCTCAAGCCTGTAATCCCAGCACTTTGGGAGGCTGAAACAGGAGAATCGTGAGTTCAAAGCCAGCCTCAGCAATGGCGAGGCGCTAAGCAACTCAGTGAGAACCTGTCTCTACATAAAACCCAAAATAGGGCTGGGGATGTGGTTCAGTGGTTGAGTATCACTGAGTTCAATCTCCAGTACCAAAAAAAAAAAAATATAGAGTGAGCTGTATTCATCACTCTTCTGTTACCAAATATGGGAAGGGTGAATTGCCTTAACTTGCTAATTTTTTACTGTTCCAGTTCCGTGGTTTCTCAGCTAATGTAATATTACCTATCTATTCTTATTTATTCATTATGTGTGTGGTTTTGGTCATTAATTGTTTAACACCTGAGTTTTTTCCACTAAAAGCCCAAAGCGTATCTCAACATTATTACTAATCAGAGCTTTGTTTCCTGAAAGCTGATAGGGAATTAGAGGAGTTATATAAGATTATACCTTTGTTTTATAAAAGATTCATAATATATTAAATCTTGTATCTTGCAAATCCTAGTAACATTTTATAGAACTTCTGTATCCTTTCCAAGTCATATAGATTATTTTTTATTCTTTAAATAGTTGAGAGAGATGGAATCAAAGAAGTATTACGTGATTTTCCTAAGGTTATTTAGCAAACCAACTGCAGAACTGTACAGTTTAGTTTAAACCAGCTAAAATTAAATAAGAGAGTGCTTTTTAAAAATAAAACTGCAAAAACTTTAAAATAATTGGCAGCATAAATTAAAACTACTTAATGTATACTAACTATATTAAAACTACTTAATGTATACTAAACAAAGATTGTTTTGTTTTTACCAAAAGCCAATATTCTAAATGTATATAGCTGATTTTGAAAGACTGTATTTTTCAATCATAAAATAACCTCACATAAATAAGATTCACACAAGGGGATTAAATCTGTTCAGTCCTGCTCAAGGTTATGGAGCAAGTATAATGGACAAAGGCTTTTAGAAGGCTACTTGAATGAACCATTTTGATCTTTTTATCTTGATTTCTCTTTATCTCCAGATAGTTTGCTTCTCAGCTTTGGTGTTGAGTTTTAAAAAAAAAAATTCTCTCTCTCTCTCTCTCTCTCTCTCTCTTTCAGTCTGCCTTTATTTTGTGCTTGTCTAATCGTTTTAATAACAATCCTGTGTCTTTAATATTCATTCCAAAGTGCATTGTATATACTCTTTGTTTAAATAGTTAGTTCCAGAAATATTTAAGAAGTCTTTTCTACCTAAAATAAACATTCTGAAGAACCATGTAAAAGTAAGAGAGTTGATGAGTAGTATGTTTTGTGTTAAGCATAACTGGCTAAAAGGGTGAAATCTTTGCTACATTGTAAAAATAGGCTCAATCCCTCGTTAAAGCAAATAACGTAGTTGCCTGAAAGTCTGAAATACCTGTCTCATCCAAACAGAAATAAAAAGGCTAAAATATGTGTGGCATTTGTTATTTGAATTCCTGTCCTTTCTGTGCTGGAGTGTTACACGTCAGGTAAATTGTGCAATGTAATGAAATGCAAAACTTAAAATCAGATTATTAGGACAAATATTTAAAATTTGATGTAATAGTAACAAATTCTTATTGAAATTTATAACATTTATTTAATACAAAAGAGAAAAGTATCTTACTCTGAATATCTAACACATGTAACTGATTCTTAATGACACCTTAATATCTAAAAAGTCCCTAAGGAAAAAAAATAGAAATATTAAGATACTTGAGATCAAGAACAAGTAAGACTAAATAATGTATTCTTTTAAGATGTATGGTAGTATGAATAGTTGATCTTAAATAAACACTAATTCATTTTGAAACTATCTATCCAAAATCTTCAGCTTTTCTGGACTCATTCCATGGCAGTGTTCACTACAGGGTTAGGAAAACGTGAAAAATAACATGAGTCAGTGTCATAAGAAATATTATATTCCTGTGACTCTGGAGATTTCCAAGTATATGAAATATATTTTCATGGTGTGTGTGTGTGTGTGTGTGTGTGTTTCATTTTGTTTTGTGGTGTTTCTTACAAAAGTGGCTATAAGTTCTCATCTTGCCCTGAAGGGACTCCGGGGGCTTGTGTCATGGACTTTTAGTGTATGCCCTTTGCAGGACATTTTTATTCTAGGACATAGCCTAAAGCCTGAATGTTTGACCCATGACCAAGTGTCTCTTTTATAGGAAACTTGTTTATATTGCAGACATCCTTGTGGGTCTTATCAAGATAACTCCTCTCTAGCAGAAACCTGATTGGGAAAGAAGGTGAGACACAAAGGAGACAACACTACAAATCACATGAAATAAAAGAAATTGTTTATTATGTGCAGATTCCAGAAAGAAGAAGGAAGTACACTTCCAAGGGCCCTGAGAAAGGGGAGTCATCCCAGATATGTTTACCAAATATGTTGTAGCAGAGGGAGAAGAGGAACCTCAAAGTCTTTACTGGGATCCAGGGTATTACCCAAGCAGAACTGGGGCTGCACATCATATCTGTGCAGTCCATGCATGGTGTGGGTTCAGAGTGGAAGTCAAGTAAATTGAATCTAGTTATCCCATAGGGAGGTAGACACAAAGAGGAGGCTATATAAGGCAGATATTTGTATTTCTCACACTGAGGAACTGGGAGAGAGAGAACTGGAATTGTGTCAAAAGTGACTAAACTTAGCTTTTGTATGGAGAAGTGCAACTTATATTCAAAATGGATGCTGAGAAACCAGAATTATAGGAATTTACCATTCTATGAGTGTGTGTGTGTTAGAATTCATATATATATATATATATACATATATATATATACACACTCTCAAAGCCCATGACTGGATGACTGGATTTGGTAACTTTAGGGTCCATTCTAATCTAAAAAAAATGAACTGTTAAAAAAAAAAAGCTTATGTTATATAGAGTAGATATAGTATTGAATGAAAAAATAAAATTATAAATATATATTGAGATCATAATATGTTATGTTGAAAAACAATATTCAGCTTTATAAAAATCAAATAAAAGGAAACAAAAGCATATGGTTACTATGAAAAATTAATAGTAGATAGCATAAAATCTATAACTCCATTATTCCACAAAAATTCCTAAACTTGTTAGCCATAAGCTAAAATTACATATGCAAAAAAATCACAGCTGGCATTAACAGCATAATTTACAGCTATAGCATAGAATTACCAATTTCCATGTGGCTGAAAAATTTCACACCATTATGTTTCATAGGTATATATCTTCTCAAATAAATATAGCAAACTGGATATTTATTGTCATGCTTCTGTTCCCATTAATTTAAAAATGTATGGAAAAATTTTAAAACCCAGATTTTCCACTCAGCAAATAAACGTGAATAAAATATTTTTTAATTATCTTAATATCAATCTCATAGTATTATAAATGTACATTAGATCTAGGTTTTCTTAGATTATATCTTGATAATTTATATTATTCTTATTATAAAAGTCAATTAATTTCATGTTTAGTTTAATAATATATTCACAAAAAATTTTCAGAAGTTTATTCTTTGACATTTTATGTAGGAATGCACATTATCAGGAGCCAGAAGATATGAGATTTGGCCTACTTCTACCACTAAGTTATTGTGCAGTTTCTTATCAATCAACTATTCTTTCTCTGATTCAGTGCCTTTAATCATGAAAGATGGTTTGGAGTAAAAAATCTCTGGAGTCCCTTCCATCTCTAGAAATCTCCTCTATAATTGAGATAGTTTCTGCTCTCAGTTCACAGTATTCTGGAGAAAAGACAAGTACATAATGTACAAGTGTTGTAATGGACTGAAAATGTCCAGGAATGGTACCAGGAATTACTTTTGGTAGTAAGAAACACTCTTGAGCATGTAATTTTTGAAATTAAATATGAAAATTAGTGGGACATCATATTTCAAATAAAGATGACAGAATAGATTGTTTCAGGTAAAGTGAAAATCATGAGAGAAGTTATGGAATTTGGAAAACTTATAGTGTCTATAGGATTTTCTAATTCATGACACAATTAGTGCCTCAGTAATTTTTTTTTAACATCAATTGTAGGTCAAAAGAAGTACTTGAGGGCTGGGGATGTAGCTCAGTTGTAGAGTGCTTGCCTAGCATGGGCAACGCCCTGGGTTCAATCCTCAGTAATGCCAAAAAAAAAAGAAAAAAGAAAAAGAAAGTACTTGACAGATCAATTTACAAAATAGTTTAGGTTCAAACAAATCATAATAGTGGTTCACATGGTATGGAAAAATGTCATTGTACTTTCCTGGAACGTTTAATAGATCCAGCAGCACCATGGAGAGTTGCTTGCAGTGCCCCATGGCACCAGGGTTCCCAGCTTGGGAGCCATGGCTATAGTATATTTGGTCATATTGTGTTCAGGATATGGCAAAGCATGCTTCTTTGCTTGTTGCTTACCATGTGAGTTATAAGTAAGATTCTAAAATCCTAATAAAAACAAGACTTTTATGGTAGTCTGTCTATAGACAAGCATGTAAAAAATTTCAGAAATTTGGAAGTTTTCCAATATCTACTTTTAAAATAAAGAATTCTAAATGTTCAACGTCTCTAGCCATTAGAGAAATGCAAATCAAAACAACTCTCAGATTTCATTTCACTCTAATCAGAATGGCAGCTATCCAAAATACCAGCAACAATAAGTGCTGGCGAGGATGTGGAGAAAAAGGCACACTCAAACATTGCTGGTGGGACTGCAAACTGGTGCAACCAATCTGGAAAGCAGTATGGAGATTTCTTAAAAAACTTGGAATGGAACCACCATTTGATCCAGCTATTCCACTCCTTGGCCTATACCCTAAAGACTTAAAAACAGCATACCACGGTAACTCAGCCACCTCAATGTTTATAGCAGCACAATTCACAATTGCAAAACTGTGGAAGCAACCCAGATGCCTTTCAATAGATGAATGGATAAAGAAACTGTGGTACATATACACAATGGAATATTATTCCA
>CM053407.1:50805311-50823314 GCA_028644305.1 Xerus rutilus | reverse complement strand
GTGTAAGGGGAATGGGTATAGTAAAGATGGTTGATTGAGATGGTCATCACTATCCTTGGTGCATGTATGAAGACACAAATGGTGTGACTCTATCTGGTTTGCAACCAGAGAAATGGAAACATTGAGCTCTATATATGTACTATGACTTGAAATGAATTTAAATAAATTAATAAAAAAATAAATAAAATAAGGAATTCTGTTCAGTATACACAATAAGGCTTCACCCCCTTTTTTCTCTTAATATTTCAAGCTAAATCCTTGCCCACTTCCTCTGACCTCAAATCTACTCCTACTACTCTTCAACTGCTAAGCTGAAAAAAATCCTAGAAATGGTTGGTATTGGGACTTAGAAAATTATACACTAAATTATGATGTTTGGCATGCTAAATGCAGTCATGTGTCATGTAATGACAGGCATACATTCCAAAAAATGCATTGCTAGGCATTGTTGTCATTGTGTGCACACCATAATGTATTTACACAAACTCAAATGGCTATAACATCACTAGGTTGTATAATCTTATCAGACCTTTAAGGTCCTTCACTTACTGAAGCATTGTTAAGCAACACATGAATGCACTTGAACTAATGGAAACTGGATGGCTTCAGAAGCAAAGTCTCTTTTACTTTTCCTGCCCACTTATCTAAAGGTTTGTCTCTCTTTTTCCTCCAAAGACAGTCAGAAATATGCAAATTCTTCTTCCCCAAAGTGAATCATAGAAAGAACCCCTCTCCCAGTAAAGCAAGCCATAAAACTAAGAAAGGTCTCTCCCTTCTCTCTTCTCCTTCAAAGACATTCTTGAGAGGTCCTGCTCTCTGGGAGGAAGGAATACTACAACTCTGAGAGGTGAAGGAGAATCTAAACAGACAAGCTTTTCTTATTTTCCTGCCCCAGTCTATTATAATTAGATCATAACTTTTTTTGTACAATCACATTTCTACCTGGTTGTACATTCTTCATTGATCCTAAGCATAGATATGCATGGTTTTCCCTGGGTCTTTTGGGTCTTCATTTCTGTAGGCTCTTGTGTCATGTAAAACTTTGATCAAATAAGTAATGTTATGCTTTTCTCTTGTTCATTGTCTTTTGTTATAGGAATTTAAGATGTGACCACTTAAATGCAGAAGGAAAGATGTCACAGCTTTCTATGTATACATGAGCACAGCCCTAGAGGAGAGAGGGGCACAGAACAGTTAGCATATAAATAGGCAAAATGGGGGAGACTATGTATAGATAAATAAATATTGCCCCAGACACCCCCATATCCCCTCATCTCATGAGCCTTTATGGGAGGGCTCCGTTTTCAATTGTTATATCTAGAAACATTTCTTATTTGTGATTTAATCTTGTGTTTTTTCTTATTTACCTAAATGCCTGTGGAGGTAGTTACTTGGTCTCAAAAATTCCCTTCTTAGATATCTAGGAGAAGAGGAATGTGGGACTTCCTGAGGGATGCCATTTATTATTATTATTAATAACATTTAATACTGTTTTCTTCCAATGTCTGTGTTCTTAGCAGCGAGAGAAACAATGTATAATCCTTCTGTTGTAAGGGCAGATTACATCAGATACCGCTTGAAATAAAAAATAAATAAAGGCTAAACCCACTCAAATTTTTCAGCTGTTTAAAAATACACATTGGATTGGACCAACACTAACTATTATTTTTAAAACACCAGTAGGTCAAAGCACAATTTGTAAGAAAAGCATGCATGTCACCCTCTCCACTACAATGGCAACTAAAGAATGGGTATGTCTTTCTACCTTGCTGGAAATGGTGGTGGTGGTGGCAGTGGGGAAAAGTTCTTTGCCCAGTAACAAAAAATGTAATTTCAATCATCAGGACTTTATTTGTTAGGCAAGGATTGAAGAGGGTATGCGCACGTTATCACATTGAAAGACCCAGAATACCAGAGAGACAGACCTTAGCTCCAGTGCTGAGCCCTGTTCATGAAGCATCTTCCTTAGCACTTATTGGCTTCAAGGATGGTAGGAATTCTGGAGAGTTCACTGGGGTTACATAGAGGACAAAGGCTGAGACTAAGTATTCAGGTACAAATCTGGGTCACCTATTTTTACTAGTGGAGCCATGCTGCTCTGCCTTTGGGAAAAAATACCGCTGTGGCAGTTCTTTCAGTCTTACCATAGACATGTTAATTATATGGTTATGATTTAAACACTTAATGTCATCTGCGGACCAGTTGTCACTTGGGTTTAGTAGGGCAGTGAAACAGTCCTCCACAGAAAAGACAGTGCTGTTAGATTCAAAGCAGTGAATTTTCTCCCATGCTGAGCCTTTGAAGGCTTTCTTACAAAAACCTGTGAATTGCCTCCTTAATCTACAAAAGCATACTCCTGGCCCACCCATGGTAAAGACCCCCCAACTCCTTTCCTGGTATAATTCCTCAACATTTAAATCACAAAAGATCCAGAAAACCAGCTAGCAAAAGCAAAAATCCTCAGACGACAAGGAGAGGTTGAAGAGCAGAGAGGACAAACAGCTAATTCTCTTAAAATGGAAAGGTGAAGAGGAAATCTTCAGAACTTGGAATTCTCTGTAATTTGAAGTGGAAAGTAAAGCTCAGAGGGTCTTCAGGCTGATGGCAAAAGGAAGACCTTGAATGTAAGACCAGAGTAGTTACAGTGCTTCTGAATAAGAATGAACCATTGATTATTGTTATCATTTTAAGTGTGAGGGAAAAAATGAAGCAAACAGAGATGTGTGTGCTTCAGAAAGAAATTCATGGAACAGAATAAAACATAGAGCCAATTGGAGTTAGAGCCAGTAGCTGTGATGATGACACAGCCAGGCAAGGAGAAACGAAAGACAAAGTCTGTGAGAGTGTTAAAATAAATGAAAGATTATACAGAGATAAACTTGAGAACATGGTGATGTATACAACAGGTGAAACCTTGGAGGCAGGACTCAACCATAGTTTTAAAGATTTAAGTATCTGACTTACTACTGAGGTGTGCTACTGATACGTTGAAAGGATTTGGGGGATTAATCTTGGGGGCACTGCCTTCCCCACAGGGCTTGCAAATGTTCCTCATACAGCAGGGCTCTTACTGATCCTTACTGGTCTCATTGTCACTTCCAGATCATTCTACCTCCCTCCTTCCTATAACATCCCATTTCTCATGTCATCACTCTGTACTACATTATTTCTCCTTCTTGTTACAGCCTAATTCTGGGTGATTTCAACTATTTTAAGAAAAATTGCCTTTGATACAATGTTTGTTACCTATGTGCTAGGCATTGCTTTAAATATTTCACATATGTTGATTCATTTAACTTTCATAACAACTCCATGCATTAGATGCTGTAATCATTACCTCCATATAACAAGTAGAGAATTGAGGTTACAGAACAATTAGGTAAATCATCTATAGTCATACAGCTGGAAGTCCACTTGATTTGAGTCTAGGTATTAAGCTTCAGAGTCCATGCTCTTATTTACTCCAAAATATTGGTGGGTGAATAGTTTTCAGCTTCCAGATCTCCTCAGTCAATACCATACTCATGACCTTTCTACAGCTTCTTATTTCTTTAGTTACACCTCAGACTTTCTCTATAATTGTAAACTTCCATAATAACATTTAAAAATTTTGCTTCCGAATTATTACCCCTCAAATTCCAAGCTGCAAAGTAGAACTGAATAAAATAATCCTTTTACTCTGTTCAGACACACCAATTGTTGCCCCTACCATCATTTCATTGTCACTTACTCCACCATGTGTTTATTTTCCCCCCTATCCAGCCTAAATTTCAAAGTCAATCTTTATACACTCTGGTATGTACACATAACCCTCTTGACCTTCCCCTTCCATATAGTTGCTCAACCAAATCGTAATCCCCATTTGATTCAACACTTTGTCTAGCCATAGCCAATATCACCACACAATCTTAGGCCTTCTTTACTTTACACCTGGCTTTAACTCCAGTTGACCACATATTTCATTCTGTCCCATGTATTTCTTCCTGAAGCATAACTTTGATTCATTTTCCCCTCTCATACTTAAAATAGTAATGATAATCAATGGTTTGTTCTTACTTTAAAATACTTTACTTTTAAATACCTACCTAATCCTGACAGTCATAATTTTCCTTCTGAAGACCCTCTGAGTTTTACTTCTCATTACAATTTATAGAGCATATCTAGTTCTAATGATTTTCTGCCTCACCTTGCTGGGATTCTCCATGACTTAAGAAAGAGAGAACATGGCAGCATCAAGACCAGCTGGATACCCACAAATTGGGTCAGAAAGAAGGGTATATATATGGGTTAGGAGGAAAGTGAATTCATCTTACCTGGAATGCACCCTGGAGTCCAGGTTCACTTGTAAAGCTCCATATATCACACTGTTGGTTTTGTGTATTAATAGCTTGCTGAGAAATTACACAGGAAAAACTAACTAGGGTTATTCTGGAGGAATCATAGTGGTTACAAAAGAAGATGGTTGCAATCATGTCAAGCAGTCATACAACTATTGTCACTAGGTGAGAGTCCCAAAAAGTCTGGGGGAGATCTTTACTGAGTTCTGGACTCCATTGCAAAAAAGAATTAAAGACAACTCAGGTTTCAGAAAAGAGAGGAAGAGCTTCATTAGAAAGCAAAGAAGAATGTATGCTCTCTCTCGGCAGAATATGGGCAATCTTAAGAGCAAGACAGGCCATCAGGGCTTAAGGTTTGGATTTTTGTTAGGAAACATAATTAGGAGAAATACATATGATCCAAAGGGGCTGGGCTTCTCTCATGGCTGGAGTTTATGAAGAAATATTGTGTTTCCACATTAAGGGGTCTGGTCTGACATGTGGATTTTAACACACATCAGTGTCTCGGTTGGGTGGTTAACCCGGTGATTGGGACACAGTGTTATGGTCCTATCAAATGTTAGCCCCTAGCCTCACCAGGTTTTCTTGTTCCTGCTTTGTTATATCCCAGACAATTTATAGGAAATTAGAATGTTACAAGATATTTTATGGGCTCTTCAGTGCATCCTTATGTTCTAAACCTTTTCTGTCCCCTAGGTTCCCTTGTCCTACTCATGAGCTTATGACAAGTTGTTTGTCCTAGATCTTAACAGGGACATTTTTTCCTTTAGAGACTCAATGTTCTCTCTGTACCCCTAAGTTTTTACTTCACTATGTAGACATTTGCTCCAACACAAAATACAAAAGCAATGGTGGGAAAAATTGTTTATATCTTAGCGTAATTAATGTAGTGGTGTCATATTGTAGAAGTCATCAAGTACTTTCAGTTTTAAAAAAAGCCAGTTGCTTAAGAAGGTCTTGAAAGAAGCAGTTAAAATATTAAATCTCAACTCTGGAGTGCTCTGAGGCACATGAAGCATTTCTGCTGCATACTACAGTATCATAGCTGTCTTTAGGAAAAGGATTTGCTTTGTTTACATGAAAGACCATTTTTATTTGAAAGGACAACTGACAGAAAAATTATCATTGCTCATAACTATGTATTTGGCAGACATTGTCTCACAAATGAAGAAAGTGTATTTCATTTAAAAAAATTGAACATCAGTTGTTGCCAGTGATAAATTTTGAGATTTCAAATGAAAATTAGAATTGTGGACAATTTGTATTTGCCACTGTGGACTTCTTAGAACTTAAACGATTTCTTTTCCACTAATAAAATTTGGAGTAATGTAAAGGAAAATGATTTTTAGAAAGACTCTATAATAGAGGCTGTAGCTGTAGCTCAGTGGTAGAGTGCTTGCCTAGCATGTATGAGGCACTGGGTTCGATCCTCAGCACCACATATAAATAATAAATGAATAAAATAAAGATCCATCAACAACTAAAAAATAACAATAAAAAAAGAAAGACTCTATAATAAAACATTTCCACATTTGGAATATTTGCATAACTTAGTGAGGAAATATTTTCCAAATGACCAAGAAATGATGTGATATAGTCATGCATGCATGAGTAAAAAAGTCAAAATGCAAGATAGACCAACAGATTTCAATGGAACAGAGTACAAAATGTTTATTGATATGGTTTCAGATTTCTTATTGCAACTAGCCTTTAAATGACTACAATTTGCTGAGGATGGCAGAGTGACAAAAAAGAATATCTACTGTTATCTAAAAAAGTGAGTTATCCTTTTTGCCACTGCATATCTGTGGGAGGCTACACAGCTATGCAAAGGACTCCTTTCTCTCCCAGCAATTGTTTACACTTTGCCAGCTCATTGCAGGCAGCTTTTCCCTGGCTCAAAATCTACTTTATGTTTGCACCTTGCTTACTGGTGGTGCAGGGGCCTCTGTTCCCTTTACATGATTTCCCTCCTTCAGCCCTTTTTCCTCCAAGTCTCCATGCAGAGACTAGGATGATCATGTAAATACACAAACGAGACTATGTCATGTCTCTGCTCTAATCCTTCATTGTTTTTCCAAATCACTTGTTCTAAAACCTCATTTTGAGAATGGCCTAGATGCATACACAGGATCTTGCTTGCTGTTAGTTGCTTGACTTCATCTCCTGTTGGTCTTCCTTTGCTCAAGCATTGCAGCCACACTGGGGTTATTGATTGTGCTGAACTCATGGGCAACCTTTCACTTCAGAATCTCTGCATTTGCCCTCCCCTCTGCCTGGAATGATCTCCTCCTTATGTCCCGGTGGTTCGCTGTCTTGCTCCTTCTGTACTCATGTAGTCTCACTCAGCAGGAATACACGTAACTACCCCTTGTAAAATTGTAACTCCATCAACTCCCACATTTACTTTCAGAGATTTTACTATCTTCTAATGTACTATATCATCTATTTTTACTTTCACTATTTAATATGAGCATCACTCATTAGAAATTTATAATTATTTTGTGCCCTGCTAAAATCCATTAGCCAGAGAAGGGTCTGATAATAGATGGGACTTAATAAATACTATTTTATTAATTTGATGAACCAAATAAAAACTCTTGAGTGACTACTGTTTGCAGGCATTGTGCTAGACTCTGGGGATGAAATGATGAGGAAAATATGGGCCCTAACAAAAGAGCTCAGTGGACAATGGGGATATTTGGAGGATAAAGGTATAGAGGATATAAGGTATAAAGAGAGGATTAGAGAAAATTGGTTTACTCTTTGTGACTTGGGATTTTATTTTTATTCAATAATTTTCATTAATACTTGAAATTTATAATGCCTTCCTGAATGACATTCAGTTTGAAATAATGTTCTTACAATAAACAGATCCATAACTATATTCCAAAGAACATTTATGATCATGTCTAATATATAGAAGCATGTTGATAGAATGAATGCTTAAATAATTTTGAAGAGAATTTTGGAAGAATGACTGCCATTAGGATTATTTCCATTAGCATTACAATGATACAAATCAGCTATTTGCCATAGAATATTAAGGGCTAAATAAATAGTCAACAAACCTTGTTCAAATCTATGAAATACTCCTATTTGGAAACATAATGTGGTTGACAAGTGTAATACTCTTTCTAACACATTACTTGAAATTATGTGTGAATTGCTGGGCGTGATAGTGTATGTCTGTAATTCCAGTGGCTTGGGAGGCTGAGGTAGAAGGATCACAAGTTTGAGACCAGCTTCAGCAACTTAGTGAGGACCTAGGCAACTTTGTGAGACCTTTCTCAATATAAAAAGCAAAAGGGTAGGCTGAGGCAGGAGAATCGAGAGTTCAAAGCCAGCTTCAGCAAAAGCGAGGTGCTAAGCAACTCAGTGAGACCCTGTCTCTAAATAAACACAAAATAGGGCTGGAGAAGTGGCTCAGTGGTCCAGTGCCCCTGAGTTCAATCTCCAGTATAAAAAAAAAAGCAAAAGGGTCTGGGAATGTGGCTCAGTGGTTGAGTGCCCCTGAGTTCAACCCTGGTACCAAAAAAAAATTATGTGTGAATTAGATATGTAAGCACAAGTGACTTGGCTTAAGAATTTAAATGCCATCTTTTTCTTTTTCCTGCAACATGCTACTCAATGCGACACGTGACTTTATTGTTTATTCATTGTTTTCCATTAAACTTGAAATTTATAATGTTTTCTGAAATGACATTCAATGTGGGAACAACAGATGTTGAAATGGCATTTGTGCCTACTGTCATAAGTACCCTTATGAGCAAGGGTTTTAAGCAACTAAAACTAATTTCGAAAGCAGTCATATCTTTTACTAAATTCTTCTGAGTGATAATGAGAAAAGGTTGTTGAATATTGAAATACATATGGATCATTCCAGGCAAAGAGGTGTTAGACAAAGTGTCAGATGAATAAAATAAACTGGAAGATTTTCATCATTGGCTAAAATCTACAGAAAATGGTGATAAAATTGTATGAGAGTTAGTGCTTTTCTATTTCTTTTTATTCACATTACCTAATCATCAATATGAAAATCTTTATAAACTTCTTTATTTCCATGTAAAAATATTTTTAATCATTGTTCAATTTAAAATTTTTAAAAAATTTCTTTGTGGACAGAATACTTTTATTTTTTTATTTTTATGTGGCTCTACTGAGGATCAAATCCAGTGCCTCACACATGTTAGGCAAGTGTTCTGCCACTGAGCTACAGCCCCAGCTCCAATTTAATATTTTTGATTGGACTTTCTCTTTACTAGGTATCACTTCTGAAGTCTTTTAAATTTAAATTTGTAATATGTATATGAGTTGAATATTATATTTTTAACCACAGAATTCAGTTTGCTTCTGATATTCTTTTAAATCTTTTTATAACAAATATATTTATTCCAGACACAATTATTCCAGAAGGAAATTAGACAAGGTTCACCATTATTACAGTTTATTAAATAGATTGCATTTTTAGAAAAGGGATAGAAATAAGAAATACCTAGAATAGAAGACACAGCGATGAACCCACTCACATACAGTTACCTTATACTAGATAAAGGAGCCAAACACATACATACACTGGAGAAAAGATAGCCTCTTCAATAAATGGTGCTGGGAAAACTGGAAATCCTTATGCAACAAAATGAAACTAAACCCTTATCTCTCACCATGCACAAAATTCAACTCAAAGTGGATCAAGGACCTGGGAATCAGACCAGAGACCCAACACCTAATAGAAGAAAAAATAGGCCCAAACCTTCATCATTTCAGAATAGGATCATACTTCCTTAACAAGAAGTAAAATCAAGAATCAACAAATGGGATGGATTCAAACTAAAAAGCTTCTTCTCAGCAAAAGAAATAATCAATGAAGTGAACAGAGAGCCGACATTCTGGGAACAAGTCTTTGCCACACCCACATCCGATAGAGCACTCATCTCCAGGATATATAAAGAACTCAAAAAACTGACCACCAAAAAACTAACAACCCAATCAATAAATGGGCCAAGAGCTGAACACAAACTTCACAGAAGAAGGTATACAATCCATTCAACAGACATATGAAAAACTGTTCAACATCTCTAGCAATCAGAGAAATGCAAATCAAAACTACCCTAAGATTTCATCTCACGCCAGTCAGAATGGCAATTATCAAGAATACAAACAACAATAAGTGTTGGCGAGGTTGTGGGGAAAAAGGCACGCTCATACATTGTTGGTGGAACTGCAAATTGGTACAACCAATCTGGAAAGCAGTATGGAGATTCCTTAGAAAACTTGGAATGGAACCACCATTGGAGCCTCCTATCCCACTCCTCAGTCTATACCCAGAAGACTTAAAAACAGCAAACTACAGTGCTGCAGCCACTTCAATGTTTATAGCAGCTCAATTCACAATAGCTAAACTGTGGAACCAACCTAGATGCCCTTCGATAGATGACTGGATAAGGAAACTGTGGTATATATACACAATGGAATATTACTCAGCAATAAAAGAGAATAAAATTATGGCATTTGCAGGTAAATGGATGGAGTTGGAGAATATCATGCTAAGTGAAGTAAGCCAATCTCAGACGATCAAATGCCGAATGTATTCATTGATAAGTGGATGCTGATCCATAATGTGGGGAAGGATATGGGAACAATGGAGGAACTCTGTTCACAGAAGTATAAGGGGGGGAGTATGGGGACAGTAAAGGTGGTGGAATATGATGATCATCATAGCCCTAACTTTCTGTATGACTGCATATATGTTGTGATTCTATTCAACTTACAGCTAGAGAATTGATATGTTATCCTCTATCTGTGTACAATAAATCAAATTGCACTCTGTTATCATGTAAGCCTAAATAGAACAAATAAATAAAATATGAAAAAAATTAAAAATAAAGAAATAAGAAATACCTATACAATTAATTGTTTTCATACACTGATTTCTCATCACACCCATTGACATTTGGAAGTTGCTGTATGGGAAACAATTTATTAGGTATCAAGTGATTTTTGTCAGATTTCATCTAATGAGAATACATTGATAGCAAATGACTATATATAGAACTCCAATACCGTAGCAAACAAGTAGCATAATATAAAAAGCATGCTATTGTAGTTAAATAGCTCAGGACATACGACATACTTGTAATCCCAGCAGCTCGGGAGGCTGAGGCAGGAGGATTGAGAATTCAAAGTCAGCCTCAACAAAAGTGAGGCACTAAGCAACTCAGTGAGACTCTGTCTCTAAATAAAATACAAAACGGGGCTGGGGATGTGGCTTAGTGGTTGAGTGCCCCTGAGTTCAATCCCTGGTTATTCACCACCCCCCGCCCCCCAAATTGTACTTAAATAAATAGAATACTGCTCTAAGCTCACCCTTTTGCACCCTAGACTATGTTGACTCCTCTGACTGGCTTATCTATTCTGTCACCCTTACACCCTTTTGATCCTTTCATTTAGTTTTGTTTTATCCACTTAAGCCAAAAGGAGAATTTTATGGGGGAGGATATTGAGGCATTTAACAAAATTCAGGAGCTGTTAGACCTGGAAGCAAGAATGGGAAAGCTATCAGTAACCAAGTAGTACTGACTTTTCATTTCTTGTGTCTGCTTCACTCTGGGTACCAGTTTCTTTCATCCATCTTCCCAGGATGGCTTTCTTGGCTTCTACATATAGATAACAGATGATACCCATAATTCTTGAATTTACATCCCTCAGTTCAAGTTACACCCACCTAGACTGATTAAGTCCAAACTTCCAATTCCTAGGAGAGAACATCTGGAGCAATTCAGGTCAGGGATTTATTTATGCTCTAGTCAATTGTGGCCAGCAGAGAGGATATAATAATAGCAATATGCCTGTTAAGGGTAAGTCCCTGGGGGAGGGTGTGGGGAAGGGAAGGGCGAGTCTCAAAAGTTTACTGTAACCTTTTTATTTGGCTAGCTTCCTGTGAAACCATCAGGGCCTAATTTGGGTGTCATCTTCTGTGGCTGAATCTCTCTACTCCCACTACTATCTCCACACCTGGGAATAAACAAATAGATTTTAGCGATTCTAGCCCAACATTCATTTTGTCTCTCTCACCCATCACACAGACACTTTATCTTTCAGCTTTTTATCTCTAGTCCTACTTTGTATTCATCATTTTATGCTATGGTAAGAATCTAATAAACATTTGTTGAATATATATATTCAATGAATACCTTAGCATATATATTAAACAAATTCATAGTTGACCCTGGTTGTTTGCTTGTTTGCCCAATATGCACAGCAAATATGTACAGTCTCATTTTTTTTTTTCCTGTACAGAACTGTCTTGCTACATTGCTCAGGCTGGCCCTGAATTACTGAACTCAAGAATTATCCTCCTCATCCTGAGTAGCTCTAGTAGGATTACAGGAATGTGTCACCACAGCTGGCTAGATTCCCAATTTTTAAACGCAATGGATTCTAGTCTCCTTTGTAAAAACAGCTTTATTGACCTACAATTCTCACACCATAAAATCCACTCATTTAAAGGGTACAACTTAGTAGTTGTTAGTATACTCACAGAGTTGAACAACTATCAATATAGTTTTAGAACATTGTCATCAACCCCAAAAAATAGACCTCGTACACAGTAGCTATCACTCCCTATTTCCCTCCACTCTCCCATCCCTAGACGATTACTTTCAGTCTTTATGGGTTTGTTTATTCGGGAACATTTATATAAATGGAATCATACAATATATGGTCTTTTGTGGCTTGATTCTTTCATGTAGCATGTTTCCAAAGTTTACCCATATTTATAGCATGTGTCAGTAATTCATTCCTTTTTATAGCTTGATATTTTTCAGTTGTGTGGCTACCATATTTTATTCATCCACTTATCATTTGATGGACATTTGAGTTCTACTACCTCTAGGCTATTATGAATAATGCTGCTATGAACATCTACATACAAACTTTTCTGTTTTTTATTTTGGGTACATACCTAGAAGCCTTAAAGTGGAATTGCTGGATCATAAGGTCATTCATTCTATGTTTAATTTTTTGAAGAAATGCCAGACTGTCTTCCAAAGTTCTATACCATTTAATAAAAGTTTCTGAATACTTAATTTATCCCTTAAAATAGTGGAGGGAAGAAAAATGTTTTTCTTGGTTGTTTTTTAAATATAGGCAATAATTTATACATATTTATATTAACTGTATAGCAGATATTTATTAAAATTATAATTTATATAATTTGCTTGTATAATTATTTATGTGTATAATTTATGAAAGGTCCCTTAAATATGTTCACATTCATGGTTTGGAGATTTAGACTTAAAATATTAAGGTATCCTACTTACATTTTTTGTATCTTTAATATTCTTCCTTAAAATTTAATATGCAAGTACTATTGGTCATTGACCCGAAACGGCACATAGGTATCTCCTAAGGAGATCACTTAAGAGGCCCTACAGGACAAGCTGGTGGGTGGAACTTCAGGAAACATGATTGTGATCATGCAGAGATGTACAACAAACTAAGAAGCCTAGAAAATTGAGAGAGAGGATTTCAAGCATCACCACCTAACCCTGTCCTCAGGTCACTGGGAATCAGTCTTTTTACCTGGAGTCCCTGCCACATTGCCTCATGCATGCCTCGTCTTTCAGATCAGAACATGTCTCTCCACTTTCTTTCTAGTACTATATAATATAAAATCATTACCTCAATGCACATCTGGGTGACTGGATACTTGCTGTTTAAAAGAAATTTGAACTACCAGGTTAATGAATGCCAGAGAATAATTTGATTGTAACAAATCAATGCATAGCTGCAAAGGAGTGCTGATATTAGAATTCAAGACCCTTAGAGAATGCCTTGGCAGGAGGGCATATTCTAACTTCTGTCAAATTGGACCATCTATGTAGTACGTTACTTCACATTCTGTTTAAATTGCATATACTCTCTCTAGTTTTCTGTATATTGAAGATGTTTCTTAATTCACTTGTGTTGAATTAAGGTGCCTAATACCAAGAAGATTGCAATTTGACATTTATAGTTGTTAAGTTTAGTATTTCAGTTTAGTAATTCCTATTTGAAAATATTTTATGGGAACTCAAGCCTACAAAAAAGCTATTTAAATTGTACTTAGGAAACTTATCAGTATATTTAGGCTGAAGAATTACTGAATTCTTTAAGTGGGAAAATGCTGTCAGGAGTTTACATTATTTTTCATTAGTTAATATGAAAAAATAACCAATTATATCATACTTTCATTTTAAATAAATGGTTCATACTTTCATGTTAAATAAATGCTTTAATTTGGCATATTTTATATTTTAAGAACATTTTAGATAATTTTTGTCATTAGAGTACAATTATGAAGTGCAATTCTTTGTGATAACTAAGGAATTCTTAAGTATTCTCTCCTCTCTCTCTTTTTATACCAGGATTGAACCCAGTGGTACATAAACACTGAGACACATCCTTAGCCCTTTTTGTTTCTTATTTTGAGACAAGGTCTTGCTAAATTACTCAGGGAATCCCTAAATTGCTAAGGCTGGTTTTGAACTTGTGATCCTCCTGCCTCAGCCTCTGAAGCTTCTGGGATTACAGGCATGTGCCTGCCCAATTTAAGTATTCTCTTAATCTGATTACCTTTCTAGAATCTCTAATAATTTAAAACTTCTGATAAATTTTGTCACTTTATACATAGACTTAAAAATTTCTTTTTTAAAATTGTGTATACTCTAAAATAGCCTTAATCCCAAGTAAGTAGCATAAAAATAGAATATCATAGAATCTATTTACCTAGTAGGCAATAGTTAAAACATTTTCATGAGTTAATAAAAATATTTCATGTCTTTAGAGCTCCTCTTCAGTTTGCTGTTGCAAGTAGTCTACAGATAAGACTGATTGGTGAAACTGTTTTTTTGTACTAGAGATTCAGCCTACCAGTACTTAACCACTGAGCCACATCCCCAGTCTCTTCTATTTTTTATTTTTATTTATTTTTATTTTTATTTTTATTTTTGGTACTGGAGATTGAACTTGGGGGCACTTGACCACTGAGCCACATCCCCAGCCCTATTTTGTGGTTTATGTAGAGACAGGGTCTCACTGAGTTGCTTAGTGCCTCGCTGTTGCTGAGGCTGGCTTTGAACTCACAATTCTCCTGTCTCAGTCTCCCTAAGTGCTGGGATTACAGGCTTGCGCCACTGAGCCCGGCTTATTTTTTATTTTGACACAGGGTCTCACTAAGTTGTTGAAGGCCTTACTAAATTGCTGAGGCTGGCCTTCAACTTGCAGTCCTCTTGCCTAAGCTTCCAGAGTTGCTGAGATTACAGGCTAGCACAACCATGTCCAGATGATTTCTTTTCTCTCTCTCTCTCTCTTTTTTTTTTTTGGTTTTCAGGATTGAACTCAGGGGTACTCGACTACTGAGCCACATTGATCACCAGCCCTATTTTGTGTTTTTTTTATGTAGAAACAGGGTCTCACTGAGTTGCTTAGCACCTCACCTTTGCTGAGGCTGGCTTTGAACTCATGATTCTCCTGTCTCAGCCTCCCGGAGTGCTGGGATTACAGGCATGTGCCACTGCACTGGGCTTCCAGATGATTTCTGGAACTGTATTGTCTTTAGGTCAAATATGATTGATATTTTTCACCTTAATACCATAGCCCTGAAAATTTACTGGTCAACTGATATGTACACTGACATGTACAAATATGCATCAGCAATTATTTTGTATTAAAAAGAAATTCAGAATGTTGTAAAGATATTGACATAAATCTTTAAGAGTAGCAATGGAAGTTAATTGCTCTCATTTAAAAAATCACACTGAATGATTACAGTGATTATTTCTTTGAATGAAATGGAGTGCTCAATTTTTCCAGGCCATCATATTTATTACCTAAATCATGGTCCTTCTATTATCTTTAATTAAAAATATCTTAGTGTTTTACATTTCAAACAGAGAAATGTGTTTTGTGACATAGGAAAACAATTCAATATAAAAACATAAGTATGCAGGATGATCATCTCTTTAATCTCCCTTCACTTTCACACCCAAGATGTGGCCAGCCTCTTCTGACACCTCAACCGTTTTCATTTGCTTACTGAATTTCTATAGGCAGATATATATATTTAGGTATGTTTATGTTATCTGATTTTTATACTCCACATCTTATCCTATACCTGATTAATTTTTGGAAATTTTTTTTTGTAGATGGACACAATACCTTTATTTATTTTTAAGTGGTGCTGAAGATCAAACCCAGTGCCTCACATGCATTAGGTGAGCCCTCTACCACTGAGCCACACTCCTAGCCCCTAATTAATTTAGTTAGTGATAAATCATAGATGTCCCTACAGCTGCATAGGCTTGTGTATTTTATACATAGTGTCATACAATTCAAAAAAGAGACTGTGTAAAAGCTCTGAATAGGAACTATATAGCAAAGCAAATGTAAAGACAAGGGGCTAACAAATCTAAGGAAAGAGGAAAAAACATGGTAATAAAGGAAAAACAAATTGAAGTAAAAAGATTTCTCTTTGTATCCATAAGATTGGCAAATATGTGAACAGAGAGGATGCCTCCCACAGAAGAAGATACAGGGAAAAAAGTAAAAAGCAATATTCCTTAAAAATTATCTGATAATATTTATAGACAGACATTTAGATACATAGATCTATGTACCTTTTAAATTTGAAGATTTATAGCTTGTTATGATTTTTAAATTTTTTTAGAATTTATGTCCTTAAATATTGCCTTATACCCATTTTCTTTATCTTTCATTCTGACACCCCTGAAAAAAGCTTTCTCAATCCATTTTCTTTTCTTGTTTTTTTGTTTTGTTTTGTTTTGTTTTTGTTTTTGTATCAGGGATTAAACTCAGAAGGGCTTAACCACTGAGCCACATTATTGCTGAAAGCTCAGTCCTTGAACCTGATGCCAATCCAATAATAAGGATAAGGTTTTGAGGGGAGAACAAAAAGTTTTATGGCTTTGCTAGCAAAGTAGAATATAGAAGACTCCTGTCTCAGTGCTATGATTCTACCTATCAGGGAAAACAGGGTTTTTAAAGATGTGAAGCAAAGGCTACATTCCACATGTTCTCTTTCAGAGTTGTAATTCACTTGTTAATTTGGGAGTCTGAATTACTCCATTCTTGTGGTGGATGTGTGCTTAAGGACAGATAACTCTGTTTAGGATGGGAAAGAAAGGTAATCCTGTTTCCCCTGACATTAGGGAAGGGGAAGAGATTAGGGAGGAGGATGGAGAAAGGAAAAAAAAAGAAACATGTCATTTTAAAAATTAGTCGCAGTGGGAGAGAAGCAAAGGCTATATTCAAAGCATAAAGTGAACTACAGTTAAAACATCCCCAGTCCTTTTTATTTTTATTTTTTGATTTTGAGACAGGGTCTCACTAATTTGCTTAGAGCCTCACTAACTTGCTGAGGCTCTCTTTGAATTTGTGATCCTCCTGCCTCAGCCTCCCAAGCCTCTGGGATTATCAATATATTTTCATGTGTTTTCATTTTGCCTTTCACTTTTTCCTTCTTGGTTGTTGCTTCCTTAGTCATTTCCTCTCTTTCATCACACAATTTCTTAATTGTTTTTTGATGCTATTTTTCTACTGAGGTTGTTTTTGTCTGTAATCACTGATTTTCTCATATTTCTAATGAGTTTCATCAAATTTATTTTCTTCTTTCTATATCAATAGAAATACTTTGAATATCAATCATAGATGAACAGAAGACTAGCTCATGTACTGATCTTGTGATTACTACCTCTTCTTGTTTGCTTTAAAGATTTTAGTCTTACCTGTTTTAAAGTCATTTTCTTTCTTTTTTTCTTGTACTGGGAATTGAACTTGGGGGCACTCTACCACTGAGCCACATCCCAGCCCTCCTTAAATTTGATCTTATAACAGGGTCTCCCTAAATCACTTGAGTCTGGCCTTGAACTTGGCAATTCTCCTGCTTCAACTTGCCAAATTGCTGGGGTTATGGGCATGGATCACTGTGCCCAGCTTTAATATTATTTTCTAAATTATTTAGTATTTCTATTTACTTGGGTACACATTTTCCTGCCATTAGTAAATTTATATTTCCTCTTATCTTTTTGAAAATTTTCTTGGCTAGTCTTATTTGAGTATAATCCTTTTCTTTTCCTCTTCCTTGTTTATTCCATGGTTCAAAATCAGGAAAATGCATACCTTTATGCCTGTTTATATCATATGACCCATGAAACTATTCTTCCAGAGAAAACTCTGCTCCCCTCTCTCAACAAGAGCATGGTAGCCAGGCTTCTGGTTGGATAAATGCTGTTTATTCAAGTAAGGAATTTGTTTCTAGGTCAACTATGAACAAAGAGTTTGTGCTTAACCCAAGAGTACAGTTTATCTTCACAATCCATGGAAGCGGCCTGGTTCTGCATTCTTTCCATCTATAAGACAGACTGTCCATCTTCTGCATAGGGTTTGAGATCCTGGTTTCTGTTGCTATTTCCAGCTTTCACCTTGTCAGTGAGTATTAGCTTCTGCTGTGCTCAAAGATGTGTATCTCCATTCTGTGTTTATACAACAGACAATCTACTGTCCATCTCTATTTCTTTTTCTGCATCAGTCTTTTATACTGTTCATTGAAAGTGCATATAAAGATGTTTAATATGAAGAATGTAATCTGCTTATAATTTTGTGCAAA
>CM053407.1:50778578-50798612 GCA_028644305.1 Xerus rutilus | reverse complement strand
GGGGGTTAAAGTCCTATTAATTTAATGTATGAAATGATATTAACATTATATTTGATATTGGTAGCTTATTTATTATCCTAATTTATTTTTAAAAAACTAGTCAAGTGAGATGAATAGGTTATTATAATACTGAAAAATATGCAGTGATAGGGATATAGGCATTGTGGAAGTGCTTCAGAATAGTTTAGTTACGTTTGATAGAAAAATACAGAGTTAAACAAAAGAGCTGTTGGACTCCCCATTCCACTCAAGTTCCAGGAATAGGATACATGAAGAAGGGCGTGACTATTTCTTTTTAAGATTTTTTCTGGAATTATAATACATATAATTCTGTAGTCTATGCAGCTGCAGGACAGGCTGGAAAGTACTTGCTTAGCCAGGCAGTCAAGTGCCCAGCTAAAAATGGAAATTAATTACAAAGAATTAGAACCGAAGAGAATGGATAATGAGAGGCACTCTTGATTTCTACCTTAAGCCATCAAACCAATTATGGAGAATGAAAAAAAGCATCCTCTGGGGCTGTGCTGATAAAAACTAAAGACAAAGTTTAGATAAGAAAGGTCATGAGAAGCAAGTAAAAACAAAAACAACAAAGCAAAAATGTGTTCCAGAAAGAATTCAGGTAGGACTTAATACTCTCAGGAGGAAATAGTAATGAAATATGGTTATAAAGAATTAAGATGAAAGAAGTGAAGTATATACAGAGTTCAGAGGATAGATTGCTTTGTATACTACATTGAGGATTTCAGAAGTCCTATGGCATTAAGTTATCACTAAAGGTTTTAAGCCAAGTGTGTTGTTGTGCTCCACTAATGATTTAGAGAGATCATTTTAGCTGCTTTTGGGAGACAGGATTTTATGGAAAAAGACTGAATTCATAGCAACATGTATTAGGCTTTTGCAGAAATTCAGATGAACTTTGAGGGGGTCTTTTAAGGGGGTCTTCTAGATTGATATGAGTGGAATCCAGGTATTTTGCAACTGATTTAACATGTGATGAATGATTGGGTATAGTGAATAAAAGAAAGTATTGAGAGGAAACATCTTAGCTTCTGTTTTAGAAAACTAGATGCCTAGTGTAGCTGAGACAAGGATAAAGGGCAGGTGGTTAGCACAGATAGTAAATGATTGGGTTGGAAAGATGAGGGATGAATTTCAAAGAAAAGATGCTTGCCCAGGCATTTCTTGGGTGGTTAATCTTCAACAATGGGGAAACAAGGACCAGATCCTGATTTCCAAGACCTATATCAAAACTACTTTCTGAAGAAATATAAACATAATTATAGGAAAAATTGATTCCATTTTGTACAACTTTATTTTAGACACCTGATATATAGCCAAGTGAGTCTAGTAGACTGTTCTGTATTATATCTAGGGCTTAAGACAGGTATTTGTTGGGGTTCTATGTTGTTCATCTTTGTATAGATAGAAGTGGGTACCTTTGGGTAGCTGATTGTGTATGAAAAGTAGAAATAGGATAAACACTAGACCAGAATTCTGAGAAGTATTGATACCACTGGTTACCTGTGACAAGTTCTGCTTCCTCACATGCTGAAGTATAACATTAGAGAAGCATGCCGAGGCAAGCATATGAAGCAGGGTTTATTTAAAAGGGGTAACATAGACTTCTCCTGGGAGGGAGAAGGGGGCAATAGCTGTTATCTTGGTATCCCAAGAAGTATCCATGTTTTGCCTTTTTATATGTTCTGGGCTTTCTTTGTTCTCCTGCTCTCTTCCTCTTATCTCTCTCCTTCCTGCATGCTATTAGGCCCAGGAGATGTTTGGTAGGATGACCAACAAGGTGAAAAGCACATGGATAGGGGGAAGTGCCCAGGTGGAGTGATCTGGGCAGGAAGAGTGATGTAATTAACTACTCCCTGTAGGTAGGGATAATCTCTGGAACAGGTTACCTTAGCAACAGGTTGGAGCAGGGGAAGGTTATCCTGATAAGAGTAGAAGAAGGGCTCTGAAGGCATTAGCATTTCAGTATCTCTCCAACTGTCCAGACCCAAATTGGCCTCCTTGATCCAATCTGATTTGATTTACCTATCTACACTGACTACCTGTCTAATTCTGGCTTCAGTATCAAAAACAGATAAGTCCAAAATGGCAATAAATAGCCTACTGGGTGATGAAAAAGGATTATTCCTTTCTTTTTGTCTTTATTTATTTATTTAATTTTCAGTCCTGAGGATCAAACCTAGGGACTCCCACATGCTAGACAAACATTCTACTGGTGAGCTATATTCCCAGCTTGAATTATTTCTTTCTTTAGGAAGAAAACCAGAAGACTAAACTGTAAATTATTCTTTTCTTTAGGAAGAAAACCAGAAGACAAAACTGTAAAGCCAGGAGACCAAAAGGTGGTAAATAAAACCACTGGGAAAGGCTTTATTGGGAAATATGCTCCTGGATGAATCGCCCCAGTCCCACAGAGCAGGAGGGGAGAATTGCACACATGTTCCTTCAGTACAGAAAATTTAAAGAGCTCGGTCAGGAAGGGGAAGGCTTAAGGCAGGAAGAGGAGGTATCTGGAGTCCTGTGTTCCCTTGGAGTTGGTCAGGGGATCCTGCTGAGGTCAGAGTCCTTCCAGGATGAGTGAGGAAAAGTCTGCTGATTGGTGGGAGGCACCATTACTGCTTATATATCAGCATCTAGTTGGCTGTTCCTTTGCGCATGTGCGCTGCTTGATGCTTCCTTCCCTGCAGCTGCGTTGGCCATATTGTACTGTCTGAGTTTGTCTCAGGAGAAGAGACGCCAGATTTTGAGCTGACCTAACAGAAACTATGACAGAAGAGAAAATTAGCATTTTAAGGAAGAAGTTGATTCATAGCTTTAATGATGTCAGAAATAAGGTGAAAATTCAAATTTCCTATTGTCCTTACCAAGCAGCTCTTGGTGACTTGGTAACAGCAGTTTCAGTAGAGTGCTGTGCTGGAATTCTGACATAGATGGAAAATTTAAGGGGTACAGAAATAGAGGGAGTTGTGTGTAGGCCAGGATTTCAAGGAGTACTATAAAAGGGAAAGCAAAAAATAGTGTGTAAACACATTGTCAGAGGAAGGGAATTGAGAGAGCATTTTAGAAGAGCCACTAGGGAAAGAGAGGTAGAGATTATAGAAGAGAGGTGATAAAGAGGAGAGAATGCAATCCAAACTAGAAGCAGAGAGCTGATCCTTGAGAAAGAGTGGTATCTCTTCTGTTTTAATAGGATGGAAGGGGAAAATCATGGGATTAGATGTTACTGGCAGGGGTAGGATTGGGTTTGTATTTTATGGAGTTGAAGAATAAACAGTGCAAACACCACTGAAGCAAGCAAGCAAGCAAGCAAGCAAGAATTTTATGTAAAAGGAGTGTAAAAGATTCAGAACTTTTGACACAATGAACTTGGGAGGGCAAGAGTGCCTTCAAGTCTGCATGAAAGGAGAAGTTGATGAGCTCCTCCTGATTAGTTCTTCACAGTTACTGGGGATGTAGGCTTTGTTGATTGGTTCTTTATATTTCAGTTGTGTTGCACCCATAAGCCAGGTTTCATAGTCACTCTCCACAAGATGGAAACTTATGCCCTTTGAGAAATAGGAATTGTTTTACAACATGTCAGAGCATGTTGAAATGACTGTCTTCAGGCCTGCCCTCTTATCGACCTACACTGTCTCTTCCCTATTCTCAATTGCCTATCCTTTTCTATCTCATTCCCCACTCTGATAAGGATTGGGCAATGACTTCTTTAGGTGCTTTAAGCTGAAGCCCAGCGACGTGGAGTAGCTCAGGTTTCCCTTTCAGAAATGTGAGGTTGATCAAGAGGTTCATGGTAGAAGTCATATAGATGGACTGTTCATTAACTGCTTCCTGATGTTAAGGGGTGTTGAGAAGGGGCAGTGAAATATCCCTTGGTGGCTGGTCCAGGGATTCCTGATAGATGTCCATGTGAGGTTCCTTTGTGTTTAAGAGAAAGAGATTTTGTTTTTGGTAAAACACATGAATTTGTTTAGTGAGTGCTGTTTTGATTAATCTCTGAATGAGACTACATATGCAGGAGATGATGCAGCACCTTATGGTTGATACCCTAAGAACTATGATTTAAAAAGTTACCACAGCATATCCAGTTTTGCATTCCCCTTGTTCCATAAATGAACTTCCATCTGTGATTATAGTAAGATCTGGATTGAACAGGAAAAAACTTTGGAGGTCTTCCCCAGTTGAGTAATCTGTGGCTGAGGCTTGTTGACAACCATATTCAGGGTTTCCTTCTAATGATTCTGGAAGAAAGGTGGCTGGGTTTAAATTTGAGCAAGGCCTAGTATTTTGGAAGGTGGCTATCTGAGAGCCATAATC
The DNA here is from genome assembly GCA_028644305.1 of Xerus rutilus. Classification (NCBI taxonomy): domain Eukaryota; kingdom Metazoa; phylum Chordata; class Mammalia; order Rodentia; family Sciuridae; genus Xerus; species Xerus rutilus. The sequence goes on along the minus strand of CM053407.1, from coordinate 50,794,277 downwards.
CCCCTTTAGTATTCAGAATTCCTGCAAGTTCATGAAGTGCGTATACAGGAAGATCCCTTTCTAAGTTATCTTAATTGCCTCAGGGACCAGCAAAGATACTGCAGCTACCAAAGGCAATGGGGCCATCTTTGAGATACCATATCAAGCTTTTTGCTGAGATATGCTACCAGCTGTTGAGCTGGCCTGCTCTTTTGTGTTATCACTCCTGAGACCATTCCTCCCCTTTCTTCACAAACAGATTAAATTTTTTCTCTGTAAGCAAATTGAGAGCAGGAGCTTGAAGTCCTCTTTTAGGGTTTTGAAATCTTTAACACATTCTGCATCCCATATTCAGGTGGTTATCCCCTGGCATTGGGCTTCCTTGAGGAGTCAATAAAGAAGTTTGGCTGTTTCTTCATAACCAGGGATCCAAAGCTTATAATACCCAGTTATCTCCAGGAATCCTCTGAGTTGCTATATGGTCTAAAGTAGAGAGAGTATTTTTCTATAGGAGAATTCCTCTCTTCCCTTAGCCTGCAAATTCCTTGAGACAGTAGTAATATTAGATATCGAACCCATAGTTGACATAGTTGGGCTTTCTTTTTTGAGACCTTATCACCACTATCAGCTAGGTAATTCATGAACTCTGTAGTGGCCATTTTACATTCCTCTTGGGTGGTAGCACATATGATATCATCCACATATTGGAGGACAAGTACAGATGACCTGTTGTTGAATTCTGCTAGATCCTTGTGAAGGACAAGCCCAAACAAGTGGGGACTATCTCTGAATCCTTGGGGTAACATTGTCCAAATTAATTGAGATCTACAACCTGAATTCTCAAAAGAAAGAGATGTTATGACTGATTATCTAGAGTTATATAGAAAAAGGCATTCTTCAAATCCAATACAGAAACCAAGCAGCAGCAGCTGGGATCTCAGATAACAAAGTATAAGTGTTGGGTACCACAGAATGATGGGGGATAACTGCTTCATTTATTATACTAAGGTGTTGGTGTTTTAGTTACCTTTTTTGCTGTTGTGCCTAAAAGACTCAATAAGAACAATTTTAGAGGAGAAAAATTTTATCTGTGGTCTCAGTTCAGACAACCTTCATTCCTCAAGGTTCAAGGTGAGGCAGAACAAAATGGCATAAGAGTGTAGTGGAAGGACACAGCTCACATGATGATCAAGAAGCAGAGAGAGAACAACTCCACTTGCCAGATACAAAATATGTATCCCAAAGACACACCCCCAGGGACCCATTTCCTCCAGCCACACCCTACTCAACTTCAGTTACTATTCAGTTAATTCCATCAGGGATTAATTCACCAAGTGGGTTAAGCCTCTCATAACACAATCATTTCTCCTCCAAACCTTGTATTTTTTCACACATGAGCTTTTGGGCGACACCTCATAACCAAACCATAACAGTACCATTCCCCATTTTGGTTTTGGACTCCTAAAATGGATGTATTGCAGGGACAATTAATTGCAAGGCACCAAGAGTCCCTGTTGTTTAAGGTTTTAAATGCTTCACAATAAACCTCTTTTTGTCTCTGGGTGCAGGGGTACTGTTTCTGGTGTGGGAAGATGGAAGCTCATTCAAAGTTATTTTAATTGGAACTGTCCTGAGTTTGACCTCAGTGGTGCACACTTTAGGGATTATATCACATTCTAATAGAGGTAGACATAATGGACTCCGGGGTTCCAAATTTATAGTGATGGAGGCCTGAAGTTTTGAGAGTATATCTCTTCCAATAAAGAGTAGGAAACTCTGGGACTATCAGGAATGCATGATGAAACATCAACCCATCATATTTGTCAATTAATGAGAGAGTAGAATATCTAGTGATAAGCCATCCAGACATCCCTCGCACCAACATAATATGAGAGGAAAGGGGTCTAAGGTAAGGGACAAGTATGAAAATGCTGGTACAAAAGTCCAAAAGGAAATTGACTTTTTGGCTCTCTACTGAGAAACATACCTGGGGTTCATTTTTGGTACTGGGAGTCATGGAACCCCAGTAAAGTTGACCCAGGGCCCCTTCAGGCCTGGTTGGGGAAATGTGGCCCCATGAGCCTGCATCCCTGAGGACATTCATTCCTGTAGTGATTACCTGGACAGATAAGACAGGGTCTTGGTGGTGGTCACTTAACCTGTTGGCATTCTCATTGGTAATGTTTCTCCGTTCCATAGTGGAAACAAGTTCCGTTTGTAGCTAGAGGTTCATTCCTTTTACCTCTTTTAAAAACCTGAAAGTTTGCAAGTCATGGGATGTCATCTGGATCAGGATCATAGGCCAATTTTTGTAACTTCCTCCAAATATCTGGGCCATGTACATAATAAATTTATCCTTTAAAATTATGTGACCTTCTGTGGATTTAGGATCCACTGTGGTGTGCTTCCTCAGTGCCTCCCTGAGTTATCCAGAAAGATTACAAGATTGTCCTGAGGGCCTTGATGGATTTCAGATATCTATAGTAATTGATAAGCTTCTGAGACCTTCAAGGACCAGATCCTGAAATGTCTTATTTTCCAATCATTCTGTAATTCATTCATTTAGATCCCATTTGGGATTATTCCTAGGATCTGCCTGTCCACATGAATAATTAGATTTATTCCTAATCTGTGCTACAGGGACATGACTGAGATACATTTCATCTCCAAAATGCTTAGCTGCCACTAAGAAGTCTTCTTTTTATTAGAGGTCAAAGTTTGGTTAAGTAGTAATATGGTTGCTTATCTAGTACTTAAGTAGTAACTTGGTTAAGGTAAGACTGAACACATTACATAAGTCTTGGAACATCTAAATGTATTTATCTGGATCCTACAAGACCTTGCCTAAGTCCATCTTTATTTGCCTCAAGTCTTGAAATGAAAAAAGGAACTTGGACTTTGTTGGTCCAAATTCCCCTCCTGGCATTTCCTGAAAGGGTAGATGATGGGAAAGAAAATGAAAGCAGTTGACAGGGATTGGTAGAGGTTGGGAATTCTTGGGATTTCTCTGACTTTTCTACCCCACTGTGTTTCTTTAGACTTCTCTCTTAACATGGCAGCAACATATCTGGGTCTAGTTTACACTGCTGACATAATTTGTGGTTCTCCCTTACAGCAAAATGATCTGAACAAAGGGGATCTCAGACCATTTTCCTGGTGTCTTAAAAAAACTAAGCTGCAAGATAGTATTGAAGCCAGAATTAAAGATAAGTAGTCAGAAGAGAGGCCAATTCAGGTCTGGGAAGTTGAAGAGGGATTGAAATTCTAATGCCTTCTGAGCCCTTTCTCCACCATTATCAAGATACCTGCCCTTGCTCCAACTTGTTGCTAAGGTAAACTGTCCCAGGGATTATCCTTCCCTACAGAGAGTTATGCAAGTTAATTATGCCTCCTTCCTGCCCAGGTCACTCCACCTTGGCCCCTCTATCCCATCTCACCCTTTGGCCATCCCACCAAGCATCTCCTGGTCACTTACGCCATCCCACCAAGTATCTCCTAGTCACTTACGCAGGAAGGAGAGAGATAAGGGGAAAAGAGCAGGAGAACAAAGGAAGCCTAAAACATAAATAAAAGCAGAATGTTCTCACTTCTTGGGATTCCAGGAAACCAGGTATGGCCCCCTTATCCCTCCCAGGAGAAGTCTATATTACCCCTGTTTATTCTTATTTATTTATTTATTCTAATTAGGTATGCATGACAGCAGAATGCATTTTGATTCATTGCACACAAATGGAGCACAACTTTTCATTTCTCTGGTTGTACATGATATAGAGTCACACCATATGTGCAGTCATACACAAACCTAGGGCAACGATTTCCATCTCATTCCATCATTTTTCCTGCCCCCATGTCACCTCCCTTCCCTCCACTTTGACCAAAGTTCCTCCATTCTTCCCGTGTCTTCTCCCTCACTATGGATCAGCATCCACTTATCAAAGAGAATATTTGCATTTTTGGGGGAAAGATTGGCTTACTTTACTTGGCATGATATTCTCCAAGTCCATCCATTACCTGAAAATGCCATAATTTTATTCTCCTTTAATGCTGAGTAATATTCCATTGTGTGTATGTACCAAAGTTTATTTATCCATTCATCTATTGAAGGGCATGTAAGTTGGTTCCACAGTTTAGCTATTATGAATTGAGCTGCTATAAAAATTGAAGTGGCTGTGTCACTCTAGTAAGCTGTTTTTAATTGTTAGGGTATAGACCAAGGAGAGGAATAGCTGGGTCAAATGATGGTTCCATTCCAGTTTTTCTAAGGAATCTCCATACTGCTTTCCAGATTGGTTGCACCAATTTGCAGTCCCATCAGCCATGTATGAATGTGTCTTTTCCCCTGACATCCTCACCAACATTTATTGTTGCTTATTCTCTTGATAACTGCCATTCTGACTGGCATAAGATAAAATCTTAGAGTAGTTTTGATTTGCATTTCTCTAATTGCTAGAAATGTTGAACATTTTTTCACATTTTTGTTGACTGTATATCTTCTTCTGAGAAGTATCTGTTCAGCTCCTTAGCCTGGTCTGTTGTCTCAAGGTGGAGGCTACATGGGGAGGGCTATAGTGATGGCTGCAGTGTTCCAAGATAAATTTGGGAAGGGAGCGACAGTGTGGACTATACTCTGTGCAGGGGTGGTCCTGAGCCTGGGTTCTCACACAGGTCTTTGAGGGTAGTCCTGGGCCTGACCTAGTCCTGGGCTCCCGTGGGGGTCCCCGGAGGTGGTCCTGGGCCTTAATATTTTAATTGTCCCCTGGGTTCTGGTGTGGGTTAGCAGATGTGCGGGTGTGGTCCCTGGCCTTAATATTTTAATTGTCCTCTAGCTTGCTGGCCAGATTATGCAGCCACTCTCCATAAGATGGAAACTTATGCCCATTGAGAAAAGGGAACTGTTTTATAACACGTCGAGGCTTGTTAAAATGGCTGTTCTCATGTTTGTCCTCTTGTTGACCTTTATCATTCTTTCCTTACTCTCAACTGCCTCTTCTTTTCAATCTCATAAATACAGATAAACCTGTCATTTGAGAGAGGAATTTGAATCATTCTCTTATTACGTTTCAAACTTCTGAAAGAAAAATGGCAAGTTTGTGAGATAAGAGTCTCATTGGAGAAATGTATCTCAGGTGATTTGGGTGGACATATCTTTCCTCACGCAGTCAGCAGACATGGTATTCAATTGAAAGTAAACAGGTATCTAACTAGCTTAGTGAAATGCAGATGTGATTTTCTCACATACAAGGGGGTACTTCCTGAGGTGCTGTTGCTCATCTTGATGTCACCAAGTCCTTCACCATTCACCACAGGTGACTCTCATCCTTCTGGTCCAAAAGTGGTGATCTTTTTCCAGGTTTCAGACAAAAAAAGAGGAAGGAGGAAACAGAAAAAAAATAAACAACCAGAAAATAAACATCCTGGCACTGTGGTGCACACCTGTAATCCCAGCAACTGAGGAGGCTAAGGCAGGAGGATCACAAGTTTAAGGCTAGATTCAGCAATTTAGTAAGGCCCTAAGTAACTTAAGATCCTGTCTCAAAATATAAACTAAAAAGGGCTGGGGACATAGTTCAGTGGTAAATCACCTCTGGGTTAAATCCTCCATACAAATATGAACAATCAAACAAGACTAAATACCTCTACTTCTTTTTTTTATTTTTAAATTAAAAACTTATGTAGGATATGTCTCTCATAAGTTGTATTCATTAAATTTCCTATATCTCATTGGACAGATCCATGTCACATGTTCATTTCTAGATATAAAGATTTTGAGGAATTAGTTTTTGTTTTATTATTATTATTTCAACACTATTTGGTAATGTTTACTTTATGTAGGAATACTTTTTTATATGTTTCCTGGAAAACAGAAATATGACTTTCCAAGTCATGATGACTATCACGTATTTGGTATTTTGTACATAGAAAATGCCTGGCTGAAATAATGTTAGTGTTGGTAGAATTAATATTATCTCTCTCATGCTGATGGCTCTTAAAAACAATTTTTCAGCACAACATCAGTTAATGGTAATTTGTCTAAAGATTATTCTATTTTTGTACATAGGTAAGCATAGTCCAATATTTGCCTTTGTGATTTTGGAGTAAAGTTTTAGAACCCCTCCTTTTTCTTTTTTGCTAATATTAATTTGAATATTTTAGTTTAAGAAAAAAAATTTACTTTTACTAATTTATGTAACACAGATGTATTCAAAGTTATTTTATTACGGGCTGACTTTTGTCCTACTATTTGGAAGTCATATGTGAAACTTTAAAATTTATCAATTTCTGAAATTCTTGGCAGTTGTTGCAATGTAATCTATAAAGTGAATAGGAAATCAATAGTAGCAAAACCATGATCCCCATCAATATTTTCTTTCTGCCTTACAAATAGTTTTATGTCCCATTTATGTAACAAGTGTCGGCAGCAAAAAAGTTATTCAAGAAACAAAATAATATTTTGTAGCCAAATTATTCTCAATTTTGAAAGAATAAGAATAAATGTCTAAATGAGTATTAATTTTTCTGTTCTTTAAAGTTGAAATACATAGCCATGTAAGCCTCCAAAATTGGATGAACAGTTTGTTTATTGTAAGTAAATTTTTACATTTTATAACTGGAATATATAATCAAGTCAATCCTCAAACATTCAACATGATTTTTAAATCCTATCTATATCTATTTACAATTAGATAAAAGAAATATTGGTTCGTTAAATTGGTTAAATTTTCTGAGTCACATTACAAATGTCTAAATTCCATTTTTATTTTGCTTTGTCTTTATTTTGATTTTTGTTTGGTTTAAAATCAAAATCCAGTTTAATCACAGTTAGATAGCCTAAATCCATTCTAGGAGAAACTCCATATTAAATTAACTGGAGATAGTTATTCAGGTTCATATATATATATATATACACACACACACACACACACACACACACACACACACACATATAGTTTCAAAAAATATGCATCAGCATCTTCTTTTACAACTGAAAGTGTATGTGTATAAATAAATATAATCATTCTATGGGTGTGTCTGTATGTGGGGGTGGCAGGCAGGGAGTTCCTCTTCATGTTTTGTTTGTTCCAGTTTAGTAAATTACTCAACAGGACAAAAAAAAAAAAAAAGTGAGGAGTGAGTCATTACCTTTAAAGTAAACTCTGTCTTTCTGTTTTTAGAATGTCACGCACCTTGTCTTTCCTGCTTAGAAAATGAATGCAGTTTGTAAGTCAGATCTGAATTTTGGTTTCCCTATTGATTCTAAAAGTTTATAAATTAATGTCACATGGAAAATCCAGCTTACAGTAAAGTGACATGTAACACATTAATCATGATATGAATAAAATAAATTTCTTAGTATGGTAGACAGACAAAAATCTAAGGTTTAAAGATGTTCTCCTACATAATCGTATATTTTCTTTAAGAATGATCCTTTTAGAACTGCATTTTCTGCTAACCAGTTTGGCTTTCAAAAGGTGATATTTTTGAATAAAGGCTTACAAAAATTGAAAAAAATTTTACTAGGTAATGTATTCACAGAATTCAAAAATAGTAAGCAGTAAAATTATGTACAAAGAACATTGTTCTCCATCTAAACATTACTCATCTCATTCCTACACATCATTTTTCATATTAATTTTTATGTATAATTCTTAAATCTTGACCATTCCTGGGGAAGAGAGAAAAAGAGAATCAAAGAAAACATAAGTGAGAGGGAAAAAGAAGTATAAAATAACATTTTTTAAAACCATAAAATGATAATAAAAATAAATGAATACAAGAACAAAACTAATATATACTAATCAAACATTTTAGTTATCAAAATACTGATCCATGAAAAATAACTGCCTTCAAAAATGCTAGGAATGAGAACAAAGAAAGATATGAATATGTTTAAACATCCATGAACCATTCATATCATAATTGAACAGAGAGAAGAAATAAGTAAAGGTGAAAAATAGTATTTCAATGAAAATTAAAGAATTGTTTCCATTGGAATTCAATAGATTCTCATCTTCCCTTCTCAGCTGTGTTAGGTGGGGTTGCTGGAGTATGAGGGGAAATCCCATAGGTGGGACTCCTGGGGACAAGATTTAGGCTTTGGTAGGGTTCAGGTTCTTCCTTGAATGATTAGTCTAAAGATTTTAAATCAGAGCACCTCTGGGGCTGACAAGATTTAGGCTTTGGTAGGGTTCAGGTTCTTCCTTGAATGATTAGTCTAAAGATTTTAAATCAGTGCATCTCTGGGGCTGAGCAGTTACTGGACCAAGCTGAGATACTGTTACCCAGGAAAAGCCCTTGGATTTCACTCATGTAGTGGAGTGACCAATCCTTGTTCCCTTCAGTCACTCATGAACTAAGTGTTTTCTGGATTCTCTGGTTCAGGCTCCAAAGTTAATAATTTCCTCCCTTGCCCTTTCAAATTCCTGGCCAGGTGTATCTCTCTCAGCCACGTGCATCTCTCCCAAATAATCTTTCAAATGGCCATGGGGGGGGGCAGGTGGGCTTCCACGACCAGTATTCCCCTGTACAAACCCCTCTCCATGTTTGATTTTCTCCTGGTCACTTAGGTACACTCCATGCTATGTGGTGTGGGTTTGCCAGGCCTGTATTTCTGGCAAGGTGCAGTTGCCAAATTCTGCTCCCTCAGCTGCCCACCCCTGTGCTGCAGCTGCAAAATGGTTTCTTCCTCTGTTTTTCCTGGCAGCTGGGAAAGATGCAGGATATTGTGCAGCACACCTTTCAGGTTGATATGGCAGTATTTTTGATCTCTGATCTCTCCATACCCAGACATACCTCAGGCCTCCTAAAAATGTGGGTTCCTTTAATTGATGTATCCCTCCACTATTTTTGTGTGGGGATAGAGATTGCACCAGCATGGGATTCTAGGGATGTCTTCTTTATTTTATTACGTCCAACCTCCTGAGTCTCTGATCTGATTTGGATGTCCCAAATTAATTCCCAGTAAAGATTTCCCTTCTCACTTTGCAGACAAACTGTGTTTCTTGTTTCTTGGTTTTACAACATGGAGCAACTAGGAAAGCAACCTTATCTAATCCTTCACTTTGAATCTTTATGGAAGGCTTTCAACATCAATCCTCTAATGGAATTTAATACAAAAGTATTAAGTATATAATTTAGCATGCACTCTGGCTAGAAAAGAATGAAAAAAGGATAATTCTTGAGCCATACATAGATGTGGTACCAAAACTTTTATTACCAGGGGAATAAAATTTGAAAAATTTTACTGGAAAAAAATTTTTTTCTTTTGGTACCAAGAATTGAACCCAGGGGTGCTTAACCACTGAGCAACATCCTCAGCCCTTCTTTAATATTTCATTTAGAGACAGAGTCTCACTAAATTGCTTAGGGCCTTGCTATGTTGCTGAGGCTGGTTTTGAATTCTCAATCCTCCTTCTTCAACCCCCTAAGGTGCTGGGATTACAGGCATATGCCATCATGCCTAGCTATTCATTGAATTTAACATATGGTAATGAGTGTATCAGATTTTCCCTAATCTATAGTTCTATAAAAGTTAATCTAAAATGAATAAAATCTTATTTTTAAAATAATGACATATTTTAAATGTTATTTTAATTATATTATGAATTATATTTAATGAACAGGTAATATTCTATGCTATTTTAAGAAAATGACTTCATAAAATATAAGATAATAGAAAGAGTTTACACAGGTATGTGCCCATGATACAAAAAGAAAACAAGAACGATTGTAAAAATAGGAGGTGCTATAGTCTGAATATATCACCCAAAATGCCTGTATTGAAAAGTTAATTTCCAATGCAACAGAATTGGAAGATGTGGCCTAATGGGAACTCTTTTAGGTCCTGAGGGCTCCTCATGAATGGATTTGTGCCACTATGAGAAGGGCTTTCAGCAGTGAGCGTCCTTTCTTTTGCCATTTGAAGACATAGCATTCTTCATGTATGGAAGATGAGGCAACAAGGCTCCATACTGAAACCAGAGACTGAATCTGGCACACTGATCTTAGAATTCCCAGAATCTGAAAGTGTGAGAAATAAGTTTACACTCTTTATAAGTTACTCAGCCTGTGATGTTCTGTTATAACAACCAAATGGCTAAGACATGAAGAATGAAATTCTTCATACAAGTCTTCATATAAAGCACAGTTTTCTTTATTTAAAGAATCACACATTTGTATTTAATGCTTAATGTGTTACGTTTCATTTTTACTGCTGTGTATTTTTTATATCTTCAGTGGAAAAAGGCAGACCTAAACAAAAAAAGCTGTGTTTATTATTAGAGAAAATACATAAAAGATTTTTCTATTTGAGCATAATTGATTTTCATTTTTAATTTTGTTTTTATGACATTCCCAAAGAGGAAATTAGCCTAACATTGAGTGTATAAAAATAAATCCAGAATATTGAATGAAGCTGAAAAATAAAGACTAGACCTCAAACTTTTAAAATTGCAAAAGATAGCCAGGCGTGGTGGCTCACGCTTGTAATCCCAGAACTTAGGGAGGCTGAGACAGGAGAATCGCGAGTTCAAAGCCAGCCTCAGCAATGGCGAGGCACTAAGCAACTCAGTGAGACCCTATCTCTACATAAAACACAAAATAGGGCTGGGGATGTGGCTCAGTGGTCGAGTGCCCCTGAGTTCAATCCCTGGTACCAAAAAAAAAAAAAAATTGCAAAAGATAAACTGTTTGACTGATGATGTTTAATGAAGACCAAATTAAGTTTAAACAACAAAGAAATGACAAATGTTTGAGAAGATGAATTGTTTCATGTTTCAATACATGTATATAATTTGTAAAACTTCACTATATGTACCGATTTTAAGTTTAAATTAGAAATTAATTGAAGTACGTAATCTGAAAAATAAGTAAGGTGAGAGAACTGGAAAAGAAATTTTTTCTTTTTTTCTCTGTACTCTGGGTGCAAGAGAAGATTGATAATCTGGGACATAATGGAGATTTTGGATAATGGAGTCATTACTTGGTTTTCAATTAAATCTGTGTTGACATTGAGGCCCTCTCATAGAATAGATGGCTTCACACGTAGAACTAGAATCTAGATGTTCTCTTGTGCCTCAGCCATCTGGAGGGAAATCAGATATTGTTTCCGAAACCCCTGAACTGTGAAGTATTCTGGGATTTTGTCTTTTTTACTCTCAGGGAAAATAATTAAGCTGCATTTCTCGGCCTGCTTTTAAAATCCTCACATGCAAAGTAAATGTTCCCTATAAGGAAGCACATAATGATAGGAAATTCTTATCTCCATCTTCAGTAGTGTTGAATGTCTGCTTCAACATTTTAAGTTTAATCACCTATGCAAGAAAACTCTTTTTTCCTGTAAAGTCAAACAGAGGTAAGAAAGTCCTTCGCCAAATTAAGTACTTTGCTTTGGCAAAGTATGTATTGATTTTTAGCCAAATTTTTGTCCTATTTTTAAATTTAATTTACTCAGCTCTTGTAGTTTTCAATGCTTGACATATTGTTTATATACTATGCAAAAATTTTATATGTACCTAGTTTATACTATACATTGTAGAGATTGTTTTGTTAAAATAAGAGCATTGCTTTCCTTTAAAATACCACAAAATTCTGCTTCTTGACAAATTCTTTACTTATTATTAACTTATGGTTAAATCTCTGCTAGCTTTTTGTTAGCAATAAAAGTCTCATTCCAGAATTTTTAATCAACATTGATTTTTCAGCTTTCAAGCATCTCTATTTTATCTAAATGTAAATTCTGTTGATACTTGGACAGATAAAACTTTCTACACGCTATTATCACTGAAATGCAAATGAAAAGGTAGGCAAAAGAACAAAGGAAAGGAGGGAGACAGGGAAGTCATAAAAATAAATAATCCATCACTCAAAATCCCCACCTTCTTATGCTTTCTATCCTCTTATGGCATGGTCTCAGATTTTCCAGCAGACAGGTCTAACCATAACACTGAAACTAAGTTTGCATGTTATAATTAAGTTTCATCCACATTAAATACCTCTTGTGTTGTGGGACTTGACCTGGTCAGTGATGTTAGGTTTTCATTGCAGAGGCAGGTCTATTTTCCAGACTCATCCAGCAGTGCAGCCTAGGCACACCAGCCACCTTGCTTTTTTAAAGACTAGAAAGAAAAACCAAAGAAAAACAAAAACCTGACAAATAATAACAAACCAATATAGGCTGCATTCCTAAATCAATTAGTGGGATGAATTATCAGACTCATTTTTAGGGGAAGAAATCCTAACACCATTATCAAATGTTAAGTATAAATGTACAGTGAAAACTACTTGAAAAAGTTTGTACTTGCATATCAATTTTCTGCAAAGATGTAAGGAAACATAACATTTCATCTGTTCATTGTGTATAATTGATACATCTAATTTACCACATTGATGTAAAATGTTTTGCTCTTTGCTGTGAATTAATTTTACTTCTTCTTGTATCCTATTATGTTGCTTGTGTATTCTCTGATAATTAGTACTTACTTTTGTCTCTTGTTCCTAAAAGTTGGGGTAAACCAGCAATTCAGTTCACTGAACATTGTCATTATCAATGGATGCGAAACTGTTTTCTCCCTGATTCTCCCCCTCTTCCATTTCTTACATAAGTCTGTTTGACTTATGTAAGTCAATAATGGCTGTTTCTCTTTCTTCCACCTTTGTGAAGAGAATATTGATTGTGACTCAAAAAATTAAAAAGAACTCAGATGAAGAGATAGTGGATTTGGGGGAAGGAAAAAGAGGGAGAAAGAAAACCGGTGTAGGAGATATGAAGGACTAATGGGTCTCTTTTCTCAAAATGATTCTGGAAGTAGTGGCAGAGAGCTACAGCCTAGAGCCTAGGAGCTGTGCTAGACCAGATGACTGACCTCAGGTCTGCTGATAAATCTCTAGGGTAGGAGCTCTGTCATGTTATCCAGAGGGCTACCTGTGATTCTCCTACTTGCTAAGTGCCTAGCAGTCATGTTAGTGGACTCAAAGTCCTGTCTTCACTTTGAAGTTTCATATTCCTGACTGTAATCATATTGGGGCACCTACCTAAACTCTTCTGGGATGCTAATTATCTCTAAAGAACCAATAGATACCATTAGTTTTCATGCTCGTGTGGTATACAAACTAAAATGGTCATTTCAGTACCTCTTACTTTTAGTATGTTTCCACATTTTTGGAATAGAAAATTACAAAATGTTAAAGTGTAAAATGATAAAGCAGTGAATTCCTCTGGGAAACATTAAGAAGTTGTTACATGTGATACAATGGAATATATCCTCCTAAAAAATGTATATGTACTTTGATTTTCTTGTTATATTATTCTAAATTATATTAAGTCTTAGACTGGAGAAACTGCATGCACATGTCTAAATTGAAATCATCAGATAAAACTTTTAGAAATAGATATTAATATATACATTTAATCTTTCATCATTCATTAATCTTAAATTGTGTGTAAATTAACCATTTACACCTTTTATAGGCAAAATTCCATTTCCTCTAGCTACTGTAGTTAAGTTTAACATTGGAACTCACACCTGGAAGAATCTTCTTAGTCAAAAAGCCTTTATGCATCAATATGTACAACTATAATGCACAAATAAAAATGTGGAAAAACAAGCAAAAAAAGCCTTTATGATAAAAAGTTAAAGCTGGCCAATGAGGCATAGAATTCAATCCTAAAATTTATTAAGCTAGATTTACAACATTTTAATTTTATATCATTTAAATTAGCATATTAGTGTTATGGTTTTTCATTCTGCAAATAATTTTTTTTCGTAAAATCTATACTTCTTTTTAAAAATAAATCAATAGTTCTTTCACAAAGCCTGTGTGTGTGTATATGTGTTTCTAGCCAGAATCACCCAAGACACCCTAATCTTAGGTGTTCAGTAGGACCTCGTGTTCTTAAGCTGTGTTCTTTTGGTAAATGAACCATGAGTTCTAGTTTATGTGTTTAATGGGAACTTTCTACATTGTGATGGCTCATATACATAATTCAATAAAAAATGTTTTGACAAAAAGGTCACATTTTATTAAAAATATTTTCCCTTCTTTTAAAGTTTTTTTTTTTTTTTTGGTACCGGGGATTGAACTGAGGGGTACTTTACCACTGAGCCACATCTCTAGCCCTATTTTGTGTTTTTTTATTTAGAGACAGTCTCACTGAGTTGCTTAATGCCTCGCTGTTGCTGAGGCTGACTTTGAACACGTGATTCTCCTTTCTCAGCCTCCCAAAGTGGCTCGGATTATAGGCGTGTGTCACTGCCTTTAAAGTTTTAGTAGAGTATATTTTATATTTTAAGCTTTATTTATGATTTATTTTGTTTTGTTAAATTAGCAGGAGATTATCTCTTACGTACTTTATTTCACTGTTAATCTCCTGTATTTAGGATTGATTTGTATATAAATAAATTTTCTGAAATACAGCAATGACGATTAAGTGTATTATGACAGTTGTTTATGCTAGTTATTAATGTCATAGTTTGATAAATTTTCTTTACATTATTATTAAAGGATATTGCAGTTTTGCAAGCCCTTTGTTAATTATTTGAAAATCAATGCAATCAGTTAGAAGATATAATCTATGAAAAGACATCAAATGATCTCTAAAATAATTTGAAATCAATATTAAAATACAGCTGTCCAAATGATTTTTTAATTTCCTTTCCCAGCATGCTATAATTATGATGAAAACTAATTGACATAATTTTAACATGTTCCAATTCTACAACACTAATTTCCCATTAAATGCAATAACCACTCAGAAATCTAGTTAATTAAATCCACCTCCTACATTAAAATGAAGTTTCAAACAGTTTTTTTTTTAAATTGAAAAGTCTTATGTAGTATTTAGAATATTATGGTTGTTAGAAGTGTAATTGAAAAAAATCTGTCAATTCCTCAACTTTTACATTTATGAAAATGTGCAAAATATTGAAATGAATAATAGATTGAATATTCAACTTTAGCTTTCATATTTGTGATTCAAAATAACTTTTATAGGTTAATTTTTCCTCCCTTCTTTCCCTCCCTTTCTTCCCTCTCTCCCTTCCTTCCTTTCTTCTTGTCTTTCTTTCATACCAGAGATTGAACCCCAAGGGGTGCTTAATCACTGAGCTACATCCCCATCCCTTTTTGTGCTTTATTTTGAGACAGAGTCTTGCTAAGTTGCTTAGGGCCTCATTAAGTTGCTGAGGCTGGCTTTTAACTTGCAATCTTTCTGAGTCACTAGGATTATAGGTGTGTGCCATCACACCTGGCCAATAGGTTGATTCTCATATTGTTATTAGAAGCAATGGGATGTCCAGAGTATTGATCTTTAAAGGCAAAACGTTAAAGGCAGTGGCACACGCCTGGATGTCCAGAGTATTGCTTCTGAGTATTGATCTAAATGAAGATCTTCTACCCTCTAGAGAACATATAAATCTAGCTTTGGTACTTGAATCTCAACACAAAATATACTCATAATCAATGTGTTGATTCATTTCTTCTTTTATTTTATAAATTTTTTAGTTGTAGATGGACACAATATCTTTTATTTTTATTTATTCATTTTTATGTAGTGCTGACGATGGAACCCAGTGCCTCACACATGCTAGGCAAGTGACCTACCACTGAGCTACAAAAACAGCCCTCATTTTTTAACAGAGTCTTATCATATGTGATTCAAGAAAGTACATTGTTAAAATGTTTCACTTGTAGTGTGAAAACTTTGATGGGATTCCATTAAATTCA
>CM053407.1:50755332-50778078 GCA_028644305.1 Xerus rutilus | reverse complement strand
TCCTTGATCCACTTTGAGATGAGTTTTGTATAGGGTGAGATAGTGGTTTAGTTTCATTTTGTTACATATGGATTTCCAGTTTTCCCAGTACTATTTGTTGAGGAGTCTGTCTTTTCTCCAATGTATGTTGATGATGCCTTTGTCTAGTATGAGATAACTGTATTTATGTGGGTTTGTCTCTGTGTCTTCTGTTATATTCCATTGGTCTTCATGTCTGTTTTGATGTCAATAACATGCCATTTTTTTCACCATTTTTGTTGCGATAGCTCTGTAGTATAATTTAAGGTGTGGTATTGTTATGCCTCTTGCTTCACTTTTCTTGCTGAGTATTGCTTTGGCTATTCTGGGTTTCTTATTTTCCAAATGAATTTCATGGCTGCCTTTTCTATTTCTGTGAAGAACATCATTGGAATTTTAATAGGAATTGCATTAAATCTGTATAGCACTTTTTATAGTATGGCCATTTTGACAGTCAAACTTTTATAAATGAGTATATTCCAAGATTTTGGAGAGTGACTCTTCTAAATGGAATAGTCATCTTGACCCAATGCATTAAGCAACAATCTTTATAATGCCTCACAAATGAGAAACTAAATATTGAAAGAGAGATGATTTGTACTTGGATCTGTTTTTTGACACTGTTCTCCAGTTTTATAGGACTTACTGTAAGCATGTAGAGGTGCTGGAAATAAGATAGACTATTATATTAATTGTATTAATTTCCTAGGGCCATCATAATGAATTACCATAAATGAGGTAGCTTTAACAATTAAAATGTTTTCTCTCACAATTCAGAAGGCCAGAAATCCAAAATCAAGGTGTTGGCAAGGACAGTACCTTTTGATGGCTTTGAGGAATAAACCATGTTGTGCTTCTTGCCTACCTTCTGGTTGTTGCCAATAATCCTTAACATACCTTGGCTTGTGGATCCATCATTCCAATCTCTGCTTTCATGTTCACATTGGATTCTTCTCAGTGTTCCTGTAGATCATTTTCTGTCTTGCATAACAGTCCCAGGATATAGGACATGACATAATCCAGTACAATTTTATCTCCATTCTTAACCTAATTCCATCAATAGAAATTCAGTTTTCAGGTACAATCATATTCTCAAGTCCTTGGTTGACATGAATTTGGTGGGGGTACTATTTACCCTATAACAGATATGGAAAATACTTTGTCACTGTTAAATACCACCTCTGTTTTTAGTTATTAAGAATATCTAAAATTCAGAACCCTTATTATGGATCAGGCATAGTTCATTAATGCACTAACTCATTTGAACTCAGAAAGCCCTATGAAGCAATGCTTATATTACCATTCTTAATTTGCAGATGAGGAAACGGAAGCATAGAGGATCTGAAGATGTTTGCCAATTGTTACAGCTGTTAAATAGCAGAACAATATTTAAATCCAAATATTCTGACATAGAACTCTTAACCACCAACATATTACAAAGAAGAAAAGAAAAAAGGAGAAGAAAAAAGAAAAAAAGAGACAAACCAGTAATTTTGAAGGACTAATATATCCAAATTCATGTGTTAGGAAATTTACCCTCTATAATAGATTACTTGTGTATGTTTTATCATTATTTTCTATTTTCCTTTTAAAAGCATGGCAGTTGATAGAAATTTATTCAAGGTTCCACAGCCAGTAATATTCAAATCCTGCTCTGTTTTCAGAGCTTGTTCTTTCCTACATATTTCGCCATCCTTGTTCTAGGGATCCTTGAACATCCTTGTTCTAGTTCTCAGAATTAATAAGTGACTTTATTAATGAATTAACTTTCCTATTCCTCAATGTAATCTGTTGTGAAATTATTAAAGGAATTGACTTTATTTTTTCTCAGTGTATATATATTTTTCCCAATTTGTCTGGCTATTAGTTTATAGAAAATAGTGTGACATAATGCCAGTACTCATAAGTGGAAAACAACAATATTTTACAGAGTGTGAGGAAATATAAGATTAATTGCATTATGTGGATTTGGAAAAGTAAATATGTATACAATTGAATATTATGTCACTCTATTATATATATAATACTAAAGCATGAAGACATGTTTTATCCAATTATAAAGTTTCAAAGTAATGATTTAATTTTGCAGTCATGCAAACTATGAATATGCAATAGAGCCAATTTCTAGTTTCAATCGCATGAATTTAAAATTAGAAGTACATGCTTAGAGATATTTCCAGATTGACTATTTTAGAAACCAAATGGAAGTCATGGAGAGTGAAAAAATCTGACTTTTTATAATGAGTTTTTTATTAGGGAACACTGACAAATAAAAATATTCAGCAATATTTTAACCATTTGTACCTCGTAATTTATAAATAAAAACTGTCTTTTAAATCCATCTGACAAGATTTTATCCTACCATGTATTTTACATCCAACTGGCATCATTACCACACAGCATATTATCCTATTTTTGCATTCTTGGCATTAAAACCTTTATATATTTTGTGGAGAATGTTATGTTAATAGAAACAGTGCAATTAATTTGGAAAAAATTAGCCATTAATTTTAGTTTGAAAATTCCTAAAGAATCATGCCAATCACAATAAAAAAGAACAAAATGAAAATAACAATTTTATGGAAAAAAAATAAAGTAGCATAGTATATTTATAGTCCTTACCTTAATGTGATCATTTGTAAAATAGTGTAATCTTATGTCATGTTCTCCTGAACAAAAAATAGACTGTAATATATTCAGTTCCAGATTCAAATGAAATGTTAAATGTAGAACAATTTTTTAAAAATATTTTTAGTTGTAGATGGATACAATACCTTTATTTTATTTATTTTTGTGTGACACTGAGGACCAAACACAGTGCCTCACATGTGCTAGTCAAGCACTCTACCACTGATCTGCAACCCCAGCCCAAGGTCCAGCAATTTTGTGTCAATTATAATAGAACCATTCAAAGGCTTTAGGAGAAATTTCTATATATACCACAGTGTGATCCCTGAGGAGACCCTGCTATATTTACAATTAAATTCTTCCTTGTCATATGATTTTACTCTTGTGTGTGTGTGTGTGTGTGTGTGTTGGTGCTTGGGACTGAACCCAGGGACTTGAGCATGCTAAACACATACTCTACCACTGAGCTACACCACTTGGCCCTCATATAATGATTTTAAAAAGTCAAGTTTTATAATAATTGTAGTAATATCATCACCAGAATAAAACCAGCCCTTCCCTGTCCTTTTCCCAACCTACCCACTACATTCCTGTCAGAAGATGTAATTTTTTGGGTATATACATTTGTGATCAAGGCCACATATTTGAGAGATTCAAAAAATATAACAGTGAAATATTTGTCTATGGAACAATGTGGGCATCACTAGTTCATGCAAAATTAACAAGAAAATAAATCTATGAAGTGAAATAACATTTATAATTAAATGATATAAAGTATAATCAATACATAAACTTAAAATGATTAATAATTCTTACCATAGTATGGAGTGTACATAGTAAGATAGTTCCCTTATCTTTTTCTTATAAAAATCACGTTACAAGTTTCAAATTTTAATGTTTTATCCTATGAATATTAATTTATAGATATTTAAAATTTCTGGTTTTTCTTACCTTTGGGCAACAAAATAATAAAATAATACTCAAAAGGTATATCAGATTGAATTCCTTTGAAGGCAAATGCTGAAATAATTTAGCTTATGGTACACTTTTTAGGAAGTTTCCTTGGGATCAAACTTTTGGAAGGAGAAGGGAGAGTATAGTGGTTGTACTTCACAGAGGGAGAGGGTGTACATCTGCCTGTGTGCTTTAGGCTATTCCAGAAAGAGCTCAGATTATATAACCCATCAGAATTATTCCAAGTTGGGTCAATATTGTGAGCTTCTTCTACACCATATCCAAACTGATGGATATACCTTTACATCTATTAGCCATTGGCTGTTGGCAGCTGTGGAAGGAACATAACCTTGAGTGGAAAGTTCTGTTGCAACTGAAGCCACCCTGAAAGAGCTGGTAGCTGTAAGCTGTCCACTGACAACACTCCCTGAGACTCTTACAAGTCCCTCTTTGAAAAAGTCCATGAAAATGGAACCACCATTTGAACCAGCTATCCCACTTTTCATCCTATACCCTAAAGACTTAAAAACAGCATACTATAGTAATGCAGCCACTTCAATGTTCATAGCAGCACAATTTTTAAACTGTGGAAGCAACCTAGATGCTCTACAATAGATGAATGGATCAGAAAGTGTGGTATATATACAAAATGGAATATTACTCAGCAATAAAAGGGAATAAAATTATGGCATTTGCAGGTAAATGGATGGAATTGGAGAACATCATGCTAAGTGAAGTAAGCCAATCCCAAAAAACCAAAGGCCAAATGTTCTCTGTGATTAGTGGATGCTGATACATAAGGGGGGTGGGGGTGGGGAGCATGGGAGAAATGGAAGTTTTGGATGGGATAGGAGGAAGGTGGGGGAGGGGAGGAGGAATAGGAGTAGCAAAAAAGGGTTGAATGAGATGGACATCACTACCCTAGGTACATGTATTAAGATACAGATGGTGTGGCTCCATCTTGTTTGTAACCACAGAGATGGAAAATTGAGCTCTGTATATGTACTGTGACTTAAAATGCATTTAAAAAAAGGAAAAAGAAAAAGAAAAGAAAAGGTCCATGAAAAAATGCTCAATATCGCTAAGCTTCAGAAGAATGGAAATCAAAACCTCAATGAGTTGTCTTCTCACCCCAGCATTTGGCTTATCAAAAAGACTAATGATAACAAATGCTGGCAAGGATGTGGAGAAAAGGGAACTTTTGCACATTACTGGGAACATCAATTCGTATAGCTATTATGGAAAACAGTATGGAGGTTCCTCAAAGAATTAAAAATAGAATTACCATATATATATGATCCCACCCTCTCAATGCTGTGTATATGTCCAGATGAAGTCAGTATGTCAGAGAGACATGGGCACCCCCGTTTATTGCAGCACTACTCACAATGGCCCAGAAAGGACAACCACCTAAGTATTCATCTACTGATGAATGATAAAGAAAATGTGATATACAGACACAACAACTACTATTCAGTCATAAAAAGAATGAAATATTGCCATTTAAAGGAAGGATAGAGTCAGAGATCATCATGTTAAGAGAAATAAGCTAGGAACAGAAGGACAAATATTAGATAATTTTACTCATGTGGAGCCTAAAAATTTTTATTTCATAGACATTGAAAATAGAACAGTAGTTAACAGGGGCTACAGAGAATTGGTGGGAGTAGGAGTAGAGAAATATTGATGAAAGGACCATGAGTTAAAATTAGATATGAACATGTTCTGCTGTGCTATTGCACAGTAGGGTGACTATGGTAACAATGTACTGAGCAATTCAAAAAAATAAAGGAAAAGATTTTGAAAGTTTTCAACATGAAGACAGGATAAACATTTGAGGAGATAAATATGTTTAAAAGTTATATACATTAGTGGGATACTATGTTATAGTATCCCACTAATGTATATAACTTTTATGTTTTATGGATCAAATACAGCTAAATAAATAAAAACATGTAAGTGGAACTTCTTACTGCCCGTTGTGGAGACTTACATAATCTTTTTTTTTTTTTTTTTTTTTGGTATCAGGAATTGAACTCAGGGGCATGCAACCACTGAGCCACATCCCCAGCCCTATTTTGTGTTTTATTAGAGACAGGGTCTCACTAAGTTGCTTAGCGCATCGCTTTGAACTCGCGATTCTCCTGTCTCAGCCTCCCAAAGTGCTGGGATTATAGGCGTGTGCCACTGCTCCCAGCTTTACATAATTTTTTTTTTTTTTTAAAGAAAACTGTATTGCTTCCTGAAACTTTTCAGACAATGACAAAAACCTTGGCAAAGTGAGGTAAACATGTAAGGAGAAATGTTGACAGGTGATACATTAATAGATTTTATTTTGTTGAGACATGCTGGCTATTTTTGAAGGCCATTATTTGATTAGGGAAGCAGTTTAAAATTAATGTATCTGTTCTATATAATAGCTAGAAATAAATGCACCAGGTAAGCCTAGTGGTTTGCATTTTTAAACAAATTTAGAAAATTTGTAGGGTAAAAAACAAGATTGTGTGTTTGTCTTCACTTACAAGAAAACATTTGAATGCTAGTTTTTGTTGAATGATCACTTAAGATTTATGGTTCAATGAGTCTTCCAGAAGCCCACCAGGGCTGTTGTGGGGGTTGTGCTTCTATTTTCCAAAGACCAGTGGAAGGTTTATAGCTGTCATCAACTGCATTTTTTGATTCAGTGAATTGGAGACTGTTAATTGTATGATTTTAGAATTGGAATTTAGAATTAAAAAGCATGAAATAAAGTTTGCAGAATGGTGGTCAGCAAACTAAACCTGCCTGTCATCCATTTATATCACATACACTATAAGTTAGTTGCTACAGGTTCAATTAGTTGCTATTTTCTCCGGGTCTGGAGAATTATACTTTCCAACCGCATAGACATTGGTCTTGGCAATTTGACTCTTGCCTTGTAAAATGTTACTGGCTTGTTTGGCTTTAAGAACCACAGGATGATTTGCCACATTTTCCTTCTTCTCTCCTGCATTTCTGTCTGGCTGCAGTGGCTCTAATATGTAATATGAAATCAGCAAAGCTGTAGCCAATCTGTGATGGATATGTAAAATGGATGAGACATAAACCTAGTTGCTGTAAACATTTCATATTTTCAAACTGTTAGTTACTGCAATATAACTTCATTTATTTTCATAGATTTGTCAACATTTATAATATAAAAACAGTAATTTTGATCTACTAAGAATACTTGTTTCAGTACTAGTACTAGTAGTGACTGTCTCTTCATATTAGCAGTGCATTCTCCAGTTTACCAAAGTGTCCAGACAGCTTTTGGTTATATATCATCCTTTGTAGAAATTTAGGCTTGCTCTAAGACTTTCCCTCTCAATCCAACCATTCCATTGTGAATTCAATCTGTAACACAGTCATTACAATATTACTTGAAATTCTTGAAACATTTCCATTAATGTTAGCAATAAAACAAATATGCCCTACCATTGATATACAACATCTTGTTGAAAATGTTAAGCAATTCACACACACACACACACACACACACACACACACACACACACACATATACATACATAATGTTTTGATTAGGCCATGTGCTCATCCTAGACTAATAACAGAAGTGAGAAATGGGTTCTCTGATTAAAGTTTGGTCACATGAATCTTTTTATGTGGCATCAGTTTACCAGAGTCACGGGGCCTGAATGTGGCAGGAAGGCTGATTTCTCTGATTTCTGCTCCTGGAAAAGTGAAAGCTAGGCCACACTACCAGCCACTTGTTCATATATAAATATGGACAAGAATGATAACTTAGCAGAAATTTTCTTCACTTTGATTTTTTAGCAAAATTAGGGGGAAAAACCTCAAAGAATGAAAGGAGCTACCTAATGCCTCTGAGTTGTAGAGGCATGCTTGAAGTTTTGTATATAATGTGTGTGGCAATCTGCCAGAACAGGCACCATGAATTTCAGGTCTAGTGCCAAAATTATGCTATTAACCTGTTGAAGGAGACAGCTTATCACCTGGGATTCTACCTGCTGCTATGTAAAAGGAACTTTTTGCCATGCTACATTTTCATACTCTGTGTTCTACTTCTTATTGGTATCCTTGGTCTTTCCTAGAAGATGAACTGGATTCTAGATATTAAAAGCATGTCATTTAATGTATACCAAAAGATAGAAGTAACAGAGAGGAAAAAAATAGATAAAAAATAATAAGCACCAATAATGAAGTAACTGTAAATTAATGAAGCACTGAAGTGTTTTTCATTTTGATTGTAATGATTTTAAAATTTATGGTGTTCTAATTGCTGAGGAGATAAAAAGACAGTCCCCATTGTATACTGTTAAAGATATTTTAAATTGGTGATCTACCATGAGTTTATCAAATTTTAAGAGCAGGTTTTCCATAAAATATTAATACTTATTGTACTAAAATAGCATTTTTACTGTTGAAAATTTTATGCTTATAGAAATAGATACATATAAATATGCACATTTTTGAAATATAAAATACACATATTAATAATTTATGAATCGATATGAAAAACTAAACAGGGATTTTTAAATACTTGATTGACCTATATTATATTTCCATAGAGACAGTCTACTATGTTCTTAATTTTTAATCTGAGTATTTAAAATTGTCATTATTGATATTTAGATTTCATTTGGAAAATGAGTTCTTAGCTCCAACTTTACTTAGATTTTTCCAAAAGCACCTAGAGTTTTTATCAATTACAGTCAATACACTTTGAGAAAGGCTATATTGTTAAAATTTTAAAGATGTGCACTAATAGAAATATATTGTTAGTAGATTTCTTCATTTTGAAGAAAGTGTCTGGCTAATATAATGTATTCTATTTTATAAATTTATGAGGTGATATTGGAAATAAAATTCATGTTCCAGTCCACAAAATACTAGAATCACATATATTTTAATGAAACACATGTATTATGTAATATAGTACATGTATATTATCTGGTACCCACATTGGTAAGCCCCAAATCACCAATTTTTTATAGTATGTCGAATGGCAAATATAAATGACATTATTAGTCATTATAACAATATTAGTCATTATAACAATATTAACTCATAAAACCATAAGATTCTGTAAATACTATCCTAACAGTTCATTTTGTATAAAATGACTTGAAAATTGGATGTAGATGATAGTTTACCTCCAGGATAATTAATGAACTGAACCAAATCAAAAACTAAAAATTTAGCAAATGTACAGACTATTCTTTTAGCAGATGCTTAAAATGAAAAATCTTAAATTTGATACGAACATTTTCTTTAATGTTAAAGTGAAATCTACATTATTTACTATCAAATTTTCTATCATTATTTTTTCCATAAAAAGTATTGAGTCCAGGAATCCTAGGACATGATTATTTTTCCCTGAAACAGAAAAGGTTTTTTGTTTCTAGGAGGGTGGAGCATTTTCATATCTATTTTATTTTAAAGTAAAATCATTCAAATTATTCTTAAAATAATTTTTTTTCCAATCCATTTTTTGGAATCAGATTATTGCTATTTGTAAATATAGTTTTGTATTTTTTTTCTCAGCACAGTTAATGAAGTTATGGTCTTTAGATTTGATTTTGATTGAAGGAATGCTATTAATTCTTGAACAACCAAGAGGAAATAGTAAGGTTTGTGTTACTTTCCTGGATATTCTTCTAAGATCAGTCTGGTTGACTTACTTAATGACTCAGGCATTACTGCTGAAATATTTCCAAACACTACCACCCATACAGAGCAAACATGCTTCCCCAAACATTTCTCTCCATTATCAAAAGCCCACATTCCATCCATTGTTCATTATACTCTTACAGGGTTATGTCAGTATTTCACAGTGTCAGTCGAAACCCTTTCAACATTAGCCAAATAGTTAACTTAAAAAAAAAAAAGGAAGCCATTGGAATTAGCACTTAATCTAGTTTCAAATGAAAATCTGAAATAAGTTTCAACTTCAAATTTCCAAGTCAGATGCACATGAGACACTTTATGCACACACACACACACACACACACACACACACACACAAATCCTCATTTATAAAATTGCAAAATATATAGAGCCCTTGCTTTAAGAAGCCTTAAATTGTTGTACAGTGTTTTTCAACCACCATTATCATTTCAATACCCCTCTAAATGTAACAGACTCTCCTGGACCTAGATGTAACCATATCCTCTAAGGAAGAGCATCTTAGAAATTCTGGGACAACAAGGGCTCTGGATAGACCATAACTGCTTTCCTTGATATTCTCACTGGAAATCATCTAGTAATCATAATATTTATTCAACACTTATTATTACCTAATAATTTATGAATATTGTGAATTTTAATGGATATAACACAAAAATCTCCAAATTGAGAAACTAATATGAAATTTTTTCCCCATGAAACAATTTTAACTAATTATTTTTTCATGTTCAAAATTAGTGCATGATTGGATCATAATTTACACTCTGATCTGCTTGTCTCCAGAGCCATGTTCTTCACCACTATATTGTATTTCCTTTGATAAATAACAATAATCTGTGTTCTTGTTGATAAATACAATGCTATGGAAAATAGCACTGTAGATTATTTTTCCTGAAACTATGCAGAAGAAATTTCATATTTTAAAAAAATTATGTCATTCACCATTCAGAAATTTTTCATAAGAGCAATGACATTTAAACATCATCTTAGGATAATTAGCAAAAAATAAGCTGGTGTATTTCAAGATAAATGTATATCATGAGGAAGAATGCAGGTATGTTTGCTGAAGCATAATCCCTGAGGGTAGAACAATAAATTGTATCTATAGTGGACAGTTGTAGCTATTGGTTTTTGCTTACTTTGTCTTTAACAATCATAGCATCTTATATATTTTAGGGTAACATATACATAAATAATAATTATAATGTAATTTGATAATGCTAGATTAAGTGTGTTTAAAATCCAAATAAGATTACTAGGGAAGAGGCATTAACTTTTCAATTACAATACAGTGTGATTTTTGTAGATTTGAGAATGTTTGGTTATTTACATACAGGAAATAAGGAAAAGGTCAATCTAATCAGAGGGAAGCTAAGCAAAGAATAGATGTTTGAAGTAGGATTTTGGAATGAAGAGAATACCTAAAAGTGTTTCATATGTGTAGACCAATTGGGATTCATAGAGTGGAGAAGGGATAAAGATTGTTAGGCAGGTAAAATTCAATGCTGAGAAATCCTGTGTTTAAGAAAATAACATCAATTTGCGTTTTAGGAAGTGTGGCAATGTGGAATTTGTGAAATGAAAGAGATGTAGAATAGAGAAACCAATTAGAGGAGTATTAAACACAAGTACAGATTTGAGATGGTGAATCTGACTTTAGGAGAGGGATTGGAAATATGAGATGCAAATTGAGTTAGAAACGCATGGACAGAGAATGAGTCATAGAGAGAGTGGCTGAGTTCTTGGATGACATAGCGGACCAGTGGTATAGGAACAAAGTAGGTATCTAGGATCTATTTAGGGGGATGTGCCCGTGACCATAATTGTGATAGTAAAGTAGTGAGTACTGTGCCTCCCTCACGGTGAAGGCCCATACTTGCCATTGGTGTTGAGAGAACACGTCCTGTAACTTGCAGCTAGTCATCACTTGATGTCTCTTCAGCATAGAAGAATCCTCTTTTGGCACAATTTACGTTTTCAGACTTTGCTCAGTCTTCACTAGATTTACCCTCATGAAGACAATCTTTGTATTTTTGGGGGGATAGTCATATTCTTCAGAAAATCAGAAAGTGAATCTTTTACCTGCTAAGTGAATGAAAAGGAAAGTCTATCTTCAATCTCCCCTTCCATGTATTAAGAAAGTCAGTTTAATTTTTCCTCATGAACTAAGACAATGAAGAAATACTGCTATATTGAATTCACATAAGGATAGATTTATACAAAGGAGAGAGATGGGAACATAATTCTTTTGACCCTATAGAGTTTTAATAAAGATGTAATACTAATAAATATATGAAAGCAGTGGTACTTGATGGACTGATACAAGCTCAGTCTTTTGTTATTATCACTCATTTGGTACTTTATCTTCAGTTAAACTGGAAAATTCCACAATGGTAGCTAATTAGCGATGAGTGCTGAACTATGAATTCCTGTGAGTGTTCAGTGCAGCATTACGGTGTAGGCTCACAGTTTGTATTTACTGACTCATCCTAGGAAGCCTTAATTGTGTTTGGTGGCAAAATATCATGGAACTTGAATAAATTAGGGAAAATGTGAAGGAAAACATTGACTTCACTGTCACTGTTATGAATACTTAGTTATATAAAATGCTCAAGGAAATTCTTTTTGACATTGCCAAACAAATAAATATAGTATTAATATAAAATCATTTTTGATTTTTGAAGAATGACATTTCATTATAAAATCCAGATCTGAGTTAGCAAATGATCTTTCTTGCTCTAATTTTTTTTTTCTGTTTTTTTTAGTACCAGGGATTGAACCCAGGGGCACATAATCAGTGAGCCACATATCCAGCCATTTTTTAAAAAAATATTTTATTTGAAGACAGTGTCTCACTAAGTTGCTTAGGTCCTTGCTAAGTTGCTGAGGCTGGCTTTGAATTCATAATCCTCCTGCCTCAACCTCATGAGCTGCTGGGATTATAGGCATGCACCATCATTCCTAGCTAATTTTTTTTTCTTGATAGGGTCTAAAAGTCATTGCTTGCTAGCAAAGCAGGAGTTTAGCATGGTTTGATATTATTTTGTCAATTAATGAGGTGGTAGAAGTTCATTTTTACAGTTTAATTAAAAATATTTAAAAAAATCTAATCAGAAGTCAATTTTCAATTTTCAGTAAGAATAAGATAAAAATAGTCATGGTTTCATAATTCCAAGCTCAATATCTTCTATAAAACTAGTGAAATGATTTGATTCTGAATGTAGTTTAGACTAACAATTTAGTTCTCTACTAATAATTAGCATATAACTAAATTGTATTCTAGTTGAGTTGTGTTAAGGCAGAAGGATGATATCACGGTTACTTATTATTTAACATATACATAACACACAATGCTTAATGGTGAAACATAGAAATAATAAAAATAATACTCAGAAAGGGGAAGAGTTGAAACCACATGGTGGATACCAGCCCACTATAATTCTGAAATCCCATTGGGAAGACATTGTGAAGATTTCCAACCCTGTGCATGGGAGGTAGGGTACATCTGTATTAAATTCTAATCTATTTTCTCAATGAATTATTTTATCTACACTTCTTTAATTTGCTTATTTATAAATTATTTTACTCCTTGGCCATAACTGAAGAGAAAAGTGAATATCTTCCTTAGGTCTGAAAACCCTTCAGAGTTCTCTTCAAGCCAGTGGGAAATTCATTTTTGCAGGGTTATTACTATTTGTTTTTTTAATATATTTGCTCTAAGTTTGAAAAAGCCATAACTCCTTTAGTTCAGATTTCTGATTTTTGGCAATAAAATTCTCTCAAGTCAGGAGATTGCTGACTTGCTTATTTTAATTTTGCAAATACTCCTAATCCCATCCCCCAAATTTTTCTCCAGATGCAGTTCTGAAATTTCTTTATTTCATTGCCTTTCACCAATTTGTCTCTCTTTAATTTAATGGTAACTACCTATTTACAAAAATCAGTGGGAAAGCCACACATACACTTATTGATTTTAGCCTTGATTTGTTACGTTCCGAAATATTTTACTGCATATTTGTTGTTCAATCCTTTTAAAATTTCATCACCAATTTCCTGGAGTCTATAAGCAGCTAGTTTTCCCAAATATGGGAAGCATGAAACTTCAGAGCTCTTTATTCCATTTTATTTTGGTTTGCAAAATGGCTTATTTATTCCTCTCTTTGATGGCAATGCCTTGTTAAAAGGAGTTAATAATATTCAAAGAACACTAATTTAGCATAAATATATTAACAATGTGATGGTATTTGGAGGTGAGGCACAAGGAAGGTAGTTGGGTCACGGGAGTGAAGTCCTCATGAATAGGATCAGTCCCCTTATAAGAAGGCGGAGATCAAGTTTGCTCCTTTTCCACTATGGTTTGTGTGGATACACATGAGATATCTGTACTCTGCAACCCAGAAAAAGATAATTTACAATTTGGTTTTACAAGTTGATTTTTTTAGGTGTTTGTAATCTGTGGACTTATAATTTTGAACTGTTTTTTGCTTTCCTGGCTGTCATAATGAGTTCTCACACATTAGAGTTTTTATCAGTTTAGCATTGTTGACTTTAGTGCCTATCAACAAAAGGTCTTTTTAGTTTTCTAATATTTATTCCTAGAGTCACAGTGATATTATTTTAAAAAGTATATATATATATTATTTTAAAAAGCACATATATATATAATATATATACACACACACTCATAGGTGTGTGTGTGTGTGTGTGTGTGTGTGAAAGCATTTAAACATTTTCTAACAGATTGGAAAGCATAGTAACAATGTATTTTTTAGCTTAAATCTAAAATGATCATTCAGTCTTAGGCCTTAAATCCTAGAAGATCATTCCCAAAATGTAATAGTTATAAACCAAAGAGTTCTGTAATTGTTTTTAAAAATATGACTAAGAAAAATGATAACTTCAAATGAATAAAACTCTATATTAGCATTTCTTAAAAAAAATAAAGGGAAAGTCATACCACTCTAGGTCTAAGAGAACCACTGTAGACAGATTGAGTTTTTGGATACATAATTCAAAGCTTATCAAAAATGAAATGTTATAGGGACTTTATTTTTATATGCCTAAAGGGAAGAATTTGTTTTCTATTTTCACTTCTGATTTTTAATACTGAATTCTTGACATATTTTATTATATTATTTTACAGAATAGGTAACTGAAACATGTATTGAGACTATGAAAACTATTGAATCTAGTTTTATTAGAGATCATAATATATTTAGTTAACTCCAATATTACATAAGAAATAAAACTCCCTATTCTTTTATAATAGCAAACCTCATAGTACTTTTGCACAATCAGTGGTATGCATCTGTGTATCTGCTAAGAGTGTGCTGAAAGGAATAGTGAGAAATTCCCTCTCTTATTAAAAACTACTAGATTAAAAAAAAGAAAACAACCAAAACAGCATCACAGTATTAATATGCCTCCTTCTATAGCATGAACTTACCACTGGTTTCTCTTTAATACTATTGAATCAGAATATATGGAAAGTGATTTTCAGTGGTCACATCTGCTACACGTTTAAAGAGCACTGATATCAAAAGCAGCATATTCCTTAGGGAAGTACCTTTCACTGGGCAAGTGTGGGCATGGCCTGGGATTCAATGTTAATATTATTCTTTCAAGTGTTTTTAACGTATATAAACATGACCTTTTATTGACTCATTTAAGACTCTTAGTGGAAATTTTCTAGTTCATGTTACAATAACTGATCTTTGGGGATTTAAGTGGGCAATTACTCAACTAAATAAAGTGATTGCTTTTCTAATCTGCACTTTTAATGTTTGTTTAACATGTTCAAAACAAAGCACATAGTGACACTATTGCTTGTTTCCTTTTTCTCATGAGTCATATGGGACTATCAATGAATTCCTGCAATGCTATTATAAACCAAATCTTAGAAATGCATTATGTTTGAAGTTCTGTGCAAATATCACAAATGTGAATTTGAGAAAAAAATTGGACAATGTTATTTTAATATTCCAATTGGCAGAGCACATTTTTTCAAGACTCTTAGAAGGAACATATTTCCCTCATGATTTTAAATTTATAATTAAAAGTTTCATGTTCCCTGTTAGACCAAAGCACAAAATACTCAATTAAGGAACAAAACCATCAAAGATAATCTTCATATGTATCTGAGAGACAGACATTTTCTTGAGATTTTAGGTATCAGTACTGAGTATGATTTTTTAAAAAATATAAATATTTTGGAAATACCCTCACTGTCATTGAAGATTCAATCTCAAAGCAGAGGTATAATTTTTTTAGTTGTATATAAATGTAATATCTTTATTTATTTTATGTCGTGCTGAGGATCAAACCCAGTGCTCACACGTGTGAAGCAAACGCTTCACCACTGAGCCACAACTCCAGCCCCAGAGGTATAATTTTGGTAAAAGGTTGAAGAGCTTTGGATTGTAGCCAGAGTAGAGAAATCTTATGGGAAAGTTGGGAATGCATTCTGACACTTATTCAAAGACACATACAAGAAAATATCAAGTTTAGTTTGCTAAACTCCAGACAGAATGTGACAGAGATAAAATATCAAAGGAGCAAGGACACATGGATACAAGCCACTTGACTTCTTAGGGATATTCATTTAGGATTATTTTAGGAAACCTTAGAGGTTAATATCACTGTGTTTTCTCTTAGTACTATAGGCTCAAGGAACCAAATTTCATGTTCATATGTGCTCTCATGAGAAATCTCATTTATTTACATGATTTTCACTACTATTCATAATTGATGACTCCCAAACTGTTCCCCTTCTCTGAGCTTCAGACCAGGCATTTTTTGGTGTCTCATAGCATTTTAATATGACTATGCCCCACATTGAACTTCTTTCCTCCTTATCTGTATCTTGCCAAATGTCCTGCCTTTCCCCAGCATTCAGTTTCTTACCCTCCTTGAAGATAGCATAGCCATCTTCACTGTTGCTTAAGCACAAATCTTTGAAATAAATCAATGGGGAAAAAGTGAAAACTACAGAATTTTAAAAAAAGTGATTACTTTGGCATATAACAAGGGTATATTGTATTTATATGCAAAGGATTCAAAACTCACGGACAGAGAAAATATTAAATATTAAATTAGTGCACTATAATCCCTACAAAAGTTCTGTTCTTGAAAGTCTGACTTCAAATACAAATTCTGAGTTTGTTTCCCCAGAGCAAGGGCCAATGGACACTTGACCTCTTTGTCTAGACAAAACCTCTTTAAACCAGGTTTCCATCTGCAGAGAAGATTTTCTAAATCCATCAAGAACCAGTCTGGAGTGTCCAGCTCAAAATATTCCCCCATGTTATGGAAAAGATACAATTCAGTCTATAGTTTTCTCTTCTATGTTAGAGAGCGGCCATAAGGTGCATCAAGGGACTTTTACCAGTGAAGAAAATAGGAGAGAGAGTGAAAGCGAGCAGGGCAGGGGATGGGGGTGGGAGTGGGGGGGGGAATGTTCAACAGTCTCATCCATGCAGCTAAATTCTTCTCTGGGCATTCCTGGAAGTGTGATACAAGGCCCAAGAGTCAGGTCCCTTGGCATGTGGGGAAAACTGAGGACTTGAATGGCCTAACCACAAGTTTCCTTCCCTACTCTGCTTCCATGGGTAAGTTTGCTAGCCAAACAACCTTCTTTTCCACAAAGATTGGGCTCATTTCCTGCTTATTTTCGAGTAACAAGTGTTACTTGTAACAAGTAACAAGTCCCTGCCAGATCATCACATTATTCAAACAAGCCGATTTCGTTCTCCTGTAGAAAGTGGCACCTTACCTCATTGATACTACAAAATCCGCCTGCCACAGTCCCTGGCAATACTGCTGTGTGACCCTCTGTGGTGTGTGGTGTCTGCTTTCTCCAGGATATGAACTTGTAGGATTCATAAGTGCTGTCAATGTCGTCTTTCCAGTGGTGTGTGTTGTGTTCAGTTCTCACCATAACCCTAGGATGGAAGTCACTCCATTACCAGAAGGAAGAGGAGGAGGAAATCCAAATAAGGTTGTGTACTAGATTTGTCAGCAGATCCCATGGGAATATGCATATTTGCTGTTCCCATTTAGGGCTTAAGAAAAGATTCCTGCACCAAAGAGGAACAAAGCACATCAGAGTGAACTTGATGACAGAAAGTGCTGAGACACTGAATCCTCCACATTATGCAGGGAAACAAAAGTTCCCCTGCCGCTCTCATTCAAACCTCTCTGTCTCCAGTCTGGCAGCTTTGGCTGAGGTATGCCATACACAAATAGTATCTGCAAGGTGTGCCACAGCATGAGAACTTTGGGCAGCACCAATTGGAGAGTGTAGTATTTTTAAATGTTAGTAATTATTCGTCAATGTTATAAATGTTGTTGGCTATTATTATTATTTTTAATCTCTAAACTGCCTCTTTCTTGGACTTTTAGGAACCAAAAGCTTAGTTTTTCTTCTAGTTTTTTCCCTCTCCTTTCTTCAGTTTTCTTCTTATAATTAATCCTTATAGAGAAGGGCACAGAATGGCTTGGTTCTATGGTTTTTTTCATTCTTGAAGTTCTTGTTCACTCCAATGGCTTCAGTTACCATTTCAGACAAATTGGTTGCTAATGTCTCTCTGGTTCAGATCTCTTTCTTAAACTTCAGACTATACATTCCAATACCCTCAGAGCATATTCAGTTAGCTGTTTCAAGATACATCAAAGTTATTCATTATTGTACCTGATATTCTCGGACTACCTTCTTATGACTTCATTTATTCAACTTCTAAATGTTTCACATACCTATTTTCTTCTTTGAAACTTTATTACCACAGTCATTGCCCAAGCCATTAAAATCTTTAAGTTAATATATTAGTCACATAACTCCCTGAATCCACTTTTGCCCTATCTAGTCCATTCAGTTCTTACATTGTGTTCAGAATTTTTGATTAAATATGTATATCTGATCACATTATTCCTCTGTATATAACCAGCTGGATTCTTAGCAAAACTTACAGTACCTTTGATTTGTCCATTTTCTGCTTCTCTCTTCTTCCTTATTCCACAGTATCAATTTTCTTCCTCTTTTGCTCTAATTTGTTAGAGGTCAAGTTCCTCTTAATTTGTTGAGCTCAGTATTTTGTTCCACTTACAAGCCTTTGGATATAATCTCCCCTCTTCACCTTCATCATGAGCAATTCTCCAATCAGGATTCAGAATAATTGTCAGTGTGTAGGAAAGTCAGACTAAGACAGGCTGAATGTTATCAAAGTATTTATACTACTTTGAGAGGCATTTATTTTATTTGTATCTATTTTAAGACTGGATTCTCCTCCTCCCATGTCAAATTATAAAATCACAAATCATAAGAGCAGGAACTATATGTCTGTTTTTTCACCATTGTATCCCCAATGTTCTGCCCATAGTAAGTTTTCAGTATTAACTATTCATTGAATTACTAATTGAAAGGCTCTATGACATGCTCCAAATAGAAGGGAAATGAAAGAATCAGTGTTGCAGCTTCAGGAATTGAATTAGGAGAAAAGATCATAATGGAGCAGCTGATGACAAAATCAGGAAGCAAGTGTCACGGCCATGTTGAGATGCACTTCTCTGCCCTTGCCAGTAAATGCAAATATTTTTAATTCATGTTTTCTCCTACAATTTCTACTATTTCCGGATGTGATCATTGGTAACAATAATCACTGTTGGAGTATAGAAAAACTTTTGATTTATGAGTGTTGATCTTGTATCCTGCTACTTTGCTAAACTCATTTATAAGCTCTGGAAGTCTTTAAGTGGAGGTTTATTTTTTTTGGCGGCAGGGGGAGGGTGTGGAGGAAGGGGAGAACAGGAGGTCTTCTAAATATATAACTATATCATCAGCAAACACAGATAGTTTGACTCATTCTTTTCCTATTTGTATCCCTTTGATTTCCTTTTCTTGCTTGATTGCTCTGCGTAATGTTTTGAGGACTATATTGAATTAGAGTGGTGAGAGTGGACAGCCTTGTCTTGTTCCTGATTTTAGAGAAAATGCTTTTAGTTTTTCTCTATTTAGTACGATGTTGGCTTTGGTTTTGTTATAAATGGCCTTTATCAATGTTCAGGTAAGTTCCTTCAATCCCTAGTTTCTCTAGTATTTTTAATATGAGTGGGTGTTAGATTTTATCAAAGGCCTTTTCTATATCTATTAAGATGAGCATGTAAACAAAATCAGGAAAACTACATCATAACCTCAAAAAATTAAATCTTAGGAATTAATCTAACCAAGGAAGTAAAAGAGCATTACAGTGGAGATTGTAGAACACTGAAGAAAGAAGTTGATAAGACCTTAGAAGATGGAAAGACATTCCATGTTCTTGGATGGGCAGAATTAATATTGTCAAAATAGCCATACTACCAAAAGAAATATACAGATTCAATGCAATCCCCATCAAAATATCAATGACACTCTTCAAAGAACTAGAAAAAACAATTCTTAAATTCATTTGAAGAGTAAGAGATCCAGAATAGCCAAAACAATACTAAGCAAAGAAAGCAAAGCTGGAGGTGTCACAACACCCAATCTGAAATTACACTACATATCTGTAGTAACAAAAACATCATGGTCTTGGCATCAACAGATATATGAAGACCAATGGAACAGAATAGAAGACACATAGAAAAATACACATACCTATGCCTATATAATATTTGACGAAGTTGGAGATACCTTGGAAAAAAGACAGCCTTTTAAACAAATGCTGGTGAGAAAACTGTATAGCTATATGTAGCAAAATGAAATTAGAGCTTTCTCTTACCCTGCACAACACTTAAATTGAAATGGATCAAAGACTTAGGAATTAGACTAGATACTTTATAACTGCTAGACAAAAACATAACATGACCCTCAAAGTTAAAGAATAAAACTAAGACAACAAACTAAAAAGCTTCTGCACAGTAAAGGAAACAAGCACATGAAGAGAGAGCCTACAGAATGGAAGAAAATCTTGGCCAACTGCTCCTCTGATAGGAAATTAATATCCAGAATATACAAAGAACTCAAAAAAATTAACAGGCCTCCAAATAACCCAATCAATAAATGGGTAAAAGAAGATAACAGAAACTTTTCAAAAGAAGAAACACAAGGGGCCAAAAAATACATGTGAAAGTGTTTAATATCTTTAGCAATCGGGGAAATATAAATCAAAACTACATTGAGATTTTATTTTACTCCAGGCAGAATGGTAATGATCAAGAATACAAACGACAATAAATGCTGATTAGGTTGTGGGGGGAAAAGGTACTCTTACATGTTCTTGGTAAGACTGCAGACTAGTGCAACCATTCTGGAAAGCAATATGGAGATTCCTCAAAAAATTAGGAATGGAACCACATTATAACCCAGCTTTCCCACTCTTTGGTATTTTCCCCAAAGATCTAAAATCTGCATATTATAATAATACAGCCACTTCAATGTTTATTGCAGCACAATTCAAATAGCTAAATTATGGAATCAACCCAGATGCCCATCAATAGATGAACAGATTAAGAAATTGTGACACACACACAAACAATGGAGAGCTACTAAGTCATAAAAAAGAATGAAATGATGGTAATTTGCCAGTAAGTGTATAAAAATGCAGGATATCATGCTAAGTGAAATTAGACAAACTCAGAAACTCAAAGGTCGAATGTTTTCCCTTATATGTGGAAGCTAGAGTATAATAAAGGAAAGTGGGAGGGAAGGTCAGGATAATATAAAGAACTAATCAAATATAAATTAAAAGACAAGCAGAAGGAAGTCTAGTAAAGTAGAGAAAGGAGAATGTGAGAAGGGAGGGAGAATGTGAAGGGAAAGGGGAAGGGAAGGGGAGAATTGTGGGCTGAAATAGAGTTCCATGCATATATGAGTTTGGATGAACCCAACTACTATTTATAAAGCTCTAACAAAAATAAATAAGTCAACTTGACATAAGGAAAGAAAGCAAAATATTCCTACTAAATTGTCTCTCTTTTTTTCACCTTAGCCCTCTTCTTTCCCCTCTCCTCTTCTACCTACTCCAGCCATGCAATACCATTTGTCATCAGTTTACCTATTTAATTGACAACATTTATTGGGAACATTTTTGAAGGGTTTCAATTCTAGTTTACTATATGTAAGTTATTCATTGGGCATTTTATGATTGGATAAAATATGTGTTCACATTCTTTTCAGCAGAGATTAAAAAGATTCAATTCCCTTATTGCTAATCTTTAATGTATTTTTAAAATTAAAAAAAATTTTAGTTATAGACACAATACCTTTATTTTGTTTATTTATTTTTATGTGGTGCTGAGGATCAAACTCATTGTCTTACACATGCTAGGCAAGAGCTCTACCACTGAGCTACAACCACAACCCTTATTTAATGAATTTCTAATCAGTTTTTTTTTTAATACCTTTATTTTATGTGGTGCTGAAGATCGAACCCAGTGCCTCACACATGCGAGGCAAGCGCTCAACCACTGAGCTACAACTCCAGCCCCTCTAATCAGTTCTTGAGAAATGTTTCTAGGTAACAATATTTAATAATAAATGTAGTTTTAATCATTTATCAGAATTTTAAATATTATAGCTTATAAATTTATAGTTATGTTTTCACATTCTTTCAAAAATAAGATCTTTATAGAAATTGTGTGAACAAAATAGGGCTAGAAATTTATTTTGTAGCAATATTTTCACAGTCCTGGATATATAATTTCCCAGAAAATCAATGGAACTGAAATATTTGTTTGCATTTTCTAATTTAGTTGTAAGGGTAAAATTCCTTTAAGCACAACACAAACTCTCACACTACACCAAGACTTCCCTTCTTTTAAAATAGATATGTAATTCCTTATTATTTACCAGATTCTTAAAATTAAATTTTTATTTAAATCTTACTAAAATTTTTGCATTTAATAGAAAGTTGAATAATTATATTTCTACATATATTTGTAAAATAAAAAAGTAAAATCACTGGCTTTCTCAATAAAAACTGTTAAAATTAACTTTTTTTTGAGTAAACTGAAAAGAAATGATTAGGTATTCTATACTATAATCATACAATAGTCCTTTTTGTGCATGTGTTTATAAGTCTCTGCAAAACGTTGTGTGTACATAAGTACATTATGAAGGGAAGAAAAAGTTTTGAAAAACTTTCATTGTATATGTACGTGCATTCCACGCCAAACAATCATGGTTAGTACAGTGTGTATGTTTTAAAACAGGCGGGCACTTTTACAAAAGTGTTGACCTTTGAAATTATTAGTTGGAGAGCTATTTGCGCTACAAACCGACTTTGGTAATGCTGTTACGGATTTTGGTTATTTCTTATATGAGAGTTAATTTAGTCCCTAACTTTGTCTGGCTATTTCTTATATGAGAGTTATTTTAGTGCCTAATTCTTTGCAAGCAGGGAATTTATCGTACTCATTTTTATACTCCTATACATAGAATACTCTTCTTAGCACACATCAATTTCTCTATAAATATTTGTTTGTATT
>CM053407.1:50723060-50754832 GCA_028644305.1 Xerus rutilus | reverse complement strand
CAATTGTGAATTGTGCTGCTATAAACATTGAAGTGGCTGCTTTACTGTAGTGTGCTGTTTTTAAGTCTTTAGGGTATAGGCCAAGGAGTGGGATAGCTGGGTCAAATGGTGGTTCCATTCCGAGTTTTTTAAGCAGTCTCCATACTGCTTTCCAGATTGGTTGCACCAATTTGCAATCCCACCAGCAATGTTTAAGTGTTTATCCTTAAACATGTCTTTAAAATTCTATTTTTTAACTCTTAAAGCTCATGTTGTTATCATTTAGAGAAAATTAATGTTTTGGGTCTTTTATATCTAGTGCATTTAAAAAATTATTCTTGCTACTCTTTAACTTCTATTTTTTTTTTTTACTAAATACTGTATATTTAAAATACGGTATAAAAAACATCAAAATTTTGGATGGATGAAACTGAAGATTTTAGGATGCTAAATTAGTTACATATTTAGTTGTGGCAACAAACATACAAAATATCATTTCTAGGCATTAAAAAAATGTCATTAAAGCCCTTTTCAGTGCATGACAGAATGATTCATGACTCTCATAAAAAAATGCTTCTGAAAATAGTAATTCACTTTTGGAAAGAGGGACAATAAAGAAAAAATAAGACAGTGTTTCTCCATAGTTTTGATGTTTTTTACCCCCTTTTAAGAAGTAGCTCTAAAATAGTGAGTTTCAGAGCAAGCAATTTAAGAAGGAAAAAGAGGCATTTAGGCTGAAACATTTGAATCTCCTTCAAAAGTTTTCTTATTTTCATTCTTTTCCCTTATTTGGTGACCCTCAGATTTAACTATTAGAGAAAAAAACTTAACACAGATGGGAAAGGAGCAACAAGAGATTCCTTTAAAAGCTGAGGAAACTTCTATTTTAAAGTTTTAGTATTGTCTGATATTTACGTAGAATTTTCTGCTGGTTCTGAGCTAGTGCTTTCTTTCTTTTCTTCTTTTTCTTTTTCTTTTTTCTCCTTGCTTTTCTTTCTTCCTTCCTATCCCATCTCTTCCCTTTTGTTTCAAGCTCATGAACAGTGCAGCAGACACCAATTTCCTGGCTCCCTGTGATGATATTGTCATCAACTGCAGTTGCCCCATCAACCATGCTTAAGACTGTGAGAACATCATCTCAGAACCACAGGCGCCATATTCTTTTACTCCTGTGAAGATTGGAGATTTCTACCACCATATTATACCATAACTTTTAACCAGTGAGTTAAGTGAAAAAACCCTTTTAGGTTGATTTCACTGATCTCACCAATGTTTAGCCTCCAATCAAACAACCATAAGAGTGCTCACTTGGGCAGCACATATACTAAAATTGGAATGATACAGAGAAGATAAGCATGGCCCCTGCATAAGGATGACAGGCAAATTCACAAAGCATTTCATATTTATCTTAATAACAAAAGTATTGAAACAAAAATCTCTTCAGGGTGATAGATTTATTTTAAATTACATTTTCCTCTAATAGAGTATGAGATCTCAATGAATTCTATAGATCTACTAAACATGATCATACAGGACTAAAAATAATTATATGATTATTTATTCAAATTATTAATTTGTATATATATATATATATATACATATATATGTGCTAAATTCTTTCTTTTGACTCCTTTTTCCTATTAAAGAGTAAAAACCTTGCAAAGTCTTCTGGTACTTCCCCATTGACAGTTGAACAGAGCATATTGAAAGGAGAGCAGTTTCATCTTGTTTCTGCCAGGTTTATAGGAAAATAACAAAACAACATCAGAACAAGAACTATCAAATCCGTACCTTACAACACTTTCAACCTCTGGAATTCTAAGGACAACTTCTTTTCAAATAGCAAGGAAATAAAATAATGCAACAACCTTAAAAAAAAAAAAGAGAGAGAGAGAGAGACCATAAGATTGGATCATAGGAATTCTGAGCAGAAAATAAAATTCTAAGTCCCACATCCTCCATGGCTCTTTGTTCACAGCAATCTTCCTGTAGAACTTTCTGTAGAAGGACCTCACATTCCTTCTTGCAAACTGAATTTGAGCAGATCCCAACATCATCCTTTTGAGGAATGCCGTGGTGTCTGACACCTGTGATCATGCGTCTGTCAACTGGGTTCCCTAGCACAGACATTTTTTCTGCTTATTTTGGAAGTAGAAAATTTCAGATCTGTGTAAGCAGATGTGAATGATATTAGCCCAGTAGAAATCCAGGTGATGGAAAATCCCAAATAAATATGTGAACTGAGAATGATTGTGGGTGGGGTTGGAGGGTAATTTAGGATTTTTCTGCCATCACTTTTACGTTCTAGTGCAGATTAGCAGATTGGGACAAACAAACAGACAAACTATAGTGTAAAGGGAATAATGAAAAAAGTTCATCTGCACCATCTACATACTGAAGGCAATTATTTTCTTTACTTAATCTGGCTAAGTTTCTGACTTGGTTTCTCTATTTCTGACCAAGTTTCTCTATTTCCTGAATTGTGAAACACTACTCTTGGAATAAATAGATACAAATATAAGCATTCACATAATCTTCTGGGTTTTGTGACGTCCTCATCAAAGAACACTTTTTAATACATTTTTACCTACAGGTACCTGGACATGGACCTTAATTAAAGATAATAGTCATGATTTTTATGCACCAAATAGCCTGAAGAGATAAAAAGACCATTGCCAATGTCTTACACTAAATAACTACATTAAACGAACACATGCTAATGTATATATAGATTAAATTTTTCTGTAAATATTATCAAGTTATTCTATGTTGATGGTTTTTTATGAAAATAAATAACACATCACATTAATGGTAGTAATGTTGCCTCTATTATCAAACAACATTATTTGTAATTCTTTACTCACTTTCCTGGAATATCAGATACTGGTTTTTAGAAGATCTTTTGTTCTTTAAGAAGAAACAAATTAAATTTTTACAGCAGCATACTATCAGGTGTGTAAGGATAATATTACGTAAAGATGAGGGGATCGAGGTGTGGAGAAACTGAGATGAAACAGTTGTTTCGTGTAAGAAATGGGTCAGTGTAGACATGATGGGTGTGGGGAAGTTACTGGGTTGTGTGCTTGATGAAGACAAGGAAAAGGGGTGGTAGGACAAAGAGAGGAAAGCTGTCAGAGGAGATCCAGAAAGAGATGGAAAAGATAATATTTGTGGGAGATGAAATGATGTATATGTGTGCTGTTAAATAACCATTAGGTAATGAATATTTATATAGCACTAATTATGTGCCAGACCTTGTCTAAACAGTTTACATATAGTCAATAGTCATTAGTTATAATAAATGTATGAATTAAACTATTTCCGTTATGAAGTGACAACACTGAGACTGAAAAGGTTAAATAATTTGCCCAGTGTCCATAAGCAAATAAATGGCAGGGCCAGGATAACAAACCCAGCTAGGTTCTGGAGTTGGTGAACCTGACCTGGATGCTACATTGGTTGCTTTTGAGAAAAGAAGAAAACCATGTCCTGCTGTATGGTTCGCATATGGTAAAGAGGATCTATTCTGTCAGCCCAAGCATATCTTGCTGTCAAGTACATAATAATACATAGGAAGTATACATAGGGCTTATTGATGAAGTCTTTGTGCTTCACTTATTTAAGAACTCTAGTTCTAGCCAAATGATTTGCTGTAAACCAAGAAATAATCAAAGCATTGCTTTCTCTAAAACAGCTCTACAGTTGCTTTTGGTTTCATTTATTCTGTGTCTTTGAAAACCTCATGGTTTATCTTTAATGTACCTGTAACTGAACACACACAACTTTTAGACATTTGACTACAATTTAAGATGTAGAATCTGATCATTCTTATCACATTCCTTTTTATTATTAACTTATAATTGGTCATATATATATTGGGAACTAATTACTTTTAGTATAGATTAAAGGCTACAATATTAATTTATGATCTGTGGGTTTATTAATTTTAGTTCTTATGATAGGTAGAAATCTGAGATTATTTTTTCTTTTATTAAATAAACCACACACTATAATTAGCTCACTGAGTTTATCCTACAAGCATGTCCTTACATGAACTCCTTGCTTTCCTTGGAAGTAGTAAAAAGAAGTAATTACAATTAATTCCCTATCATCATTGTTCTGACAAATATCAGAATTTCAAGGCTATGCTCAGAGATACATATTCTGAAAGACTACTCTTTTACCAAAAATGGAAGCATGCTATAGAATTTTATAATTTCTAAGGATTAAGAAACCTGTAGTTATTTTTGCAGTTTTTTTTTCTTTTATCATTCTTGCTTCATCTCCCTTCTTTTCTGTTCACCACCTGGCTAAATGTAATGTGATTTAGAAAAGTTAATTTGTACCCTTGGGAGACACACTCTTTCAGTACTATTCCGAAGGGCAGTGTCAGTGCTGATTGGCACAGGAGGAGAATCTCAGAGATACATGTCTTATCAGGGGCTGGCTGCTGAATGTAGCCTATGTAATCAGATGGCAGATGTTGTGAGTAAATCATTGAGACGTCTACCCTCAGCCACCTGTGTATTTTCCAGTTCCCACTGAATAGCCATATATTAGTAGGAGTGTTGACAAGTCTGTCGACAGTGTCACATGCCTGCAGTGACCAAGCTTTCATCTTTTCTTAGATAAACAAAATAAAGATCAGTCTTTATATGATTAGTAGTTTAAAGGGACTCCTTATTTTTTAACTTACAAAACATATGGAATCTGTCTTTATTAACAGTGTATAATATTTTATTAACATTTTATAACATTTACTAACATAAAAGATCCTATGTTCCACAAGAATTTTAAAATCTCAATCTTATTCAAATAGATTAAGCAACTTAATAAGGTCTATCAGATGAAATATTTCTTAAAAAGTCAGATTATTCATCAAACTAAATGCATGTGACACAGAAAAAAATAATACATATTCACAAATTGTAAGCTATACGTATTAAAAAACCAGAGTATAAGATCTGCTTATAAATTAAAGTGACTCATTTCAGGGTGTTGATGTTGTTACCTAATTTTTATTTTTATTTATTTTTATTTTTTTATTTTTTAAATATTTTTTAGTTGTTGATGGACACAATGTCTTTATTTTATTGCTTTGTATGTGGTGCTGAGGATCGAACCCAGGACCTCACGCATGCGAGGCAAGCGCTCTACCGCTGAGCTACAATCTCAGCCCTTGTTACTTAATTTTTACTCAACACTCTAAGAGGTTCCAGACCTTAGGTGCATTTTCATTACACAACAGAAAAAAAAAAAAAAAGACATTCCTCTGCCTTCTTCTATTAAGAGTTTGTTTTCAATTTTTATTGCTCAAAACATACCTGTACTGCTACTCATATAAGTAAATTTAATATATTATAGTCATAACATATCTCTGATGGTTGGTATTTGGTTCCCAAGGGATTATCTAACTATTAAGCTTCAGAATTTGTGTACCAGGAGTTGCTGCTGCTCCTTCACTCCTCCTCTCCTAGTCCTCTCCTGATAGTGCCTAGACTAGATCTAGTGGGATTAGTCTCAAAGGCCCAATAATGACATTAAATTATAGGCCCAGGGGCAAAAAACCATTTCAGCTATCAAATTTACTCAAGATTGGCCTTGCTTCTGTTTAATGTTATACTACTTTTGAAGGCTCCCCTACCAGTGAGCAATTCCCCTGAGCCAGGAAAATAGGTCTGTTCTTTGGTTAACAAAATTCTTTCAATGTTATGTTGTAGTTCTTGTTTGTGTGCTGTGATTTGCTTGGCATTGACCTTCCTTTCAACTCCCAATAGAACTTCACTTAGTTCTCTCTCACAGCACTTACCTTAATTTGGTTTTTTTGTTACAGTTTTACTTCTTCTCCCCTGAAGCTTCTTGCATTGTCTC
Organism: Xerus rutilus; assembly: GCA_028644305.1. NCBI lineage: Eukaryota > Metazoa > Chordata > Mammalia > Rodentia > Sciuridae > Xerus > Xerus rutilus. The sequence goes on along the minus strand of CM053407.1, from coordinate 50,748,982 downwards.
ACACATGAGCTTTTGGGGGACACCTCATATTCAAACCATAACACCTACTATTCTGTATAATCATTATGGACCATTAGAAAATAAGTTTTACTTATTTGCTACAGTTTTACTTACTTATTGAATCATTAAATATTAAGAGCATAAAGGGAAAAATAGCATATCTGACTCCTCTCTCTAACTTTTTGCATATCTATGTCAGATCATTAATTAAATATTATTGACCTTCGCTTAACTCTTGCTTTGGTGTGTGTTTTATAATTTGGAGAATTTCAGTTTGGATATTCATCATTTTTTGTTGTTATTCTAACTGGATAGCTCCCCCTACTCCCCACAATAAGATTCCTTGATTCCCTAATTTTGAGCTTAATATTTTGAAAAGCAACCTAGTCTAAGTTCATCCCAAGGTATGTATCTTGTTTGTTAAAAAGTCAATTTAGTCTTGTTTGTGTCATTCTGGTCTTAGAATGTGCAAATAATCTCTTATAATACCATTCCTATTTTAATGGTTGTTCTTATGTTCTTCCCAACAGCTTTGTAATAACTGGTTATGTGTCATGAGACAAAGGAAGGAATATATACATATATCTTTACATTTTTTTCCAACACCAGTGTTCAATCCTCCATATACCAACTGGGTGTCTGAAAATTGAATTGAATTCAATTCTGACACTAACTAGCCAGAGTTAGCACCGATTTTTACATAAGGATTCTCTCTCATAAGACTACTCTCAGTTCAAATGCCAGGTCCAAGTTCTGGACCTTGCATAATTCTCACAACTACCTATAAACCAGGGATTTCTATGACCTCATTTTCAAAATCAATAATTTGCTAGAACATCTCACAAAATGTGGGAAGATACTTTATTTACTATTACTAGTTTATTATTAAGTGTACGATTCAGGAAGAACCAAATAGAATAGATCTGTAGAGCACGATTTAGGAAGAGAGGTATGGAGCTTCTGTGTCCTCTCTGGGCCTGCCACCTCCCAGTACTTTATGCCACCTCCCAGTACTTTATTCACCAATCCAGAAGCTCTACAAACTCTATTGCTTAGAGTTATATTGTTATCAAGTAGGCATGGTCAACTCAATCTCTAGCCACTCCTTCTTCCATGATTTTAGAGGATGTAACCAATGGGGCATGAAGCTGAAAATTTTATGCTTATAATAAAGATTTGATTTTTCTGGTGACCAGCTCCCTCCTGATGCTATCGAGGTGTTGGCCAAGGTTTGTCTCATTACAACAAGAAAACTCATCTATTATCCAGAAGATTCCAAAGGAGTCAAGAATGCAATGTCAGGAAACAGGGATAAAGGCCAAATGCATATTTTTTATTATGCATACCTATATACACACTAACATATGCTGTTGATTTAGGATAAGTCTAATATTACAAATGTAACCAAATTTCACCTTGAATTATAAAAAATAATAATATCTAACTGAATTAATCAATGGACAGGCCAAGGAAAAGGAAATTCTTTATTTTATTTTATTTATTTATATTTGGTACCAGGGATTGAACTCAGGGGTACTCGATCACTGAGCCACATCATATAAAGTGAACCATCTGAGGACTTTTTGATTATTCCAAGCAGTAGAGTCTATGGAAATGATATTATATGATTTCTGAGCTTAGGTTAGAAGAAGGACACAGATCCTACTTGATTGGCTCATTTGGTTGATGTCATCAATCATGCTATGAGGAAAACCGAAGAAACTTCTGCAGAAAAACTCAGATACACAGGAACTGTCTCCTAATTAATTGCCAGCAACAATAAATGTTCACTTGTTTTTCTTTTTGTCCACAGTCTTCAGAGCTTCTGTTTTAGGTCTCAGACATTTCAGAGATTATAGCTAAGTCATCTATGCTGTGCCCTATCCAAATTCCTTATCCAAAGGGTCAGTGATTCTAATAAATATTTATCTTATACCACTAAGCTTTGGGTGAATTTGTTACATGGACATAATAATTGATACCCAAATTGGTCATAAACAGATATCCAGATTCCTTAAGGAATAATGATGTAGATTCAAAAATTATGTTATGTACAAAACAGAGTGATGATCCTAAAAAATTAGTAGTGAATCATTGTTATAATTTGTCTTGGGAACTGGGGAAGAGGAGGTGGTCAACATTTACAGTAATATATTCATGCTTTATTTACTCAATCAATATTCATTAATTAATTCAATTTACATGTATGTGCCTATACACACATGCATGAAAGTAAATATACACAATATAGGTATGCATGACTCTAGGTACCAAGCATATTAACAGAGAACAAAACAAACAAAAATATATTTTCTCATAGAGGTTGCACACTTTATAATAAACAAACATGTAAAATATATGTAGGCGCCAGATAAAAGTTCTAAGAAGAAAAATAAAACAAGAGAGGAAAACAAAAATTGCAAGGAAAGGAGAAAGTAATAGAGAGTTGTGAATTTACATACTATAACTAAAGGCAGCCTTCACAAGTAGGCAGAAGAAGGAAGGAAGGGAATATTAAGGATGCTATCTATAGGTGGGGAAATGAATTATTGCATGGGGAAACAAAGAGAAGGAAAAGAAATTTGTGAATGGGATTGGAATGGAGTGCTCAAAAGGCAGAATGGGAGCAGATAAAATCAGAGGTAAGGCAGAGGATAGTCAGGAGACTGATTATTGGCAAGATTTAGGATGGGGTTGGCTTGGGATTTCTTTAAAGGTTTTATGGAATGTGATATGATTGGACTTAGCATTTTAACCTGCTAATTTGGCTAGCATGTTGAGAATAGATTTGGGTAGGGAGGATGCAGGAAAAATGTAAAAGAAAGATCAGTTTTGAGGCTGTTGTTGTCATAAGAGAGAGATGGTTGGGTTTAGTCCAGGAGGGTAGCAATGGAAATAGTGAAAAATGGTTATGTTTTGGATTTATTACAAAGGCAAGAACAAAAGGATTTCAAATGAATCAAATGGGGAATGGGAATGAAAGAGAAGAATCAAAGATAATTTCCAATTGCCTTGTGCTACATTTGAGATAAAGAAGCCTCTAGGAGAACCAGATTTCTGGAGAAAATTTTCAGGAGTTCATTTCTGGACAAATTTAAGATGTCAATTAGACATTAAAATTGGGGAGTTGAACACTTAGTTGATTGTAAGTTTGGAGATCAATGGAAAGATCTGAAATAGGGATAAAAAATTTGAGAACCATCAATATGTGGATGTAACAAAATTACAAGACTTTTTGAGACCATTAAGGGAAGAAACACATATAGAAAACTAATGATCCAGGGCCCACGGCCTAGGGCATTCTGGCTTGAAAGAGGAGCAGGAACCAGCAAAGATGGAGAGCAGCCAACAGAAGCCAACGAAGTATAGCCTACCATAAGGGAGATGAAGAAATTAGTTCAGACAAAAGGAGTAACCAACTATGACAAATGCTTCTGACAGGTGAAATAAATTGAGGAACCATTGGATTTAGTAATGTAGAAGTCATTACTTTGACAGAAGCTGTTTTGAAGAGATTGTAGGTTAAAGGCTAAAGGGCATGGGTTAGAGAAAACATAAGAGGTATTAGAGAGAGTGAATCTAGAGTTTCTCTAAAAGGAAATATAAATGTAATCCATCACTGGTGAGTAAAATGGGTCAACAGAAAGTTTTATTTACTTGTTTTTCATAATGGAGGGAATGATATCATGTGATAATACTAAAGATTTTATAATGATGATCTAGTAGATCCAGTAGAAAGGTAAATACTAAAAACAGGCAACAGAGAATTCTAGAGCCAAGACTTTTAATTTTTCATTAGAGAAGGACATAGTTGTTTCATATATAGCAATGGCTGAAAAACAGAGTATATAAATACAAACAAAGAAAAGAAGTAGACTTGGGGGTAACAGTCTATGTTGATGGTTCAACTCTCAGTGAGTGAAACAAGACCACCACCAAAGAATGGGTATGGGTAGGTGGTATAAAAAGTTGTAAGACCAATGCATGATTTAATAAATAAAAAAAGAAAAACTTAGCAGAATTACTAGGCAAGAAAAGTGTCCTCTCAAGGTTCATTGTCACAAATTTAAAGTGAGATGAGTTGCCATTGATTGTGTGGTTTTCTACAGTCATTTTCAGCTGCATAGGTAGAAGCAGGAAAAAAGAAAAGGGTTTTATTTAAGCAATATTGTGATTTTGGCCAAGAATAGTGGAACAAGAGAAGTGAAAGAGTTAAGGATTTTTCCAATAGAAGGATTTCAGTTGATTCCTATGAAAATATAAATTGGATTAAAAAGCATGATGGGGAGTGAGGGAAGTAAAATGGAGTGGTATCAGTGAGTTGAAGATATCAGTATTTTTGTAGGCACTATACATTAAGAAAGAACTGGGGGTCAGAAGTTGGGAATGCTTATAGTTAAAACCACTTAAAGGGTACAGCTACTGATTAAGAAAGGTCCTAGGTTATAACTATGGAAATACGTGGCTGAGATGGATTGGAGGAATGCATTGTGAGATGGGAAGTGTTTATGGAACTTGGAAGCCCAGATAACAGAAAGCATAATCTGTAGGGATGTTAAAATTATCCAGCAATGTAATAAGAGTAGTTGTGGCACACAAAACAGTAAGTCAACAGTGAAAATATTGAAAGAATGGGTTACAGTGACCAAGAAGTTTGTTTCTAAAGTTGGAGAAAAGTCGGCTGAGAGCTTTTGTGTGAAAGGAGTTTTATGTGTGATTGAGGATAGTGTAGGGGACCGGGTGTGTGTGAGAAATTAAAGGAGAGAAAAGAGAAGAGGATACAGGAGAAGTGCTGTATTATGGAAGGGTCAAGAGAAGACTCCCAGCCATGGGTGGCCAACAGATATTTGGAAGAACATAACTGTCTGAGTGGTGCTGTTATGTGGCCTGTTATCCATTGATCTCTATGGCCTTGTCTATTATGCCCAGTCCTGGAGTAAAATCTATCAGACTAAAAAACACTTTAATAATGCTTTCTCATAATTCTTTAGTACACATATAAAATGTTAATATTATTGTGTGTAATCTTACCAAGTGACTCTTCCACATTTTGATTGCCATAAGGTTGATTAGAGACTAACAGAAAGAAGGAAAGAATCAGGAGACAAAGGAATCCAGAAAGTGTAAGCCCCCCTATAAATTCAATGAGTTTTGGGAGAGCTTTGGTAATCTCTAGGTTGGAAACTTAATGGGCTGTGAGTCTGGGAGTTTTAGCCAAATTTCTTTGTATATCAAGGGGCTGATAATAGGTGTGAATACTTGTCTTTTGGTCTATATCTCCATAAATTCATATATTCATGTTATCTTTTACCAATAGCAGTGTTTCTCAGGTTTTTAATTTACTCAACTTCCTAAGAAAGCTGTGCACACATTTTCCCCTAATTGCTCCCAACCCAAGAAATTGTAACTATACTGATAAACTATACAACTGGTTACATACTGTGGTATTTTGAAGGCCACAAAATATTGTAATATCTAAGATTTTTTCATCCACCTAAGAACCAGTTTTTGCCCCCTTGGGAGTGATATCGCTCCCTCTGAGCATGCAGTATATAGAGATATAAATTTGCATATGATAAATGTCTCTGTCTCGTGTTCCTTTTACTATAAACATGCTCTCTTACTCAAAGTAAACTTGCTACTTTCTAGAAATATTTCTTTAGGGAAAACAATCTGTCATGTATCCCTGTCACAAATCCTTATCCTTCTATGTGATTTTTTTCTTTATAATTATATTCAACGAAGATTTCCCAGTAGATTTCCCAAAGCAATTTAATTCCTTATTAGCGTGGCTGATTCATGCTCACTTAAACAGGCTTCTACTTTCCTTGGGGGTCCAGGGACATGTTAAATGGTTTTGTATCATCATGGTCTAATCCTTAGTAATAAAACATGATCCAGGAACAGCTGGTTAAATGAGTTGGCCTCCTGGTACACATTTCAGTTTTTCTAGGATCATAAATCTGCAATCATTTGTAGCAAATGTTCTCTCCATTCACACCAGATGTGGGTGGGGAATAGAATGGGGATGTGGAAACTTATGGTAAATAAAATAATTGCAAATCATTGACCTCTTTTATAACTTGATGATCAGATTATGGGTACAGTGTTTCTTACCATCCTTTTTGTCATAAGTTACAGTAGAAATTTCTAACTGAAAATTGCAGTGTACATTTTATTTTACTAAATAAAATGATATTGTGTGATATAACCTTTAGCATTTTTGAGTGTATGTATGTATATGTTTTTATCAGGAATACCTGTCAAATCCCCAGATATGTAAAAATGTACATATGCAACCATATATAATATTATTATATGCATTATTTAACAATATATTGTTAGGCTACCATAACAAATTATCATAGACTGGGTGTCTCAAACATCAGAGAGTGAAAATCTCAGACTAAGATGTGGCCAGGTTTGGGTTTTCTGGAGGCCTTTCTCCTTGACTTGAAGAAAGGACATCTTCCCAGAGTGTCCTCACATGGCCTTTGTTCTGTGTGCATATATCCCTTCTCTTTTTTTCTTTTTATAAGGACACCAGTAATCTTGTATGGAGGTTCCACACTTAGGATTGCATTTCACCTTAATTAGTTCCTTAAAGGCCCTCTGTCACATTGGGGCTTAGGGCTTCAACATGAATTTTGGTAGAACACAATGCAGTCCATGACATTTTATTTATTTCTTTATTTAAAACCACAGCACATACAGCAACTATAAGTTCGGTTACAGATGTATCTGATTTAGTAATTCTAAAAATGGGAAAATGATAACCTCAAATATAAGAAACATAATATCATTTGTGTCTGGAATATGCATCAAATAAACATTAGAAAATGTCTTGCATTAATAAAGGCCATTAGAAAGAGGATGTCGTGGTATATACTTACTAGTTTTCATGTAATTATTCTAATTCTCTAAGATGGGGACAATTGTTCCACAAGGTGGGCAGAAGTTTTGAGAATCGACGAGGAGGACAAGAATTGGTGACACAATTTGGCCAGCTGTTCATTTTCTCCTTTACTTCATTGCTTAGCTTTTGGTCAGAGAATATTATTAGTGAAGAGAAGTGTACAATTTTCTTGATATGAGCAGTATAGCTAAATTTTATGAAGCACATGTAATCACCTATTACCATTCTAACACTGGATTTATTTTCATTTTTAAAAAATCTGTTTATACAGAGTAAATAATTTACTTCTGTCTTTATCCTGTCTAAAACATTATATGCTTAAACAAAATGTCTAAAACATTGTATACTTAAACATGAAGACATCAATATAAAGTGTTAAACCAATCCAGATGTTTAGAACTTTTTATATTTGGTTTCACTGAAACTAAAACTTTAGTAGCTTAAACCTGGACTTTATTCATAGCTACATACACCATGATATATTGTGCCCCCAACCCTGTTTTTTCAAAAAGGCATCACACTACACTCCTTAAACAGTAATTCACCTGTTTTCCACTCTAAGAAACACCACCTGTAACTTCTTGTTTACAGGTCAATTTTTATAGATCTAACTAAATTTTTTATGTACTATCTGCATAAAATGAATAGTACATAACATTAACTTTCTCTAATAATTATTAGTTTCTAAATTTTTCCAATTGAAATAATGTGCAATAAATACTATTTCAATAGATTTTAATTCATTTTGCCTTTCATTCTGAAGGGCAAGGACTATTAAGTCTGTTATGTTCTACTGTTTAGTAGATTCTGTGAATATTTTGAAGTTTACTAACACCACCAAATATCTTTCCAAAATTATTTTAGCAAACTTTATAAACACTCACATCAGCAGTTTTTAATATTATCAATCTCTTCCATCTCACCAACACTTGGTATTGCCAATTGATTTAAAATTTGTCCACTAGTGGATGAAAAATGGTATCAGGATATTTTGGAATTTTTATATTTCAGGGTTTAATATTGATTCACAGATTTGTTATTCATTTGTACTTCCTTGCTAAAACCATTTATTATAAAACATGTTTTCTTATTAAATTGAACTGCAGCTTTATTATGTAGTAATTGCATGAGGATATATGTTTGGAACTGTTAATGCATGTTATTTTGCTCCATCAATTTATTTGTGGAGTTGTGGGATATGAATCCACATTGTGTTTGTCCAGCCCTATAGCATGTTTTAAAGATTATTATTTAATACCTTACAATAAAATAGATCTCCACCAATTTTTAGGTGGCCAAAATGAAATAGAAAAAAAAAACAATTATCTTAGGATGATTTATTAAAATACTTACATTGTAACCTCAATTATCAAGATAAATAATGTTCTAAGTCTTCAATGGTGGTGATTTATTCAGGATAAATGGGGAAGTCTTTTCTTCATTATTTACTATGATGACATTGTAAGAACTGCTAAATTTTATTTTATAAATACAGTGTTATAAAAGGTAAAGCAAATAAGGTCATTTTGGCTAAAACAAACCCCACTTTCTATTATGACAGAATAAACATCTGCTTAAAAATTTAACTAGACTTGTTTAAAACATATATGTGCATGGTAAAATAAACTTCGAAAACCAAAGATCTATTTCAGCATGAAAGAAAAAGTAACACTCTTTCTTTCCCATAGGGAGCAGCTGTCATTTTAGTGCTACCTTGTTCTGGAGGGGAATTTGATGATGGCTTTAAAAACCTTGAAGTTTCTAAAGCAATTTAAATATGATCTTAAATGACTGTGGAGTGGATTAGCCCTTGACCTTTCTATTCCCATGGTATTTTCCTCATCTAGCTTTGACATATGTAACAGAAAATTGTGCTCTTCAGATCACTTTGAAACTTCCAATTATGTCAAGAGGCTTAACTTGATTTTTGATTGACTTATAATGGCAAGAGCTGATCTCTGGAGGAGGTTACAGATGCAAATCAACCTTCTTTGGAACTCTATATTATTAGCTGTAATTGTGCTAATACTAAAAGGAGACAAGTAAAGATAATAAAATTGTGGCATGGTTTATGTTTATCTATGTTTAGAAAAATACAATGGCTTTTAAAGGAGTGAAAATTAGATTATTTGATATGATTGTTTTCCCCGGATTACTTCTTACCATTGTCCATTTGCTTTTAAAATCTATACATATGGTATAGAAAACATAACGCATCATAAACATCGTAACTTCAAAAGGTAAAAATTTTATACAACTTAGTTTGAGAAAATGTAATTATGAGAAAAAAATACATATTTCAAAATGAAAAACAGGAAGACTGTATTAAAACTTGAGTAAATTGACAAAATGAAGCTTTTAAGAAGAGCTTCAGACAAATAGGGAAATATGAAGCAGATACAGTAAGAGAGATGAGACATGGATGAAGAAATTCTTAAGAGGTAGAGTACATATGTGACAGAGAAAGAGCAAGCATGTATATGCAGAAGTGGGTCATACTTGTTTATACAACAAACTTGTTGTGACAATGAACATACTTTTATAATAACGACATTAATCCATTCATGATGGCAAGACCCTTATAACCTATTCACCTCTTAAAGATCCCACTTCTTAAAACTTGTACTTGGGATTGAATTTCCAACAACTGGACTTTGAGACACACAAACTATAGCACAGACCTAGAAAGCTCGTTTAATGAAAAAACAATGAAAATTTGATTGAAATCTTTTGAGAAATAGAATTTTAAAATCATATATCTGCTGATGTCCATAATTTACTTTTAAATAAAGCAATATTTTTAAGATTTCATTTTGGATTTACCTGATTGTGTTCAGATATCAAGATATAAGTCTAAACATTTGTTTTAATTTTCCCAGAGTGGAGGAGGAGAAAAACAAATATGGGAATGAAAGGTTGATACAATTAAACAGTTTTTGTAGTTTGCATCAATACATCATTAATAATATCAGAATAATAGTATCTTCCTCTATAGGTTGCTTAATGGTACATGAGGTCTTTCACAGACCAACTTAAATTCTGAAATGTTAATTTCATACCTTATTGCAACATGACCTATTACTCAGGCTTCTTAGACATGTAGAAAGATATGCTTCATTATACAAGAATGATTGATTCATTTGAATGAGTACATTTTTCTGAATATTTCTATAATTGTATTATTTGAAATACATTTTCAGTATTTTTAAAGCTAAGGACAAAGCAGTATAGAAGAACAACAAAAAAACTGAGGCCTCACTATACTTAAATTAGAAAAATACTATACTATCTTGTTCTTGAAACTTGAATTTGAAAAGTTCACTGGAGAAAGTCAAATTAAATCATGCTTATGAAGTGAAGGAAATGATCCATTTTTGTGTAATTTAAAAACTAAGGCAATTATTAGGCTTTTAGAAAGAAATATTGTGTTGAATGAATAATATGCTGTGTTTTTTTCTCATCCACTTTATACTCTTTCTCATTTGAAGCATTGTTCAAAGAATTAACACTGAATTTAGCACATGCTCCTTGATTTCAAGGAACACCTCTCTGTTCTGTAAAATGCATATAATTCCTGTCTTAGAAAATCCTTTGAAGTCATAGAAACTCCTGAGTGTCTTCTTCCAGATTCCATTTAATTCTCTTTGGTGACATCACTCCAAGCCTAATTAAAGTTCTTGATGTAATCGTAGGTATTTTAATCCTTCCAGAAAGGTTTCAGTGTTTCCTCAGTGACTTCTTTGGTTTCAGCAATAGATTAAAATAGCCTGAGCCAAGGTCCTCCTCACTTAGCAGATCTTAAAAGCTGCTATAACTTCTCCTTCTTCTTTCTTTCCTTCCTCCCTCTTCTCCTCTTCCTCGTCCTCTTCTCCTTCTCCCTCTCCTCCTTCCTGCTCTTCCTTTCTCTTCTTTTTATTCTCCTTCTCCTCCCTCTCCCCTTCTCCTCCTCTTCCTCCTCCTCCTTCTTCCTCTCTTCTTCTCTTTCCTCTCCTCCTCCTCCTCCTCTTCCTCTTCCTTCTCCTCCTCACACCAGGGATCAAACCCAGGGTATTTTATAACCGAGCTACATCATCAGCCCTTTTTATTTTACTGTGGCTAGGCTTGAATTTGTGATCCTCCTGGCTCAGCCTAATTTACTGGATAAAAGAGGTGATATTTGGAGGGAGAAACACCACTTCAAACTTTTGATATTGGGATGAAGATCACCAATAGAAGGAGGATGTGAGAGAGCATTAGCAACAAATAGGCAAATTCTTGAAAGGTGTGCTCTTCTCAAACAGTACTTCCAAATATCATAGTATAGTAATTTTTTTTTTATTATTTTATTTTTTTCCCAAAAGTTGTATTTTAATACATGTTGGCAAACATAACAGAAAAAAACAAATTATCAGAAGCTGTACACACTATTCACTGAAAACATTTGTTGAGGCAAATAGAAAAAAATTGTTTCAATCATAGTATAGTAATTTTAGTGGGTTTCTTGGAAGAGGAGCTGGTGGTCTATGAATTCTCACTCTTCATGTTGTGTACTGGTAGTGTGCACTTTCTGGTACACTTGAAGGTCGGAGGTTCTCAATGGGCTGAATCACAAAGAGTTCTGATTTATAGCCAGCAATACTACCCCCAAAAGACTGTTATCCTATCCTTAAAATCCTTGAAAATTAAAGAGTCTCAGTTGACTTTAATAGTAGAAAAGAAAAATGTTAATTTTTGACCAACATAAGAGTCACTTCCTTGGTCTTAAACACATGGCAGAAAAGTATAACCAAAGCACAGTCATATATGGATATTTAAGAAAAAGACAATAATTCTTTTAATGTAACTTGAGATATACACTTGTGTCAGCCCTACCAAAAGTAAGTAAAGCCATCAGTTCTTATGTATGAGTGCCTGAAAATAATTACCACAAAAGATTCTGCCAAAGTCACAGTTTGTCCTTAGTAAATTTGATCCTGATTTCACAGACGTACAAATCTTTTCAACCTCCTCCATAGGCTGACTTCTGTTTTTTTCCTGGTATAATTGTCTATCCCCAATATGTATTCCTCAGATTCATCTCAAAGTCATAATATGACATGTGAAAATCCTTACTAAATTTACCAAGAAAGCCCTAAATGCAAAGCTAAAGGGATCCTTCTACTAAACTCAGAGGTAATGCTAATACAAAAGCTATTTTACTAAGTCAGATGGCATTAATATCTTAACTATAGCTCCGGGCGACACCTGTGCTATTATACAATTAAATGTTGTATATATATTTCTTACAATTCTGCTAATATTTCTAAAACCTTAAGAGATCTTCACTCACAAATTGGTGCCATGTTAGATCTCATTTTAAGCTTTAATTAGTTACTATTTTCAGAGACTGGTTGATAAAACTGCTGATTGTTTATGTGCTAATTGTTTACAAAAACTAATTCTCTGTTCTCTGGTTTATTATTGTCTGAGCATGATACCTGCTCTATGTATGCCTCATCTCTTTACCCTCCAACTGCTGACATGTACCTCTGGATTACACTGATACTAATTACCCTTAAATGTCTGTTATGGTTTGGATGTGATATATCTCCCAAAACTCATGTGTGAGACAATGCAAAAGAGTGTGCTAGAGGAAAGCAACTGGGAACATAGCACCAGGATGCAGCTTCTCTATGATAAAATATAAACTACAAAGCATATCCCCCAAAACCCACCTCCTCTAGTCATACCCTATGTGCCTACAGTTACCACCCAGTTAATTCCTATCAGAAGATGAATGCACTGATTACGTAAAGGCTCTCATAACCCTATCATTTCACCTCTAAACTTTCTTGCATTGTCTCATACATGAGCTTTATTGGGGGGACACTTAATATCTAAGTCATAATAACATCTCTTTCCTATTTTACTACTTAATAAGCAAAGAATTGCCCAATTGCCTTAGAACCTGGCTGATAAAACAATTTAACCAATAGATATTTGATGGTTTGAAGATATGAATTATTTAAGAAAAAGTACAAGAACAAATTATTACAGAATATACTAATTAGGGAAAATAGGTGCATGCAATTAAAGATGATCTTTCCATCTCCATTATCTGAAATAATTACCATGCCTGAAATTTATAGAACATATTTCTTTGACCCTTAGAAAAACCTTTTTTAATTATAATGTACTATTTGCATTATATGTTACAATAGAATTTCTTTTATATTTACTTATAATAAATAACATAACCAGTTAAAACATTTTTTAAAATCACATTTATTAGCCTTAAAATGTTATCATTGAGACTTTAAATATTTATTCTTAGTATTAGTTATCAATGACAAAAAATTTGAAACAATATTAGATAAATAATATGTTTCAAGCATTTTTAAAATTGAAGCATTTAATTAAACTTCAATGTTTAAACAAATTGAAATACAGAAAGGGAATCTTATATCTAAAATACGGTTTTGAAGTCATGTAGTTTTAACTGCCAGATGGCTTACTCATTATTGCTATTTTTCTACCTAGTTTCCAGATGATCTTCCTTTATTATGTCTGAAGGAATTAAATTTATTTAAAAATATAAGTTATCAAGAGCTATATTTTAAAGTCCATACAAATTATAATAAGAAAAAATATAAAATATTTATGTTTTAGTTGGACTAGGAAAAGAATGGTTTGTGCTTTCATTTTGTACTTTCTAATTTCCAATTTGAGTTAGATTCTACTGAGGATATGAAAGAATATACAAAATCTATATTTAACTTATGAAAAAAGATAGTATTCCATTCTTTTTCTTACTTTTTCCCTCTCTCCCTCCCTCCCTTCTTTCCTCCCTTCTTCCCTTCCGTTATGTGCTGGGGATTGTATACAGAACCCTACACATTCTAGGAAAACACTCTACCATAAAGTTACACCCCCAACCTTGATGTTCCAGTATTGCAAGGTAGTTTTGACATTGCTACTTCAATGGCATATGTAATAGAAATGAAAAAACAATAAATACTTAGATATTTTATTTTAATTTCAAGATCAGTGTTGATTATTCTGAAAGACCCTTTTCTTCCCCCTTAAAAATGTATTCAGCATAATTTAAGTTGTCATCTAAGTCAAAGGGGAACTCATCTGGTATGTCTTTTTCCTTTTTTTTTAAGCCCTAGTTTCAGTTCCCAGTACTGAAAGGAATAGATAGATAGATAGAAAGATAGATAGATAGATAGACAGATAAACCTACTCTGATCAAACTTTCATCAAAACTATTCCACTGAATTCTCTTATTAAGAAAATTAGTGATATTCTTGTTCTAAAAACCAATTGTGAATTCACAATCATGTTTGGCTGTCATCCACAAATGATATTTACTTATTAAAACAGCTAGAGATTCTTTTACATTCCTTTTGGTGAAAGTTGGGGTCAACATTGCCTCTCTTATATGATGGAGGTCACACTAATTGTTTCTGGGCCCAACAAGAAGGCAAGGGCATTTTCCACTTCTGGTCTTAAAATATTCCTTCTCAAAGTCCTTATCCAGTATGTAGCAAGTCTGATTACATTGAGAGTGCCATACTAGAGAGGATATTTTTGGTGTATATTAGTGTTATGGTTTAGATAATAGGTGTTCCCCAACAGTGCCTGTGTGAGACAATGCAAGACAGTTTAGAGGCGCAGTGATTGGTTTATGCAAGTTTTAACCTAAATAATGCATTAATCCCTGTTAGGGTTTAACTGAGTGGTAGAATATAACTGGAGGAGGCAGGTCACTGGGGCATGCCTTTGGGGTATATATTTTGTCCTTGATGGGAGGAGAAGTCTCTGTCTCTGCTTCCTGGTTGCTAAGTCCTGAGCTGCTTTCTTTCCCCACACCTTTCTGCCATGATGTTCTGCCTCACCTCGGGACCAAAGCAACATAATTGGTCACTGAGATCTCTGAAACCATGAACCCAAAATAAGCTTTTCTTCCTTAAAAATTTTTCTTGTCAGGTATTTTGGTCATAGTGGTGAAAAAGCTGACTAAAACACGGTCCCAGTTAAGGTAATCTTCCCAGAGATCTCTGCAGAGAAACCAGCACGAAGAAAACTGTTTTGGACTCTCCGGATCAATCCTCCCAGCTAAATAACAGAGGACCTATGTCAATGTTATGAAGAACAAAATTATTGCCCAAGTGAGTCCTGTCTAAATTCTTCACTCAGACAGTTTTGATGTATGATAAAATGTTATTTCAACTGGTTCAGTTACAAGGGAGTATGTACTTTCATAACAGTACACACCTGGAGCACATTACCTTCTTTTTCTAGTATCTTCACATTGTTTCTTTTTTCTTCTTTCCCATTTTCATTGGTGCATTATAGGTAATGATGAAATTTGTTGTTATATATTCATACATGCACACAATGTAACAACATAATTTGGCCAATATCACTTCCCCCTCTCTGACCTCCTCCCTTCCCTTTGTCCTTTTCCCCTACTTATCTCCCCTTAATTTTCAAAAGATCCCTGGCCCCCATTTCTTTTCCTTTTTCCTCTCTAGCTCCTAAATATGAGAAAAACATATGACTCATAACCTTTTGAGTATGGCTTAATTTGATAACATAATGGTCTCTAGTTCCACTCAGTTTCCTACAAATGACATAATTTCATTTTTCTTTATGGCTGAATAAAACTCCATTGTGTATATATACCACATTTTCTCTACAATTACTATCTGATGGACACCTAGATTGGTTCCATAGTTTGGCTATTGTGAATTATGCTGCTATAAACATGAGAATGCATGTATCACTATAGTATGAGGACTTTAATTCTTTAGGATAAATACTGAGGAGTGGAATATGGTGGCTCCATGCCTAGTCTTTTGAGGATCCTCCATACTGATTTCCATAGTGGTTATATTAATTTACAGTCCCACCAACATGTAAAAGTGTTCCTTTTTCTCTGCATACTCTTCAACATTTGTTATTATTTGTATTCTTGATGACAGCCATTCTGACTCAGGGTAGTTTTCCTTTGCATTTCCCTAATTGCTAATGATGTTGAAATTTTTATTTCATATATTTGTTGGTGATTTATATATCTTCTTTTGAGGAGTGTCTGTTTAATTTATTTGCTCATTATTAATTGGGTTATTTGATTTTTTGGTGGTGTTTTTGAGTTCTTTATATATTCTAGATATTAATCATCTGTCAAAAGAATAGCTAACAAAGATTTTCTCCCACTCTGTGGGTTCTCTTTCCACTTTCCTCTTTCCTTTGCTGTGCAGAAGCTTTTGAACTTGATGTCATCCCACTTATTAACTTGGCATTATTTCCTTAGCTTTAGGGGTCCTATGGAGAAAGTTGTTGCCTGTGCCTATATGCTGGAGTGTTGACCCTCCATTTTCTTATAGCAGTTGCATGGTTTCTGGTCTAATTTCTTGGTCTTTGATACATTGTGAGTTGCTTTATCTGTAGAGTGAGATATAGGGTCTGGTTTCATTCTTCCACATATGAACAGTTTCCCCAGAGGCATTTGTTGAAAAGGCTATCTTTTCTCCAGCATATGTTTTTGGCACCTTTGTCTCCAATCAAATCACTGTAGATATGTAAGCTTGTCTCTGTGTCTTCTATTCTGTACCTTTGGTTATGTATCTGTTTTTATGCCAGTCACATGCAGTTTTTGTTACTATAGCTCTGTAGTATAACTTGAAGTCCAGTATTGTGATGCCACCAAAATTGTTTATTTGCCTTAGAATTGATTTGACTATTCTGGGTCTTTTTTTCTTCCAAATGGCTTTTAAGACTTTTTTTTTTCTTCTGTGGAGAATGTCATTGGTGTTTTGATGGGAATTGCACTGAATCTGTATACTGCTTTTGGTAGTATGGACATTTTAACAATATTAATTCTGTCTACCCATGAACATGGGAGGTATTTTCCTCTTCTGAGGTCTTCTTCCATTTCTTTCCTCAATATTTTAGTTTCAATGTAGAGGTCTTTCACCTCCTTGATTAGATTTATTCCTATGCCTTGCTTTTCTTTCTCTCTCTCTTTCTTTCTTTCTCTCTCTCTCCCTCTCTCCCTTCCTTCCTTTCTTCCTTCCTTCCTTCATTTTCTTTCTTCCCTCCCTCTCTTTTCCTTCCTTCCTTCCTTCCTTCCTTCCTTCCTTCCTTCCTTCCTTCCTTCCTTCCTTCCTTCCTTCCTTCCTTCCTTCCCTTTTCCTTCTCTTTCTTTTCCTTTTCTTTCTTCTTGGGGCTATTGTGAATGGGACTGTTTTCCTGATTTCTTTCTCAGCATTGTTGGTATATAGAAGAGTCAATGAGTTTTGCATGTTAATTTTGTAGTTTGCTAGTTTGTCAAATTTGTTTATTAGCTCTAGTAGTCTTTTGGTACAGGTTTTTTGTTTTTTGTTTGTTTGTTTGTTTTGGATATTCTAAGTATAAGATTGTGTCTTCTGCAAACAGTGACAATTTGACTTCTTTACTATTTTTATCTCTTTTCTTTCCTCTTGTCTAATTGCTCTGGCTAGAATTTCTAACACTACATTAAATAGGAGTGGTGAGAGTAGACATCTTTGTTTTGTTTCAGATTATGAGGGAAATACTTTCAGGTTACTTTCAGGTTTTCCCCATTTACTATGAGGATGGTTTTGAGTTTTTCATATATATTTATATTTCATATATATATTTCATGATGTTGAGGTAGGCTCCTCCTATCCCTAGTTTCTTTCGTGTTTTTTATCATAAATGGGTGCTGAATTTTGTCAAAGATCCTCTCTGTTTCTATTTATGTGATGGATTACATTTGTTGATTTACATATGTTAAGACATTCTTGTATGTCTCAAGTAAAACAACTTGTTGACTCACATTATTTCCAAACAGCAATCTTTTCTTGAGTTTCTTCCTATCTCATTGATAATTTATTTGTTATTTCTTGGAGATTATTTTGCTGTTTTACACACTCTTGAATGTTCATACTCCTAGGGTCAGTTCTTGGCTTTCTTCCTTTTGTATATGTATTTCAATTTTTGGATGATCTTAGTTTTATGGATTCAAATGTACATTGGTGTGCCAACAAGTCCAAAACAAAATGACTGGAGATACATGACACCAAATGTCCGGTAGGATTTCTTATAGACCAATCATACTAAACATTTCTCAAACTTAACTACTTATCTTCCCTTGAAGTTCTACCTCCTTTCAATATCCCTTATTTCAGTGACCATAAGGCAATCATATTTATCACTCTAACTAGGTGCTTTTAAGGTAAAAGGTGTGCTATATTTGATTACAGGCACAAATCAGAATGGAGGCAACAAGCATGTAGTATTACCCTAGACACTTATCCTTTACTACTCAGGAAATAAACTTAGAATCACTTCCAATTGCCCAACTATTGCACCAATCACTGTTTGGTCCAAAATTCTGACTCTCAATTTTACTCAAATTCAAACTTTTAAACTAGACTTATGTGATACATGTTCTACCTTCCATCCTGTGTCTTCTATATTTTTTACATTTCTTCCCCTCAATCAAGCTGCTCCACTTAGACTGGTCTCCTAGCCTTAGAGTATTTGTAGTGGCTGTTTCTTCTGTCTAGAATTATCTTACAGATATCCTGGCTTGTTCTTTCAACTTTTTTTCGTATATTTCCAGTGTCATCCTCTCAATGAGGACTCTACTATCATCATTTTTAAATTGCAGTGGGCATTCTTGAACACTTTTTTTCCCAACAATTTTTAAAAATTTATTCTTTTTAGATACACATGACAGGGCAGTGTATTTTGACATATTATACATACATGGAGAATAACTTATTTAACTAGGATCCCATTCTTGGGGTTATACATAATGTGGAGTTTCACTGGCGTTGTATTCATGTATGAGCATAGGAAAATTATGTCAGATTTGTTCTACTGTCTTTTTTATTCCTATACCCCCTTCCTTACCTTCATTCCTTTGTCTAACCCATTGAACTTCATTTTTCCCTTCCCCCTTGTGTGTTAGCATCCAAATATCAAAGAGAACATTTGACCTTTGGCTTTGGGAATTGGCTTATTTCATTTAGTATGGTAGTCTCCAGATTCATCCATTTACTGGCAAAATTCATAAAGTCATTCCTTTTTATGGCTTCGTAATATTCCATTGTATATACATACCCCATTTTCTTCATCCATACATCTGTTGAAGGGCACTTACACCAGCCAAGTGAACCAAGAGAAAGGAAAAACACTCACATTAGTAAAATCTGTGATGAAAAATGAAATAACACCATGGACTCTACTGAAATACAGACAATAATCAGAAAATATTTTGAACATTTATACTCCAGTAAAATAGAAAATTTTGAAAACTTTAACAAATTTCTAGAGACAGATCTACCCAAATTGAATTAAGAGGACATAGAAAATTTAAATAAATCAATTTCAAGCAATGAAATTGAAGACACCAACAAAAGCCTACCAATAAGAAAAGCCCAGGACTACATGAATTGTCAGCCAAGTTCTACCAGACCTTCACAGAAGAAGACCAATTCTCCTCATATTATTCCATGAAATAGAAAAGGAGGGAACCCATTCTAAACTCATTCTATGAAATTAGCATCACCCTGATGCCCAAACCAGACAAGGAAAGAAAACCTCAGACCAATATCACTGACGAAAATAGATGCAAAAATTCTTAATAAAATACTGGAAAATCACATACAAAACACATTAACAATGTAGTGCCCCATGATAAAGTGGGTTTCATCCTAGGGATGTAAGATTGGTTCAACATATGGAATCGATAAATGTAATACATCACATAAATAGACTTAAACACAAGAACCACTTGATTATCTCAATATATGCAGAAAAAATATTTGACAAAATACAGTAATCATTCACATTCAAAACCCTAGAAAAACTAGGGATAATAGGAACATACCTCAACATTGTAAAAGCTACATATGACAAATCCAAGGCCATTCTAAACAGAGAAAAACTGAAAGCATTCCACATAAAATTTGGAAAAGAACAGAAATGCCCTTTTTTAACACTTATATTCAACATAGCCCTCGAAACTCTAGCCAGAGCAATTAGGCAAAAGAAAGAAATTAAAGACAGCTAAACAGGAAAAGAAGAGCTCAAACTGTCCCTATTTGCCAACATGATCTTATATTTAGAAGACCCAAAAAACTCCACTAGAAAACTTCTAGAAGTCATAAACAATTTCAGCAAAGTAGCAGGATATAAAATTAACACCCATAAATCAATTGCATTTCTATACACCAATGATGAATTAGCTGAACAAAAAATTAGAAAAACTATTCCATTCACAATAGCCTCAGAAAAAATAAAATACTTGAGAATCAGTTTAATTAAAGAGGTGAAAGACCTCTACAATTAAAACTACAGAATACTAAAAAATAAATTGAAGGAAATCATAGAAGATGGAAAGTTCTCCTTAGCACATTTTAACGTGAAAATACAGTATTACAACATATTTTATAGATCAAATTAGATTGATATTTGTGATTCATGAATTGGGACAACCTCTAATCTGCAAAATGGAATGTGAGCTCCCTCTGGGCACTAGAGCATGAGGCTTTGAAATGTTTGGAAAAAAGGAAACCAAATGATAGGTAAAAGCCTGATTGGTTAACATCAGGTTACCCCAGGCTATGTTTTTTTTTTTTAAAGATTAAATCAGAGAAGTCTTCCTTATTTTGCTAACTTAGGTCTTTTGTTTATAGAAAAAAAAAAGTGATCTGTCTCAGAATCTATCTGTTTCCTTAAGGTTTCAGTTTGATTATATGGCATTTAGTGCTAATGACTCCATTTTGGTTTGATCTAGTCTGTTGAAGCCTCGGGTAGATGCTCAGTCCAAGACAGAGGCCTCTCATAATTTTTGTTTAATAATATGGTCCATAATTTATTGTTTAGTTTTATTTTGTCAGTTGTCAACTTGTACATGCAAATGCCACATATTCACCCACGCATGTGAAGGGTTTAATGTGGTACCTCACATAGACTCAGTACAGAGTATTTATTTCTAAGTAAAAAATAAACAAGTATTTTACACATTGTAGACATGGTTATGGGAATTGCACTGATTGAATCTAGGTATGCTGACAAAAATCACATTATTTATAAAGTTACATTAGGATTTTTAAATTTCTGAGCCAACATTGTTTGTTTCTCTCATGTAGTTAATGTTTGGATATATGTGAATGTCATTTACATCTTAAGCAACATTTGTACATTTTTAAAATACCTATTTTGTGTTTGTTTTTGTCATGGACTTATTCTCTATGATAAAATTATTACTAATGCTTACAGAGAAGTCAGAGATGTATGCAATCTGTTATAATATGCTTCCAGCTTGTCAGTTTTGTCAGCTTTAAGATTTGCGGTCCCGCACACATTTCTACTGTTCTTTAAGTGAAACACTGAGCAACTTTTGTCTTTAACATTTATATAAAAACTTAAAATAACGTTCTCATATATACTATTATTAAAGAACATCAAATTGCTCTTCTTTAAAACAGAAACTTATCTTAAGTGTGAATAAATATTGCCCGGCTCATTACCAACACGATAATAGTCTTATCCCAGCAGCTGTTATCCCTTCATAACAGATTGACTAACATATAACTGGGCAATTTCTTAGTCATCGTTTTAAATACAATCTTTTCTGAAAATATTCTTGGATCTGATTAAAATGTGTTCTGGATAAAATGTTCTATCATGTGGAAGAAAAACTAATTATTAATTTGTAAAAGGGACAATAATTTGGGCTTTGTAATTGCTTTCTTTTTAATATGCATTTATTAAAAATAAAGTAATTCATAAATTAATTTTTGGTGCAGTGCAATTTTATAAGATTCCTAAAAAGCGATTAAAAATAATGAAGAAACAATGTGCTTATTTTTGTTTTTATGTTACCATTGGTTATTTAAAGTATATATCATATTAAGAAATAAAACAATTCATTTCTTACATATATCCAGAGAGGTAGACAACTCTAGTCTCTTAGTTTACGTTTTTTACTTTTGGCTCTGATAGTAGTTTGTGCTTAACCTTATCAAACTGAATTGATGTTGCTAGCTTTCTTATTTCTTTCCAACTGAACTCTAAACTCCTGAATATATACAGTCATTGAGAAAATTTCAAAGATGAATACATTGATTCATGTAATATAGGCACTATTAGTTAATCTAATATGTGTGTTTAGTAATGTGTAAATTGTAAAAATGCACTTGTCAAAATTAAGAAAACATAATGGAGAACACATATAAAAGCACAAATATATGTACAGAAAAATATGTCCTAAGATAGGCTAAGGGATGAAAAACTTACACAAAATAACACAAACTATATAATTCTAATTGTATACAGCATTGTGACAATTCATCTGTGGTTGAAAGGAAAATCAAAACGGGGCAAAGATTGAGTTGGAAGGGGCATATGGGACCTTCCCCTATGAATGGATAGTTTAAAAGTTATTAGTATTACAAAACTGAATATATTTTATTAAAATGTGTAGAATGGCACAATTATCATTTGTACACTTAATTATATGTAAATTTTACCTAAAAAGATCTCTAAGAAATGTTGAAAATTTTAGTTAATGATGTATGTTAAAATGTTTATAGGTATTGTGATAGTTAATTTTAGGTATCAACTTGACTGGATCAAGGAGTATCTACAGAACCCATAAAGCACTATTTCTGAGAGTGTTCCTGAGGGCATTTCCAGAGGAGATTGTTGTGTGAGTCAAACCAAAGGAAAAAGGACCACCCTCAGTACTGGTGAGCACAATCCAAAGGACTTGCCTGAGGAGCCAAACAAAACAAAAAGAGGGTAAAGAGAGTTTCTGTTTTTCCTCTCTCTCTCCATCAGCTAGGGACACCAAAACTTTAGATTCTCAAGTTTTCGGGTTCTGGTATTTGCACCCACACCTCTCAAGTTCTCAGAAGCTTCAGCCTCAGAAAGAATTACCTTGTGGGTCTACAACATGCATTACTGGGTTTCCAGCTTTCATAATGCTTATGTTAGATTTCTCAGCCTCCATAATCATATGAGAAAATTCCCCTGACATCTTTTATTTCTCATTTCTCTCTCTCTCTTCCTCTTCCTGCTTTCTCTGTTATTAGTTTTGTTTACCTGATATAGATTGTTTGTAACCTTTTTCAAACATAAAAAGTTTACAAATTTTTATAATAAAAAAGAAAACATTTCTGAAAAATTGTATATTAATATTTCAAGTCAATTTCTCAAAAAACTTTTAGTAAAATTAGTTTTATTATTTTAAATATCTGCAAAATCATAAAACAGTAATATTATTGATTCAACAAAATTCCACATAAAATAGACTCTGATTATATAATTTTAGTGTTACATTTTTGATTCCTCAATCTTTATATGTTAAGAAAATCAATTTGCTTCCTTGAATAACATAAGAATGAATTTTCTACCATGATTTGATAAATAAAAAATTCTATTTCAAAAATTGATATTTTTGCTTTTTTATCTCAGAAAACTCCTGCTATCATATATATTTCTAAAATTATAATATTTTTTCAAAGATAGTAGCATGTACATAATGTTCTTTGATCACAATGAAATATACTTAAAATCAATAAGGAGATCATTAGTATGAACATTTAAATATTTAGAATTCTACATCACATTTGTACAAAATTCCAAAATCAAAGAAGAAAATTTAACGTATAATTTAAAAGTACTTAGGAATGAATACTAAAGCAGTAGTTACAGGCAAAATTATCACAATTATTATTTTAATTTTGTTTATTTTTCTAATTGATGCATTATAGTTATAAAAGTAATTATGATATGTTCATACATGCACATGACATAGTTTAATTTCATTCAGTTCTTTCCTTTCCTATCTCTTCTCCTTCCCCCTTGTTCTCTTCCTCTACTCCACTGATTTCCTCTATATAATCATGAGATCCCTCTGCTATAAATTTTTTTGTATTTCTCTCTAGCTTCTACAAATAAGAGAAAATATTCAACCTTTGAATTTCTGCATCTAGCTTATTTCACTCAGCATGATATTATCTAGTTCCATCCATCTGCCAAGAGATGACATAATTTCTTTCTTCTTCAAATATGAGTAAAACTCCATTGTGTATACATACCATATTTCTCTTTTTTCTCTTTCCTTATTTTTTTAAATTTTTTTTGTTGATAGACCTGTATTTTATTCATTTTATTTATGTATGGTGGTGAGAATCGAACCCAGGGCCTCACACATGCAAGGCAAATGCTCTACCACTGAGCACAACTACCAACCCCTCTGTATTTTTTGTTGGCGCATCATATTGTATGTATTGGTGGAATTTATTGTCACATATTCATACATGCACAAAATATAACAACATCTTAGTCCTCTCACCTCTTAGTCCCTTTTCTCTACTGATCTCCCCTTAGTTTTCACAAAATTCCCACCCAACTTTCTTTGTCTTTTTCCTCTCCAGCTTCCACATATAAGAGAAAATATGGCTCTTGACTTTATGAGTTTGGCTTCTTGTGCTTAACATGATGGTCTCTAGTTTCATACATTTTCCTACAAATGATGTAATTTCATTTTTCTTTATGGCTAAATAAAACTCCATTGAGTATATATATACACATTTTCATTATACAATTACTATCTGATGGACACCTAGGCTGGTTCCATAGTTTGGCTATTGTGAATTATGCTGTTATAAACATGAGTATGCATGTATCACTATATAATTCTTTAGGATAAATACTGAGGAGTGGAATATGGTGGCTCCATGCCTAGTCTTTTGAGGATCCTCCATACTGATTTCCATACTGATTTTCAGTCCCACCAACAGTATAAAATTGTTCCTTTTTCTCCATGTACTCTTCAGCATTTGTTTTTATTTGCATGCTTGATGATAGCCATTCTGATATGAAATGAAATCTCAGGGTAGTTTGCCTTTGCATTTCCCTAATTGCTGATGTTAAACTTTTCTTTTTTTTTCATATATTTGTTGGAAATTTATATATCTTCTTTTGAGGAGGGTTTAATTCATTTGCTCATTATTAATTGAGTTATTTGATTTTTGGTGTTAAGTTTTCGAGTTATTTATATATTCTAGATATTAGTCCTCTGTCAAAAGAATAGCTAGCAAATATTTTACTCCCATTCACTTGGCTGTCTTCACTTTCCTCTTTCCTTTACTGTGAATAAGCTTTTTAATTTGTACCATCCACTTATTAACACTTAGCATTATTTGCTGAGTTTTAGGGGTCCTGTTGAGAAAGTTGTTGCCTGTGCCTATATTCTGGAGTGTTGACCCTCCATTTTCTTCTAAGAGTTGCATAGTTTCTGGTCTAATTTCTTGGTCTTTGATCCATTTTGAGTAGATTTATGTGCAAAGTGAGAGATATAAGGGTCTAGTTTCATTCCTCTACCTATGGATAACCAGTTTCCCCAGAGCCATTTGTTTAACTGTCTTTTCTCCAATGTTATGTTTTTGGCACATTTGTCTATGATCAAATGACTGTAGATGTGCAGATTTATCTCTGTGTCTTCTATTCTGTAATATTGGTCTAACATACTTTATTTATTCAATTGTCTATTGCCTCAGATCTGGCAGTACATGATGGAAAACAGGATTTTTAAAAGCAGTATTTTTCACATCCCACACTGAATTTGCCAGAAATATAAAGAACACAGATTATCAACAGTAAGAGGCACTGGACATTTTGTATGTAAATTACCTTTCCTTTGGGATTTATAGGAATATTCTATTTCATTGTGTGTATATGGATACCAAGTGGTATATTTAATCAAAACACTCAATGTAATCAACGATATAAACCATCCATTTGATAACTCAAATTGATCTGGGGGTTATTGTCAACTTTTGTCCCTTCCAATTTCCAAATTTACTCAACCAATGAATTCTATCAATTTTGTCTCCTAAATGTTTTTTTAATATTTTCCCTCATTCATCAACTACTTCTCATTGTCACAACTCTACCTTAGACTTCCACTGACTGTCTCCAAGATCATTTGAATAATCTTTGTTTTCTCTGCCTT
>CM053407.1:50699988-50722560 GCA_028644305.1 Xerus rutilus | reverse complement strand
GATCTGGGGGTTATTGTCAACTTTTGTCCCTTCCAATTTCCAAATTTACTCAACCAATGAATTCTATCAATTTTGTCTCCTAAATGTTTTTTTAATATTTTCCCTCATTCATCAACTACTTCTCATTGTCACAACTCTACCTTAGACTTCCACTGACTGTCTCCAAGATCATTTGAATAATCTTTGTTTTCTCTGCCTTTATTCTGGCCTTAAATCTAGTTTCACAGAGTGGTATTCTTTCTCTCTCATTATATGGATCTTAGCTACTTTCCCATTATTAGCAGCATTGTATTTCTGCATTCTAAGAAGTAGACATTTTTAGTATGCAATTTTCAACTGAATTAGAAGATAATTTTGCCAACTGTGTTCTAAGTGGCAGCCTAGTTTAGAATTAAATGATGTAGGATCATGAATAAGAAAAGGATTTTAATGCTAGCTGTCACTTTATTGCTTGGTCTGAATGTTCCAGATGAGATTCATAATCCCTCTTAAGTCTCAGTTTCCTCATCTATAAAATACAGATAGCAAAAATGCCCCCTTTATACTGTTAAGCATACTACATTAGGCAACAAGGCAACAAATGTGAGGTACTCATTTTAACACTGCTTCTTATACAAGTAAACCATAAATGCTACCTATGAATAATTTAACTTTGTTTTTTTTTTAAGTTTTATTTTTATATTTTGGTAACGGGAATTGAACTCAGGGGTACTCGACCACTGAGACACATCTACAGCCCTATTTTGTGTTTTATTTTGAGACAGGGTCTCACAGAGTTGCTTAGTGCCTTGCTGTTGCTGAGGCTAGCTTTGAACTTGGGATTCTTCCGTCTCAGCCTCCCAAACTGGAATTACAGGCGTGCGCCACCACCCTCAGCTTTAACTTTGTTTTTTAATTGAGAATATAAAGAAAGGTTTAATCTCATAGATAATTTCAATTCCTAAAAATTTTACTTTGACCGACTTAAATGTGCAAGTATAAAAATAACTAATTTTAAGTATGAACATTCACCTTTCTTTGCATCTTCTTTAGATGAATCTCTGAAATATGTTGCCTTAGAAACTCATTTTACAATAGTTTTAACACACTTCTAAAATTCTTACAACTAATTCTTGACCTTAAAATTGAAAATATGTGAGGCTGGAGTTGTGGTTCAGTGATAGAGAGCTTGCCTTGCACGTGAGGCACTGGGTTCAATCCTCAGCACCATGTACAAAATACATAAATAAATAAAATAAAGATTTAAAAAATTGCAAATATGTGATAAAAAAGTACTCCCTATTTCTGGTTGAATTATTCAGCTAAATACTAGGTAATTTCATTTCATCATGATTACCTAATGATCAGAAAATATGTCTCTAGGCATAAAACTTACTAAGTGTCTATTTTATTTATTGAGAATGGGCTTTTAAGTACTTGTTTAAAGATAGTGCTTAAATTTATAAAAGGTGACTTTGGAGCCTTTTCTCATGTGAAGTTCATACATGTGCATAATAGTTGCATGGTTATAAAAAGAGCTTGTATGGAGGTTCTAGCAGGTGAGCACAGCTACTCATATAAAGTCCTCTTTTTCAACTAAGTGCTGAGCTTCTAGAAGGACACATGGAGCAGAGAAATATGAAAGGACACTGGCCTGAGCCAGCCAGATCAACACAATCAGCCCTGGAGATCAATGGGGTGAAAGTTTTCAGAATCAGATTGCCCTCACATCCATGTCAAAATGAACCCCACTATTATGTATAACTATAATGAGCTAATAAATATTTAAAAATACTATAAAGAACAATTTTGAAAGAAATCATGATAATATTTCCTTTTGCTTTATTGATTTAGTAGCATCAGAATTAAACAACATTAAAGATTTTCAAATTAGAAAAGGAGTTACATTAAAAAATAGCGACAAAATCTGTGAATCTGTGTTAAGTTTAAAGTACATTTATTTGCCACATAAAATGCATTAACATTTTGAATTTGTTGCTTGATGTATAAAATTTTTTACTTTGACAATGGTATGAAAAACTGAGTTATTTCTAAAAGTAAAAAATGCACTATTCTAAAGTTGGTTTATAATGATTCATATTTTTAAAAAATTACTGTGTGTTGTCTCAACTCACAGCAGCCAAACTACTTGTAATGTTCATTATATTTATACTATACCAGATGTTTTACTAGAGGAAAGATAATTTGATTGATTAATCATTTTTATTCCCTGAAAGAATATCAGTGCACCTTTTGTATAAATCTTTAGTGTGGAAAATTGTCAAGCTTATAAATTATGAATTTCTATGCTATGGAAATCTGTGCACTTAAAAAAAAGAGTAGTTAGATACTGTATGAACATAATTGCAATGGTAACAATTGTTTTTAATATAGTTAATTTTATTGTAACATTTTATAAAATACATTTTAAATGATATATTTTAAATTATTTTATTTAATGAGAAACGATAACTGAGTTCACTTAATATAAAATGTGTTGTAACAATCACAGACAAATTTCCAAAGAGCCAGGAAAACAGGGGTTTAAAAATGTGAGGTTTAGAGACAGACTAACCTATTTTTTTTCTGTTATTGTGTGGCCTCAAGCAATTTTGTTTATATGTTGGAATTTAACTTTTCTCATTTGCAAAGTAGGCATAAAAAGGCACACTTTATCATAAGGTTTCCTCACTGAAATAAGGTATTATGTTAAATGCCTGACAAAACAATTATTATAAATTTGAATTTCTTTTCCTTACCATTTCATGAAAAAGCCAAAGTAAAAAAAATAAAAATGAGAAAAGTAATAGGCAAGCAAATATCTGAACATAAGCAATTTTAGACTATTTTATCATTTAGCAAGAGTTGGAATAGGTCCTTTATTCCCATATTCCCAAATTTCAACTGTGTTCCTTTCCTGGAACAAGCAAATAACAGTTACTTTGAATAATACTTTTATTCAAAATAATTCAAATAAGTGCTTAAGCTAATTATTTTGTAACCAGACTCAGACCTCCAAGGTATGGTTGACATATCTAATTATGCAATTTGTGTTTACATTTCTCCCTTTCTAGAAACCAGCATCCTCAAAACCTGGTTATTGTGTTCCTATTCAGTCACAAGTTACATCAGTTGACCAATTCTCTGCAATTTTTATAATAGTCATTGTAGAATATGTGGGAGGAGAGCTCAGCTCTACTATTAGTTAGCATTTATATCCTTTGTGTTTTGGAGATAAAATAACTATTAAAATACTGAGTTTCTATTATATATTTGCTCATACTGTTCTCATTTTTGTATTGTTGAGTGTTTTAACAATTCCTGTTTAATCTGAAAATTACCTTTCCCCAAATCTGACTGCAAGCTCTCTGATCCCTCTCTCTTTAAGTTTTGTCACAAATAATACTGATCCTCATAAAGGCAAGCAAGCTATTCTAAATCTTATTTCTACACTGAGTGGGGCCTTCATCCAGTCCATTTGCTCTAAATAACAATTTGGATGTGATGGTCCTAGGCCTGTATCTGCTGAGGAAATTCATCCTTCTCATTCTGTCAGCAAGGACTGTGTCTGCCTCTGGAGTATGAATGAGCTTTCTTTCTTTCTGTCCTGGTGTGCACTTTCTTCTTGTCTCTCTCTCTCTTTTACATATTCTTATGTTATTGATGGACCTTTATTTTATTCATTTATTTATATGCAGTATTGAGAACTGAACCCAGTGTCTCACACATGCTAGGCAAGTGCTGTATCGCTGAGTCACACATTTACCTTGCTCGGATTCTTGACAACCTATACAATGCACACCTGTAATCCTAGCAACTTGGAAGGCTAAGGCAGCAGTGTGGCAATTTTGAGGCCACCCTCAGCAACTGAGCGAGGCTCTAAGAAATTTAAGGAGATCATGTCTCAAAATAAAACATAGAAAGAACTGGGGGTGTAGCTCTGTGGTAATGCACCCCTAGCTTCAATCTCTGGTACCAAAAAAAAAAAAAAAATTCACTGCTGTTTGTAAGTGGAAGATGAAAAAAATTAATTCTACCATGTGAGTGAAGGACATGGAAATAAAGTTGGGGATCAGGGAAGTGTACATGATGATTTATTAACACATGAAAAAGCAAAAATTCTATTTATAAAAGTAATACTTTGATAGAAAGATAAGAAAAGTAAAGCTTTAATCATGTCCAGCACATGGATTGATATCACTGCTCTCTCTTGACTTCATTTACTTGATCACATACATGCCTTGCAAAGTATGTGAGAGAACTGTGATGTCTTGTGACTTTTGTGTGTATGGTTAGATGGATGTCAATATGATACCTAGTGTTATGAAAAATGCCCTCAGAGATGAACATGGCTAGAAACAAATCTTTTCAATATATTGTAGGTTAAAAACCATGGGTTGAAAATTATAAAACAATTAGATAAAATGATAAAATAACCTAATTTTGGATTGTAGAAAGGCTACTGTGGAAATTATTTCAACAATTCAGTATTTTGTTCACTATTTTCCTTTAAAAATAGCCAAATAGATCTCATAAAACAAGGAAATATTTTAAATAGATGATTTCTCATTTAATATTATATTACTCAAAAATGAAAGAAATATTGTTTATTGAGAACCAGTAAATGAAAGTCACTGTGATAAGCAGTTTACATCTTACCTCAGCATACACATTTGATTCCCAAATATGAAGAGGGTTTTCTTTTTGTCAATATTTTTTGAGATACAGCTTCCAAGAGAGTCCCCAATAATTCCTGCCTCCTAGAATTTACATCCTTTGTTGTCCAGTTTTATGTTGTACTGGAGTTCGCCTAGTAACCAAAAGCTTTTTGTGAAAGTAACATTATGTCACTTTTGGGTTTAGGTTATGAAAGACTGGTTTCTGTCTTGTGCATTCTCTGTATGAGGTGCTCCATGGGAAGCTCCTGTGAAGATGTCCTCATAGCACAGAACTGGGGAAGGCTCCAACCAATACTGAGAGAGAAACTGAGCTCTTAATCTGACTGCCTATGAGGAGCTGAGACCTGCCACCAACCCTACAAATAAGCTTGGAAGCTAATCCTTCAGCCCCAGATGTGCCTTGAAATGACTGTAGCTGAAGCCTGACTTCAACCTCATGAGAGACCCAGAGATGTTTATAGTTCCTCGCCTTTTCTTCTTAACAAATGAAGTGAAAAGATAACTCATGTTCTTTTCAAGAACGCTTTTGGGTAGCTGTTACTATCCCCACTTTTCCTTTTAAGGAATTACAGTTTAGTAATTACTCATTACATGTGGCTAATAAGTTGATATTTAAACTCACCTAAGTCTAGTTCCAAATTTCTGTTGCAACATATAACCTTTCTTGTTATGCATTTCCTTACTGAAATGTCAAGTATTTTAAGAAGAAAATTGAGATGATGATTCAAGCTTCTCATTTTCCAAGAACAGAATGCACATTCTCCAGAATAGGAGATGTCTTTTGGGAATAAGTTCAGTTAGTTTCCATAGGGATTGAGCCTAAAGTTGACTAAGGTCAAAAACATCATGTGCTCTTATCATAGTTACAATATTTTGTGCAATGTGGTAATTTCTTCCTAATGATTTATAAATATGGGAAGGAGTTTGGGGATTTCTTTCACCTCCACTTGACAAGGAACACAAAATGTCACTCATATCCATGTTCCTTCACTTTCCTTTTGGATGAGGAACAGCTTTGTAGAAAGATGACATGTTTGGAATCAGACAAATGTGGCTTAGAACCCACAGCTCAGTATTTTCCCTGAAACTCAATGTCCTCATCTATAAAGTGTGGCTAGTAATCCTAGCATTCAGTACTATTTTGAGGATTAAATGGAGATTTAACAAAGAGGAAACAAATGGTATGTAGGCCCACAATTCTGAAATGCAAAATGCTTTGAAAATAATAGAACTATAAAGCATGAATAATATAAAGTAAATAATATATTTGTCACTTCAGGTGTTTTGATGAGTTTAATTACAAATTATAGACCAAGACTCCAGAGGACATGTGAATTAATATGTGGTATATGCACCATTTAACTTTTCAAATCCCCAAAACCCTGAATTTAAAAAAAAAATCTGGTTACAATGCTTCAGAAACAGTATATGGGTACATTGTTATTATTACCTAATATAATTAGATTCTGATTCAAACTTCTATATAAAACAAGAAATTCCTATAGATAGTGATACTATTTATTAAGTTTTACACTGAACTCTCAAGATTTATATTAAAACACAACTGACTTGAAGTGGCAAATTATCTCTATAAGTGGCAATTGGTAAATTAATATGACCTTTTTAAAGCTGAAAAAAAATTGATTTGCAGAAAGGTATATGTAATTTAGGTGAAATTAAATTAAAAATTAAGATCACACTTGGGATTAAGAATCTTTAATTTACTTGCTTTGTGTTTATCTTCTTGATTAGACACCTTCCTTTTTCACCTCAAGTATTTTATGAAATGATCAATTTTGCAAAAGCTTCTCATTGGTAACAAGAAAACAAGAGCTTGTCTTTTCTATATACTCTTATTCAAGTTAATACACTTCAACCAAAATGTTGAGGGAACAATATCTGCATATGACTTTTTGGTTTACCAGTTGTTTGCATACATTTGCTTAAGCAGATAGTTTGAAAAACTGTATCATACATACAAAATAAAAATACATGTGCAAATGGACAAATCAATGCTGGTTAGCCATTTAGTGGCTTTGAAATAAATTCATGGCAGAAGTAGAGATTATTATATTATCTTAATGTTATAAAATATTAACTGTTTAAATGATATTTTTAGTATTTACACATCATCATTTAGATGTTTTGAAGTCAAATTTCACTTAGCAAATACTGTTTTCCATTTTTAATGAACTTTGTTCATTATACTTCTGATTTTCAATTGACATAGGCAAAATTTGAAATATTTGCTGTTTTAGTGTTTTATTCCATTAGGACATTTACATCAGTGGCGGGCAAATTTTTGGGTCCTTTTTCTTGTGTTAGAAGATTTGCTTTTCTTGCTATAGTATTGCTGCAGAGTAAAGGTTATAGTTTAGATGTGGTGTCCCCCCAAAGCTCACATATGGGACAATGCTAGAAGGTTTAAAGGAGAAATGATTGGGTTATAGCCTGAACCTAAGCAGTGAATTGATCCCTGATGTAATTAACTGAGTGGTAACTGGAGGCAGGTGGGGTGTGGCTAGAGGAAATGATTCAATGCAGGTGGGGATATGGGTATATATTTTGTATCTGGAGAGTGGAGTCTCTCTCTGCTCCTGTGATCATTATGTGAACTTCTCTCTGCCACACTCTTCTGCCATGATGTCACCTCAAGCCCCGAGGAATGGAGCCTGCTGTCTGTGGATTGAGACCTCTGAAACTGTGAGCCCCCAAACTTTTTCTCCTCTACAATTGTTCTGGTCAAATCCTTTAGTCACAGCAGCAAAAAAGCTGATTAAAACAGAGCCAAAGGGCTATTGTTTCAGTGTGTAAGGACAATAAAATACAGTCGTAATTTAGAGTTTATGTGTTCTCTGATCATCAGACAATGAAAAAAAAATCACTTGCTTTTGTATATACTAGCTAATATATACTTTTACATACTTTTCTAATTTCAAACAATTGAATATATATTAAAATA
This sequence comes from Xerus rutilus, assembly GCA_028644305.1. Taxonomy (NCBI): domain Eukaryota; kingdom Metazoa; phylum Chordata; class Mammalia; order Rodentia; family Sciuridae; genus Xerus; species Xerus rutilus. The sequence continues at coordinate 50,714,940 of CM053407.1, read as the reverse complement.
CCAAATATAAAGAGCATTTGGATTATTTTCCATTTTGGAGACCTTAGTCTATTGCTGAGTTGTTGAGCTTGTCTAGTTATTTATTTTCTATTTTGTGGTTTATTAGATCTTGTGTGAGTATGTATATGTGTTTTTTATAACCCAGAGACTTATTTACTAGAAATATCATGCAATTAATTTAAGTTCCTTCAAGTTTTGCCATTTTTAAAATTGCAGAGTAGCTATATTAGAACATTTATGAAAATGCTATGTTAAGTGTATCATATGTATTTGGATATAAATTCATTTATTGCTGATATTAATTTATCTTTAAATGAAGTAAATATTGTAGCAACATATTTGTATTTATTAATGTAAGACAATCTAACAAAAGTTATTTTTTATTCATTTCTAACTCTTTATAAATTATAACTAAGAAAATGTTAATATGTGTTTTCATTTATTTCTGAGATATTTTCTTTGCAAATCCTAAGAAAAATGCATGCCCAGTTTGGGCACTAAAAATAGAAACAGTCTCCTTATCCCATTGACGGCTCAGGGTCATATTCCTTTGGGTCACACTGATGTGATCTGCTCTGTTTGGATATCATTGAGCTTTCTCATCTTAAAAAGGAAACACAGACTAGGATCCCTTCACAAAACTTTAGATTCCAGATGAAAAATAACTAAAAATTCTCTGTATTATGTCTACCAATTGCTATATGGGATGAATTACTAATGTATTAATAGTCTCTTTATACATATTGTCTTCATCTGCTGACATTGGTCTCTGCCTCTTATTAAATCTGGTGACAGAAGTGAACATTTGTTTAAGGAACTTTAAAGTTTTGTATGAGTGAAATATGCTATATTCTTATAAGTTTTCTTAATTTTCATTAATCCATGTGAAAGATTTATTACTTTTTTAGGCATTTTCAATTATAATACATTCATTTTCTTGGAAAAACAACCTATAACAGCAAGGTGTTCATTGATGATTATTCCAAAATGGAAAAACACTGTATCTGATATTTAGAATTTTTTTCTTTTTTCATTATTTCCTGGGATGTTATTGTGTTATCAACATTGGTTGAAAAACAGATGTTTCATTGTTATAATTTAAATGAACTTTCAGTAGTAAAATAAAAGAGTCATTCTTTAGTGTTTTCTCAGATACAATCCTTATTGTTTTTTTAATTGCATAATGTAAATGTTAATCTTTATACCTCAGTTTAAAGTAGGTTTAAACACAGAACACATTTAAAGGTTTGAAAGACTTAACTACTTGTATTAGGGATTTTTACACTTAAATTACTGAGGCCTTTCTCCATAGAACTAGCATGTCATTTCTTGAAATAATACTGTCTGTGAGATAATTACATGAATTAGATATTTGTGCTTATGATTTCTTAGCATTCACTGGGGTATTTGGATAGAATTATTTTGAGGTTCTAAGAAACAACTTTAAAATATAATGCCTTCATTCAGATATAGCAGAACATATCTGATTATTTTTCAGATGAACAAAAGTATTTAAGCACTCAGAACCTTACCAGGCAAAACTAAATAAAGACTTAAAAAGGAATCTTCTTGGAAGAGTTCCACTGCTTCTGTGAAGATGTGAGGTTCTCTAATTATGGGAATGGAAAAGAATAAGGAGGATAAAATTTTCAAAAAATCCAGAATGTGTGGCAAAGAGAAATAAAATTTGTCCTTTTGAAAAGGATAGGAATAATTTTGGACACAATTTGCTAATTATAGCCAATTGATATTATTGGTGACATACTGACTAGCAGAAGGCACAGCTACAAGGTGTTCAGTGCTGTGTACTCCCACTAAGCTAATTAACCCACCTCCTGGCTTTATCCCTGGGTTGCATTTTCAGTAGAAAGAGATCTAGGCTTTTCTCTCCGTTGATTACTCAATGTTCTAACACCTGAGTGCCAAGCTCAGCAATGAGATTGGGCAGAGCTGACAGTACCTGTTACACATTTCACACATTCTTTTCCATTAAATAAAATAGTTTCAAACACTGTTAGAGTGACATTTGGTAACAGACCGTGAGGGCTGTAATTTCAGCATTGAAATAATCAATTCATTTATCAACTTTAATTAGTTTGCTTTTCCTACTCTAATATCAACTAAAATTTGGAATATAAGAAAAGAGATGATGCTGAATCATGTTAGTGTCTATTTTTTTCCTTGGTGAATTGAGATGGTGGAAACAGTTTCATTACAATTATGAGTAACAGCAATGAGGCTATATTCTGAGAAATGCATCATTAGGTGATTTCTTTTTTAAAAATTTTTTTTTTGGTTGTAGATGGACACAATACCTTTATTTTGTGTATTTATTTTTATGTGGTGCTGAGGAGCGAACCCAGTGCCTCACACATGCTAGGCAAATGCTCTACCACTGAGCCACAACCCCAGCCCAGGTGATTTCTTGTTATGCAAAAAACATACAGTATACACACACAGACACTGATGTTATAACCTGCTATACACTTGGACTATATGATTATGATTGAATATATACTCATACATGTATAGAACACACATATGTATGAAGTAACCTATTACTCCTAGGGCCATGATAAAAAAATATGAGATTAAATCAAACACAAGAGAAAACTAAGCAATCAAGAGACATAGTAAACATGAAATGTATGAGGCTGCTGCTGTCACTGCATGGCATACTGTTCTGCTATAAACTGTTTTTAATATAAATAGGAGTACACTCTAAAATAATAGAGCATAATTTAGTAAACATAAACCAGTAAGTCACTTATTATCATTATTAGGTATTATGTACTGTACATAATTGCACATGCTATACTTTTATATGACTGATGGTGCTGTAGACTTTTTTATACTAGCATCACCAAAAATGTGATAAAGTGTAGTGCTATGACATAAGGATGGTTATGACATCAGTAGATGTTAGAAGTGTTCAGCTACATTTTAAGCTTACAGGACCACCATCATATATGTGGTCTGTGTTTGATCAAAACATTGCTTAGTTGTGCATGACTGTTTACAAATCTAGCATAGAATGCATGAAAAGTATGTATATGTCATCTAAAATAATTATGATTATTTTGGTGATGCCCTAAGATAGTTCCATTTATGGATTGGAAGCCATTTGGGAGTTTAAATATAGTCTTGTAAAGTACAGATTTGTATAATATTTGGAATTTCTCAGAAGGATGTAAAGTGTAAATATATAAGATAGTGATGTGCCCACTGAAATAATTTTAGATTATAGCCTGTCTTGGCTTGATTTCTAGTTGTTCCACTTTCCAGGAAAATAAATTAACCTCAATCTCAATTCCCTTTTCTTTAAAAATGGAAGTATCAACCAGAGGTATTTTTGAAAATAACACTATAGTGTGTGTACTACATATTCCAGTGGCTAGCACATGGCAAGTGTATGATAAAGGCATTTAATACAATAATAATGATGTGATGATGTTAAATATAATGAAAACAAATAAGACACTAATTACAATTAATGCAATTATATAATATGAACTACTTTAGTTATGCTGTAACTGTTATGGTTTGGATGTGAGGTGTGCCCCAAAAGCTCATGTGTGAGACAATGCAAGAAGGTTTGGAGGAGAATTGATTAAGTTAAAGCCTTAATGTAATCAGTGAATTAATCCTTGATGGGATTAACTGGGTTGTAAGTGGAGGTGGGTAGCCTGTGGCTGGAGGAAGTGGTTCACTGGGGGGTGTAGCTATGGGGTATATATTTTGTATATGGAGAGTAGGGTATCTCTCTCTTTGCTTCCTGATCATGTGATCTGCTTCCCTCTGCCACACTATTCCTCCATGATGTTTTGCCTCACTAGAGCCTTGAGGAGTAGAGCCGGCCTTCTATGGACTAAGACCTCTGAAACCATAAATCTCCAAATAAACTTTTCCTCCTCTGAAATTGTTCTGATTGGGTCTTGTAGTCATGGAGGTGAAAAAGCTGACTAAAACAGTAACATAAGTATATTAATAATGCATACATCATAGTACAATATATATACTATTAATACAATATAGACTATATTACATTACCAAAATTGAATTAGTAAAGTACAATAATATATGCCTGATTACTATTGGTGAGATTAAATAAATAAGGGAAGGACAGAAAATAATACAATTTACTCTATTTTTTCAATAACATTATATATCTTAATGTTGTTACATACTGAGTACATCAGTGCCTGAGTAAACAGTAAATTTCATAACTGGTAATCTCTTACCTTGGTGACCTACAGGGGAAATAGTTACCTGATACAAAGGAACAAAATAAGGCATGTTTGAAAGATGAAATTCACTTATATTTCAAATGAGAATTGGCCTACCATGGCTTTCCTGGGCCAAGACTCCACATAGATTGGCAGCCTCCCTGGAGTATGCTAAAGGAATAGTGAATTTAATGACTCAAGAGAATTGGGGCTAGAAGGTACAGTTATAGTAAGAACAGATGTTCCCTGGAGGGATTTCTGTTCTGTGAAGTTGAAAACTTTCCCTTTTCCATGTTATTCTCTCAATTTATATGAACCTTGTCTTTGAACTAGTTCACCATATTGATTTCACTACCTTTTCTTCCTGTTTTACTGAACTCAGAAACTAAACATTAAATTGGCACCAGCTCTTTCAATACGAAATAGAGCTGGAATATAAAGCATTGATGATTTTTACAATAAGATTGTGTTGATTTGAGTTGGCATTATTCTTCTGGGTTTGTTGTATTTTTTTCTTGGGTAATGTCATTGCAAATCTTGGCTTTTGATAATAATCATTTGGAAGTTATTGAAAAAATATTAGATAGAAGAAAATTTCAGAACTTCTCTTTAGTAAAGTATATAATTTCCTTTAAGTTTTCTTTATTATAATACTACTATCTCAGAAAACCATTCTTTCAGAAATGAAACTGTGATCAAATAGGTATTTGATGTTCTGGCCTATTATGTAATTGGTAACATTCACAGCTGCTTAGTATCTGAGACATAGTTTATTGTATAACTGCAACTTGTTACCAGGAGGAAAATAATCAAATATTAAAAGACTATTTCCAATAACAGTATCACACTCAACAGTTACAAATAGCCCCAAATTCAAGTTCTCTTTATGGACTGAGATTAGAAAGATGAAATTTGATTCATGGAAGGCTATTCAAAAATCATCAAAGATTAAGAATGCCTGAGAGATGATAGCTTCATTGGAGAAATTCCATATAACTGCTCAATTCTGATCTGGGATTAACCTTTGGCACTTTGGCTTGTTCTGTGTCCACCCTAGCATCCTCAGCCAAAGGGAAGTTGATCAGTATGAAGGATCAGCAAAGCAGATAAGGAAAATTAATATTTCCAACAAACACATGATGGCAGTAATAGGAAACTTTGTATATGCCAAGGATTGTCGAAAATAGTCTATAATGCTTATTATCCATTAAGAAAAACATTTTTCTTATTTAATTGTTGTTAATACAATCTATCAAATCTGTCATATAGAATTCTAATCTACTTGTCTTTCAAACTCATCAAAAATGTTGCTCATCAAGCCTGTAATCCCAGCAGCTCAGGTGGCTGAGGAAGGAGGATCGTGAGTTCAATGCCAGCTGCAGCAAAAAGTGAGGTACTAAGTAATTCAGTGAGACTTTGCCTCTAAATTAAATATAAAAAAATAGGGTTGGGGATGTGGCTCAGTGGTCGAGTGCCTCCGAATTCAATCCCTGATAACCCCCCTCAAAAAAATATTGCTTATCAAAGAGCAAAACTCTTTAAAGAAGTAGCATCATAAACAATAAATATAATAATTAATACAGGTGCTATTTGACTTATAATAGGGTTATGTCCTGATAAATTCATCACAGAATAAAAATATGGTAAGTCAAAAATATGTTTAATACATCTAAATTACCAAACACTATAGCTTAACAATAGAGTACACAGTAGTATCTATGATTTACTTTCATGATTGCTTGGTTGACTGAAAGCTACAGCTTGCCACCAGTGTCCCATGTCACAAAAGTATGATCGTATATCACTAGCCTAAGGAAAGATCAAAATTCAAAATTTAGAGTACAGTTTCTCATATTGAGACATTTCTCTGTAATAGTAAATTTGACTGGCATGCCAAGATAGATTGTGAGACATTGTTTCTGGGTGTGTCTGTGAGAATGTTTCCAAAAAAGATTAATATCTGCATCAATACACTGAGTAAACATCCACTGTTCCCAATGGGTATGTACAGATTTTTCACAGCCAAAATTATCCTACAATTAAAACCATTCTAAGTTGGAGATCATCTCTGTATGAGGTTAAAGGGCTCTAAAAGGTTAAATATCTCTGAAAATATATATTTTAAATGTTTGTGAAGTATTAAACATATATTACACACATAAACTATCTAAATCAATAAAAATAAATAAAATTTCCAATCCAAACATGAAGAAAATAAGTTAAAAAGTTTTAAGCTATGCAAAATGTAGAGACTTGGTATAGATTGTATGTGGAAAACTACCAAATATATGGCAAATAAGCTACTTTTCTATATTCATCAGGGTTTTACAGAGAAACAGAACGCACAGGCAAACATTTATATAAGAGGAGATCCATGACCAGGCTCTTGTGGCTATGGAGGCTGACAACTCCCACAGCAAGCTTCATGCAAACTGTAGAATCAGGGTCTTAGGTGCAGTTCAATCCCAGGGATAAGGCCCAAGAACCACAAACTCAAGAAAAGAGAATTCAACTTTCCTCTGCCCCTTTGCATTATTTGGGCTACCAATGGATTGATTGATGCTTACTCACATTGATGACAGAGGCCAATCTTTCCTGGAAACATCTTCACACACACACGCACACACACACACACACACACACACCCACCCACCAAATAATGTCTCATTGTCTATTTGGGCATGTCAGTCAAGTTGTCACACTTACTATTAAATGTTTCAATATGTGAATAACGTTTTTTTTCCCCCTGTTCACTGCTAGGGAATAATGAGCTATACAAACTAAACCTAAAACAGAAAAGATACAAGAAGTCCAACACACAAAAAGGTAGATTTATCTATAATTTTCTCTTCCTAGAAATAACTCACCTTACATATTTTGGTGCTCCTTTATAATCATAGTAAGCAATTGTCATATAATCTTGAAGATTGTATCATGTTCACTAAAATACAAAAAGGTGAGAATCTTTATGGATTATGATCATGAGCAAATGTTGGTTAGTTGAAATATTTTCTTCCTGCTTTTAATTATGATTTGGTTCTGGGATTTGCTAACAGACATATTGTGATGAGGTAGAAGATATGTCCTTAAACGTAGAAGGGTAAATAGCATTATGATGGGAAATCATGATATATACAGCCCTTTTACTTTCACAAGGTAACTTTTCAATCTTAATGTTTCACATAAGCTTTCCTCCTCAGAAGTCCGGGGTCATGAATCATACAAGAAGATTTTAGGTCAATTGTCAAAGCTAATTTTTTAAAAAATGGTAAATTCACCTCTCAGGGTTTGATACCTGAGCTCACTCATATAGTAAATAAAGGCACACACGTACACACACATACACTTATATACAAAGTTAGGAAGCTTCCAAATAGAAAGGTAAAATTTCAGTGACCAATGGAAACCATAAGCAATACAATATAATTTTTGTAATGAAGTTCTAAAACAAAGTTAACTAAGCCAAGTATGGCTTAAGTACATTTCAGGAAATAACCACAAAGAAATTCACACACAAGTAAAACACAGTGGGAGATCTAGAAACTATTGCCAATGAACAAGATAGTTTTCTACCTATGGAAATCAATAAAGACTACAATTTATTTTCTGTATATTGTGATATTCATCTATTTTGTTGTATTTATATTTATTATATTATGTAATATGGGTACACTATTCTTTTTATTTCTTTTTTTTTTCTTGATTCTTCAGTTAAAAAATAACTGCTGGATCACAGGAATCATTTTTATATTCCTTTGTATTGTTCCCATGGGTTTAACATAGACTGTATGTACTAGCACCAAATACATATTCATTGAATGAAATATGCATATAATTATTCATCAGGCTATATATTACAGAAGATGTTAAATGAAGATGCAGTACTGAGAAACAAATATTGTGTATTATTTGTTTTAGTAACCAGGGGAGTTTCATATAAACTAATCAGACAACTTACATATACAAATATTTACATAGCAACTGGTTAGAATTTTTACTTATATAATAAATACTATAGCTGGAAATATCTATTTGGAATAATAGAATATGATATATATTTATATGTTGATACTCAAATATATTGCAGTAATGAAGTTTTTTAAGCTTGTAGCAGCATCAAACTGTGACGGTAATAAAAAAATACTTTCAAAGCTCTTTGAAGAACAGGCACAGATCATTATGCCCTGGAGAATTGTTAAGTGATATGAGTCACTTTGGTAATTTGACAGATGGAAAAATAAAAGACACAGAGAGGTGAAATAACTCCTGATGTCATAATAGTGGCACTGCAAATAGAGGGAATTAAGTTAGGGCTTTAAAGAATTTATCATAGATAATTCACATTTCCCTTGACAAATTTCTCCTAGAAATCACTGTAATTATAAAAAAATATGGTAACATTTATAAAGTTTTATTTACTTTAATGAATTCACTGTCAAGTATTTAGGTTTTCATGGAAGTTTGAATATTTCATGCTCCTTTAGTTTTCTAACATACACTGTGTCTTAAAAGCAGTGACAGTGCCTGTGTTGATTGCCTCTGGATCTTTATCAATTAGGATAGTGCCAAGGACACCACACAGACCCTCAACAAATATTCATGGAGTTCATATATGTCAGCTTCATTCCCTAACTTTAACTGTCTAGGAGCATTTGCTGTTAAATGCATGGAGCTAAAGACTATCATGCTAAGCGAAATAAGCCAATCTCCAACAAATCAAAGGCTTAATATTTTCTCTAAGGATGCTAATTCACAATAAATGGGCTTGGGGTGGGCTACAGAAGAATAGAGGAACTTTATATTAGCTAGAGGAAAGTGAAGGAAGCGGAGAGGGTATGGAGGCAGGGAAGGATACTAGAATGAATCAGACATTATTACCCTATGTACATATATAATTTTACGGCTAGTGGGATTCAACATCATGTATAACCAGAAGAATGATAAATTATACTCCTTCAATATATGATGTATCAAAGTGCATTCTACCATCATGTATAACTAATTAGAACAAACAATAAAAAAGTAATACTACTTTTAAATATTAGTACCATCTTTTCCAGCAGTGATTCCTATCTACATGATTATTGAATTGTTTGAGCCTAATTTCAATAGGACTGCCCATTTTTTTTGTTTGTTTTGGGGGTCTTTTTATTTAAATCAGGGATTGAACCTCCCAGGGACTCTTAACCACTGTGCCACATTTCAGCCCTTTTTATATTTTATTTTGAGACACAGTCTCACTGAATTGCTCAGGTCATCATTAAGTTGCTGAGGCTGACTCTGAACTTGCAATCTTCCTGCTTCAGCCTCCTGAGCTACTGGAATTACAGGCCTGTGACATCACACCCAACAACTGCCCATGTTTTGTGATGGTCTTCTTCCTTTAACTCCTCTTCCTCTCTGATTTACTAATCAGCTTTAGATGTAAAGTGTGCTTAACACAAAATAGAAATAGAAGCTAAGTAAACAAAACATTATCTTCAAAGTAGTTAAAATGCTTACTTTTTCTTAGTGTACCCAACCCTTTCTTAGAACTATGTTATCTTTTTATTGTATTACCAGGGGTTTCTAAAGATTGTTTGTTTTATTATTAACCCAAATGTGTTTATAAGCAAATATACAGTATTCCAAATATACCATCATTACTAGCCAGAGGGACTTGGTACAGCTAATATGGCATTTGCTTCATGTCCTGACAAAGGAAACTTACCCTTGCCCTGGGGATAGTTAATTGTACCTAGCTGGAAAGAATTGTATTCAGTCTTTCCATGTTGTCACAAATACCTTGGGTAGCACTTACAGTTATTAGCACTATTGAAGTAGACAAGAATGTTAATTAACTTAGTATGATAATTTAAATTCAGAAAGGTGACACTTCTTAGGAAGTGAATTTTAGCCAATGCTACAATTCAAATGTAGGGTTCAAAAATTCATAGAACATGTCAGTCTACATCTGTAAATATAATTAATTCAGGGAAATACTTTTTCCTTTGTGTGAGAGAGATTTAGAGAGCTGATTTATATAGACGCATTTATAAATGTCAGAACTATTTGGTGGCATAATGTGGACCATTTACCAAAATAGAAATTTCATACTATTATAACATAGATTTTCTTTCTTATGACTATAAATCAAGTCTATTTTCCCTTTAATAGTCCTTTCTTAAATCTGAATGCTTAAAATTCAGCTTTCTCTTGGGCAAAAAGCAAAATTAAAATGATTAAAATTCAGGGAATTCTGGGGAAATTATATTCTAAATATAAAATTATATTTTTAGTTAAGATTGCCCTCTTGGTTCTCCAGAAAAGTAAGAATTTTGCCTTATATATTTAAGTTTTGTTTTTGTTTTTTCAGTATTGGGGATTGAACTTCTGAGTATTTTATGACTGACCTACATTCTCAGACCTTTTAAATTTTTATTTTGAGACCGTCTTTTTGTTAACAGTGGTCCTTTTGATTGTAGTGGTCTTTTGATTGCAGCTCTCATGCTCTGAGGCTTATTTTTTTTTAAAGATGTATTTTTCTTTCTTCTCCCCTCTTCTCCTCCCTAACAAAGTTAGGGGGACTATGTTACCCTTCCTTCGCTTAGTTAATTGCTTTTGAACACACCCGCTACAGGAAGGAGATGCCTGCTGAGGATCCGGAAGATGAATATCTCCCAAATTAACAAGTGAATCCTAACAAGCCATCAGGGCCCCTGGAAACCCCTACTAGAGCACACCTGGAATGTAGTCTTGAAGTCCCTTTAAACACACACACACACACACACACACACACACACCCTGTCCCTCAGATTGGGAGATAACACAGCCTTTGGGACAGGAGTCCCTGTGTTTCTCCTTTGCTACCAAAGAAACCTTCCTTTTCCTTTTTCTCAAAATCATGTCCTCGTTATTAGATTGGCATCGGGACAAGGACCAAGCTTTTGGTTACATCTTTACATTGCCTAGATTGGCATTTGAATTTGCCATCAGCCTCCCAAGTCAATGGAATTACAGGTGTGTGCCACCGTGCTTGGCATAGTTAAATACTCACAAATGCATGATCTTCGTGTATGTGTGTGTGTATGTGTATGTGTGTGTGTGAATCATATATATGTATATCTACCTATTTCGATCTGTATTTACATATTTCCTACAAAATATGCTTTCTAAAGTTAAAGAAATTAATCCATGATCCCCTCTTTAACTATACTCAACATTAGATCCATAATTATGTGAACAAAAATGTGTATTATCCCCTGTTGGAGAATGGATAAACAGAAAATCACATCTTTCAACATGAATAAATTCATGTTTCTTAAATTTAAGCCTCATCAATATAAACCATCCCCTTCTGGGATGTAAATTATCTTTAATAAAATAAAGTTAACTCATATTGAAACCAAACTAGGTTTGACTTTACAACTTGGTTAACTTATCCTTCCTATGATATAAATAGGCATCAACTTTCTTTTATTCCTCCTTAATGATATTTTGAGGATTATTTTAAAAAGTTCTAACATGCATATACTTGTAGGGAAATTTTACCTTTTTAACGCTATCATATCAGATCTTGTTTAATTTTTTTAAGATTTCTTGGTGTTTTTCTATATTCCATGGTAATTAACCTTATTACATTTCTAGAAGAAGTAAACAAAGAGCAGATTCTTCAATAATGAGTAATATGAATTTCTAGAATTTAACTTGATGTGATGGTGTTGCTAAGCTGATAACCATTATGAATCAGTATGCTTACTTACATTGGATCATAATTTTTGTAGGTGTAACTCCACTCACACCCAAACTTGTTCATCTACTTATTCTTAGGAAATTTAGTCACTTTGGCCTTGTTTAAGATTTACCTGATAAATCTTACAAATAAATTTTAGAATTTGAATAAATTATTTATAGAAACAAGTGGATAAGTTGATAAAATAACATTTTATTGAAATACATGTGCTTATATGTTTAATTATGAATTTACCAAAAATATTTTTATTAATTGTATAAACTACTAGGATCCCACAACATAGTGTACAAAGAAAACTTAGAAGCAGAACATATGCCATTTTCAATCAAAAGCAGATCAACGCAAATGAGGACAGGCCTGGATGTATTGGTAGAGCATGTCTGTAACTTCAGGTGCAGTTTTAGATGCTACTTTTAACATTGCATGTCCCAATCAGAATGCATTAGAAGACAATGACAGAGAAAATGAAGTGACATCCAATGAAATTAATTTACATATGTAATGATTATGTTGTAATGTAAGTTTTAATGCTTGTGCATAATGTTGTGGATACACAATCTCGAGAGTTCTAGAGTTTCCATGCATCCATTTAGAAAATATGTTATTAATCTGACTCATATCATCCTAAGCTAGAAATGAAAAGTATGCAAAATACTCAGGTTCTTCTTGCACTATGCCTGAAAGGAATGACTCATGTAGCTCTTCACATTGGAAACACCGAGTAACATAGAAAACAATGTCCTCAATAACTTCTGTCCAGTAATTGATAACAAGTTTCATACGCAGCTCATGTGATTCATACTATAAGTGCAGGACAAAATACTCTCTGAAAAGAATTTGCCAAAGAGCCAAGACCATGTTTTATAAATGTGATATTTTTTACACTTTTAGATGACTTCAGAAAGAGAACTTAGCTATCAAAACATGGATGATTTGAGAGTAGGTTACTGGGGATGTTTAGGAAACTGGTACTGGTATTGTGCTGGCAATTGTGTGAGTTGTATAGCCAAGTGCTTCACTGAACAAACTTGGAGGAGGTTGCCTGGATTTCATTCCATTTGTGTCACTTGCTGATCATGTAACTTAAGCAAATACCTGAACCCTTCTCTGCTTGTTCGCATCTCTGTACAATAAAGATGGTGATCATATTTGTTCTTCATGGAACTTTTGTGAGGCTCTATTACTATATAAGTAATCCCATATAAATTCCCAGGAAAATGTGTCTGACACCTATCCATTACACAATAAATGTAAGCTATGAATTTTATCTTTAAGTATGATAAGGACTAATGCATAAAAGAGAATATAGCATTGATATATTTGACCCAAATCAATGGAAGTAGAATAAATAAGTCAGATCGTATTCCTACATTTAGTATTTTTAAATTAATTTTGCTAACAATTACTTGAACCACAAAAGCAATTATCAGTGTGCTTTATGCATCCATTTAAGAATATTCCCACAGAGGTTAATAAAGTAAAACCACTCCACTTCATGACTCAATTATCATTTTATAGAAAAGTGACTATTTTATGTTCCAATAATTGTCACATTTTTCACATATTTGTTTTTTCTGTTGGTTATCTTGCTGTTTGAAATGAACAACAAGCTTAATTTGGCAGTGCTCTCTATCTAGTGTCCTTAAGTACAAGAAGGCTCCCATGTACTTCTGGGGAAGAAATGACCCCTGGAATCAAAGGGGGAAAAAAAAGAATAAAACTGAAATGGTGAGAGTCTGGAGCTTGAGCTGCTTCAAGAGTTAATGTATCAGAGAGCATACAGGCCCAGGACAGCCCCAATGATCCCTGGCTCAGGAACACCCTGCCAACCAGTGAGGAGCCCAGGCCTAGGCCCAGGCCCAGGCACATCACTGCCCACCATACTGAGGACCACACCCACAGACCACAGTGCTGCATCTCCAAACAGGCCGCCCAAAGCCATCCTTGGGCTTGCCTGTTTAGCCTCCTCCCTAAAAGTGGTCCTTGCCATCTTGGGACACCTCCAACATCATCTCAGGTTATCCCGGTTGCTGCCACCACCATCTTTAATTGCGGCAGCTTCTATCTTGAGATACCATCTGGTGTCTAGAAGCCCAACATCAAAGTACTTATGGGTTTGCCACTACCCAGCTATTAACCACAGACATGGCCACTTCTATTTAGTGACAGCAGCCTGGACACAGGAGACCATCACCAAGGCCACCAAGAAAGGCCTGACCCACACCTCACACCCTACCAGGGAGAGGACCCCTGTGCTGTGGTTCCCTATTTACCAACATTTGGCTCCACCCAAACTGCCTCCATTTTACAACATTGCAGCCACTGCCATAGTCCTACCTTCGCAGTAATCTCCACCATGGGACATCAGATAGAGCAAGGAGACAGCTGTAAGTTGCAACACCTCACACCACACTGTGGCATTACCAAATAGACCACACTATGTCATCAGATAGCCCATCCTTCCAGCCTCATCTCATAAATTGGTTGTTCCATCTTAGGATACTTCCACCACAGTCTTAGGTTACTTGTGCTGCCACCTCCAGAATTTTCAGCTGGGGCAGCTTCCACCTTGGGATGGTGACTAGGCCTGGATGCCCAACATCAAAGTACCTACAGGCTTGATGCTACTGCTGCCATCAACTAGGGGCATGGCCGCTTCTATCTAGGGATAACAACCAGGACCTGGAAAACTGTCCCCAAGTCCCTGTGGGTGTGGTTGCACCAGAGATATATCTCTTTGATGTACTAACAGACACTGTAATGCCCAGACTCGAGACCACCAGAGACCACCAGGAGTCCGATTCTGATGTAATCACAAAAGGGTCTTTAATTCAAACTCGAGTAGGGTCCGCCAACCCACACCGACGCAGCGGGTTAGGAAGCGCGGCCCTGAGTCTGGAGGAGCAGGGATTTTTATGGGTTACAATCGCAAGCAGGGGAGCACATGCCTTGGTGTTACATGATTGGGTAAGGGAAAACGTGTGCAGGGGGAAT
>CM053407.1:50667044-50693849 GCA_028644305.1 Xerus rutilus | reverse complement strand
TCCAAGAGACTATATGACCAGTGACCAAAGATGAAGGAAACATGGATGGCTCAGCACATGTGGAGTATGGATAACAAGGAGCAATGACCAAGTGGAAGATTATGCTTTCTACTAAATGCTAACAGGGTGATAATCAAAGATAGTTTTTAAAAGATGCCGTAGTATGTTAGCTTTCTAGAAATTAGATTTAAATCCAGGGATTTGAAGAAGAAGAAAACACTTGAATTTTTCAAGATATCATGATTTATCTGAATTATCATGAAGTGATTGAATTTTCACCATCAGGCAGATTGGGGACTCAAAAAATAAATCAATTGAAATATTTATTTACACAAAAGCTTCTTCACAGCAAAAAAAATACCACAAACAAAGCAAAAATAAAAAAATATTTATTTAGTACATTGAAATTGAAATGTTTGCAGATATACCATTAACAAAGTCAAGAATACAAACAAAACACTGAGGAAAAAGTATTTGCAATATGTATCACAGAAAAGGACTAATTTTATACACACACACACACACACACACACACACACACACACACAAAGTATTCCTAAGAATAAAGTTATATAATAAAAAGAAATGTGACCAAAGACTAATCATGGAATAGAACTGAGGGAAATTTGCCCAACTTCATTATATAAACTTCATTATAATTCCAAAATTTGTCAACATGCTTTCTTGATAAATTTTTGGGGAAACAAGTGCTCAAAACTATTACCAGTGGAAGTATAACAGGTTTAAAAAAATTTTTGACAATTAAGAAATAGCTGTGGAACCAATTTTTTTTAAAAAAATTAGTGAAGTTATTATATAATGATACATAAAACCAAAAAAAACTAACTTGGAAATAGTTTGCATCTGAGCAAAGAAATAATGTTTGTCCAACTTCTTTCTTAAAAGAAAAATATAAATGAAAATCATATGATGATGCCATTTTCATCTATCTAAAAGGAAAAAAATCTAAAATTTGACAATCCACAGCACTAGGGAAGCTCTGGGCAAATACTCACTCTTATATAGATGGTTTGCCAACCCTGTAGCTTCTCTTTCCCTGATATTTCATTTTTTTCTAGAAGAAATCATTTCCCACTATAATAGCTGAAAATATCAGCCACTTTCTTTCCAATCTTGCAGCTCAAACATGGACATGTAAACAAGTATAAACAAATAGAATCTGACAGGATATCTGGGATTGATTCCTTTCTAATAGAAAGGAACACACAGAAGGAAAATTCTACTCCATAGGATGTTTTTGAATGTAGCAACTACCTTGGACCACATAGGGTCCAATAAACATGGGTCGCATTCAGATTTTGGATCATATGAAGATGACAAGTCTGTCTTTTCAGCCACATTTAGTTGTGTGTGTGTTTTTTTTTCATTTGCAGCTTTAAGCATTCTAACTGATAAATAAATTTTATCATAAAGTGGATCAAAAGTATGACAGAGCAACTTCAAGTTACTGTAACTTCTTCACAGGTCAAAAATGAAAATGTAAAGGAGTATAAAAGTTGGAGACAATTGAAAGGAGAAAATATTGCTATTTTTTATAGGTGTGCTTTGCTTTGCTTTAGTAATGGTGTTCCTTACTTGTGTGGTTTAAGTACATATGGTTTTAATCTCATCATTGACTGCAATTTTGTGCAAAACAAATATTAGTATAATTTACTCAATGAACATGGAATTCGAGAAAATAGCTTCTTGAAGAACAATGATGATACTGATGGTAGTCTCTTTTACGTCTTAGTTGATTTTATCTACTTCAGATGTCAGCAGTTCTTTGTGATTTGGGGCCCTAAATGTGATCATTCAGAATAGTTTCATATTACTGGCTTCTCCTAAGCTATCCAGTGACCAGCCATTGACTCATGAAAACCCAATTCATCTATGATACTATGCAACCCATGTAAAATTACTACTCCTTTATAAAACTAAATAAGCTTGCCTTCCAAGCAAAATTATGTTTTAGGTTTTCAAGTCTATATTCTAAAGTAATCTCAATTTCTCCAAATTGAGTCACATGAACAACTGGTGGATTGTTAAGGCATTTGTATGTAACAGATAAATCAATAGAATTAACAAAGAGGAATTTAAGATTTGTATTGGCAATGATTAAACTAATTCTAGTTAGAGCTGATTGCAATGATTAATTTTACTAGACTATGTGACTTCTCAAATTTTCTGTACTACAAATGCTCATTTTCAATGAAAACATTTGTATGCTCCTGAAACTCAGAAATTCTACTCATACTAGTATCTAAAACATACATATAATTTTTTTAAGTTTAGAATATTAAAGACTTATTGACTCTTCTATTTTGCCATTATTTCTAGGACAAAATCACATTTCTTATATAAACTGGTTTTCGTGCTTGGTATGTTATTATGGAGTTGGAGATTCATTTTTCTGAAACCTTGTAAAATCTATTTGCAACAGAAATGGCATCTGAGAAATTAAGAAACTTCAAAAGCTTTTTCATTTATCAGAATTACATGTATACTTAATATAGAATTGAATAAAATATATTGAAAAACATTAAATTATAAGTTGACTATTCAGAATACCTTATTACAGGGATAGGCATATATCTCAGTTTTAGAACATTTGTCTAGCATGTGCGAGGCCCTGGGTTCAATTCCTACACTGCCAAAAAATAGAAGTCTTTCTCTATGCTTTGAAATATTTATTTCCCTTTCTTTATACTTAAATATTTTAATTTAGTATGGGGTATATATTCTGTCCTCAGGAGGAACAGAAGCACATACAATGTGCAGCAAATTTGGCTGATTTTCCATCTTAAGGAAACTGAATTTGCTTATTACCTCAAGGAGACATCTAAGGATGAAATACCTGTGAGAGGAAGAGGGATGAGATGAAGACAGCTAAGGTTTTTTGACAAGCCCAGAATCATATCTGATGGGGAGAAAAACATCTAAGGAAAATGTATATTTCTCTAAATTATTCTTGGAAATATTAAGGGTGGCTGCTCTCAAATTTATCATGTACTACAAAGCAAAAATTGCCAAAGTCCTTGTGAGCATATTTTATTCATTTCAGTTTCTATTTCCTAAAGACAGTGACATCTATCTTGTTCTAATTCTCTTCTCTCCATATGTTTTTCTTTACAGTCCTCTCTATTAAACTCCTCTTCTTCCCTTGCTCATCCTCTCCATAGTTTTGCTTTCCTATCCTATGAAGCAAAAAGTGGCTCAGCTATGAGCCCAATTTAGACAGGTTCTTTCCTCTAATAAGGCTCTTAGAAGAGCCTACTTTGTATACAATATCTTATATGTGTCTGCATTATAAGATTTATATGTTTTATATTGTCTTATGCATGTCTTATATTTATTTGTTACACTCATTATTGGATAACACCATAACTGAGAATAGGGATTCTTAGAGATGCACATGTATTTACACGTATATACATACACATAAACACAGTCTCATTTCCCCATTCTATTTCAGGTAAGATGAATATTTTTCAGGACACCTACTGCATGATACCTATGTGACTGCCCTTCCCTTTTAAGTATTCTTTCATGAATTTTATAGCAATTCCATTAGTATCCACCTAACTATCACCTGCACACCCCATGACTCTCTTACTTCCTTTGGGTTCTACTTATATCTGCCTCTAGGACCTCACCAAGGCCATGCTTAGATGAGCCTACAAAAACAGTTGTATGCAAAGGTATAGAATTCTTGAAAGAATGTGTTTGGCTATCCTCCCAAACAAGTAAGTCACCAGCTTTATTCTCAGTTACTCTCATTTTATTAAGCTCTTTGTCTCTCTTTTCTGATAAGCAATAGTAATATATCCATCTTGCTTTGACAGAGCATCTTTGCCATTGTGTTATTCTAGTTGTCCACCTAGTTTAACTCTGTACCAATGTAAACATGTACTGGTTTCACAATCTTCATGGAAGAAAATGTCAAACTTGTTTTTTGGAAACTTTTTCTATTTTTAGAATTTACAAATACAGATTGCATATGTTTATTATGGACAACATATTTAGAAACATGTATACATTTGTGAAATGGCTAAATTGGGCTAATTAATGTGTTTAGTTTTTATCGCAAAAGAAAATCCTCTCGTTTATGATAAGTGAATGAATCTTGAGGATATTATCCTAAGTGAAAGAAGCCAAGCACAGGAAGACCTTATCACATGATCACACTATTAAGGGGTATATACAATGTTGAACTCTTGGGAGCAGGGAAAGTAGAGTGGTGGTAACCAAGGGCCAGGCATGGTGTGCGGTTAGGGAGATGTTGCACAAAGGGTATAAAATTTCAATTGGATGTTGGGATAAATTCAAGAAATGTATTGTACAATATGGTAACTATAGTTAAAAACATTAGCTTTTACATATATGTCTCTTTTACTGGAGTCTAAAATCATTCCTTCTTACTCTAGTATTAACAAGAATAACTGGCCATATCTAACTCATCTCTCTTTTACCTAAGGTCATCACATATTTTTTTTTTTCTGTATCATCTTTGCTTTAACTCAATCTTTTCCTATATTTTTAAGAATACAACTCAGCTAAGACATAATTAATTACACTTCAGTGTATGATTGCAATTTGATTTGTTACCTTTCCTTTCAATTCTGCTTTACATTTTAAATAATAAATATAGAAATTTCACAAATTTACATAATTTAAAAACACTACCAGTATTAATGGAAATTTAACCAAATATTTTTACTCATTCTGAAACATTAGCTCCCTTCATATATCTCTATGGAGTTTGTCTTCATGTTTTTTTTTTTTTTTCACATCCACATACAAAGCAGTAGTGTGTTCCTGAGAAACAGAGCCCATTAACAGAGTAAAGCTCTGTTTTATCCAACCAACAAGAACAATAGGCTTCCTCAACCTCAACAGGTGCCCCCTCTTTTTTAAAAATATCACTCATCTCCTTCAATTAGAAACATTAGGAAAATATTATAAACACCCTCTTTGGGCTCTAAACTTCTTTCTAAGTCTTTAAACTTCCATTAGCTCATGGAATAACCGGAAAGCCTTTTATTTACACCTCAGTGAAAATACTTGACAAAGAATTTTTAAGTAAATCTGTGCAGAGACACATCTAATTTTGGTGCTTGTATCATAAGAACTGGTAATACTGCTAATGATTGTAATTATTTTTAGCTCTTTCACATCATTAGCACTAATGCATTTAAATGGTACATACATCTTGGTATGGAAAGCAGCTCAAATGGATATCATTTTAGAGCAAAATTGCTTAGAGTGAGTTTCCTTTCCCAAGGAACTTGGTTTCAGTGCTAAGGAGGAATAAAAAACCATTAGTAGTCATGGAACATTCACTGCCAAGTCATTTCCATTTCCTTGAGGTAGAAAAAGGCCCTTTAAAAATCCATTATGGGTAATGGTAGATAAGCAACCACAACCCAAGGGAGCATAGGAGGAAAGAACATCAAAATAATCAGTATTCATTTAAAATAGCTTTATTTGTGCAATATATCTAATTGTGCTACACATACAGATGTGTATATGTGTATATCATGAAAAACATTATGAATCCAAGTTCATTGTTTTTACCAACTGCTACACTTTCCCAATATCAGTTATTCAAGATTAAATCATTATGTATAACAAAAGCATAACTATAAGCATATTAAGTCTATTTCTGGACTTAGTAATATTTTTCATTGTGCTTTTTATTCACACATCTGCTAGCACTTTTGATTATATAGGCATAAGGTATTTTCTTACCTGCTAAGATAGTTCAACCTTATGATTCTTATGCAAAGGACACTACCCGTTTCTTAATGATAATTGTTTGTTTTTTCATTGTATAATTTAGGTAATTATATAAAGTGATATTGTACATTAAATATCTCATTGGAAAAATTAATATTATATATAAATCAACAAATAAACATATAAATTAATATGCAAAATCAGTGAGTATCTCTATGTAGTTTTTTTCCCTTTTTACTTGTATGTACTGAATGTTTATGTTTATGTTCCTCTAAAATTCATATGTTGTAGCCTAATCCCTGATATGATGATATTTGGAGGTGGAGCCTTAGGAGATAATTTGGTCATGAAGGTAAAGCCTACCTGAATAGGATATATGTATTTAATATATATTTTAATAAATATACATATAATATATGGGTAAATGTTACATAAAAGTTTACATTTTGTTTGAGCCTCCCTTTCTTGAACTTGGGTGCAACATGTTTACTGCCATTTTAGATACTTAAAATATTAAGTTTCCTATGTTGCATCCCCATGTGGAGAGCCAAAAGTGAACTGAGTCAAACAGAAAAAAGCAACTAATTCTTGTTTCCATTCCAAGATTCCATACTTCATTAAGAGGCCTCATAGGAAGAGAATTATCATTACTTACCATTTTAAAGAATATTTGCTACTTGTACATTACAAAAGCTGAGATTCAATAAATGTGGACTGAATTGATTTGATTAGCAGTACCGGGTACTTGGAATGCCCAGCCAAACTCTAGTTTGCCGAACCACTATCTTCTCATCATTCGAAAATTAAATCTCACATGTTTTGATTTCACTTCCAGATGTGACAGAAAAGCACTCCAAATTCTCCCATCTGAATCTTCCCTTTTCAGCACAGATTTTGTAGGTTTTTTCCAGCTAAGTGTATAGATCTGACAAAAACAATAATTCTTTGTTGTACTGTATGTCTTGTAGCTATTTTATAATCTATTAATTTTCTATTTTAGGGTGAGTGAATGAATTTATCTCATCATGTCTGTGAATTATTGTAAATTCCCCAAAAGCAGAGACCACAACTAACTTTGTGCCATTTTATGGCATATAGACATAAATAGTCAGAAAATCAATAAATAATTTTGGGTGTCATTGAGGACTTATATTATGGTAATGTAAGTTTTTTCCCTGATCTATTGCCTATTAAGTTCTTTTCTGCCTTACACATATTTAAATGTAAAAAATTATTTTTTCAAGTATATTCCTTAATTTGCAAGTGCATGTATAATTTAAAGGAAATTTAACCCACATGGTTTCATTTGTTCCTATTTAAAATGTGAAAATGTTCACTTCAAGATCTCTTTGAAGTTCAAGGATATTTTTAATAGCCCATTTAAGCCTTTTTATCTTTAAACTGAATTGCATTTTGCCAAAAATAAACAAAGACAAACACTTAAAGGTTAGGGTTCAGCTAGAAATTCCAAACTCTCATATTTTCCCCCATGTGCTCTAAACTTAATTTAAAAAAAAGAAAAAGCCTTCCTTCTCTTGCACCAACTAGAAAATGAAGAGTTAGAATGTGCTAAGTACCCTCTTTTCTTTACTCTATTCATTGACTTTGAATTCTTAAAAATCTGATTTGTCTGTCAACAGAATTTTACATAATAGCTTTTGCTTTATTTTGAATTATAAGAAATTACCAATATCTAATATCTCAGATATTAAGTGAAGGGGATATATGGTATGGTTTTGTTTATTTGTTTTATTAAACAGCTTATGATATCTGATCAAAGCTATTATATTTATACTGTATCTTTATTTCTAAGTGCCAAGGATAAAGAGAAAAACCCACTTCAGTCAACAAATAGAAGATGAAAAAGATGTACACAAACTGGAACTACTCTGTGAGACAAAGCAAAGCATTTTTTACATAATAGATATTTGACTAGTTAATTGCAAAGTATGCAATCAAGATGTATTATTTACATCACCAAGTTCATTATTTTTCTCTGAATTAGTCCAGAAAGGATAATGGCAGTACCAGGGCTGGTGGGTATGGCTGTTCACACATAAAAATATACCATAAGGCTACATGCATTGGTAGGAAGTATTATGCCCTCTGCACATCAAAAATTGATGGTATAATAACCATTTTAGTTACTTGAGTATGAAGTTAGTAAGAAATAAAATGATCAATTTGAGTTGTACTGTCTTATTAATGCCCATGGTCATCACAAGCAATTAAGTTATTATATGCTCAATGTAATTACATTTGATTAAAGATGGAATAAAATATGAATAGTATAATCTGTTACTAGTAAAAATAAATTAGCAAAAGTATGTAATAGACATGCATTTTTGAAACGGATGGAAAATATTTATCATAAACTGTTCCCTTAACTTATCTATAATTTGTTTAGTAATAAATTTTTGTCCTTGTTGATATAACTTTTTCTTGCCACTTATTATAATAAAATTTGGTAACTCTTAACTATGAATATTAGTGAAATGTAGTAAGTAGATATGGCAGACTTCATATGTGACATTTCATAATATATATTTTTCTTTAATGATTTTTGGATGATCCATTATAGGTTATAAAAATATTGAAATCCTGTAATTTTGGGAGGTTGCTGCTAATAACAGCATTTTTCTATTTATTCTTCATTATGAGAGTGGCAAAAATTGTGTATTTTTAAATAAGACTAACTTATAAACTGCAGAGTAGTTTTGCTTTCACATACAAAATATATATCTTACTGTGGAATTCTACATGTATTATATATGTTTCTATTATCAGATAAATGGTAAGTTATATTCCAATGTACATTGAGATACCTGGAGTAATTTATATTCCAATATACATTGCTTTTTTAAAAATATGGCTGAAAACCAATAAATTGTCCTTCTGGAAATCATTCAAATGATTGTTTTAGTAGAATAGCTAATTATTTTTTCTTATTTTCTCATCTGTATGTATCTAGTCTACCTGTTTGAAGGGGCTTGGATTAGGGCAAAAATGCTGCTGAGAACCTATATTTTAAATTTTCCTATTAAGCAAAGCAAAAAAAAAAATGGCCCCATTGTGAACACTGGTACTACTGGTACTTTCTCAATTACTAACAACCTAGCATTGCTGACAGTAGAAGAGTAACTATAGACACTTTTAACTGTCAGTCCCAAAGTGGGCTGATTCTTTGCTATAAATGGAAAAAAATGTGGTAGATTTCAAGATATATAAGAAACAATATATTAAAATAAGATTTTTCTCGTCTTGGCTAACCTAAAACACGAGGACCAGAGATTTTATATTCCAAAGTCAGACAGTCTTGCTGCAATTTCAAATATAACTGTTTCAAGACCCATTAGACAACTCTTAAACTTTCACCCATTTCTAGGGTCTCAAAGGTTTAGAAGTCGAACATTAAAAAAGGAGTATCAAAATATTTTCAAAGAAAGCTGTTCCTATGTTGGGAGCCTCACCATACTCCTTTCCATGTCACTAAAAAACTGGTGACAATAGCCAGTCTTTGGAATCACTTGGAGAACTTGATGTGTATTTACTAAAGATAGAAATATGGTGGCGGACCAATATCTGACACCTGACTGAGACATCAGAAGAATGAGATGCAAGCTCACTATAAGAAACTGAATCAGTTGGAAGATGCAGAATTTGAAAGTCACTAACTACTTTGCCAGAGTAGTTTAAGTGGAGGATGGGGATATTAGAATATGGGAGTATGGGGACAAAATCCTGATATGATTACATTGAAATGAGATAAGTTGGTGAGAGAATGTAGAAGGTAAGTAAAAAAAAAAAAAATTCTGGATAATACCCTCCTCCTTTTTTTTAAGGGAGGCAGAGAAATAAGGAAGAAAAAATTGGCCTGTGAGTAATGGATTTTCATTTCTTAAAGATGTCTTTTCTTTTAATATATTTACATTTTATGGGAATAATCTAGTAGGAATAAAATAATGATTTGGGCATGAGAGAGTCTGTCATTGCAGGAACTAAGTTTTGGTATGGTAGAGGAGATGAGATACAACGCTCAGATAGAGTAAATGCCTTTGACAACTGCAGGGAAGAAACATCCTTTGAAGGAGGAGAGAAGGTAGAGATCCTAGCATCAAGTCTAAAATCCTGAAGTCAAGGAGAAGATATCAAATTATCTTGCCATTATCTCCAGCCTTATGTGTACTATTCTTTTTTTGTTTCCTTAGCACAAATGGTGGGCTTTTCCTGGTTCTTTCTATAGTCCCTCGTTGTTCTGTCATGTAAAGCTACACCCACATTGTTCCCACTACCTGGACAACTGTCTCATCCAAAATAACTTCTCTTCTATCTTTATCACTCTATTTGCCCAACTAATTATAACTTGTGTTTTACAACCAGGCTAAAATATCAGATTCTTGGGCACAGCTTTCCAGTTCCTAAACTAGGCTATGAGCTCTAATTATGCAAATATATAGCATCCTGTATTATTCTGCAACATTAGTTCCCCCTGCACTTATTTGTGTGCTTTCTTTGCTTTATTGTGAAGTCCATGTGGATAGTGATTAGGTCTTTCTTATGATACAGTGCTCTATCTATGATAGTTGACCTACAGAAAGGTCAATAAATTTACAGACTGATTAACCATCTTGCTTAATTAGCTGAAATTCTATCCTTAGTTATCTCTTTAGCCAAGTATTTAAATCCAGAAAACTGCAAAACATACATTGAATATAAGGGAAACTATTATACTAATACTCATTAATAGTACATTTCAGGTAAGAAAGCCACTTAGCAAAAAACAGAGCAAAGCAGTATTGAAACAAGGTGTAAATAGGTCAAGGGAGACAGAAAAAAATTGGAAAGATCTGAAGCATTGGCTAAGGATTTGGCACAAAATTGACTAAATGGAAGGAAGAAAGTCACCACATTTTCTGAGGAAAAAATAGAAATTTCCCCACATTCTGTTTTCAATTCAGTCCAAATAACACTGGTCTTGTCTTTCTTTCTTTTTTGTTAACCTGATCGTGCTTCAGACTTATGCTCAATTTAGAGAACTTGATTACTCTTAAATATGGTTTGGAAATAGCATTTTCCAGCTTGTTCCCATCAACTGGGTATCTGCTTTATATTATTTTTTCCACAAATTTGTTTTGAGAAGTTGAATGCCAACCAGTTCTCCAATGTAAATATCGAGGTTTTGTTTTCCTTCTGTATTTTTGACATAGCTACCTTCTTCAAGTTGTCTTTGTCAAATCATTAAGTACTCAATCCATATTTTGTGCATATGATAAATATTTGTTAAGGACTAAATATTTAACAAGTATTTAATAAGGACTTATTAAGAACTCAATATTTGATGAACATTTAATATTTAATAAATAATATCTAAATTAAATTATAATAAATAAAATAATAGATTAAATGCATTATAATGTTTAAATTAAATAATTAATAGTTAATGAGTAAATATTTATTAAGTTCTTTTTTATTGCAATACAGGAAGTGTTGTTAGTGTAGAGGGGAATTGCTTCCCTACACAGTGATACAAATTGGTATGTAACTAATTATTAAAATAATGAAAAATGATTAGAAGTATTGGAAGATAGTAAGTGACCTTCACAGCCAGATGAAGGAGTAAGAAATTATCATAAGAGAACTCAACTGCCTTCATGGAGAAATTCTGAATAGAGCCTGTGCTAAGAGTTGTAACTCAACAGCACATTCAAGCAGAAGAATGGCACTATTACCAGTATGGAGATATCAGCTGTGGTTGGACAAGTGACACCTTTGGTATGCCAGCAACACTGTGTGCATAGATGAAGAAGTAGGAACATGAGGCAAGAAAGGGGAGCTTGAGTCATTGTTCATGGGATATCAGGACATTGAATGGCTTTCTTTATACTTTATTTTGTTTACAATATAGTGTAATCCAAATCTAGGGTGTTCATTTATCGTTGCTGTGGTCAAAACACCTGCAAGAACAACTTAGAAGATGGCAGATTTATGTTGGCTCATGGTTTCAGAGGATTTAGTCCATGATAAGCTTGCCCCAAGGCAGAAACATCATGGTGAAAGGAGCATGGTGGAAAACAGTTGATCAGCTCATGGTAGCCAGGAAGCAGAGAGGGAGCAAGGGCCTTAGAGAGGACTAACCATTCCAGAGCATGCCCAGTGACCAGCTTCCTCTAAGGAAGTCCTGACTCCCAGTAGTTCATTTAACTATCAATGGATTAATCATTGATGAGGTCACTGCCCTCATGATTCAATCATTGCCTAAAAGCCCCACTTCTGAACCTTTCAGTTTGAGGGACCATGCCTTCAACACACAAGCTTTACGTGCATGTTTATTTGTGGGCATGTGTGTGCATGTGCACAATACTGAGGTTTGACTGAACCCAGGATATTGTGCAGTCATGTACCACTGAGCTACATCCCAGCCCTTTTTGTCTAATTTTATTTGAGACAAAATCTGGCTAAGTTTCCTAGGCTGACCTTAAACTCATGATCCTCCTGCCTCAGCCTCCCAAGTTGCTGAGATTACAGGTGCACATCACCATGCCTGAATTAACACATGAGCTTTTGGGGGAAATTCCAGATTCAAACCATAACACCTATATTTCAATATACAGCTAATTTGTAGAATTGGATGAGAGTTGGGAAAGAAGAAGTCCAGTTGATCAGCCATATTTTAGGAAAGAGAGAAAGTCTGAATGTAGAGTAAACAAACTCACATTCACTTATTAAACTCCTACTAAGTACCTGGTAATTAATTGGATGTTTTATAAAATGTTTGGAGAAGTGGACATCTCTTCCAAGAAAAACAAATAAGAATAGCAATATTTTTGTGTTCATTATCTAAGTGCTCTTCATGAGTTTAAAATCAATCCATCCATCAACTCAAAAGATGGCCAAGAGAGGTTAAGTGACTTGCACAAAGTCACATGACTTGTAAGTGGCAGATTTAAGCAAAAAACACAAAAAGCATAGCTCTAGGATTCTTTTACAACCCTAACTTTTGCTGGCTGATAGAGATAGTTAACATACCAGGTAAAATACTATAGTTTGAGTTAGCAGTGAGGGTACTAGGGCCATTGAGGCTAATGGTAGGAGAAGGAATGGTGAGGAATTGTAAACTAGTGTTGAATTCCTTTAAAATTACTTTTATTTTTGTTATGAAACTAAGAATAAAGCTATATCATTATTTCTAGTTATGTAATTAATCCTTTCACTATTAGGCCTAGCATATTGGTAAAGTGTGTGGTCTCTGGAGGAAGAATTTCTGGATTGAGTTTTGGCTTTGCCAGTAACTGGGTGTGTGACCTTCAGGAAGTTGCTGAATTACTCTGTTCCTATTTCCATGTCAATAATATCAGTGGTATGAAATATTGCCCACCTTACAGTTTTGCACTAAGCATTTAGTTAATGTGATACAGCACTTATAGAAGTGCATTGATTGTATGATAATCAACATTATATAAAGTTTGTTATATAAAATACAATATCAACTCAAACCTCAGTTATAGCAATCAATCCTATAAAATACAAACATAATCAATTGAAAAGAACAAAACATCTCTATGTGTGCACAAGCTGCACTAATATATGACCTTGGTGTCTGTGCATGTGTGTGTGTGTGTGTATGTGTCAGGGGAAGGTATATATTTATGTCTAAGGAAAGAAAGAGAGCATCCATTAAGACTAATGTACCTGTCTAATGTACCTGTCTAAACTCTTCCTGGGAAGACTGGGGAATGAACTTCTTGCTTATCTTAGAGATTTAACAAAAGTAATGTTGGTACAGAAATGGCTCTATTTGTAGCATAGTAATAAACATCTGACAATTTTTTGCAACTATCTTTCATAGAACAAGCAGAATTGAGTCAGAGAAAGTTCTGTAAAAAGTAGAAAATGTAGTAATTTGCATTTTACAAAATAATTGAGACTTGTCCCAGTTACAGTGTTTCAGGGAAATACTGTGAAGTAGCTTATAGATTTATGTGGAATTTTTGCTCCAAAGAGTTTGTCTTTTCACTTTGATTCGACCCACTCAGCATCATAATCTCTAGTGTTTTCAGAAACAATGTCTAAACAATCAAACTTTAAGGTGAATGCTTATATTTGTTTAATGTTTTTATAATCTATTGCCAAAATTAGTGTAATTGCAGTAAATCAATTATGAAGCGAACTTTGTTTTATGTAGAATGTTGGTGAAATTTACTCGAGCAGAGTTTGCATGCTTATTTTCACAGTATTTAGAATGGTCCTTGATACTATTGTATCACAACCCCACATAGTCCCCTTCCAAAATAAAGTTAGATTTGGATTGGTAAATAAATCAGGAAGAAACTTTGTGGAGGTCCAAGGAAGAGTTAAAACAACTTATAGTAGTGCTGAAAGTCTTAAGTCCAATAAAAATCTGGGTTTCCCTGATAAGCAGCCTTCTCCTATGTGAGAGAACTCTCTATATTGCTGGCTTACTCTTTATATTAGTTCCTGGTGTCATGACGCCATCTAACCTAAGCTGTTTAGTAATTTCCAATTTCCACTTGCATTGAAAAATTACACTTGAGTTCACATATAGGTTAATAAATAATCCTTATGGATTTTATTTAGCAAACAAGATAAGGATTGGATAATCTTTTGACAATGTATAAGAGATGAGGTGTTACTTGTTTGCAAACACCCTTTGCAGTGGAGTCTTAGTGTTGAATTATATATCATTTAATTAAAACATTTATATATGATGGTGAAGTTTGTAATTTTTTGGCAAAGATTTTGATAAAATTTTGTTTAAATAGTGTTAGTTTTTATGTACATCTTTAAAAACCAGTCCATTGTGAGAAATGCAACATCTTCTAAGGATAGGTTTTAAATATTTCTTACTAAATATAGTTTTAAAAGACATGATGTTTGGTTCAGTATTTGCTGAGTTCTGCTTGGTAATCTTTATTGCAATGGACACTATTGGGTTATTTAGAAGCTAAACACTATAGGGTTTTGTTTTCACTGGTAAGGAAAGTTTCAGAGCTATACAACTTTAAACTATAAAAATGTGAGTGGGTAAAATATTAAATGTAAAGAAACTATAATCTTCAGTCTGCCTTTCTAACATGGATGGATCCCAAAGAAGATCCCTGATTAGTAAGGTAGATCAGTGAATGGAGCTGCAACAGCAGAGGCCGAGGGAGGAAATATTATATAAGAAAGAGAGAATCAGGAAAAATATGGATTAGGATATAAAGGAAGAACTCAGCTCAGATTGGTGTTGAAAAAGTCCCTAGAAACATTAAGTCTACAGACAGAATTAGGATATAGAAGAGGTATAGTAACTGCTATGAAAAGTGGGGAAAAATAGTGGTTTAAAAGAATATTTTCTTCTTTGTACTGAGGATTGAACCAAAGTACACTTAACCACTGATCTATATCCCCAGCACTTTTTATATTTTATTTTCAGACAGGGTCTCACTAAGTTGCTTCGGGCCTTGCTAAGTTTCTGAGGCTGTCTTTGAACTCATGATCCTCTTGCCTGAGGCTCCTGAGCTTCTGGGATTACAGGCTTTCACCACCATGCCTTGCTTTAAAGGAATTTTAATGTTTTGTTTTATAAGTGTTCTCAACCTCTCCTATGTCCTCTAAACTCGTTAGGAAAATCATAATTTCCCCTAATATTGTCATTTAAAATTATTTACTTATTATATGAGTATAGATAGTACACTCATTTATGTTTATTAAGATTTTATTTAAACACAATAATATTAAATAATTTAACTTGGTATCTGTTTTGGAAGCTAATGAGTATCATAACTGTGTAATCATCAATGCTTTCAAGATGTAAAAGACCTTTTCTTCACTTTCTCTCCTCCTGGCTCTTTGCACCTTGTTCCTTATCCCAACTCTGGCCCCAGGCCACCACTGATACATTTTCTGTCACTATAATTTGGCTTTTTGAGAATTTCAAATTTATAACAGGATAATATGGTACATAATTTTTTTCTGTTTGCTCTCTTCATCTAGCTCAGTGTTTCCCAGTCTTGTCACACTTCCCTAATTTTAGTTTTCTCCTATTTTCTATTCCATTAATTTCTATCTTTATCTTTATTGGTTCCTCCTTTCTGTTTGCTTTAGTTGTGGTTTTTCTTCTTTTTCTTGTTTCTCAAGGTAAAAATTTTATCTTAGTAAATTGAAATGTCCAGTGGCAATAAAAAAATCTAGTCAGTTTACTTTATCTTTAATTTTCTGCATTTTCTTTGCATTGTTTTTGTTGGTTTGGTAGTGAACAAAAGGTTAATCAACTTTAAGTGGGGCTGTATGGTTTGCATGTGAGGTTTGCCCAGAAAGCTCTTGTTAATGCAGGAATACTCAGAGCTGAAACAGTGTATTATGAGAGCTGCCTAATCACTACATCCTAGTTTGAATGTACTGACTGGGTGGTAACTGTAGGTAGGTTGGGGCATGGCTGGAGGAGGTGGGCCACTGGAAGAGTGCATTTCCCCTGCAAATTATCTCTCTCCCTTTCCTTCCCTTTCTGCTTCTTGATCTTGCCATGAGATGAGTAGTTTTCCTCTGCTGGGCCCTTCCCACATGTTCTGCTGCTTTACCTTGGGCCTAAAACAATGGAGTATGCCATCTATGAGCTGAGACCTGTGAAAGTATAAGCCTCAAATAAACTTTTCCTTCTCCAAGTTCTTCTAGTTCTCCTGGGAGATATTGATGCATTAGAGAAAGAAGAAATGAAAGGCTGGACATGAATGACTCTTTACATGTCATTTTAAGGTGACATGTAAAAGTCAGAATGTTTCTTTGGCTACATATAAAGAGATTCCACCTTGGCTAACAAAGAGTTCTCTTATAATGCGAGATTCAACATCCTGGCATGGATCTCATGAGATAAAACTTATATCCTATTAACATCACCTTGGAAATGTTGAAAATAAGTATGGCCTTAGAAGAAAGGTCAAAGGACTCAAGGAGGTTTGCTTGCTGGGATAGCTATATTAAGTAAAGATGAAAAATCTACTAGTCAACTTCATTCCATTGGATGGCCCAAAGGACACTCCATTTATTAAAGAAACATGTAAGTGAGAGGAAACCAGTATCATTGGGAGGCTCAGTGGTGGTTGCCCTGTGTAGGCCAGTTTTATAATAGAAAATGCTGATTCAGAACACAGTTCCCTAAAAGTTATAAAGGGAAGGGGGGTTGTATAATGACAGAAGCCAGCTGGCAGTACTTAACCATCAGAATTCAGGTGGGAGCAATTACCATAATGAGTAGCAAGGTCTGAGTGGCAGCTGGTGATCCTGATCCATAAAATGTTACTGAAATAATAGAACAGAGTGTTCCTAGGCACAATATAGTAGGAAAAACATCATAGTATTATTTAATCTATACAGTCAAAACAAATAAAAATGGGTTGATGAGGAAGCTGAATATAATCTTCCAAATAAAATATCACATTCTTGTGCCGAGTTTCTAGGCCTGAGACAGCTCAAAGACTGGAATCCACTGGCTGAAGGAGAGGCAAGTCTGCATGAATAAAGACCTTGTAATATCATTAGAAATGTCTACAGTAATGGTACCCCAAGTGGCTTTCTAAATAAATTCATGGCCATCCACTTACTTGGCAACTGTGTTTTAAGAAGGAAATAGGGATTTTGTAAGTAGGACACAAGGCCTGAGTTGATATGGATAACCTGGGTTCCAATGTCACTATGGTCTCACTGTTACATTGGAAGTATATGAGAACTTAGAAATAAATAAGATCTAGTTCACAATGTTCCCACTAGATCTACAGATCTACCAAGCAGTTTCTCTTCCCTTACTTCTGAATTTTCTGAGAAGCTCTGGACAAATGTTAAGGACAATGGTACAGCTATCTGCCAGACCAGCTAAGAGAAGTCACCCTTCAGAGATGGGGCACCATTCTCCATGAGGACATAGTATATACTAAAATTAATTAATATTATTGTGTACTGTTTGTTCAAGGGGTAAAGTACATGGGTCCTGATATTATTGCTCCTGGGAATTTGTGCTCAGAGTTTTTTCATCTTTAGGCTCTGTGGGTTCAGAGCAATTAGAGATGATCCCTATTCTCACCACATAGGCTGTCTGGCAATGTCTATAGAAAACTTTGGTTTTCCAAACTTGAGAGTGCTACTAGCTGCTGGTGGTTAGAGGCTAGGTATACTGCTAAATATCCTTCATGAAGCAAATAGCTTCTACCACATATAATTACCTGGCTTCATATGTCAATAGTGCCAAAGTGATAAAGGCTGGTCTAGAGGTACTGGTTCCCAAAGGTGATAATGCAGCTATAGCTTGATAAGGACATAGTAACCAGGGGCTCATGTCTGGGTCACCACAGCAGATTCTGTCCACAGGAATGGGAAGCTAAAGGAAGGAGATATTGAGATTTTAGATAAGTTTCATCAACAGAGTTTGTAATCTGTTCTACTAACTTTCAATTTTTAAGAGTTTTTGATTTGTTTTCAAAAACCAAACAAATAATAATCCTGGAAGTCCTTCCCAAATGGGTTGAAATTATAAGAAAGAAATGGACCTGAGATGGTAGCAGATCCTTTGGTGCATTTCTAAACAGGACCAAAGTACTTGTTCTTCCAACTGGTAGAACATTGCTCAGACCTTCATCCTTCACCAGGAAGTGTCCTCACTTATTAATTCAGGGGTGACTCAGTAGGGCACCCATTCCTCCATTTCAGATTATTCTCAAGGCAAACTATGGATTGTTGAGGTCTTTTTTTGTAATTGCATTAAAATTCAATGTCTCCTCTGGCTATCCTGCTTTGGTCTTACTATTAAAAAGTATTGTCCTGCCCTGCATGGGAGCCCAGGCCCTGGTCAGGCACAGGACCACCCCTGCTGACCTGTGTGAGAACCCATGTCCAGGATGGCCCCTACACAAAGTGAAGGACCATACTCTGGCTCCTCAAAGCTTGCTCCCCCTGCCCACCTCCATCTTGGGACACTGTAGCCATCATAAGAGCCCTCCCCACTTAGAAGCCTCCACCTTGGGACAACAGACAAGGCTCTGAGGCAGGTGCTCACCGCAGCATGGCACAGCACAGTGCTGCATTTCCAAACAGGCAGTCCAAAGCCAATGTAAGGCCTGCCTTTTCAGTCTCCTCTCTGAAAGTGGTTGCATCCATCTTGGGACATCCCCACTGCTATCTGGAGTTACATTTGCTACTGCCACCACCATCATTAGTTGTAGTACAGTCCATCTCAGGACACTGGCTGGGGACTGGAAGCCCAACACCAAGGTGAGGTACAGTAACCTGCAGAGACATTACAAGATTATAGGGTAGAAACTGTAATACCTCAGATTCACACTGCAGGAAAAGAAGACACATAGACAACATGAAAAAACAAGGAAAGACAGTGACCCAAACAAACAAGATACTACAATAATAGAATCCACTGATAGTGCAGTTGATGAAATGTCAGAGAAGGAATTCAGAATGTACATAATTAAAATGATCTCCAAATTAAAGAAGGACATAAGAAAGCAAATTCAGTCAAAAATTGATCACTCTAACAAAGAGATAACAAAGCAAATATAGGTTGCAAATGATTACTTCAAGAAAGAGAGAGTAATTCTGAAAAAAAAATCAGAAATCCTTGAAATGAAGGCAAAATTAACAAAATAAAAAACTAAATAGAAAGCATCACCAACAGACTAGATCACTGGAAGACAGAACCTCAGATAATGAAGACAAAATATACAATATTGAAAATAAAATTGATCACACAGTGATGATGATAAGAAATCATGAACAGAACATCTAAGAATTATGGGATAGCATCAAAAGACCAAATCTGAGATTTATAGAGATAGAGGAAGGCACAGAGTTTCAAGCCAAAGGAATGCACAATCTCTTTAATGAAATAATATCAGAAAATTTCCCAAACATGAAGAATGAATTGGAGGCATGGGGGCAGGAAAGATGGTGGAATGAGATGGGCATCAATACCCTGATACATGTATCACTGTACATATGGTGTGATTCTACATCATGTACAACCAGAGAAATGAAAAGTTGTGATTCATTTGTGTACATTGAATCAAAATGCATTTGGTGATCATGTATACCTAATCAGAATAAATAAATTAAAAAATAGAAAAGTCTATGTTAAAAAATAAGTTGGAAGATCAAATACAAGAGGCTGACAGAACACCAAATGTACAAAATTACAACATATCTACACCAAGGCACATTATAAAGAAAATGCCTAGTATGCAGAATAAGGATAGAATTTTAAAGGCTGCAAGGGAGAGGAATCAGATTACATATAGGGAAAGACCAATTTGGATCTATGCAGATTTTTCAGCACAGATCCTCAAAGCCAGGAGATCCTGGAACAGCATATACCAGGCTCTGAAAGAAAATGGATGCAAATCAAGAATCTTATACTCAGAAAAATTAAGCTTCAGATTTGATTATGAAATAAAAATATTTCATGATAAACAAAAGTTAAAAGAATTTACAGCAAGAATGCATGCACTACAGAACATTCTTGGCAAAATATTCCATTAGAAGGAAATGAAACAACAACAACAACAATGAAAATTTGCAAAGGGAGGAACTTGCAATCCTTAGCAAGAAGAGTAAAGCAGGAGGCATCACAATACCAGACCTTAAACTCTACTACAAAGCTATAGTAACTAAAACAGCATGGTATAGCAAGTTCAAAAATTGATGTCACAATTTAAATTGGTGACTCAATGTTGAAATGAAGGAAAAGAGACACTTGTAGGTTTATGTTTCTGCTAGAATTATAAATTGGTGTAAGCTTCATGTAATTCTATTTGAATACATAATAACAAACTTGAAATAATTATACTGACTGCTTCCTCTACAATATGTTTTCCTCTATTAAAACATATTGTAAGGACAAATAAGACAAAGATTTATGCATAGAGGTATTTATTATAGTCTGAATATCATATTTGGAAAATAGCACAAGTAAATTCCCAGCCTGAAGCTTACTGATAATTAATTGGGAAGTCCTGTAGATCATGGACTAATAAAATTTTCATTTACATTAAGAAATTGTGCATGATGAAATTGACTGCCCCAGGAACACTGCCTCTAACCCAAGCCTGCTTTTCATGCTAGGAGAACACAGTCAGGATTAAGGGTATGAAAGTGCCTTTAGGCTGTTTTCTCACATCATAATGTTCTTGGGTTCTGGAGCCAAGCTCTGAGAAATAGCCAACTATAGACTAGGAAGAGGCTGAGGGAAAAAGGCATCTTCTGAGAATATAGATAACTATAGTTTCAAGCAAGCTTCTATTTGAAGAGCATAACTCTGAGGAATGTTTAATTTGATGTGCTTCCCCAAGGTTTAGGAGGAAGTTAGATAATAGAAAAATTCATTAGTAATTGCACATTGCCTGTGAGTGAACCTGTTGAGCTCTTTATACTGTGTTGCACGATTCAAGCTTCAGCACTTTGCTACTCATCAGAATTAATAGATGAATTAAAGAATAATTAGATTTCTGTGGAGATTCTGACTTTGTAAATAAAGTGTGAATCCCATGAATCTGGATTGTAAGCCAGTTCCTTTGTTCCTTTCTATTGTAAAGCATGGTCTTTTGAAAAGTAAAATTGGTATCAATGGGGAAATTATGAGAATCATAGGTCAGACCCTTGACCATCTAATTTGGATCTCCTTTTGTATTTTGTACCAACATTATGTACTAACATTAAAACTGAGTAACATTGTTCTATTGAGTCTGATAAACACCCAAGTCTGCTAATTTGCTGATGGAACATCAGGAAATCTTAAAAATAAGATTGTTGTTTTCATAATTTGATTGTTTTTATGTCAAACATATATGCTCAGTTAACTATTTAGTCAGGATAACCCATACAGAACTAGTTTTGAAGAACAGTTCACTAATTAAAAAATCTTAGCTGTAGAATAAACCTGTCATAACTACCAAACCAAACACAACAAAAATCAACACAAAGTGGATCAAAGACCTTATATTAGTAAGATCTGAAAGTCTGAAGATACTAGAAGAAAGCATAGGGGAAACAACTAGGATATTGGCACAAGCAAATTTCCTAGTAAGGCTCAATAGATCAGGAAAACAAAACAAAACAAAAAACCTAGAATTGACAAGTGGGATGACATCAAATTAAAAAGTTTCTGCACAGCAAAAAAAAAACAATGAGCAGAATGAAGAGATAATCCACTGAATAGGAGAAAATCTTTGCCAACTATCATCTGACAGAAGATTAATATTCAGAATATATAAAGACTACAAAAACATAAAAAACAAATAACCCAGTAAAAATAGTCAAATGATATGAATAGACCCTTCTGAAAGAAGTACAAATAGCCAATAATTCTATGAAAAAAATGTTCAATATCTTTAGACATAATAGAAATGCAAATCAAAATTAAATTGAGGTTCCATCTCACCCCAGTTAGAATGGCTATTATCAAAAACAAAACAAATGTTGGTGAGAATGGGTAGAATAAAGAACTCTTATACACTGTTGGTGGAATTAAAGTTATTGCAGATGCTATGGAAAATAGTATGAGGATTTCTAAAAAAAAAAAAAAAAAAAAAAAAAAAAAACCACTAAAACTAGAACTACCATCTAATCCAGTGCTATGGTTTAGATACATGGTATCTTCCAAAAGCTCATGTGTAAGAAAATGCAAGGATGTTCCAAGGTGAAATGATTAGATTATGAAAGTTGAAATTAATGTGTGGATTAATCCACTGATTTAGATCAACTGGATGGTAACTGTAAGCAGATAGAGTATAGCAGGAAAAGACAGGCCATTGGGGGTATGCCTTTTAGGTTTACATTTTGTGAATGTAGTGGTGAATGTAGCTCTCTCTTACCTCTTGGTGCCATGTTCTGAGTTGCTTTCCTCTGTTACTCCCCTCTACCGTTATGTTCTGACTTACCTTGGGGCAAAGTTTTGGAGTTGGCTATTCATGGACTGAGATCTCTGAAACGTGAGCCAAAAAATAAAATTTCTCCCTCTAATTATCAGGTTAGTGGCAGTGACAAAAAAAGTTTACTTTAAATCATGTAGCTATCTCACTCCTGGGTATATATCCAAAGGAAATGAAGTCAGCATATAAAAGAGATACCTGTGTACCCATTTTTATTTTATTTCATTATTTTACAATAACTAAGATGTAAAATTGGTCCAGATGCCAACAGATGTATGAATAAAGAAAACATGCTACACATACACAGAGATTTAACCATAAAGAAGAATGAAGTCATGTTGCTTGAAGGAAAATGAATGGAACTAGAGCAGATCATGTTAAGTGTAACAAGCCAGACATATGAAGGGTATGTTTTTCTCTTCTATGTGGAAACTTAACAAAAAAGATGACCTGAAAGTAAAAGAGAGATTTTAAGTAAAGAGAAAGAAACTAGGAAAATAGGGGAGAGAGGGGAGGGCAGAAGTGGATAGAAGGAAGGATGAATATGATCAAGGCATGATCATATAATCCATGTATATAAAGGTCTCTTTAATTTGTATAATTAATGTGTGTTAATAATAATAACAATAACAAAAAACTCATACAACTTTACATAATTCTTTACTATAGGATTTTTATGACCATGTATAATATGGAAAACATCAAGATATTCACAGACCTAATAGAGTGAACTTAAGTAAAGACACTAAATTACAACACCAACAAAAACTACTGGGATATAACTCAAAACAGCATGTCTTAGCTATGCTATATTTGACAGAAGTAACAGGAACAAAATCAAGAAGCCAAGAGCAACAGAATTTGAGTCTTTAGTAATAAATCCATGTACAATCTATTCATGTTTATACGGTTAAAAGGCACATTTGCCATGCATCCCCAAACTGTGACCATACAATAAGCCCTACCTTCTATTACAAGCAAATAAAACAATAAACAAGAAAAAGTATGGTGGAATCAATATTTAAATCATTTCAATAGGATCAAATTTTGTTATTACATGATTCCAAACTGGTGTCTCTCAGGATAAATTTAGCACAATCAATTCAGACCAGATAATAATGTCATAAAATCTGACATCGTAGCTGGAATACGATTGGATGAATGAGGAAAAAGCCTAAGTTTTAGCCATAAATTGCT
Source organism: Xerus rutilus (assembly GCA_028644305.1). NCBI lineage: Eukaryota > Metazoa > Chordata > Mammalia > Rodentia > Sciuridae > Xerus > Xerus rutilus. The sequence goes on along the minus strand of CM053407.1, from coordinate 50,669,991 downwards.
TGTGTATCAGCTAAATATGGAAGTAAATAACTCTTAATCCTTTTATATGTAAAGTCATGTTCTTGTAGTCAAGGTTCTTAATTACTGCTGTCATGTAATTTATTTACACAGAGGTACTTTAATATTGATTGATTCTCCACTTCACGTTAAACAATGGAATGACCATATGATACAGTTATATTACTCTGCAGGATTGACCCAAAAGAACTAAGTTAGCTTACAATAGGGATACAAACATCCCTATGTTCATGGCAGCACGATTCACAATAGCCAAGTTATGGATCCAGCCTAAGTGTCCATCAACAGATGAATGAATAAAGAAAATATGGTATATATACACAATGAAGTTTTATTTGGCTACAGAGAAGAATGAAATTTTATCATTTTCAGGAAAATTTATGGGACTGGAGAACATCATGCTCAGTGAAATTAGCCAGATTCAGAAAGTAAAGGACTGTATATTATCTCTCATATGTGAAAGCTAGAGAGAAAAAAAGAAAGAAGGGAACATCATGAAAATAGAATGGACACTGGTAGGATAGAAGAAGGGAATCAGAAGAAGGGAGGAAGCCGGGCACGGTGGCGCAAGCCTATAATCCCAGCATTTAGGGAGGCTGAGATGAGAATCGAGAATTCAAAGCCATCCTCAGCAACAGCCAGGCGCTAAGCAACTCAGTGAGACTCTGTCTCTACATAAAACACAAAATAGGGCTAGAGATGTGACTCGGTGGTCGAGTGTCCCTGAGTTCAATCTCCAGTACCAAAAAAAAAAAAAAAAAAAAAAGGAAGGAGAGGAGAGAAAGGGGAGATACTGGAGAATGAAACTGATCAAATTATGTTATGTGTATGCACTTATATGCCACAGTGAAACTCAATTTTCTGTATGATTAATATGCACCAATAAAAATTTTTAAAAAAGAACACATATTTCCCTAAGGGCAAAACCAAACCAAAACCAAACCAAAAAAACCCAAATGTGGCTCATTCTCTTACTGTTTTATGAGACCAAATTTATTTTAAGCTCTCAAAGAAGCTGCTTTCCTGTTTGGCTGAATTTGCAGCCATCACTGCAAGAATCCAGAGAGAGTTTAGGAGTCATTTTGTCAAAAAATATGAAAGAAGAGGAACAAAGAGTCATGGAAAGTATTTTTTGAGAAATTGGTCCATACCATAAAAGAAAAAATAAAAACAGACACAACAAGGCTAATTAAGGCATAGTGTCTAAGTGCTACTGGTATATGCCACCTATTTTTGCATATCACTTAACTATGTAAAATATAAGTCTAGAAAACAACATATTTGGTAAGAAATAACAATACTGATGTCTGTTAGATAGTGGAAAACAATTATAGTAGTAATAGTAAAAGCAAAGTCTGACTTTGAGAGATTATGCTGTTTTTTAATAGAAAAGACATTAGGGCAACCTACACAATCATTATTTTAATGCAGGGCTAATAACTTCTACTCAGATACTGCTATTGGATTTTTAATTTTTTAACCATTGTAGAATTTGTCTATATTTAAAGTGGATTCCTTTCTGCAGTAACATTAAACATAATTATTATACTTAATTGCCGCAGGCCACTGGCCCCAAATATATTTCCAGTCCCATAATCCCTACTGCCTTTAAGTAACCCCATCATATATATGTATACATTTGTGTATATACATACACATAACATAGTCTCAAGTAGATAGATGGCCCAGGAAAATGTCTAAGAGAATATAAAAAATATTAAACTACTAGAGGAGTTTTAATCTGGGATGCCCACTGCAATCAGTTGGGGAGCTTTAAAAATATCAATCATGTTGCCCATTCATCTCAGACATGCTGATTTCACTGGTCTTGGATACAGCGAGGACTTTGGGATTTAAAAAAAAAATGCTTCCAGACAATTCAGCTATAGGCTGAAAAAAAAATTAACCATGATTAAGCTAGAATGATCACAATGGTATCTTGATTTTTCTTTCTTTGGACAAACACACCAGCACCCTCTTCTGATTCTCAGTTCATTCCCTCTTGGTCTGAGTGTTTGGAGTTCTTTGGTTGCAAATAAGAACTGAAAATATAGATGGATTATGCCATGCATATGGTTCAATTACAGATCCTGAGTTGCTGGTTGAGGACCACTCTCTCCTTACAGTCACTGCTTATGCCACCTCCTAAGCTTCTGGGTCCCAGCCCTTCTGAAGTTCCAAGTACTCAGCCCCAGGGGTCATCATCAAGCAAAAGAAGGCAACAACAATGAAAACTAACAAACGAACTATGTTTGTGTTTTTTAGTTAGTGCCTAAGGCTTTAGGTCTCAGATATGACATATATATATGAGGTTTTTTAAAAAGAGTACATATATTTAATGCTTCATAAACTGCTAAGTTGAATTTAACAGTATAAACCATGTTTTATTAAGGCACTTTTTTTCATTCTATTTTAACCATTATATACATTGCATAAATTTGAAAATGTCATAACTATCTTCAAATTTTCAACAACTGATTATACTCAGAATATAATCTGAAATTCTTCGTATGTCATGCAAAGTTCTACCTTATCACACACCTTGCTGCCCTCACAACCATCTTTTCTACCTTTTTTATCATTGTTCAGACTGTGTCAATAGTATAAGGTCACTTACTACATTTTTTATTGGTTCCTTTTAGTTATACGTGACAGTAGAATCCATTTTGACATAATTATACAAGTATGAGATATATCTTATTCTAACTCAGACTCCAGTACCTCTCCTTGCCCTTCCCTTTCCCCACCCCCTGCTCCCTTCTCTGTATTGATCTTTCTGCCATTTACCCATAGTTATTATTTTTAAATTAATTTCTTGTGGATGTACACAAAGGTGAGATTCAGTGTGGTGTATTCATACATGTACATAGGAAAGTTATGTCAGATTCATTCCACTGTCTTTCTTTTTCCTATTCCCCTCCCTTCCCTT
>CM053407.1:50638471-50666544 GCA_028644305.1 Xerus rutilus | reverse complement strand
AGCATAATGCTTTCCAGTTCCATCCATTTGCCTGCAAATGCCATAATTTTATTCTCTTTTATTGCTGAATAATATTCCATTGTGTATATGTACCACAGTTTCTTTATCCATTCATCTATTGAAGGACATCTGGGTTGCTTCCTAATTGTACCAAATGAGTTGTTCTCAGGGCCTCTGTGCTTGCTGTTTACTCTTCTTGGAAATTTGCTCTCACAAACAGTCAAAGAACTTACTTCATTCAAGTCTGTTTTCAAATAAAACCTCATCATGGAGTCCTTCATAAACCATTTTGTCTATATTAGCACCCCATCTTCATCACTCTCTACTCCCTTACTTTCTTCGTCTTCAGCTACTTTCAACAATTTGATATCTTACGTATCCACTTATTGACTCCTGCCACAACACACACACACACACACATACACACACACACACACACGGAGGAATGTATTGTAAATCTTAATCTAAGCATTTTTTATTTTGATATTCATGCATTTATAATGTATAGTATGTACTCAATAAATACTGGTTGAATGAACAAGCAATATAGAAACAGGAGATCACTAATGATGATTTTTTCAATACTCAGGAGTTTTAGGTATTCATGTCTCTTGACATTTTTAATCCTTTGTTTTACTTTATAATAAGATTAAAGAATATAGTGCAGCTGGAACAAGGTATCATTTTGTTTCCAGGTGGGTTTTTATCTAGATGATCAATTGTTTTGAATGCACAATATTATGCATAGTTTTTAGAAAAAGTTACATGCACAAGTAATTGATTCTCATTTCTAGGATTTGTGGTATTTGACTTATAAATTATGGTGTAAAATCATTAAACATAAGAAAAACTTTAATAATATAGTATCTTATTTGCATTATAGGTATAATATATATATCCCAACAGAGTAAGATATTTACACAGAACTGGGTAATATAAAGAGACTTAGTTAAATGCTTGACTTTTAGATATCTTAAAATATATCTGCATTGATAATGTCTACAGGCAAGAAAAATTGGCACTTGATAGAGTGCTTCAAACTACTGCTACAGGAAGCAAATTCAACTCTGACCTGAAAAGATCTTATAGCCAGATAAGGTGTTATAGTAGAAGGACAATAATGTGATAATGTCTGTTGGAAACAAAATACAAATATTTTTCCTAAATTACTCAAATGAAAGCCAGTTTAAGAAATTAATAGTTCATTAACTATGAAAGCTCAAACGATTAGAAAAAGAATGAATAATATGAAAAAACTCTAACCCAACCAGGAATGTATATAAAACTCTAGATAACTAATAAACTAACACAAAAGACATGATAATTTCTATTTTATCTAGACATAAAAAGTTACTGATTGCAAAGCTTCTTTTTGAGGAGGAATGTATTACTTTAATATTTTAAATTCCTGGTAAGTTAACTATAACTAACAGGTATAACCCATGTTTGCCATTCTAATGAACCCAGAAAAGCAATGATATATCAGTATAAAGTGAGCAAACAGCCCTTTTGATGTGTACAATAATGAATAGGTCTGAGCAAATCCCATTCCTGATTATATTGAAAAGAAACTAATCAAACACTGTGCGGACATCAATATAACTTTAGATTTGATCCATATTTTTCAAAGACTGAAAGTCTGTTAGCACCAAGCTACAGCACATTGTCTGTTTTAGTAAAATCCCTAATGATTACAGTAATAAGGCAGTTTTCTTTAGGAACCTTTAAAAAAAATATTTAGATCCACCCCAATCTATTTGCTGCATCATTTTTACACACATTTTTTAATCTATCATAAGTTAAAAGTATTTCTTTTCTCTGTTTCCATCTCCCTGCTCCAACCTTCCCTTGGTCTCAACCACATGCACTTTCAAACACAAGTGCACATACATACACGCGCTTAGCACAGCAAGAGATGAGCAAATGACAGGACTTTGTTTTCCTATCATTAGTCTACAGTAAGCTCCAGTTTAACCCATGAGAATCAAATGGATGCAAAGCTTTACAATGAAACATGAACAAGAAAGAATGAAATTGGCAGGTAAAATACGCTCTGTTCAGTTTCCTTCAAGAAGTTTTTTTTTTTGTTTTTTTTTTTTTAGAAAAAGAAGTATTTGTTTATAAAAGATTTCAAATAAATAATTTTTATAGTTACATAGTTTTTCTTCCACTTCTTTTACTGTCTCTCCTACAAATCTTTACAAATCCGCCTAATAACCCAAGCCACAGAAAATTAGAGACAATAAATGGGTAGGGTTTGGAGGGAGTAAAATTATAACAAAGAAACAGGAGATTAAATAAAAAAATTCTCAATAAAAGAAGAAAGGGAGAAATGTTTATTAGATTTGCCATGCAAAATAGTAAATATCATGGATATGAGAAATTCAGTTTAATTAAATATCTTATTCCCTCCTGTATGCAAAGTAAATGAGCAATTATTATATAGATTTTTTTTATTTCTTTGATAAAGCTTTTCTGAATGTTATTCTTGGTCCTCAGGCATAGCCTTTTGAGCTGGTTAAGAGTTTTATGACAGATTATGAAATAAAAATTGAAGGAAAGACACAAAGTTCTTCCTTAAAGAGGCAATTTTTCAAAAAATAATAGATTTTTGTACTATTAATACAAGTTTTTAATTTGTTCTATTTTATCATTATAATTAACCTTCATATAAGAAATTGAAAACCCTAGGTGCTTTCCATACTTAATTTAAAATTAAAAAACTGATACACTGATAGAAGAACAATTTCAAAATTCACAGCCATGAAAACCTACTGCCTATATCTTTGTGATAGGAGTTTCCTAATTTCTCAAAGAAAGAGACTTAAAGTTAATTGATTTCATGCTGGGTGTGGTGGAGCACGCCTGTAATCCCAGTGGCCTGGGAGGCTGAAGCAGGGCATCTGGAGTTCAAAGCCAGCCTCAGCAAATTAGCAAGGCCCTAAGTAACTCAGTGAGACCTCATATATTAAAAAATATAAAATAAGGGGTTGGGGATGTGGCTTAGTGGGTAAGATCCTCTGGGTTCAATCCCCAGTATCTAATAATAATAATAATAATAATAATAATAATAAATTGTTTTCACATGCTCATTCTTTCTAGTTTGTACAAGTAGATTTCCACATTAGAAAGCTATGAGGTTATTGCAGTGCATTTTTCACCATCAGAGAATAAATATTTCTTTCTGATTCCTTGAGAACACTTTGTTGAGAGGCATAGGAAAAAGAAGTCTCTTTCTATAAACTCAGATGGAATTTGAAGCTTTGGAGAAGCAAAATCAATTTCCTTCAAATAGAAATTGTGATAATTCAGAAAGGATTTTTTTTTCTGCATGTACCAAGCTACTTTGAGGCAAATTTTAGATATAGAGGAATACTGTAAAGATTTTATATGGACTCTACTTAAGATATTTAGATGTTATAAAATTATAGCATGTGGTGTGTCAAGAACATCTTGTTCAAGTACTCTGATGCCCTGTTCTTCACACTCTATGACATTTCTCAAAGATGTTCCTGGAGCTCCCACTGGGACTGGTGGTGAATGCGAGTAGAAGTGAGTAAGAAACCCTTTGCACTTTGTTTCAACCAGGAGAGACCCATTCTGTGTGACTTCACATTGGACTTTGATGTTGAGTTTCATTCAAAGAAAAAATATGTGTCACTTTTGGACCTTTAGAATGTAAATAGATATTTCTCTGTAATTTGTAGTATAAGATATTGACTGTGGGAAATACCTGGAAAAGATAAGGATGAGAAGGAGAGGGAATCAGTGGACAGCAATAGTCTGAACTCTCAGAGAGACAGATGCCTAAGAAGATATAAATATGAAGATTTTATATTAGAAGTACCTTGTGAAAGGAAATAGGAGGTTGGAGTTGGCTGTGATAGCCATCAAACCATGATGGAAGTCCTGTTCCAAGGAAAGGAGCGTTAAATGGTAGCATCTCAGACAGCTGTCCAATCCAATAGAAGACCACAAGATCTTCTGGGGAGTTCTCAAGCTAAAATTAACCTTCAGAGGAATTCCATATCTATCAGGTATGATGCTGCCTTGTGTCCCTGCTAGACTCAGGCATAGGCACAAAGCACCCCATGGAAAGCACAGTCTCACCACAAACTTGGCAGTAGATGTCAGAGCACAGCAAATGCACTACTGGTCACTTCTCCCTGAATCTGGGGTTCTGAAATGTACATTTTTTTTGGCTTCCATATTGGTGAGCTCTATCCACAATATTGATCTGATACTTGTTAAGAAAGAGAGGGAGCCAGGCGCGGTGGCGCAAGCCTGTAATCCCAGCACTTAGGGAGGCTGAGACAGGAGAACCGTGAGTTCAAAGCCAGCCTCAGCAACAGCGAGGCACTAAGCAACTCAGTGAGACCCTGTCTCTACATAAAACACAAAATAGGGCTGGAGATATGGCTCAGTGGTCAAGTGCCCCTGAGTTCAATCTCTAGTACCCCAAAAAAAGAAAAAGAAAGAGAGGGAAGAAACAATGAGCAAATGGGAGGAAATTCAAACTGCAGTGCAGCTCAAAGAAAGAACTGCCAGGCTGACCGTGAGCCTCAGAGGAATGATTGCCCAACAGGGGAAATATAAGGGCAAATGGCATCAGACTAAAATGGTAGTTTAATGGTTAAGTGAAATTTCTTTCCAAAATCTCATTGTTAGTTATTTGTCATATAACCTAGACTAAAAACAAATATCTTTACCCCATCCCAGAAGTATTTCTACCATACTTCTGTGCTTTTCTAATACTCAGTTACCCAATATGACAAATTTTGTTTCTTTTATGTCCCACCAACAGAGCCTTGAATTAGAGGATGAAGAAAAATCACAACTTGAAATTGCATACAAATCTACCTTTCTTTTCTTTTTTCAAATAAATGTTGAAATTGTTAGTGAAATTCTCACTTAGAGAGAACGTTATAGTCAAAAGTTAACAGTGACATGATTGCTGGGCAGGGTGGTGCATACCTGTAGTCCCAGTGGCTCTGGAGGCTCAAGCAGGAAGATTGTGAGTTCAAAGCCAGACTCAGCAAAAGCAAGGCGCTAAGTAACTCAGTGAGACCCTGTCTCTAAATAAAATATAAAATGGGACTGGGATGTGGCTCATGGCCAAGTGCCCCTGAGTTCAATCTCCAGTACGTCTCCCAGACAAAAAAAAAAAAAAAAAAAGAAAAGAAAGAAAGAAAGAAAAGAAAGAAAAAAGAAGGAATGACATGATTGATTGCTGGATTGATTTCAAATCACTTTGAATACTTAGAAATTCTTAAGGTCACATGTGATTTCTTGAAACAGTAATGAACTAAAGGGGACACTCACCTGTACTAATAGGATAGTCTCATTAACTCTGTGAGAGTGAGACCAGATCACTCTCACAACTAACACAAGTCCTTAGATGTATTCCACAGACTTTTGTGTCTACTACTTTAAAAATATTTTTCATAAAATGTAATTTGCCTACCACAAAATTTACCCATTTAAAGTGCAAAATTCAATGGCTTTAGTATATTCATACAACTGTGAAACCATCACCAAAATCTGTTCAGAACATTTCATCACCCCCAATAGAACTCTTGTACTGATTCCAGCCTGTTTGATTTATTTTATTTTTTTGCACAAACTTCTGTTGACTTTCAGATGAACAAAGACATGATTAGAATTACATTGCCTGGCCTGCCTGAACAGTGAAAGTCTATGCAAGACTGTCCAACTCATCTTAGTCCCAGAGCATCAAAGGAAGTTTTGCATTTCTTTGGATAAGGTTATCTTCATCTATTTGAAGATGCTTCTGTTGACAAGATTCATTCTATTTGTTAGCAAGAAGAAAGTCATAAAAATCACTCATCTGCGTTCCATTATCTGATATGTACTCTTCAAGCTTTGCTTCTGGAATTTGAAGTTATGACTTTGTGGAAATACTTTACAGTACCTTCTTTTGCATACTTGAGAAAAATAAATGCAGTATGTGTTGGACTTTGCATAAGTTAGTTCAAGAAATAAAATTAAATTTAAAAGGTGGACATTAATACCATTATTACTGTGATACTGGGTCTCTCTAAGAAGCTGTAGAATTAGAGTCTTTGTCCATATTTTCATTTTCCTCTAATTTTTTTAGCTTGTTGAATAATATACTTGTTATTAATTTCTTAAAATGACTTTCATTTTGTGCATTGTAGGGTCATGTTTACAATTTATTGCCCCTAGTTGAAAATATCTGCCCTTTTCTAAGAGGACATCTCTGATTGTATGCTCAGTATTGCCTTTTTCCTTATTGTTTTTAGAAAAAAACAAATCAGCAATATTATATTGATTTCACAACATTAGAAGAATCAAAAAAGCAGAATTTATAAGAGGATGTATGTATAATATATTTTTGTAGGTCAGTTTTGACTTAACAATCAGATCATAAAAAAGTAAAGTATGGGGAGTTGTGCTGTACATTATTGTTTTAAAGAAGAAATTTAGACTCTTCATTTGCTTTAATGAAGAATTACTAGCATCTCAGATCTAATGCGAACTTAGAATTCATCTAATCCATTTTTTCCTGTGCATCCCTGTAGAAAATATGTAAGCAAACTAGCAACCACTTGGGTCAGGAATAACTGTTATTGTTAGAGAACACCTTCATGGTGTAGGGTATGCTCATCTCATCTCCTGGTTTTACTTATTATTTGGGAAACAACTCAAAATTAATTTAATCCCTTTCCCCCATAGCACACCACTTCAAAATCACACACAACTCTCATATCTCTACATAGACTTGTAACTTTAGCAAAATACATACCAATATAACTTGCTCTTAAAATTAAATATTTCACTACTGTGGCTTTCAATGTAGCCTGGATATATTGAGTATCGCCTGGAGGAAGCATATTAGAGTGGGTTGGAATTTTTATTTCCTTGACTGCTTTGCAAACCAAGATGCAGATGAGAAAGAGAGGGAATTTCTTCTAATCCTTTAGACATCAAGGTGAAACCTCTGGGGAAATTGCAGTAGAAAATACAGAGAAGGTTGAGCTTTAAAAATAACAGAATCTGATAATTAGATTTAATTGGGTCACCTCCTTACTATCATCACATTCTACTCTCTCCTTTAGTGTTATTACACATCCTAGGTGAAATTAAGAACAATTTTGTAGTGAACAAACTGAGAGTCTGTTAAAAAGTGAGAAACTTAAGCAAATAGAAGAATAGAAGAAGTGTTTAATCTGTAGCTTTTTCAAAAATTAGTTTATATCTTTGCATGAATGCATCTTAGTTTTCATTATGTAAAGATTAGAATGAATTATGTAAAATTAACATCATGGTAAATGGAATTTTATAATTCTAAGTAGAAGTTATAACCAGAACTGGGGTTTATTCTCTTTAATGTTTTACATGCTTTTAATAGGAATCATATCTAAATTCTGCAGAAATTAAATTTATACTAGCATATATGAAATCTAAAATTTAAGGTTCACTTTTGGACACGTTCTCAATATCCCTTTACTAATTGATTATTGAAGATCAACTTCTAGGGAAGAGAATGTTAAGTTTCAGTTGCATAGAAATTAATGGTGAAATTAGATACCTCATTTACAAGTGTTTCATGCTCAAAGGAATTAATATGGTATTTTACCAAAATGTATACTGTATAAACTGCTCTCAATATACAATATAGGTGAATGTTTATTGTCTCTAGAGATAGTGGACATATTATCCTGAAAAATAATGAAAATAATAAAAATACCATGCATTTCACATACTAACATGAGAATAGTCTGAAAATTTGAAAACTAAAAAATAATAAATACAAAGAAAAATAATAAACTTCACTAAGCAAGAGACAAGACAATTAACTAAAGAAATGCAAGTGACTAATAACTATATACTATATAACTATAAACATTCAGTGTTACCAGTAAAACAAACAAACAAACAAACAAAAAAACAAGAGAAATATGTATTGGGTTTAGAAGATGGCCAAGCAATTATGCTACCACACTTATGGTAAAAGCTTGATCCTGCATTCTCTCTTCAAGAAAAGTTGCCAGTTGCAATAACATTTCTTACATTTATGGCCTTATAATTATACTTCTAGGAGTCCTCCCAAAGCAAATATTTCCATAATTATTTTTTACAGGTTAATTAAAATAATAAAATACATTAATAATCTTAAGGTTAGTGCAGTTAATTCAATTATTCTATTTCCATACAAAGAAAGGTTTGAAAGCCAATAACTTTTTTTAAAACAGTGATAAATGTGATATGTAAAAATATAAAGAAAAAAGCAGGAAACAAAACCATGTGATGCTGTTATTTTGTAAAAGAAAGAAGGAAAATAAAAATAAAAGAATATAAAGAATTAAGTGGAGGCAGGGGAGGGTTGTCCAGAAGAAAAATTGAATGATCAGTTTTGGGTTTGAGAGATTATTATAAGACATTTATATTAAAATTATAATACCTTTGGCAAATTCCCTTAGAAGATCTTTAATAATCTTATAACAACTTTTTTTTTTTATTCTTAAGAACAGAAATAGAGCAGCCCGGTGCAGTGGTGCACAGCTGTAATACTAGCACTTTGCACTTTGGGAGACCGAGACAGGAGAAATGCGAGTTCAAAGCCAGCCTCAGCAACGGCGAGGAGCTAAGCAACTCAGTGAGACCCTGTCTCTACATAAAACACAAAATAGGGCTGGGGATGTGGCTCAGTGGTTGAGTACCCTAAGTTCAATCCCCAGTACCAACAAAAACAACAACAAAAGAATGAAAATAGAGCATTTTGTTTGTCTAGGGACCTACAGCATTCTCAAATATTCTTAGCTATTATTGGAAAAGTAGAATTTAAACATTTTATAATATTATTTTAATTTCAACTTCATTTTTATCTACATAAGAAATAAGTGTAGCATGTCACTAAAATTAGAATTTAAAAATAACAAGCAACATTGGTTGTGCATTGACAGATTACATTACTATTTACAAAAGAGAAAAGAAACTCTCCAACTCCCAGATCACCAAAAAGGCAAATTTTCAAGACTTTAAAGAAATAGTGACAAAGAGAAATGTCTTAGCAATTTAGTCATATTCTTACATAGTTAATATACATTCATTTAATGTCTACTAAAGTTCTATATAGTATGGTTTGGCAAAACAAAATTGGTGAAATCTAAAATCACAAGTTAGCTGCTAAAAATTTTTAGAATCTTTGTCCTCAGCTTAAAATAATGCCTGGAAATTTATAGACACACAAGTTGTGCTATCTTAGACCACCTCAAAATGGCCCCTAAAAATCCACACTTTCCAGTGTTCTCAGCTTTGTGTAATACATGCCCTCTGCGGAACTGCTTCTAACCAATAGACTATGGTGAGGGGGCATCCCTCCTGGGATAAGGTTTCAGAAGAGGCTGAGACAGAAGGATGGCGAGTTCAAAGCCAGCCTCAGCAATGGCAAGGCACTTAGCAACTCAGTGAGACCCTGCCCCTAAAAAAAGTACAAAATAGGTCTAGGGATGTAGCTCAGTTGGTTGAGTGCCCCTGAGTTCAATCCCTGGTACCAAAAAAAAAAAGATTATGACTTCCTTCTTGCTGGCCAACTCTATTGTTTTCATGGTTTGCATACTTGATGATGTAACCTGCCGTATTGAAGATACCCACATTGCAAAGAACAGAAAGTGGCCTCCAGCAAATACCCAGGAAGGACTGAAACTCTCAGTTTTACAGACTGAGAGGAACTAAATGTTGCCTGTAACCAGAAAGGAACATAAAAATTGAGCCTTCAGATAAGACTGCTGACTCTGAGTCTGCATCTTGGTTTCAATTTCATTTTTATCTACAAGAGAAATAGGAAACAGAGGACCCAGTTAGGCTATGCTCCAATGACCAACCCACGAGAGCTATGAGATAATGAATATGTTGTTTTAAGCTACCAAATTTTGAGGTAATTTGTTTGTAACAATAAATAACACATAAAATTTGTTTGTGTTGCTATATGTTCAAATACAAAAATAGTGGAGTTATTACATTTATGGGGCTACCAAAGATCCTAGGTTTCTAATAATACTGAACTTCAGTTGCTTCTAAATAGTTCACTTGAAGGGATTCTCTACTCTAGTTCATAAAAGTATCTTTTATAGTTTTGTATAACTAGTGAACTTCAAGAGGAAGAAGAGGGAAATTAAAGGGCACTACCTTCTAGAGAATATTCATTATTTCATTTTCCATAAATATTTACTGCATATACCTTTTTTTAAATCAGAAACTTTCATTGATGTGTAAGCAATGTGCACAATTTCACTTACTTCCAAGCACAACTTCAAGGTTGTAGGTCAAGGCCAAACTTAGACATTGGTTCCCTAAATATCTGTCACTGTGACACTAACTATGTAACCTGTGAGAATTGAAGCTTAATGGTTTAGGGGTCAATTTCTTATGAAAACTGAGTAAGATATACTTACATGATCCTTTTTTCATTCTACTTACCATAATATTTATCATAAATGATACCTACAGATTATGATAAATATTTATGCAATTAAGAGAGACATTCATGTATGCTTTATATAAAACATTCAATAATATAAAAATTGAATAATATAAAAATTTTGTATGATTTTATGCACCATAAAATTTAAATATATTATTTATCATATACAATTAAAGGAAGATTATACAGTGTGTGTTGGAATGAAACCTAGGTTGTGAGTTTTGAATAAGTATTGGAATTAATTCTGCAGGTGGACCACAAAGTTTTGTCATTTTCCACACATCAGCAGTCTACTCATTACAAATGTTATATTGCACATAACATTTTTTCCTTTTCCCCCTTATTATGTGAAGTAAGCATACACGTGCAAAAATTATCTCGCATCAACTATCATTTTTGGCAGATATTGAGGCTACTATTAATAATAGAGGTTGAATAAATCCCCATTTCTTCTACTTAATGCTACACACAGTCAACACAACTGAGTTATTCAACTCCTACATGGGAACTGCAATCTGAAAAAAATGTTTAATGCTAGTATTACTTTTTTGGTTTCAATATGCGATTATTGGTAAAAAATATTTCAGTGATTTACCAACTAGTAAGATATATTCAGGCAATTCAATATGCAAAGGTCAATATTCTCTCTCTCTCCCTTCCTATGTCTCTGTCTTCCTCTCTTCTCTCTCCCTCTCTCTCATGCTGTTCCACATGCAAAATATTTCCAAGATGAAAAACTCATTTGTAAGTGTAACTATGGTAGTACTACATAACATTCAAGGTTTTCCTGAATTAATATTTAATATTTTTTTCAGTAATGAATGACTCCTATATGTACCATTTTTACCAATGATTCAGGACAGTCTTTTGTAGTATTATTGATATTGTCTGAATTATTTGGAGACTTTAGGAGACTCTTGACATAAATATCTCAAGAAAGACTATTTTAAGGTAGGAGGTAGAGACCTAAAATTAAAATCTAAGACAACTAATTTTTTCCTCTACCGTTGGCTGGAGAGATCATTGCTTTGGGAATTTCTACACAGTTTTGTAAAATGAGATTATGTATGGTCATTTTTAATAATACAGGTAAAACCAAATGTATTGGATATTGTTGCCTTAGATGTAAAATAAACAAGCTTCCTTTTCTAAAACTTGTTAAAATTTTCTTGTTGCTTCTCCTTCTGGAAGAATTCTTTAGAATCCATATTACTGCTCCTCTGTTATTGCCATTCTTATTCTACTAATAGATAATATTTATTGAAGTTTTTCTCTATTTTAAACCTTCTATGATGCACTAGAGCATTGACTTCTTATAGTTTTATCAAAGTAGTAAAACTATGATCACTTCCTTTTTACAGACAATAAAATTGACAGACAAAATATTGACTTGATATGACACATGTAACCTAAATGGTGGAGCCAAAATTTGGATGAAGCCATTCCAGTCTTATGAAATAAACAATACTTTATCCAAGAAGACACTAGAAGCCTCAAAATATTCTGGTGAATCCAGGGAAGCAATATACTGTGACTGATGTCAAAGTCATTTTCAGAGAGGTCACTTATCTCCTAGTACAATGTGAGTCCCTCATGTATCTATTCTCCTGATAAAATGTTTACAGTTTCCTTATATCAGTTATCAACAGTGCAAGCTTTTATGTACATAAAAAACATTCAATAAAGTAAGCAATTCCAATGCCAAATGTTTTATAGAACTTGTAAAAATATATTTTTAAATATAAATGTTGATATGGTATAAGCATACACATATATACTTTATTAAATAAATGTGTATTTATAGAAAAAGAAAATTTTAAATATGTGATCACTTTCCATGTAAATAATGTGAATCACATGTGAGAAAGTCAATTTTGTCCTTATAAGTTTTATATTTGGTGATTTATATTTCTCTGGCTAGAATAGATCATGCCATCTGGTGTACAGAGTGGGTGCTACTATGAACAATGGGGAAAAAAACCTAATAAACCAAGACAAACCACAACCTCAGAATTCAGTAAATTTTATGCATTACATTTGTTTAATGAGACTGAACGTTATAAAATAATATTGATTTTTTTCAGACCAGGAAGTTTGCATCTCTCTTTAATAATGAAGGCATAGGTAATTGTGGCCATAATATTAGCCATTAATCCTTTCCTCCTTCTTTCTACCCCATTTCACCCCAGCATTATCATCTCAAAACCTTGTCCACTGATAAGATTTCTCAGTTATTTGTTCAAGTCACCAGTGAGAAATATGAAATAAAATGCTAGAAACTGTAGGAATAAATTAAACAAAAAGTATTTGATTAAGGGAAATGTCATAAAAATAACTAAACACAAAAGAAAGCAGATTACAATGGAAAACTTCTTATGAGCAGGAGAAATCAGAAACAGAAATACCTGATGACAATTTTATTAATATGTTTAATAAATAAAACATAAAGGGACATTACAGAGCATAATGGACATGATTACATTATTAGCCTCAGTCTGAGTTCAAATCTATGCTTCACCTTTTGTTATCATCCTCGTAACTCATTTTCACCTCACTGTTGAAATGAAGGTAATTGTAGCACTCATCTCAAGGGATCATTGTGAAGATTGTATTAGCTCACAGTCACAAAACAGTAAGGATAGTTCTAAACACCTACTATGGATGCAAACATCTGATACTGAAAAGTTCTAAGAAACTGATACACCTGCTTAGAATGACAGTTCCATCCAGTTTTCTGTGGCTCAGTCCTCCACCATCTGTATAGACTAATTTTTTGCCTACAGCTAAGTTCTATAGCCACAACAAGCTTCAAGAGAGACTGGGAAAAGTAACCACAGTTTTGTTTCAAAAAGGAAGAGAAGAATTGCATTGAGATAGGTGACTGTCAATCTCTGTTGCGAATGTGTTGTTATTTAAGCCTGAATTTGAGCTAAACACTTTGCCTATTAATAACAATGTACTAGTTATTCAGCTACAACTGGACACTTGATAAATAATGACCAAGAGCAGCACCCTGAAACATTCTTCTATTCTCCTCACAATATTACTTAATACAAACAATGCCAGTATCTATTAATTCTCACCACAAAACACACACATAGTCTGCCCTATCCTCTGGAAAAAAAATCAACTGGGAGCCACTCATTAATTAATCAAGGTTTAATATATAGAGGGAGTCAATAAATTTACTTTCCAAGTACAGAAAGTCTATAAGTTTCTTTTAGCACTCCATAAATATATCACACATCATTCTTTTAAGAATAGTCTTTTTCCTTTGGTTGCAACATGTGTGTCTTTCTCTATAAATACTTCTGTTTAGGGAAAATTTTAAAACCCAACAAAATATCTAAGATCTTTAGTTAGGATGAAAGCAATTTGAAAAAGAGGGCATGAAATAAGAGTCAGGGTGAGGGGCAGGGAGAGAGTACAGAGAAGAAAGGAGCTGGTGTGTAGATGAAGAAACACATTTTCCTGTTTCTCAGGTCTGCTTGGAAGTAGCTAAGCAGTACCCTTGATTAAGAAGGCATCACAGGCTTTTTACAACCCTGTTGACAAAGTAGAGCCACACTTTGAATACTTGCTCTTAGCAGCTCCTTTGCTTTTAGAGCTTCCAATGCTTTGTCTATGTCTTTCTCCCTCTCTTTTTTCCCCTGTATAATTGCCTTTCTCCATTTTTAT
The DNA here is from genome assembly GCA_028644305.1 of Xerus rutilus. Lineage (NCBI taxonomy): Eukaryota > Metazoa > Chordata > Mammalia > Rodentia > Sciuridae > Xerus > Xerus rutilus. Next base: position 50,652,398 of record CM053407.1, on the reverse strand, counting down.
GTGATTAAATTATTAATTCTTTGAATCATTGTTCAGATTTTGCAGTTGTCCACTCCTCTTTCTGTACCCTAAACCACACACATACATATATCCTTGCGACCCAGTGTGGCTGCAGTCTACCAGTTGCTGCAGCATTTCCTGGAAGCTTCTTAGTAATGCGCGTGACTCAGGTACGCCATTTTGCAAGATCAGCAGATGATTTGTATATATATGTGTTTAAGAAGCATTAGCATGTATCACTTTTATATTTTAAAGATTTGTGTACATAGAATCCCTTCAATTTTATTGTATGTAATTTAGGTAAAAAATTGTGATCTATTTATATCTGAATTAGTACTGCCCAATGCTATATTTGTTCAATAAGTATTTTTATACCTAAATAAAAATAACTTGAAAAAAATAAAAATGAAATAGAAATCAAGACAAAAGTGAATATGACCCCAAAATATAAATTAGCTCATGTCATGAGTATATTCTTCTCAAATGTAAATTTGATTATGAAATAAACTTGTGATAAGCTACCAAAAAATAGAATAAAATTTAGTAATAATTAAGCTAATAATCTCAAAACTTTCTCTTCTATAGCCTAGTAGACATCAATAAGAAGTTATTTTCTCAAGAATGAAAAAGGAAACTAAATTAAATTCTGAAAAAATTACAAACTTTGTTGGGAGAGAGAACTTTTAAGTTTTGAGATGGAAAATTAATTTTTTCCTTTTCTGCATGTGCTTAATTATATTGTCTCTAACAATTCATATTTTTTCCTCTTGGAAAGCAAGTGTGTAAATTTGTGTAAGCACTTGTGTATCTGTGTGTTTTGTGCAAAAACTACACTCTAGATGGCTACAATAATAAACAAATGTGCTTGTATTTCCAATTGTAGAGGAAGTTTTAAATAAAACTGTTTGGGAGGGCCTAAGTTCTCAATGGACTTTATGAGAAGGTCAGATACAAAGGGGGCTAAAATTTCTCCATAGAGTCATAATAAAGATTGCACAATCAATATACATATAAACTTTAGAAGTCTTGAAAAAATTATCATGCATAACATTATTCTTTTAATGTAAAAAAAATAATTCTCATAGAATCAAAAAAATATATAAGGGCCTGTGACTTGACAAATGATGTTAAAGAAGCTCAAAGAGGTTCTTAGTAAAAGGTTCTCTTTCCCTTCAATAGTAACTAAAGTAGGCTTACAGCTAGGGTTAAATGTGGAGAAGATAGAGGACTGCATGACATATATCTAAGCTGTGAAGATCTGCAAGTATGAAAGGGAATCCAAGCAGCAAAATGTTCATTCAGTACTCCAAGAAGATTTTATTTGCTTCTTGTTGTTAAAAAAAGTTGTTTTTCATTTTCCCAAGAAATACGAATGGGCCTTTAATGTCAGGGTGGGAGAATATCTCAAACTAGTGTTTATAAAAGTCAGCAGAGACAATTTAGTTACATTTATAAATCACTCACTCTTGAGAGTAGTGCACTGTATTTGATAATTTTATTTAAAAAATGCTTTCAAGTCGTGGAAATTGTCCAAATGGAAATTTCCCTGAAGGTATATTGGAATAATTTATTTCTCATAAATTTTTAGAAGGAACATTTAATATTGGTTAGTAATCTCTGCTGTTAATGATTTTTAGTTATGTTCCTATTAAAAGTTACATTTATTTCAATAACACAAAATATCTAAGAAATAAAAAAATTAAATATCTAATGTCTTTTTGCTATTTTTATTTTCAAAAAATAAATTATTTTACTGAATTAATTTTGTCTGAGAATTCATTTTAATACAAAGTTTCAAATAAAATAACAGAAGTTTCAATAAAACTAATAGAAGTATTGCATTTATTCAAATGCAATTTAGATGTTGAATCATAAACAAAACATTTTCAGAGGGCTGGAGTTGTAGCTCAGTGGTAGAGCACTTGCCTAGGACATGTGAGGCACCGGGTTCAATTCTCAGCACCATATAAAAATAAATAAAAAAGATATTGTGTTCATCTATAACTAAAAACAAAACAAAAAAAATTAAAAACTTTTCAGATTGATTTTAGGAAGGTTAGGAATCATTAGGTTAAAAGGAAGCTTATTTATCTCAGCAGAATTTCTTTACATTCCATAATTTGATGTTTTTTTGTCATACATATCCGCATGTGTGTTTATGTGTGTGTGTATAAAAGTGATGGCTTAAACCACCTATCAAAATATAAACTTGATATAAAAACAGGAAATTTTTGGTTCTACTCATTTACATCATAAGTTAATCACACTTAAACATAGATCTAAATATAGACATTGAAAGATCAACCAATTTTTCATTTTTTAAGCCTCAGCTGCTTCAATCACAATTCCATGATTTGATTTACTTATCCTGAAAATAACCATTGTGAATTTTTTAATGTGTTCAATATAACTGAAACATGTGGGTTTTATACATATAAGTAAAACCAACTACTGGCAAGATTAAAACAAAGTTTGATTTTAAGCAGGAATAGCATTGTCTGATTCTATTCACCCACATGGTATGCTGCGTGCCTAAGAATGCACATGCCTATATGCGTGTGGTGTGCCAGCCTGCTTGTATTCCACTTTGGACCATTTATTTCCCCTGGGATTCTGACCACCACAGGCTTCTCTGTGTGTATGTTTACACACAAACGTGGAGCATGCTGGAGTGTCTTTGCTTACTCTGAAAATAAAATAAACTCAAAATTGAGCCAACAATTAAAAGAATAAGTCTGGTAACTACTGAAAATTCTTTTAAAGTTAATACCACTATTAAAAACAAATGCCCCAAACTTTATTCACCAAATATGTCAAAATTATTTTCATTTTTCACTTCCTTTAATTTAATGTATTGCTTAGCTAACTTTTTATAAGTTTGAAATTTACTAAAACATTAGGATGGCTAGAAATTTTAGAATTTTAGTTAATAGTCACACATCAGTATTTTTTGTGGCCTAAAAAAAATACAAAAATATGGAAAGTATTTGATCTACTTTTAAGATGTGCTTCCAAAATCAGGGAGTAAACTTTTGTAAATAAAATTAATTGATACATTGAAATCACTTCTAAATTTTTATTTCACATCTCTCATTATGATGATTATCAAGTTCCCAGAAATGTGTCAAACTTAGTAATTCACTGAGTTCATCATTATAATGTAATGGAATAAATTATGTATATTTTATAGATAATAGTTTATTGTGCTAATGTGAACTTTGCCCATGTATCTAGCATCTCCACCATAACCTCATAATTTGAAAAATTTGAGTCCTTCATCACACTTGTCAGATCCTCTGCTGAGCATGACAGTATCAATGGATTCTCTTTAGGCTCCATTGTTCTCTGCTTTTACTCCCTTCAATTTGCAGGAATCAAGTATGCAGGTGTAGAAACAGATCCACAAAATTTCTAATAATTGTTGTTAATAATTAATAGTCCAAATGTTAATGCCTGGGACTTCTGCAGAGTAAGTTCCAGAATTGTTTTTTATGGAAAAGAAATGTGAATTCTGTAAAATTCTGATATGGAGTGAAGAATAGGAAAATACTTAAAAGTATCTGAAGTATTCCTTTATCAAAATTACATGAATTTTTTTTTTTACCAGTAGCAAAACACTGGTGATCAAACCGTCTGGGATTTTAAGTGACGTGTAGATTTCAATGAAAATTCTTACATTTTTATTCAATTTCTAATTGATCACTCTATGTAATGTAAATTATTTAAACACCATGATTCAAATTTTACTGTCATATGAGGAATAGATTGCACATATGTGTGGGCACATGTGTGTGTAGGAAGGATACATATGTAAGGTTAACCAGTGCTTATTATATGATATTAGGATATTTATGGGCTACCAAGTTTCCTATGTTTTTCATATTGTGATATTAAAATAAAGAACACTTAAAATATGGGGGCAGTTTCTACAATCCAAATGAAAGTTGAAATTTGTTCTTGTGAAGGGTGTTATTTTACCATCCAAATTTATGAAAAATACCCATTATTTATGATGACTAATCCAATTGTGTATGTTTATGCTTCAATTGTAAGGTAGTTTGATTAATTGGAACAATGGAGTTTTTTTTATTGTTTGTGTTACATGTTGTTGCATGTACCCTTTTCCAAAGGGCACTTTTAGTGTCTTACATAAGCAATCATTTGTCTACCACAAAGCCCTAGTCTCTATTTTCTTTAAGAATATTTTATTTTAATTCTCACATTTTAAATATGGCATGAGTTACAGGTCACATTTCATTTTCTCTTTTTCATGGCTATACCATTGTTTTAGTGCTATTTCTTGAAAAAATTATCTTTTTCTACAAATTTTAGTGGTGATTTTATCATTTAAAAAGTACCTAACATTGCATAAATACTCAATTATCTGAGTTATTGCAGCTTTATTATGTATTGAAATATGGCTAAGTTCTCCAACTTTTTCTCTTCTTTTTCAAATTTGTTTTGCCTGATTTAGGTCCTTTATATTTCTACATGGTTTTAAAAAAATCTCTTTATTCTCATGAAAATCAAGCTCACTGAGATTTGAATTGTTGTTACATTTAAGCTGCAGATCAAATTGGGAGAAAAATTTCAGTTTTTCAATTCGTGAGCACAAAAATATCTCTATATCTTTTAAAAATTCCCTCAGCAACAATCTAATTTGTTTCTCTAGGGAAAACATCTAATACTGGTCATGTTGGTGCACGCCTCAGATCCTCTGGAGGCTAAGACAGGATTTTGAGTTCAAGGCCAGCTTTAGTAACTTAAAGAGACCCTCAGCAACTTGGTGAGACCATGTTTTAAAATAAAAAAATAAAATGGGGATGTGGCTCAGTACCCCTAAGTTAGAGCCCCAGGACCAAAACAAACAAACAAACACCAAAAAAGAAAAAATCTAACACTTGAAATCTGGCTAAGTTCTCCAACTTTTTCTCTCTTCTTCTTTTTGATGTTTTTTGATGATATTGTAAATAGCATTTAAAAAATTTCTAATTGTTTGTTGACCAGTGGTTTTTTGTTGTTGTTGTTTTTGTGCCAGAGATTGAACTCAGGGGTACTCTCCACTAAGCCACATCCCCAGCCCTATTTTGTATTTTATTTAGAGACAAGATCTCATGGCTTAGCACCTCACCATAGCTAAAACTGTCTTTGAACTCCCGATTCTCCTGTCTCAGCCTCCCAAAGTGCTGGGATTACAGGCGTGTGCTACCACGCCTGGCATGTTGACCATTGTTTTTTTTTAAAGTCACTTATTAATACTAATGTTGTTGTAGATTGCTTTTAATCTTCTAGATATATTTATGTCATACATAGTAAAAATAATTTCACTACTTTCCTACCAATCTTTATAGGCTTAATTACTTCCTCTTTCATTACATTGGCAAAAAATTGAAAAGAAATAATTAGAGTATATATCCTTGTCATTTTTTAAACTTAAAGAGGAAGATTTTATATTTTGCCTTTGATTGTGATGTTAGCTATATGTCTTTTTGTGAATGCCCTTTAGGATATTAAGAAAAATCCCTGCTAATCTTCATTTTTTTGAGGATGCATTAATACATGGTTAATTTATCAAATGCTTTTTCTGCCTTTGGAGATAGTCATATATTTTTCCATCCTATATGATAAATTACACTTGTGATTGTCCTTGGCATGATAACTAATATCAAATTTAGAAAAAAATTGCCACTAGAACATTGTAAAATATTCATGTATAAATATTTTGTTTTTATGTGTGTAGATATATAAGAAATATTATAATTTTCTCATAAAGTTCATATTGTACATTAAGATGATGATGCTGATTGCAAGAATGAACAGGGAAGTATTTCCTTTTTTTATTATACAGTTTGTACAAAAATTGTCATCTATTCCTTAAATATTTAGAGAAATTTATCAATGAAGATACATGGGGCTGCACTTTTCTTTGTGGGAAGGTTATAAATTATGATTTTAATATTCTTTAAATTATTTCTTAGATTGTCAATTTATGTTTTATCCTTAAGCATTGCTCAGGTTTGGAGCAGTAAAGAGAGTTAGTGCTGACAAGTGAAGCTTGCCATGTTAGGAAAATGTTATGCACACATACAGAGACTCTTTAGGAAATATGGGAAGCCTATTACTTCATATAGAAGATCTAGTTGCCGATGACAGAAAATATGGAAGAATGATGTAGGAATATGTATGTTCCATTTAGAACAAACCTGAATTACATTTATAATTTCAAAAAAGTACATTTTTATAAGAAACAGAAAGTGTTTTGAAATGTCAATGGATTTTAGTTTAAGGACATTACTGATTTATTTTGTCTGATTATTTCTATGTCTAAATTAACCCATGCAGAAACGTATCACTGGTGTATATGAATTTCCTCTCCCACTTCTGACCTATATCAAGAGCCTGCATATTCAGAAAGTACAATGAATATTTTTGCATTTGCTTTTAATTATGTACCCAGATTGGCTCATCTATATCAGAAGATTAAGGATTTCCCTTTTGAAATAATTTCAACAATTTGCTTGATAAAAAAGTATCTACCATACATTGCCTGATTTTTCTTTGTAAGTACTCATGCCTTTCTAATTTAAGTTGGTATGAGAGAGGGAGAGAAAAGTATATTTATTCTTTACTTATTGAATTCAGAATTTTTACCAGGGTCATGCACGAAATAGTTCCATATGCTACTGCACAAAATGATATGTTCATATTAGATTACCTGGTTCTTTGTTGATGATGATACTATATTAAACCATCCATTTCCAAAAGTAGAGAAAAATAGTAAAGGATGAAAGATATTTATTATTATATTGGTGTCACTGTCCCAAATATATAATTAACCCTTAAGAACATAAGAACTTTAATGGGATTGGATAAAATGATAATTATTAATTTGAAAAGAAAACTATTTTTCCTACTTAATATATTGCCAATATAGGAAACAGGTTTCAGAAGGCTTACTCTTGAGTTATTTATTTACCAACTTCTATGAAGCACTTAGTATGTTTTGGATACTGAGTTAAGTTTTGCTAAATTAAGGATTGATAAATGTCTAATTAGTTGCTTGCATGTGCTAAAGTCATACTAGATGTGATCTTCACACAATATGATCTGTCTACAAGTAAAGAAGCCTAAATTATATTTCACAATGTAATCTGTAAGAAGCTATAAGGAGAATAATGTGTTAAATGTTTTTGTCTAACAGCAGGATTTTTATGAAAATCAAATAATATTTCATTAACCATCTGGTTAAATCATTAAATTTGCATTTTATTTAATGTTCACTGAGTAGTGTATTTCACAAAGTTTTAATATAGTTTCGTCATCCCACTTTAGAAGATAGCATTTTACATATTGCTTAACCTAATTTTGAATACAGTATAATCCTTAGCAAATATTAACATGTTTTTATCAAGTTTTATGAACATCACTTAAATGTTTAATATGATTTACTTTGGGGATATACCTTATTTTATTTTGAACTTCAAGGACAGATTAAATATTCAATAAATGTTAATAAAGCAAGTCAAAAAGTATGATGATATAATTTGTTCTCTGGAAATGAATGACAAAAATAACATTTTTGTAACAGAGATGGCAAGAAGTTAAAATCATTGATCTTAAAACCTATTCAATTTTGGAAAAAATTAATGAGACATACTGTGAGAAAATAAAATAACATTATGGATGATTTGTACTTAATTTCAGTGTGACCTTCCCTGTTGGGAACCCTAAAAATCTCTCACTTATCTCGTTGTTTACTTTCTATTTATTCTTTGATAGGAAGCCCCAGGTCATGCTGTGACCCTGCCCAGATTTTACCTTTTAAACTTGGAAGTCTTGTTGTCAGGAACTTCTTAGCTGAGTTAAAAATGGAGGGAGCCAGTTCCTAAGTTTACTCATTGATAAGAATACAGTTTTATAATGAGGAAGACTTGCGATTTTTACTCTTCCTTACTTCCATCTAAACCAAGTTCAATCATCTTTTTTTTTTCCTTTTTTATTTTTGAGGTGTGGGGATGGAACTGGGCCTTTAGAAATGAAAATTTCTTCAGAGACTTTAGAAATGAATATAATACTGGTCTCACAGAATGGAAAACTGGCAGGAACTGTACTTAATCCACATCTCTCAGGGTTTACACATCTCTTATTTCTTTCTGCTTTTTCCTCCCCTATATTTTCCTGTGTCTGCCAAAAAGAATGGCTTCTTCTGCTTATTTTTCACCCTCAAATAGCTAAAAACTTGCAGCTTTAACACCCAAATATATCACTGCCTGACTACTTTCTGTGTTCTTGAAATTGGTATGCAAATCCAGATTTGTTTAATTTAGACTATTGAACCCTTTTCTACTTGTGCGTTGCGTGTCTATCCTAAAGTAACCAGCTATGTTCAGGGCTATGAATTTATGTAATCCTTGAGTACCAAATCCAGAAACTCTAGAAGGGACAGAGGCTCATTAGAAGTTGTGGTTGACTGAGGCAGGCAACTGCACTATCATGACTGTTGTAGCACTGGATTTATTTAAAAAGAGCAGTTGCCCATGTTCATGGCTTAATGGATTACAAACCTGTTTCTTGTATTTTTCTGTTTTTGTTTTATTGCTCTCTGTTTAGTAGATTTTCAGGATTTTGGCGAATTTAACACAACATTTAAATGGTTTTGAAATTACTATTTTTGTTCCTATTGTCTGACTAGACTTCTTTTTCCTTATTCATACTTTTCTGAACTTTCAAATACTACAACCTACATAATATTGATGTGAAATAATTTAAAACACATTTAGGAACATATTTTAAACTGTGGTACTTCTAAGAATTTAATTTATATCTTGTCTATACTGTCATTCCCCCTAAGTTGATAGTGATTATACCAATGGAGACACTGTAGCTTAGTGACCAACCTAAAGTTACACCACTTAGTTGTTCATTCTGGCTCTATATTATCCTAGCTTTATTATCTGGGGTAATATGCTTAATACATTTAGTTTATTATATATCAAAAGTATAAATAGTTGCTTATTAAGTGTGAGCTATTACTACTGTTAATACTACTAGTAGTATTACTAATGACTATGATCACTACTATTGGAACAACTACTACAATTACTATTAGTCAATTATCTTTGAAGCTTATTATTTCCCTAGGGTTCACATACCAATTAAACATATTCAATTGTACTCCTGTGGCTTTTCTGAGAATAGTATTAAAAAATTTTAACTAGAACCTCATTAAACTTTCTGTCAACTTTATTTAACATTTGTCCATTGGGAAAATTCTATCTCCTAAGCTGAGATTTATCTAAAAACTTTAGCTCTGTTTGTCATAGGAAATATTCATTTTCAAGGCTACATCATTGCATGTACCCATCTGAAAACTTCCTTTCCACTGCTCCATTCTAATCTTGACTGAAAGCTTAGGATACTACTAGATTCCTTTAAAGTGAAGAATTAAATTATGTATCATTCACTTTTTATGGCTTTTTAAAATTTAAGTTGTATTTTTAAATTATTTTCCATAACAACAATAATCAAATATATAACATCCCAGTTGAATGAAAATTGTATGCTTTTAGTGGTTAAAAGTTTACTGTTCTCCAGGAAATGAAGTTTTATGATGGGCAAGCTTCTATTGTGAATTTTACTATCATAGGTTCTACATTTCTTAACGTGGAGCAAGACTTTCCATTTCTTACTATTCCATGCTTACATTTAAACCAAGTTCAATTATCTTTGTGTGTGTGTGTGTGTGTGCAACTTCCGTATTACTGAGGAAAGAAAAAAAGAAAGACAAAGAAAGGAAAGAAGGAAGGAAGGAAAGAAAAAAGGAAGGAAGGAAGGGTTATAGCAGCTCAATTCATGATAGCTAAACTGTGGAACCAACCTAGATACCCTTCAATAGATGACTGGATAAAGAAATTGTGGTATATATAACTGTGGTGTGATGGAATATTACTCAGCAATAAAAGAGAATAAAATTATGGCATTTGCAGGTAACTGGGTGGAGTTGGAGAATATCATGCTAAGCAAAATAAGCCAATCCCAAAAAAACAAAGACTGAATGCTCTCTATGATAAGTGGATGCTGATCCATAATGGGGGAGGGGGCGTGGGGAGAATGGAGGAACTTTGGTCAAATGGGAGGGAGAGGTGGGGAGGGGACATGGAGGCAGGAAAGATAGTGGAATGAGATGGACATTATTGCCCTACATTCATGTATGACTGCACATATGGTGAGACTCTACATCATGTACAACCAGAGAAATGAAAAGTTGTGCTCCCTTTGTGTACAATGAATGAAAATGCATTCTACTATCATGTATACCTAAGTAGAATAAATAAAGTTTAAAAAATAAAATAAACACAGAAAATAAAGAAAAGAAGGAAGGAAGGAAGGAAGGAAGGGAGGGAGGAAGGACAAAGAAAAACATTGAAGAGTGTTTAAAAAAGAAAAAGTACACATCAATTTCTTTACAAACTCTTAGTTGCCTCATTCATAAGAACAGCATATATGAGTAAACTATGACTCAAACATGCACATAAATTATAAAGGCAGAACACCCTTTTCTGTTGAGATAATTCACATTGTGGCAGCCCTTGTTTATTTCAAATCTTGTTGCTACATAAATATTTATATCATAAGTGCAAATCAAGAAGAAAGTCTTTTTTAGATTAGTGTTAAGTTTGAGAATAGATGGCAGTTCAGTTTCTGGAAAAAGAACATTTTCTGGTGCCTCCAATCTGATTTCCAAGAATGGCAATCTTCATGTGTGCTCGCTGAACTCTTTCCAGGAAGGGCTCCTTGAGTAGGGCAGCTGGTTAAAAGTTGGCAAGACATTTACATTCTTTGGGCTGGCCATCCTTGGGAGGAGGATTATTAAACAGATGTATGGGAAACCTTATATTTACATTTGATGAAGGTAATTCATATGGCATGGTAGAGATTAGGCTTTTCTTTCACCTTTATAAAAGCCTAATCTTATTTAACTGAAACAATTCTATGTTGTTTCAAAGAGATAAAACAAAATTATACCATTATAAATAATTGAAACCAAATAGAAGCTTTCTTAAGCCCAGCTAAATTATCTTGTATGATTCTTTCTCTCTGTCTTTTCATTTCTTCCACCAATGAAATTTGTATTCGAAGAAGGAAGTTTATGGAATGTTCTGCTGAGCTCACTGAATCAAGTGTTTTGACTGAAAATATCTCCAAACAAAACCCCAAAACTGTGTTTTGTTTCTATTTTTAGTTATTTCTAAGTTATTCAGCTTTTTATTGCAATTGATTGACTTAGAAACAACTAATTCATTATATTAATTACAATGAATTATAACTAATTCAATATTTAATTATTTTTAAAAATTTTATATATTTATTCTAATTAGGTATACATGACAGCAGAATGCATTTTGATTCATTGTACACAAATGGAGCATATCTTTTCATTTTTCTGGTTGTAGAGAGAATTCTTTTCAACATAAGTCTATAATGATAGATCTTTCAATATTAATACTTTTAATTTTTGTGATATAGAGTCACACCATATGTGCAGTCATACATGTACCTAGGGCAATAACTAACTTATTATCTTGATACCTCTGTTTCTTTATAAAATATATTCTTCTAACAGGATTATGCTATTTAATAACTTAAAGAAAAATTATAGTTATGTAAATTTGCTATGTGCTGTAAAAGAACAATTAAACAGAATGTAATGCAACTATATTCCCATGACCTTCAACTTATTTTCTAAGAAAAGGCTAACATTATATTAATGTTTGCAGTGCCAAACCTGATAGCACATTTCAGACACTAATTTTTTGAGTGGTTAAGTGACAGAGTCTGTTATTAGATAGGAGCTGACATTTAAGTTGAAGCTCACTGGATAAGAAATGTATGGCTAAGAGATATTTCCAGGAAAGGAGCATCAAGTTATATATTCATTGATTCATTTATTTAATGTCTCTTTGCAAAACTTCTTACTAAAGTCCTAATGGATATTATTGGGAAGTAAAAAAGGTAAATAAAACAATTCACTTTCCTTTAAGTCATTTGAAATATAAAGAAGGGAATGCTCCTTTGCATGATTAATGTAACAGTTATTAATACAAAATTAATGCAAAAAGAGAAGTATACAGAGTTGAGGAGTAGGAAACATTTTGAGTAAGGAAATGAACGAAAAAGTAACAGCCTCACTTTTTCGGCAACAGCAAGATCTGGCTCTGCAGAGGACACTGAATTCCACCATCCATTTCAGTGCTTCAGTACTCCTTAACCTCCAACTCCCTCAATAAATTGATTTGACTCCCCCCCCAAAATGACAGCCTCATGGTCCCACATATGAACCTCTCAGAAATCTCATCTCAGGAGCAGTGCTAGAGAGAATGCCAGATGGTGAGGTGACTTAATTTGCATTTCAGGGTCAAAGTTGATGACCAGATAGATCTGGGAGAAGAAGGTTAAGCTGGGTAGAAAGAACATTCCTAACATACAAACACACACTTATATTTTAGAATAGCTAGAATTCTATTTCTTTAATAAATCATGACCATTGTGTCTATTTTCCAAGCATAATCTTTAAAAATTAAAAGTATTAATATTGAAAGAATTATCTTTGTATACTTATGTTGAAAAGAATTATGAAACTTGATTTGTATTTGAAGCATTGTAATATACTAACAATTAATAAAGTGGTAAAGTAACAGTAATTTTTGATAGGTTAATATTAATGACCTTGAATCAAATTCTTTGTTATAATATTCAAAAGACTTTTCTTCCAAATCCTCATCTCTTTTTTTTTTTTTTTTGGTACTGGGCATTAAACTCAGGGTCACTCGACCACTGAGCCATATCCCCAGCCCACTGAGCCATATCCCCAGCCCTATTTTTTGTGTTTTATGTAGAGACAGAGTCTCACTGAGTTGCTTAGCATGTCGCTGTTGCGCTTTGAACTCGCGATTCTCCTGTCTCAGCCTCCCTAAGTGCTGGGATTACAGGCTTGAGCCACTGCTCCCGGCTCCAAATCCTCATCTCTTTTTGCCTAATTTAAGGCAGTCTTGTCCTTGAGTTAGCCTACTTTTCTTAGGTAGACCTTTTGATCTATGCTTATTCAAGTGAAAATCCTTTGCAGAATCTGTTCCCCTGAAGCATGTAGTCTAGATATCTGAAAATCTTAAATCAATGACAATACATTCATTACTGCGCTCATGGAGAGTTCAATAAATTTCAAAAATAAAGAAAAATGATGAACAAAAGCAACAATAATAAAAATGAATAAAGACATAGTAAGGATTTACATCAATCTATCTGCAACAAGGAATTTAAATCACGTATACTGATTGAAGTAAGAAAATGACCTGAGGAGAACTGACACAAGAAAGAATAACAAGTAAAGAAACAAGTAGACATGTAAGTAAATATATTTTCTGTAAAGTAATAATATAGTATGGTCTAACTTTTAAATTTAAGAAAAAATGTTAACAATTTAGATACAATTTATATGATTTATAAAATTGAGACACTAAATTTTAGAAAATGATTATTAATATATAAGTAATAACATTTTAAAGTATTCTTATTCAAAGGGAAAATATTAAAAAGTAAAAAGTCACATCAAAAAAGTAAAATATTAATCCCAGCACTTAGGAAGGCTGAGACAGGAGAATCGCGAGTTCAAAGCCAGCCTCAGCAAAGGTGAGGCACTAAGGAACTCAGTGAGACCTTGTCTCTACATAAAACACAAAAGCTCAGTGGTCAAGTACCCCTGAGTTCAATCCCCCTTGAGATTTCATCTCAAGCCAGTCAAAATGGCAATTATCAAGAATACAAACAACAATAAGTGTTGGCGAGGTTGTGGGGAAAAGGGCATGCTCATACATTGCTGGTGGAACTGCAAATTGGTACAACCAATCTGGAAAGCAGTATGGAGATTCCT
>CM053407.1:50610045-50638371 GCA_028644305.1 Xerus rutilus | reverse complement strand
GGGAAGAAAATACTTGTAAATCATATACTTGATAAAGTCCTTCATACGGAATGTATAAAAAGCCTCAAATAGATCAATAGCTTTAAAAAACATTAAAAACAGAACAAAGGATATATTTAGACATTTCTTCAAAGAAGATATATATATATATCAATGGCTATCAAGCATATAATGTGCCTCAAATTATTGATCATTGATTAACTAGAAAATACCAAACAAAACTACAGTGAGATATCACTTAACACACTGTGATAGCTGCATTAAAATCATCAATAATTAGCATTGGTTAGGAAATGGAGAAACTGGAACCCTCATACAATGCTGCTGGGAATGTCAAGTGGTATAGTGCTTTGTAAAACAGTCTGGCAGTTATTCAAAATATTAAGCATGCAGTTTCCATATGGCCCAGCAATGACCCTTCTAGGTATATACCTAAGAGAAATGAAGCATATGTCTACATGAAAACTTTTGCATGAATTCTCATAGCAGCATTATTTATAACAGCCAAAGAGTGGAAACAACTCAAATATCCACCAACTGATGACTGAATAAATAATGTGTTATATCCTTACAATGAAATGTCATTTAGCAATACTCAGGTAAAGTGTTAAAACATGCTACATTATGGATAAGCTCTGAAAACATTGTATTTAGTGAAAGAAGTCAGTCACAAAAGACTTTATATTATATAATTACATTTATAGAAATATCAAGAATAGGTAAATCTGTAGAAACAGAGTACATTAGCCCAGGGCTGTGATGGTTTGGAGGAAATAGGGAATCTGCCAAGGCACAGGAAGGACAGTTAGATAGCATGTTCTAAAACTGATTGTGAAATGGATGCATACCTCTAAATACACTAAACTCCATTGCATGATACAGTTTAAATAAATTAAATATATTATTTAAATGGATGAAAATTATCTTAATAAAGCAGTTGAAAGAAAGAAATGAAGGAACCAAAGGAAAAACAAACAAACAAACAAAAAATAGTAAAGGCAAAGACACTGCAGTTGGTGTGCCTAGACTACTCCAGAAAATGAGTGAAATCTGGTATAGCCCTTGGGAGATCCATTAAAATGGGGCTAGAGGGTTGGGGATGTAACTCCATGGCAGACCGCTTGCCTAGCATGAGTAAGATCCTGGATCCTATCCCCAGTATCACAAAACCAACCAACCAAAAACCATGGCTAAAATTGGAGAAGACCTCTTTTCAAGAAATAAATGTTTCTTTGAGCTTATACACACACTGGCACAAATTTGTAACAATTAAATGCTGCAATAATTCATTATGACCATGAAAGATATTAACATGCATAAACAAAAGTAATAAGTTTCGAACTGAAAGAAACCATGACATTTTTAAAGGTCGAATGCATCGGGTTGGCCATCTCAGAAAATACTATACCCTTTTTTTAAGGTGATAAATTTTTATTACAAAAAAATTTATTAAATACAAATTTTTAATTACAAAAGTGCAGAAATTAATTATAGTTGACTTTCTGTGTCTGTGGGTTCCACATACACAGATTCAACAAACCACATATCAAAAATATTCAAAAATGAAAAAGATAATGCCGCTGACTTGCTCTATATAGTTGGGCTTTTGATGATTGCATTCATAGTGATCATATATGAACCTTTTTCTCTTATCATTTCCTAAACAATACAATGTAAAAACTATTTACATAGCATTTACATTGTATCTAACATGATTATGTAGAGATACCTTAAAGTGCATGGGAGGATGCATGGGTTACATATGCAAGTATTACAGTAATTTATATAAGGGACTTGAGCATCTGGATTTGGGAATCCAAGGCAGATTAGGGTCCTAGAACCAATCCCTATGAGCTGAGGAATGACAATACAGATTAGTTTTGGTCTTTATAGAACTGTCTGGTATTTTAAAATTCATCACATTAATCGAACAGTATTTAAATTTAATAATTTCTTAATATTTTGTTAGTCCACTTCATTTAGGCTATAACTATTTTAAGAAAAATATTAACCTACTTAGTAGTTCTCATAATAATTTCCAAAGTAGAATGTCATCATAGACATAAAATCCCATAGGAGGAAAACTCTGGAGTCATGAATCTAAAATATTTGACAAAGCAACTTGGATCCAAATAGGATAAAGAATCTAATGTTTAAAGAAACAAAGAGAGGACAAGAAAGTAAATGTACCTACAACATTTTTGCTCTCTCTCAACAAAACTCAGAATAATGTAATCACAAGAATCACTTAAGAGGAGAATTTCTCATAATTTCCTTTCTATAGAGACTAACACTTTTAACAAAAAGCTCGTCAAAATGATTGCTATGGTTTGTCAATCATTTTCAAAATTTCAGGTCAATATATTCTTGAGGTTTTCTCAAATGTGTGTCTTTCATCTAAAATTCCTTCTGGAAAACATGCTGCTGGAAAGCATTTTCCTGACATATTTCACAGTGCACCAAAATTTTCAATGTGCTTCTTAAATTTTTAAATATGATTCTCCTTTTAATATTTTAATATGAATATACAACTCAAGCATATTACTGAAATGAAAGTTTTTGAAAATTTTATATCCCAACACTAAAATGTTAAACATGATATATAATTTTATATACTGAATAATAAAATTAAATAAAAAATTTATCTTATCTAAGAATCAGAATTTCTTATATATAAGAAATTCTTTCTACATGTTGATATTTTTTACATTCTCACTTTCACACAAATTCGATTTCAGCTAACAACCATTTGACATTGGGAAAACTGTATAGTAGGTGCCCTTTACAGTATCTTTCACTTGAACAAAGTGCCAAAGAATACAGAATGTTATTTTTGCTAGTGACCAGAACTTTAGTAGAAAATCCACAAATTAGAGTATAACACTTGCCAAATCATAATTGGATCAAATCTTTTTCAAAAAATAAAAATTATGATTAATTTTTGAGCCATTGAAAAGTACCCATAATAGTAAAAATATACAGATATTGGAACAGTTAATATGAAGGGTCATGATGCATATATGAATAGAAATTATGAGAAAAAAGTTCACTGGATTTAACTACAACAAAGAGTTTAAAGAGTCATATGGAAGAACTTTTGACATAGCTTTAAACCTTCACCACAGAACATGATGGAGTCTTTTTCATAGAGACATAAATGAAAAGGAGACCACATTTTATCTTCCAGTCTTAAAACCCAGGTAGTGTCAGGAACTCAAACAGATGAGCTTTGTGTCCTGTGATTCCACTTTCTGGAAATGTCTGTGAAATGCCAGGCCTTTTTTGCTTTCTGGTGCTTGTCTCCTTTTAGGCCCCCTAGGTATATTTTCCTCCCAAGCACTAGCCCACTTAAAGGAAAGCAGGCCTGGAAATTGCTAACTCATCAGAAACAGAGTGTAGTCCAGCATTAACCTAATTATATGCTGCAACCACTTTCTTATGCATCTAGGGGTAACCCCTTGGCTTCCAGCCAGTGTGTCTGGGATTTGATTTCCAAGTGACATAACCAGTTACTTTTAAATGTTTATATCCTAAAAGCTGGAAATAGAATGTCATCATCACAAAGGAGAAAATGTACAATCAGATCAAAGGCCTCTGCTTGTGTTAGCCAGCATGGCTCTGCCAATGGCCAGAGCCCTGATCTCTGAGTTCTCTGAATGCATTTTCTCACTAATGATGCAGTATCTGGTTCATTATGATTCATTCTGAGATGATGAAGCCATTATGTGTCTTGCTTTTTCTTTCACAGAACATTGGTAAGCATAGTTTTAAGAAAATTTTTATACAAATCTTTGAAATTTCTGGCAAGAAAATTAGGCAGACATCTGGAAAAGAAGCAGTATTATGTATCCCCATCCAAAATGTATTTTTGCTTCATGTCTATGCTTTTTCCCCAAAGATAATATACAACTTCCTCTTAGCCATGATTCTTTCTTGATCAAGAGTGCTCATGCATTCTATAAGTTACCTTCTCTATCTGAGAAAAAGAAGTCAATTTTTCTAATCCATCCCTACATCTCAAAGGGCTACAATGTGGTGAGCTGTCACATGCATTAAACCAATAGCATTTAACATTGGCAGGAAAGTAGAATCTGCACCCAGTAAGTAGAAACATAAATATAGCTTCACAAGAAAGTTAGTCAATAAGTGCATTTATTCTACATCTGTTGCCGCTGAGTTTGGCTAGAGTTTTCCCTCATGGTGGTTGGTGGTTTGTATTTCCTGTCTTCTGATATGTTCTCCTTGGTAGAGGCTTTATGGGGTGCGTTTTCTAAGCTGATCTAAGACTCTTTTCTGCACTCATTGAATGGCTGCATTGATTGATCTTAACAGCACCTTCAAAAATTCTGGTGAAAATCTTTTCTTGGTTGAAGTTTTTAGATATTGGCTATATAACTAAATAAGGAGTTCCATATTTCAAAGTAGTATGTTTGGAAGGGTGCCCAGAGTAAAGAAAACATTAATAGGCATAAAAAGCTAGCATATGGATGCTATAAGAAGTACAATGGAAAAAGTCCAAATAAAGTAGTGGAACCTTCCAATCAAAGAGTGTGAGGGGCAGTAAGGAAAATATGCTCTCTTATGTTTCTGCCAAAATGTAAGGACAATACAACCTACAGAGTAAATTCAGCAGATGCTAGAAACTGCAGAAAAGAACACTAGCTGCAGTCAGCTGAGTTTAAAACAATAAAATACTATTTGTGTCTTAATTTAATTACAATTGCAGTCTATGTTATTTAATCTCAGGGTCTTTTAAGCCCACCTTAAGTTAATCTAATCATATTGTATTAAATTGTTCACACACAATGAATGAAACACTAAGAACCGTTTTCTTGGAAAGACTAATCTTAAAAAAAAAAGTATATCATATGTCCTGAACTCAATCATTTGATAATTGTTTTTAAGTTCTTATTATAATCATAGGTATGTGCTAAACATTATGTAAGAATTAAAGCATAACTGCTTCTTTTAATAAGTTCAAAAGCTAGTTAAACAAAGTAACTATCTACATTTTATTTGTCCACTCTGGGTCAATCATTTCACTATTTTTTATTATGAATATCTTTTGTTTGAAATTCCAGAAGAACCCTTCTTCTTTGGAGTCCTGAATATAAAGTTAATTATTTTTATATGATGCTCATATGTTTTAGGTAAGTGTTGTTATATGTTTTATAAGGCTTCAAGATTCTTTTGATGGCAGGACATAACACAGTAAGCCTCCACTAGAAGAAAGGCAGAGCATTTTCTAATTTGAAACTCCAAAGGAGAGGGCTACCAGTTGGGTCTCGTGGTGGGTTGCACCTGGGACAGGATAATGTTAAACTAGAGATGTAAAAGGCAGCTTATGTGTGTGTCATGATGAGTTTAGTTAGCTTTCTCTAGCTGCATCAGGTTGGCTAAGTTGAATGATTTTGTGAGTTCTGTGGCATGCAAGATTTCTCAGTTGTCTAGTATATGGCCCTGGGATGATCATGGCTGGTACACATTGGCCCAGAGAGTGACAGCCTAACAAGGAAATTGGTAAGGTAGAGAACAGCCGTCTTGTACCCAGTTTCAGCATCCCTTCCCTGAGAGGCTAAGGCAGTCCCTGCCCCAGGTGGTTCCTCTCCTGAATTTCCAACAGGAGAGAACAAAGCCTGGCTGCTCAAGTTACTACATCAAAGAAGATCACCACAGTTTATCTATCAGGCCAGTTTTGAAGTGACCAATCCATAGTCCACCACACGATCTTAGTGGGCCCTATAAATTCCATGCCCCACCTCTCTTCTCCCCTTTTCCTCCTTCCTCCTCCTGGGCACCCACTCAGTGAATAAAGATCTCCTGGCTGCATGAGGTGTGTCACATATGGCTGCTCTGTACCCTCACATATATGATCTTACTCACGTGCTCAAGAATAGAAACTGAATGGCCTCCATCAGGACCTTTAAACTCAGTCAAGGTAGCACAATTTAAAAAACTAACAAACTTGGGGCTGAGGTTATGGTAGCATGCTTGCCTAGCACGCGTGAGGAACTGGGTTCGATCCTCAGCACCACATAAAAAAATAAAATAAAATAAAGATATTCTGTCCACCTACATCTAAAAAATAAATATTTAAAAAAAAACTAACAAACTATATAATATATTGATACAGTTATAAACTGCAAAAACACTATCATTTATTCAGTCCTCTATTCATTCATACTTGCCATAAATATTTACCGAGGACACATTAAATGTTGAGTACATAACACATTAAGAAAACTAAGATGCATAAGAGGCTTCCAATTCAGTGGGAGATAAAGTAAATGATGACAATACATTGCAAGAGAGACATAACATTAAGTGCTATTTGGATATAAATGTGTCACCTGAATTGTCCAGACAAAACAGGGAAAGATTTCAGACATAGGATGCATCATGAACAAAGGTACAGAAGGAATGAACTGGATGCTGAAATTTAGCTTGGAAACATATCCTGAGTTCAGGTTGGGTAGTTTTTTAGTTCAGTTTTTGTCACTGTGATGAATACAAAAGACAAAAAAAAAAAAAAAAAAAAAAACTGTTTTGAAAAACTTAGAGGAGGAAACTATATTCTGGCTCATAGTTTCAGAGATTTAGTCTGTGGTTGGCCTGCTTTGTTACTCTGGTCCCAAGGTGAAGCAAAACATCATGATGGAAAGGCATGGTGGAGGAAAATCTGCTTAGTTCATGTTGTCTGGGAAGCAGACAAAGAAGAGAAAGAGTCCATAGGGAAGATTCACCTTTCCAGGGCACTCACCCAGAGACCCCCCTCCTTTAGCCTTGCCCCACCTGCCTATAATTGCCATCTATTTATTCAATTCAAACTAGGGTGGAATGATTGGGCTTTAGCTTTCATGATCTAATCATTTCACTTCTGAATATTTCTGCATTAACATAGGAGCTTTGGGGAGATATCTCATATTCAAATCATAACAGTTAGAAAGCTTTTTTTTTCTTTATTAAGCAATCAGAAATTTTACCAATTTGCAGTTTCACCAGCAATGTATGAGCATGCCTTTTTCCCCACAACCTCACCAACACTTATTGTTGTTTGTATTCTTGATAATTGCCATTCTGACTGGCTTGAGATAAAATCTTAGGGCAGTTTTGATTTGCATTTCTCTGATTGCTAAAGATGTTGAACATTTTTTTATATGTCTGTTGATAGATTGCATATCTTCTGAGAAGTTTGTGTTCAGCTCTTTGGCCCATTTGTTGATTGGGTTGTTTGTTTTTTTGGTGGTAATTTTTTGAGTTCTTTAGTGCTCTATCAAATGTGTGTGTGGCAAAGATTTGTTCCCAGAATGTCGGCTCTCTGTTCACTTCATTGATTATTTCTTTTGCTGAGAAGAAGCTTTTTAGTTTGAATCCATCCCATTTGTTGATTCTTGATTTTACTTCTTGTAGTATAAGAATCTTGTTAAGGAAGTATGGTCCTAATCCAACATGATGCAGATTTGGGCCTATTTTTTTCTTCTATTAGATGTTGGGTGTCTGGTCTGATTCCCAGGTCCTTGATCCACTTTGAGTTGAATTTTGTTCATGGTGAGAGATAGGGGTTTAGTTTCATTTTGCTACATATGGGTTTCTAGTTTTCCCAGCACCATTTGTTGAAGAATCTATCTTTTCTCCAGTGTATGTGTTTGTCACCTTTGTATAGTATAAGATAACTGTATTTAAGTGGGTTAGTCCCTTTGTCTTCTATTCTATACCATTAGCCTACAGGTGTATTTTGGTGCCAGTACCATGCCGTTTTTGTTACTATAGCTTTGTAGTATAATTTAAGGTCTGGTATTGTGATGCCTCCTGCTTCACTCTTCTTACTAAGGATTGCTTTGGCTATTCTGGGTCTCTTATTCCTCCAAATGAATTTCATAATTGACTTTTCTATTCCTATAAGGAATGACGTTGGGATTTTAATTGGGATTTCATTAAATCTATATAGCGCTTTGGGTAGTATGGCCTTTTTGACAATATCGATTCTGCCTATCCAGGAGCATGGGAAATTTTTCCATCTTCTAAGGTCTTCTTCAATTACTTTCTTCAGTGTAGTTTGCATTGTAGAGGTCTTTCACCTCTTTTGTTAAGTTGATTCCCAAGTATTTTTTTTTGAGGCTATTGTGAATGGGATAGTTTTTGTAATTTCTCTTTCAGAGGGTTTATCACTGATGTATAGAAATGCAATTGATTTATGGGTGTTGATTTTATATCCTGCTACTTTGCTGAATTCATTAATTAATTCTCAAAGTTTTCGGGTGGAATTTTTTGGATCCTCTAAGTATAGAATCATGTCGTCTGTAAATAATGATAGTTTGAGTTCTTCTTTTCTAATTTGTATCCCTTTAATTTTTTTCGTCTGTCTAATTGCTCTGGCTAGTGTTTCAAGGACTATGTTGAATAGCAGTGGTGAGAGAGGCATCCCTGTCTAGTTCCCATTTTCAGAGGGAATGCTTCCAATTTTTCTCCATTTAGAATGATGTTGGCCTTGGGTTTAGCATAGATAGCTTCTACAATGTTGAGGTATGTTCCTACTATCTTTAGTTTTTCTAGTGTTTTGAGCATAAAAGGGTGTTGTATTTTGTCAAATGCCTTCTCTGCATCAATCGATAAAGTCATATGACTCTTACCTTTAGGTCTATTGATGTGATGTATTACGTTAATTGATTTCCGTATGTTGAACCAACCTTGCATCCGTGGAATGAACTCCACTTGATTGTGGTGCACTATTTTTTTGATATGTTTTTGTATGTGATTTACCAGAATTTATTGAGAATTTTTGCATCTATGTTCATCAGGGGTATTGGTCTGAAGTTTTCTTTCTTGGATGTGTCTCTGTCTGGTTTTGGTATCAGGGTGATACTTGCCTCATAGAATGAGTTTGGAAGAGTTCCCTCCTTTTCTATTCATGAAATAGTTGGAGGAGTACTGGTATTAATTCTTTTTTGAAGGTCTTGTAGAACTTGGCTGAGAATCCATCTGGACCTGGGCTTTTCTTGGTTGGCAGGCTCTTGATGGCATCTTCTATTTCCTTGCTTGAAATTGATCTGTTTAAGTTGTGTATGACCTCTTGGTTCAGTTTGGGTAGGTCGTATGCTTCTAGAAATTTGTCAGTGTCTTCAGGGTTTTCTATTTTACTAGAGTATAAATTATCAAAGTAGTTTCTAATGATCCTCTGTATTTCAGTAGTGTCTGTTGTGATATTTCCTTTTTCATCACAAATATTAGTTATTTGGGTTTTCTTCCTCCTTCTTTTCATTAGGGTGGCTAAGGGTTTGTCAATTTTGTTTATTTTTCAAAGGACCAGCTTTTTGTTTTGTCAATTTTTTGAATTGTTTCTTTTGTTTCAATTTCACTGATTTCAGTCCTGATTTTAACTATTTCCTGTCTTCTACTTCTTTTGGTGTTAATTTGTTCTTCCTTTTCTAAGGTTTTGAGATGAAGAGTCAATTCATTTATTTGTTGACTTTTACTTCTTTTAATAAATGAGCTTAGTGCAATGAACTTTCCTCTTAGCACTGTCTTCATGGCATCCCAGAGATTTTGATATGTTGCATCAGAGTTTTCATTTACCTCTAAGAATTTTATCTCTTCCTTGATGTCTTCTGTTATCCATGCATCATTCAATAGCATATTATTTAGTTTCCAGGTGATGGAGTAGTTTCTGTTTTTTAATTTGTCATTGATTTGTAATTTTATTCTGGTGTGGTCAGATAGGATGCAGGGTAGAATCTCTATTTTTTTGTATTTGCTAAGACTGGCTTTGTGACATAACATACAATCTATTTTGGAAAAGGATCCATGTGCTGCTGAGAAAAAAGTGTATTTGCTCTTTGATGGATGGAACACTCTTTATATGTCTGTTAAGTCTAAATTATTGATAGTTTGATTGAGTCTATGTATTCTTTGTTTAGGTTTTGTTTGGAAGTTCTACCCAGTGGTGAGAGAGCTGTGTTAAAGTCACCAAGTATTATTGTGTTGTGGTCTATTTGGTTCTTGTATTTGAGAAGGATTTGTTTGATATATGTAGAAGCCCCATTATTTGGGGCATAGATATTTATGATTGTTATGTTATAGATATTTATGATTGTTATGTCTTGTTTATGTATAATTCCCTTAAGAAGTATGAAATGTCATTCTTTATCACTTTTTGCCAGCTTTGGTTTGAAGTCCACTTTATCTGATATGAGGATGGAAACTCCTGCTTGTTTATGGGGTCCATGTGAGTGATACGTCTTTTTCCACCCTTTCACTTTCAATTTGTGGATGTCTTTTCCTGTGAGATGAGTCTCTTGAATGCAGCATATTGCTGGGTCATTTTTTTTAATCCAGTCTGTCAGTCTATGTCTTTTAATTGGTTCATTTAGGCCATTTACATTCAGAGTTATTATTGAAATATGATATGTAGTCCTGATCTTCTTGGTTTATTTTTGGTTTTTTACCTTGATTCGGTTTCTCCTTTGATTGCTCTCCCCCTCTTTTTTTTTTTTTTTTTTTTTTAGTGTAGTTTCTCTCTTTGTATATTTTCATTGTTTTTTGTCATTTCCTCCTCCTGGAATATCCTGGAAGGTTTATATTGTTTATATATATTCTGTTTATCATGGAAGGTTTTTATTTCATCATCAAATCTGAAGCTCAATTTTCCTGGATATAAGATTCCTTGTTGGCATCCATTTTCTTTCAGAGCTTGGTATGTGTTGTTCCATGATCTCCAGGCTTTTAGGGTCTGGGTCGAAAAATCTGCTGAGATCCGAATTGGTCTCCCCTTATATGTAATCTGATTCCTCTCTCTTGTGGCCTTTAAAATTCTATACTTACTCTGTATACTAGGCATTTTCATTATAATATGCCTTGGTGTAGATCTGTTGTAATTTTGTATATTTGGTGTCCTGTAAGCCTCTTGTATTTGATTTTCCAATTCATTTTTCATTTTTGGGAAATTTTCTAATATCATTTCATTGAAGAGATTGTGCATTCCTTTGGTTTGAAATTCTGTGCCTTCTTCTATCCCAATAAATCTTAGATTTGGTCCTTTGATGCTGTCCCATAATTCTTGTATGTTCTGTTCATGATTTCTTACCATCTTCACTGTATGATCAAGTTTATTTTCAATATTGTATATCTTGTCTCATTATCCAAGATTCTGTCTTCCAGGTGATGTAGTCTGCTGGTGATGCTTTCTATTGAGTTTTTTATTTGGTTTATTGTTTCCTTCATTTCAAGAATTTCTGATTGTTTTATCACAATCTTTAGCTCTTTCTTAATCTGTTGCTACCTGTATTTTCCCTCTTATCTCTTTGTTAGAGTGATCAATGGTTGCCTTTATTTGCTGTCCTATTTCTTTGTTGGATTGATCAATTTTTGCCTGTATTTGCTCACTTAAATCATTCTTTTTTAAATTTTTTTTTAGTTGTTGATTGACCTTTATTTATTCATTTATTTATATGTGGTGCTGAGGATCGAACCCAGTGCCTCCCACATGTAAGGCAAACACTCTACCACTGAGCCACAATCCTAGCCCTGCTTAAGTCATTCTTTAATTCACAGATTATTTTAATTAGGTATATTCTGAATTCTTTCTCTGGCATTTCATCAACTGTGCTGTCAATGGATTCTATTACTTTGATATCTAGGTTTATTTGGGGCACTTTATTTTCTTGTTTTTTCATGTTGATTATGTATCTTCCTTTCTCACTATGCTGATCTAAGGTATTGTGGTTTCTATCCTATAGTCTTGTAGTGATGCTACAGATTACCTGTACCTCAATTTGGAGTTACTTCCTGTCCCCAGCAGTTGTCCCCAGATGGATACTACTGCCACTAAATTTGGTGGTAGTGATAGTGGAAGTACCTCAAGAGGGCAGTGGGAGTGGCTTTGGCTGGGCTTCCTATATGGTCCCTTAAGGGGGTTTTGGGCCCTCTCTTGTGTTCCCACCTGTTGGCAGGAACTCTGGCCCAGATATAGGGGCAGTCCCAGAGCTCCCTTAGGCAGGGTTGCCCACAATGGTCTCTGTGGGTGGTCTTACCATGGGTGTGGGCTCCCCTGTGGCTGGTGGCTAGCAGTCTCGAGTTTGTCCTTGGCCCTCTCTTGCACTTCCACTGAGTTGGCAGGAACTCTGGCCGGGAACTGCTCAGCATTGTTTTTTGAAAACAATGGTTTGCAAACCATTCTTTCCCTGTTGCGTTGTTTTGACACCCTTGTTATAAATTAATTGACCACAAATGCAATGATTTACTTCTGGATTCTATATTATATTCCATAGTTCAATATCTAACCTTATCATACTCATAGCCATTAGCTATTCAGTAAATAAGGTTTGGGATTTTAAAGTTTGAATCTTAATACTTTGTCCTCTTTTTCATAATTTTTTGGCTTCTAGGTACTTTGCATTTTATATGGATTTTAAGATAGACATCAATTTGTACAAAGAAAGAAGCTGGGATTCTTATTCATTGCTTATTGAGCCAGGAGAATCAAGAGAACATAGCTTGCACCACAACTTTGAAGAATAGACTTTGTAGGGGAGCCCAGCATCCTTGAAGAGCTCTGTGGTCACTTTTATTTTTAAGTCAGAAATTACAGCAGGACATGCTGCAGCTAATGTGATATTTTTAAAGTGTAAAGGGGATAACTGTATCCATGATGTCTGGGGCCAGGTGGTGTCATTTAATTGCAAAAGATAAAGTGATTGTTGTTTCTGTAATGGACAGCTGAGTCCCCTGCTTTAAGTGAAATAGATAAGCAGTTTTTAAAATTCTTATTTGATCTGTAGAAGTGGAAGAATTCTAGGCCACTAATAAATGTCTAATTTCAATAATAAAAGCAGACACAGCTACTCAATCAATTCTGAGACTTTGGCCAAATTAAAGATTGAGTTCTCCTTAAGTGAATGGGAAGCCAGTTCCCCTTGAAGGAAATTCTATATTATATAAATAAACAAATATTTATACTATCAATCTTTCCCTAGCTTTCCCCAAATGGATCTATAGATTTTAACCAGGATGCCCTACATTTGGGGAGAAGGAAATAATCAGACTGTTGAGGGATTACCAGACAATGACTCCAAATTTATACTTAATTCCAAATGACCCAAAATGTAACTGGGGTCCCTCAGAATTAGTATGAGCTCATACAAGTCAAGAGATAAATAGAATTTTAGCACAGATATGTCTCAAAGTGGATCCAGTAAGTCTGTGAACCTCTCTTCTCAGCTCATTTCTCTAGATGTAGAATGCATACTGGGAATAGATATACTCAAAAAATTGGAATATTTGCCACATTTGTTTTCTAACCTGTGGAGTAAGAGTTATTATGGTAAGAAAGACTGAGTGGAAGCCACTATAACTGCCCATATCTAGGAAAATTGCAAACCAAAAGCAATATTGCATTTCTGGAGGAATTACAGAAACTATCATTATCAGGTACTTGTTAAGTGTGGGGGTGGTGATTCTCACACTTTCCCTTCAACTCACCTATTTAGCCTATACATAGAAGACACATGAAACATGGAGAATGACAGTATATTAATTTTTATAAAGTAGTGACTTCAATTTCAGCTTTTGTACCAGATGTGATTTCTTTGCTTGAGAAAATTGTCCTTGAGTATCTGCCATGCAGCTATTGATCTGGCAATGGCTTTGTTTAAAATATCTGCTACTAAAGTATACCAGAGCAGATTGAATTCAGTTAACAAAGCCAGCAATACAATTTTACTGTGTCACTTCAAGGGCTTATTAATTCTCTAGCCCTATAGTAACTTTATGAGGATCTTGACCACCTTTTCCTCCCACAGATTATCACAGGTTAATAACATTATGCTCATTGATCCTGGTGAGCAAGAAGTAGTATCTACCCTAGATTTATTGATAAGACATGTGCATGTCAGAGAGTGGGAAGTAATTTTAAAAAAAATTGAGGTGTTTTCTACCTCAGTGAAATTTCTAGGAATCCAATGGTGTGGGGCATATTAATATTCCTACTAAAGTGAAGGTTTAAATTATTGCATGAGCCCCTCTTACAATTAAAAAAAAGGTGTAATGCCTCAGGATCTTTATGGATTTTAGAGGCAAGATATTCCTCATTTAGATGTGGTGATCTGGTCGATTTATGAACATGATAAAAGTTAATAGTTTCAAGCAAGACAGAATAAGAGAAGGCTCTACTACACGTCCAGGCTGCTATGCAAACTGTTCTACTACTTGGGCCACATAACCGAGCAGATCCAGTGGAGATTGAGGTGTGAATGGAAGCTAGGAATGCTGTTTGGAAGCTATAACATTACTTATGTGTGTGAAACACAGCACAGACACATAGTATTTTGGATCAGTGCCTTGCCATTCATTGTGGATGACTCTTCTCCTTTTGAGAAACAATTTTTTGCCTTGCTGTTTTTCCTTAGGAGAACCAGAATCATACACAAACTGTGTGTTTCTGTGGAGTTGTGTGTGCACATGATTATGTGTAAATATCAAGAAACTTCAGTCCTTCAGGCTCCACTGACCTCAAGGAGACTACCTTTGCTTAACTGCAATGTAACTCAAATAAAAAGGCACTGGACCAACTTCTTAAAGAATATGCATGAAAGAACATTCAGTTCTATTTTGAATAATGAAAAACATTTCAGTTATATATTTTTAGGCGAAATACATTTGCCTTCCATGGGCAAGATGAAAGTGATGTTCTTCAACTAATGGAAATTTCATGAGTTAGGGAATTAATTGCTGAACATGATCCACCTACTTTTTTTATTTCACAAAACTTAGAAAACATTAAAATGAGAAAAGTATATTTGAAAAATTTCTTAAGAAATTTAGTTGGAATGATGAATAATGTAAAGGTTAATAATAAGTTAAATAATTCAGAAATCAGTTATTTCTTAGATGTAGATTTTACATCATGCAATGAATGCCACTTATTGCCTATTGCTTTGTCTTACTGGTACAATGATAAACCCTCTGAGTGGTGTGTTTTTGAAATGTTTTATCGATAGGAAATCAATTATATATAACTTTATCTAACATATTATAATTGTAACCTACCTTCAAATCATCTTCACAATCTGTTACGCGATAATGTTACATTTAAAGCCAGAAGCAGGCCGGCTGTAAATATCCAGCCTATGTGCCATGAGCAAGTCTTAACCTCGATGTCATTAAAAGAAAACTTATTGCAATGTACCAAAAACACTGCTTTGCTCTTTTGCCACAATTATGAGTTTTCTTTTTGGATACTCTGTTTAAAATTTTTTATCGGTGCATTATAACTATATATGATAGTGGAATTTTTTGTAACATATTCATACATGCAACCAATAGAACAATATAATTTAGTCAATTTCATTTCCCAGGGTCTCCCCTTTTCCTCATTACCTCCCTCCCCCTGGTCCACTTCCTCTACCTAGGTCTCCCATCTATTTGCATGAGATCCCTTCCTTTCTTTTTCTTTTTTTCTCTCTAGTATCCTCATATGAGAGTAAAAAAAAAATGACCCTTGACTTTCTGAGTTTGACTTATTTTATTTAACATAATGCTCTCAAGTTCTATCCATATTTCTACAAATATATTAGACACACTTGACAACTTGGGAAGTTTGTGCTCTATTATAAAGCTGTAAAATGTTTTTTAAAGTTTGAAAGTCAACCCAGAACATAAATGAAATGTAAAAATGCATTTAAAAGTTGATAAAATTTAAGTGTGCTATTTTAATTGTACATAGGGAAGATGATTAGGAATGTTTATTAAAACAAGGGAGAAATCATGATTGGGGAATGTTTGAAGGATAACTTCTTTGTCATTTTAAAATATATTTATTAAAAAATAGAAATTTCATATCAAGAATGGAATATTAAAAGGTGACAAACAA
The DNA here is from genome assembly GCA_028644305.1 of Xerus rutilus. Lineage (NCBI taxonomy): Eukaryota > Metazoa > Chordata > Mammalia > Rodentia > Sciuridae > Xerus > Xerus rutilus. The sequence goes on along the minus strand of CM053407.1, from coordinate 50,622,509 downwards.
TAACAGTAGGAAGTATTCTAAAATTCAGATGTGAATTTTAATAAAGTAATTTAGATCAAAACCAAGCAGTAATTTAAAGGGAAGAGATAAACTTTGAGTATAAGTAATGAATGGGTTTTTTGAGGGTATGTTGATGAGATTATTGAAGAGAAATGAATCATATGAACTTATTTGAAAACCAGTTGATATAAATAATATAAAGCCCACAATACACTTCTACAATGAGAATATGAGATATTTCAAAAGCTCTGATAGTCCCTGAAATACTGTGGAAACTTGATAGATGCTTCCTCAATTTGGCAGAAACCCTGACAACTTATATATTAATTGATTGCTATAAAGGTAAAATGTGTTCTAAGTTGTTAATAAGGTGAAGGTAATTTTCTATTATCTCTATAGTAAATACTATTAAACATTTTTGTTAAACTAAGAGGCAATTAAAAGTATTTTGTTGAATATGTAAGAAAAAGGGTTACAAAAGTGTTTCAGTTGATTAATAAAATATATTTGTTTACTAATCGGGCTTTGCACTTACCAAATTTTTTAAAAATTTTGATCTATTACAAAGAACACTGTGCATTGTTTATTTACTTGACTTAACATCAGGTTTCTCTACTTTATTAATTATTTTCTAAACCAGACAATTAGTAGTTGCCTAATATCCTTTATAAACCATTAAAAATTGGTGTTCTCATTCATAGCAAATGGTGAAAGAGAAATACTTATTAGGAAATGTGCACAAATACATGATATTGGACAAAATATTATCTAAAAAGTAAATATTATCAAATGCTATTTTGATGTAATAATAAATCTTTCCCCATTCATTTTCATGATTCATCAATTATGTGTTATTCATTAACTTCTCAATCCTGAATTCTGGGTCATTCACCGGGCAAGGCACTGAGAATGTATTTGTCAGAAATATACAACCAGGTTTTAGTAAGTATACCTTGATCAGAGGCATTCCAAGCTGTTCATATGCAGCCTGAAACAGCCTAAAAACATTTCAGAACAGTACACTTTAAAAAAAATACGTATCTGTAGGTGGACATGTGTTCTTTCTTTTCACTAAAAGCAGAGTCTCTGAACCAGCAGCAGAGACATTAGTTGGAAGCTTGATAGAAATTCAGAATCTCAAACCCCATGCTCAAACATTGTAATCAGAATATGCATTCTAAAAATTCCACAGATGATTTTTATGTACATTAAAATGGAAAAGCGCTGTACTGATTCACTATGACCTTCTATCTCATTAGAGAATCTCATTGGTCTAATTCATGTGCATTTGACTTCCCAGCCAGACAGCACAGGAGTTAGTGAAGCAGTCAATCCACAGAGAAACTGTATTCCTTGAGATGCTTTCATTGAACTTGGGGAAGGTGGGAAACACAAAATAAATATGGAAAGACACTGTAGTATTGTGAGAACATTTAGGAGGGAGACATTAATTCTTTGGTGGCAGAAAGAATTGAAGATGCTTTCAGGAGATGTTATTTGAACCAGAATTATAAGAATAAAGAGAGACATAGAAATATTTCCTGGGCAAGATCTGAGAAATATGGCAAATAATGATGCATTTGGGAGAACATCAGTTATTACAAAAAGAGTGGATCTTAGTCTGCACAAAAGACTGAGTGGGATGATGAAGTAGCCAGAGATAAAAACTGAAGGGACTGTAGCTTAGAATCACATCAAAGTATATCAACTTATGGGGAAAGTGATGGAAAAAATTATAAATACAATACTTTAAGATTTGAGCTTTAACAAGGGCATGGAAGAAGAAATGTTATCTCTGTGGGTGATTAATGTTGTGCAACATATAACCAACATCCTGAATACTCAGATGGCATTGAAAACTTTTCTTCTTAGAAAAGATATACATAAACAAAGTAGAGCATTTGGTTTATTCTGAAAGATGTGTTAGTACATAGCTCCAGTATCCAATATAATCTCCTTCATTGCTGAACATTCAGCATGAGTGAAGAACCAGGATTCTTTGTGTTGAGTTTTAATATTATAACATGTCTGATGATTTCTCAACACATCTTCTTCTACTTAAGCAAAGCATTCACTTATTTAGATGCAGTAGACTTTGAACTATTATCCCATTTGCCTGACCTCAAGTGTGGAATCCCCAAATTCAGTCAATATTTTGCATTAAAGCCATAGGTACAAAATCTACTAAAAACATAACTGAAGTAAAACAGAGAGATAGATAACACAGTAATCTTAGTTAATATTCCAGGAATGTAGCTTTTTCATCAAACTATTTTTTATTCACTAAGCATTTTGGAGAGAAATTTTGTTAAATTCATTTCCATGTTTCAGGAAAATGAGATTTGAAGTTCTTCTCTTGATACTAAATAACAAAGCTAATGACTGAATGTATTCTGAAATGTTATGATGAAGAAGTGTAGCTATTTTTCAGTTCTCTTTCTCTTTCCACCTGAGAATAATATAAGTTCACAGGTGTGGCATGAAAATAACTTCTGACCACAAGATGGGAATGGAAATGATACAAATGACTTCTGCAAGCAACACAACTTCTTACTGATTTCCTTTCATATTTCCTATTGTTAGGTGAATTTTGATGCCCAAATTCACCCTAGAGAGCAGGAGTCGAAGGTGGTAGAACTTCCATCACCCAAGACCCTGTGGCACTTTCATGCAATATACCCCTTTTGTACTCCCCCACTCCTAATAAGAGGCACCTGACCGGATTTTGGACAATAAATAAACAAGCAACCTTCTATTTTATCATGCTACTGAAATATTAGGAGTTATCTTCTACAGATACTATTAATATCCTGACTTGAAATACTTAATAAGAAGACTAGAGGAGACAAACTATAGTTGAAGAGATTAAATTCATCATGGAACTCCTTAAAAGTAACAGGTCAAATCTTTTCTTGGAACTAAATTAAAAAATTTTAAAGGAGCCAAAGAATACTGATGATGGACGCAGTGGGATCTTGTAGGCTCTTTAAGAAGTTTGTTTTTCTTTTGCCTGATGCTTGTCTGAGAGGATTATGAGGGATTTCCCTGAGCTGTTTGTTTCCTTATAGTAATGAGATTATGTTCTTATGGTGAAAGGAAAGCTCTGAATTATTATATACTTGTATATACCTCCTACTTGCAAATACAATGTTTTTTCTTTGTCATTTTGCAAAACCTCAAAAATTGTTATAGACAATTTTCGATTGATTTTGTATATGAATTAGTTTTCCAAGATATCTCTGGACAAGTGATTGAATTTTGAGTTTTCTTTTGGATTTAAGATTCTAGTTTCATACACTTTCAAAAGTTGAAAACAAAGTTTTCAAGCTTTTCAAAAAAGTTTTCAAAGCCACAAGCACCCTTAGTCCAAAAAATAAAAAGTAAAAGAGTGACACTTCCTAGACATACAGGGATACTCAAAGCAATAATTAAAGCAACTTTCTCCTTACTGATCTCTAGCTCAGAATCCTGTTTGTTTTCCTCACCTTATCCTCTAAATATGAAATTATTTTGTTTTCTTCATTAAACTTTTCTAACTATAATGCACATTAGAAGAGGTCTTATACCATTTTTATTCTATTCAATTGTTTTGGGTCTAGCACAGCATCCAGACCATAATAGGTACTGAAAGATTTTTTTAAACAAGTTAATGGGTTTAATGGTTTTAAGATAACTAAAACTGATTTCATTAAAATATTTACCACTAGAGGGCATTTTCTTTCCATTTTGAAATACTAGTTGTCTTTTTTTTTTTTTGTACTTTTTAAACTGAAAGTCTTGAGTAACACTACATTAACCTACAAAGAAAAATTTCAGATTAGTAAGTAATCTGAAATTATTAAGAGCATATATTCTTTATGACACATATTACCTTAAAATACATATATGAGGCATCCATATTCTATACTTACACCAGATAGAATTTAAAACATGATTCAATTAAACATTCAGGCTTTATAATTTAGATTAATACATGAACACATCAGTATACTCATCTACATACAATGTAGGATTGTGCAAAATATTTCAATGACATAAATGAGACACAAAGCCCCAGCATTACACATTTTGTAGCATTGTAGTCATCTAAAAGTATATTATGCATGTGATAAAATTTGATAAGAGATAAAGACATTTTGATGAAGTTAAAGAAGAATGTCTAGTTTGGAAGAAGACAAGGGAAAATAAAACCATCATGACAATGCTGACCTACAGTTTAAGTTGCTGGCTGGGTTCCTCTGGAAGCAGCCCCTGAGATGGAGTTACTCTACAAGTTGTTCCTCAGAGAGAGAGAATGCCACTGGGGAGGTAAAAGGGAAAGGATGGAAGCAGACTTGGGTAAGACAAAGACCAAATTCAAGTTGTGGACATTGACAGAAGCAGTTCTTCATTGTTCTGTTTTGGATGTGGGTCTCTGGGCAGCTGAGCAGCCTTAGAACAGCCATCATGCTGCAGGGGAGGATTCTTTGAGGATGTTGTGAGGATGCTTGCTGCATCCCTTCTGGATGGGGCAAGAAAATCTTGGAGGGAGGTCTGTGAAGTGCCAGGCCAGAGCCTATCACAGTATAATTTTATGAAAAATTTATGTAAAGCACTAGTTAAGTAGAGGTTCTGGAATTAGTAGGTATGCTGAAGAACATGTATATTGTAGATAAAGTATAATTGTTCCAACTTAATGATTTTTAAAAATTAATGCATGAATGATTAAAATGTGTTATTAATATTGCATATCAAACATTGAGAAAAAGTGTAAAGTTACTTTGAATAAATGAGTGACTGTTTAAGTGGAGCAAAGAAGTTATCAAAATAATTTAAAATTAATAAATCTGTTAAACTTTGTTATTTTTGGTATATGGTTGCTCCAATCTAAATGTTGATATTAATGTCCTTGAGTAGAGAACATTATGTTTTAACCATCAAGAATTTCCATACTATTTAACAGCTAATTAACATGAAAAAAACTTAAAAGGAAATATAAATAACTAGGTAGAAGAGGGGGAAAAAAACCTCTTTGACTTATAAAATGAGAACTTCATTTTAAGTGTTCTTTGTCAAAACATTTTCCTTGTTCTCCTTCTTTCGCTGTTATTCATTTCACTTTTTAGAGTGAATTTTACTTAATTTTGTGCAATTGTAAGTGGAGTAAAATCCTAAGAGGGAAATGGTACTTTGAAAAATTCTGTAATTCGACTTCAAAGAAAGGAAAACCCTCTAGGTAATAATTTTCTTCCCTTCGAAATTCAAGAAAAATCTTCTGCATGTTCTCAACCTCATTAACCAGCAGATGGCACTCTTGCTCCTCAAGAATGAACCTAGAAAATGAGAAACTTGTCAAGATTATCAAACATCTCTCCTTGAAAGTAGAATAAAAGAAGGCACCTTTAGCCCATGTATGGAAACCAGTTGAGATTCTTTATGTGCAGGTGCAACTAATCCTTTCAAGATGTAATGAAGTTCAATAAATCCTCCTTCTGCAATATCTTCACTGGTCTTTAATGCTGATTTTGTTTTTTGTGAGACAGAAAGTTCAAAATGGCTCAGCACAATGCTATATGTCTGAGCAATGAGAATGACTGCCCCATTGTCTCGTTTCGAGTTGGTCGGGATGCAATTTCCTTTTTCCCGTTCTCAAAAATTAGCTGATGAGAACAAGTTCCCCAGGTGAGCATAAATTCTCCAGATTTTTTTCCCCTTAAAGTAGATGACCAAAAGACCATGGCTTCACTAGCTGTTTCTCACTTTATGTGCTGGGAAATTCATTTGAGCATGACATACTCTCTCCTTCATGTCTCCATAATTGCTTTTGATTTGCAGAACAAAGTATTTATCACTTGTTATCCATTTCCTTTTAATGATTACATAAATACTAAGGCTTTCCATTTGAAATTTCCAGAATTATTATAATTAGGATTGATAGTATGCACGTTTTTTTATGCAGCTAAGTTATCTATTTATATAACAGAAAGTAGCTCAATCATAGGACAAGCTATCTAATACCAATCATTTCAAGATTGCAATTTTTTAGCCATTTCTTAGGAAATCTCAAATTCTCACGAGTTAAGAATATTACTGCTAAATCTTTTTTTCTGAGAAATAGTATAAATAGTAAAGTCTGAGAGATTTTCTAAATTATTCTTAAGAAAATTACAATAATGTCAATGATGAACTATCTTAGCTCTTCACCATACTCAGTTCAGAAAACCAGTAGGTGTTTTAGGAAGAGATGAAAAAAGCAAATTCAGAAGAGGTCTGCTACCCTTAACAGTTACTTAGAGTTGACATCTTCCTCTTTTAATAGCTTTCCATTTTTCTTTTGCTATTTTATTAGTAAGAATTAGATTCAGAAAAGGCATGGTGTACATACCAAAGTCATCTATGACCATATGCTCGTCATTTAAGGACCAACTACACAAAATACATTCTCCCCACAGCAATTAAAGGCAACATTTAAAATCCTAAAAAGGATTGAGTCTATTTTCTGATTATTTAAAAAATTTTTTCTACATTTTCAAATTGCTCTGAAAATTAAAATCTGTATCAATTCCTTTGTTACCATAGACCTTATATTCCTCTTTAACCTATTGTCTACCTTTTTGCCCTCAGCTCATTGGGTCCTAGACTGATTTGCTTCCCAAAATAAACCACATTTGTTACAATCTTAGAATCTTTGCTGTTGCCATTTCTTCTATTTTGAACATTCATTCTGATTATCTTTGATGAGTCACTCTTTTAAATAAAATGCCAGGGTAGTCCTCATTACTCTCTATCATACCATTCTATTAATTCTTTGCTACAATCAATTTCTGCTGCATTAGTTCCTAGGGCAGCCATGACAAATCAATACAAACTAGGTGGCTTAAACAACAAAATTGATTAAACAACAAAAATTGATTCTCTAGCAGTTCTAGAGGGCAGAAGTATGAAACTAAGTTGCTGATGGGCAATACTCAGGAATAAGGTTCTAAGGACTATCCTTTCTTGTCTCTTCCAGCTTCTGGTGGCTCCTGTCATTCCTTGCTTTGTGGAAGCATAGCTCCAGTCTCTGCCTCTCTCCATCTTCACATACCCTCTGTATGTGTCTCTTTGTCTTCTCTTCTTCTTACAACAGGCACTAGATTTAGGGTTCATCCCAATCCAACACAAGCACTACAAAATCCCCAGTTTTAATTCTGAGGCTCTGGGTAGACATGGACTTTAGAAGGACACTATTCAACATCTGTACTCACTATTTGATATTTTTCTTAATTTATGAATTGATTGATTGATTGTCTTCCTCTCTGGACCCACCACAAACATGTTGGGTCCATGAGACAAGAAACATTATCTATATGTTTATGTGCTATACAGTTACATAATAAAAACCCAACAAATCCTTTTTACTTATAATAAATGAATGAAATAAATTTAGTGCTTCAAATAATCATCGTCTGAGACCATCAAGCATTTCAATCATATGACTAATTGCTTTCGTTCTGATTCCATATTAAATGAAAACCTCCCCTATAGATTTTTCTATCTTATTCAAAGTAATATTTCTTTTTCTAAATTAATAAAGTGTCATTCTGATTTTCATATTGTATTTTGTAGACTGGAGTCAGCATTACTGAGTACATCAGCTCTGGAAATCTGGAAGATCAAGTTTCTAACATTGGGCCTTGTTAAATACAAGAAGTTAAATCTACTTTGTGCGGCCTTTGCTAGATTAATCTTTAGGATATCCCCTGGAGATACCCTAAACTCATCAGATTCTCTCTTTATTAAAACCTCTCTTTTCCTCCAACAGGGGAAAATCAGCAGAGGATAAGATAATATCACAAATCCTAGAGGGCTCTTTGAATATCATTCTAGGCATCATGGACTCAATCTCTTTCTTAACTCGATGAGGATGTGTATGTGTTTTAAATTCCTGTTGTTTACACCCTATCACAGAGGATTTCATACTTGGCTACACATTAATATCATTTCAGGAACTTGAAAAAATTCTGATTGCAGGCAGCACTCTAGACAAATTATATCATAATATCTGAGGTGGGCCTGAGGCCCCAACATGATTTTCTCCCCTCTTAAAATACTTCATAAATGCAACTTGTATATATTTAGTAGTATACAACATGCTGATTGGATATATGCATCCACTGTACACTGATTACCATAGTTGAATTAACTAACACATCCATCCCCACATATAGTTTCCTTCTTAAAGAAATCCAAGTGCAATAGTGGTTGATGATTGCTGCTCTTTCTGTCTTCCTGGTTGCAGTTCTTCTCATTATTTTTTCTTTTTCATGGGGCTGTTCTAAGATACTCTGTGATTCTTTTTTTCAAATTTGTTCTAATTAGTAATACATGACAATAAAATGCATTTTGGTACATTGTACACAAAAGGAGCACATCTTCCTCTAGCTGAACATGGCGTAGAGTCACACCAGTAGTGTAATCATAATGTATATAGGGTAATAATGTCTGTCTCATTTCACTGTCCTTCCCATCCCCACATCCCCTCCCATCCTGTCACTTTCCTCCGTACAATCTAAAGTTCCTTCAGTCTTCCCCTCACCCCATTATGAATTAGCAGCCACTTATCAGAGAAAACATTCGGCCTTTGTTTTTTAGGTTTGGCTTATTTCGATTAGCATGATATTCTCCAGCTCCATCCATTTACCTGCAAGTGCCATAGTTTCATTCTTCTTTAAGGCTGAGTAATAATCTATTGTGTATATGTACCACATTTCTTTATCCATTCATCTATTGAAGGGCATCTAGATTGGTTCCATAGTTTAGCTATTGTGAATTGAAATGCTATAAACATTGATGTGGCTGTGTCACTAGTGTGTTGATTTTAAGTCCTTTGGGTATAAACCAAGGAGTGGGATAACTTGGTCAAATGGTAGTTCTGTTCCAAGTTTTCTGAGGAGTCTCTGTACTGCTTTCCAAAGTGGTTTCACCAATTTGCAGTCCCACTAGAAATGTATGAGTGTACCTTTTCCCCCACATCCTCACCAACACTTATTGTTGCTTATATTATTCATAATTGCCATTGTGACTGGAGTGAGATGAAATACTTGGGAGTCAATCTGACAAAAGAGATGAAAGACTTCTACAATGAAAACTACAGAATACCAAAGAAAGAAATTAAAGAAGACCTTAGAAAGAGGAAAGATCTCTCATGTTCTTGGATAGGAAGAATTAATCAATTGCCATACTACCAAAACTCTTATACAGATTTAATGTAATTCCTATTAAAATCCCAATAGCATTATTCATAGAACTAGAAAAAGCAATGATGAAATTCATTTTGAAAACTAAGAGACCCAGAATAGCCAGAGAAATCCTTGGGAAGAAGAGTAAGGAAGGAGGCATCACAATACCAGACCTTAAATTATACTACAGAGTAATAGTAGTGAAAACAGGATGGTTTTGACACCAAAATACACATGTAAACCAATGGTACAGAATAGAAGACACAGAGACAAAACCACATAAATATGGTTATCTCATACTAGACAAAAATGCCAAAACATACGTTGGAGAAAAGATAGCCTATTCAAAAAATGATAATGGGAAAACTGGAAATCCATATGGAGCAAAATGAAATTAAACCTCTATCTCTCACCCTGCACTAAAACCAACTCAAAGTGGACCAAAGACTTAGGCACTATGATTCTTTGGAAGGGTATTTATTTGTAGTTCAACTTCTCTTTTAGGTCTTAAGAAGGTATCTAGCTTATCAAGTCTGGGGCAGAACAGAAACTAAGGCTAGTCTTTTACTACACACATTTTCAGTGATTCTGGTAGAAAAGTAAGTTAGCCTTAGATTCTACTCTTTTCATATGTATCTTTTTCTTTTCCAATCTTCCTCTAGCAATACCAGATGTCTAGAGCACTGTCATTTGTCTCTGTATGCTGGAGGTCTGCCTAAAGACACACACAAAACCTTCAGATTGTGTTCATAGAGAGGGATATGTGGTGTGGGATGGAAGAGGAACAGGAAATGGGCTTGGGCTTACACACACTTTTTTTTTGAGGTCTCTCAATTAATTTTACTGTGGTTGGTCCAGCTCCTGCCCATTCCAGGCAACTGTCCTAAAATTTCTATGGCTGTGCTCCTATGAAGTTTTAAAAATTATGCTCTTCCAGAATTGTGTTCAGGTGATATTTTTGTCTCCTTTCTGTCTCTCAGGCATAACTCAGTTTTGATCTGATAATTTACTTCCTATTTCTAAGCATGAATCTACATTTATGCAATTTCTAAAAAATATGTATTTCCTTAGTGGTTCTGAGGTTTCTTGTCAGGGGAAAAGTCTGTAGTGGGTGCTCAGTATGCCTCTTTGTCCAATGCTGCAGCATAATATTAAATTGTACACACATGATTACATAAACACACACACACACATGTACATAACCATTTGTCATTCATCTCAAATATGGCAGTCTGATTTTGACATACTTGTGAATAAAATTTGCATGTTTTTACTGGTACTTTCACTACATATTAACCAATTAAAAACCCCTTGAGTGCTTACTCTGTGTCTAGAACTGTGCTAGCAATTGGAGATTTAATGGTAAATAGATATGCTTTTTTTTTTCCCTTGAGAACATACTCTCTGGTTAAGTTGCAAGTCAAATTAAAATATAGAGAGTATTATATATAGATGTATAGTATATGATTATATATAATCTACAAAAGTGCTAGAACAGAGGTCCATAGAAAGTTTTTCTGAAGGAGTAAAAGACAAAAGGAGTATATTTTTGATACATCAAGATTAAATATTTTTAATTACTTTTTGGTTTGTGGCCATTGTGGATTTCTTTTGTCATCATCAGCTGAACTTAGGGAAGCTCTACTGGGAGGAGAGTGGTGCTTTGGTTAAGTCCTCAGTGTTTGAGTCACGTGATTTCCTCTGGACATGGTTATCTGAACACACAAAGCCTTCTGTTGGCTTTCCATTCTTTATGTACTTTGACATTGCCTCTTTATCTTGTGAACTATATGAAATCTTTGCTTAAAACGTGCCACTCCATCTTAGCTCGGTGTCAGCTTGAACTGCCTGCTACATTGGTCCACTGGAGACAGATCTGTGTGTCAAGTTCATTTCATCAGTGATGATATTGTGCTCCTTTCTGCTTGGGGTCACTGTATTTGATTTTAGAAATTGTCCTGTGACTGCTATTCTTTATATACCTTTGACCCAAAGTAGCTAGAGTACATTTTTCCAACTTGATAAAATTAAACAGCTTTTTCTAAGTCAAATCTTACTATAAAGACTTGTTTGTCTTTTCCAATGTTTGCTTAGAGAAGAAAAATAAATTTTAAAACATTATTACCACTTTATTATATAAGAATATTAAAATATAGTTTTTTAATACATTAGTTAATTTGGAATAGTGCATCAACCGGCAACAGATAAATATGGAAATTATTCTACATAACATCCTTGTTGATTGATGTGTTTTGATAACATTTTGCATATATTTCTAAATATTTTAGTTGATAAACAGAAATCCTTCTGAGATTGCTTTCTGCATATTTTTGCTTACATATTCCTGTTTTCCTATTATTTAAGTTTTATGCTTAATGTGCTATGAATATGAATCAAGGTAATAAAACCTACTGAATTTAATTGAAAAGTAATAATAAAATTAAGGGACAATTGAGAAATTTTGAATTAAACTTTTACATATTTAGTTTGATTGTAGGGTCAGCTTTTACCTAAGTATTTCAGTAGAGAGTATCTTTATTAGGTAGTTATCTGCAGATGCATAACCAGCCAACTTTAGGAATTGAGTTACCAATGAGTAAGAAGTCTACTCTATTTTAAATGCAACAAGGTTTAAATAGTTTGGAGAAAATTTCAGCACTTACAAAACATAATTTTATTTTATCCAATGAGTAAGTTTCCTTTTCAAATTTTGATTTTATACTTTTTAATTTTTTTCATATTTAATTTATTTGTTCTATTTAGGCTTACATGATAACAGAGTACAATTTGATTCATTGTACATAGATAGAGGATAACAAATCAATTCTCTAGTTGTAAGTTGTATAGAATCAGAACCTATATGCAGTCATACATAAAGTTAGGGCTATGATGACCATCATATTCCACCACCTTTACTGTCCCCATGCCCCCAGCCCCCTTACACCCCTGTTAAGAGAGTTCCATCATTGTTTCTATGACCTTCCCCACATTATGGATCAGCATCCACTTATCAATGAGTACATTCGGCATTTGGTTTTCTGAGATTGGCTTACGTCACTTAGCATGATATTCTCCAACTCCATCCATTTACCTGCAAATGTCATAACTTTATTCTCTTTTATTGCTGAGTAATATTCCATTGTGTATATATACCACAGTTTCTTTATCCATTCATCTATTGAAGGGCATCTAGGTTGGTTCCACAGTTTAGCTATTGTGAATTGAGCTGCTATAAACACTGAAGTGGCTGCAGCACTGTAGTTT
>CM053407.1:50584528-50609945 GCA_028644305.1 Xerus rutilus | reverse complement strand
CCAACACTTATTGTTGTTTGTATTCTTGATAATTGCCATTCCAACTGGCGGTTACTTCCTGATTTTAAAGTATTAGGTGCTATAATAATATGTAACTAAGATTAATAATCTCATTTAAAAAGTAGAAGAATTAAAATTCTTTTATAAATATGCCTAATTTGAAACCACAATAATTTGGAGAATATATACAGTATCAGTTTTCTCAATTAATGAAGAGTTTGGAGAAATCAATCCAGATAAGAAAATATAATATCACTCCTCTGAGATTTCAGAGTTAAGAGATAGTGGCAAAAAAGAGCTGTTGTTAAGAAAATGTTCCTGAATAAGTAGGTTGTCTACATTTGTTCACATTAATCTTTCCCACTTGTTCTTTTGATTTTACATTACTTCTGTTCCTCTATTTAAATAGGTTTTACTCTCTAGCTCATGAGCTAGTTATGAAAGTAAAGTATACCTTCTCATGGCATTTAACAAGCGAGACCTTGGACACCACTGAAATACTACTCGATTGAAGGTTTATTTCTCAGTATTTGCAAGTGTACTCATTCATCTGCTTATTTTGGTTCTCCAACAGAAATGATTTATAATTTTGTGATTTATAGCACCTACTTACCTTTTAATAAAAAGAGATGAATTTAGAAAATGCTCAATTCGTGGATGGAATCTACACATGTCAAACACTCTGACTCTATTCATGTAATTACAACCTCAAATAGCATTAGTTCAGTTCTGTCAACTGACCCTGATGGAAACTATCATAGATTTACAATGTGTCAATTTTTTTATCCTGGAGGTTTTTCATTTGAAGAAGGGCAGATGTTGAGATTCAAACCGAATGGGACCAGTTCTTCATTAAGTGGTTTTCACTTGATCCTGTGTTCATGGCATAAAATTTGCAAGTGAACACTCTTACATTGTTGAACAACAGGAAGCAATTTAAATGAAAAGGTTTTAAGGGTTAGTTGACTCAGAATGCATATTATGATAACATACTGAGGTGTTTGTCTCATATTAAAGGATTTCTAGTATGCCAATTTAAAGCATTCACACATTTTTCTGGATCATTAGAAGTACTCCAAATTTGTTGAATTAATGAATTAAGGTAAATATTATAATGAAATATTATTTAGTAATAATGATAAAAAGAAAGGGTTATAGCACAAATAATGAAACTATCAAATAATATAATAATCAGTTTCAGTAACTCTAACACATTTTATCTTCCCACTTGGTATATCACCCATAGTGAGTATTTTCACCACTTTAGTTTATATATGGAAGCCACTTGGAGAAGACTAATTTTCAGCCACAGCTGCAGAACTGCTGGCTAACTATTTTACCCTTCACACCCACACTGACCTATTACCCATTTTACAGAGCTATTGCTATCACTTGTCAGACTGATTCTAATAATTACCTCAAATCTCTCTTACTCTTTGATACCTTCTGATTCCAATTGCACATTGTCAGATACCATCCTCAAAAGTGAAGAAAGAATAACATGTATTTATTTCATCCTTCATGATTCCTTCAACTGTAGCCACCCAATTAGCTGTCTCTAACCAGCCAGAGCATGACCAGCTCCTTGCTTTCAATTTACAGAACATTTGCAATGTGTTGTGCATAATTTTGTGCTGAAGTGAACTGACAAGTTCCACCATTTTCTACTTGCTAGGCACTTTGATTTACACATTAAATGCATTATAAGTCTATGTATAAACCCTGAAGATAACAATTTTTATTCTCATTTATCAAAGATGATAAGTAGCTTGTGAGTAAATCGCAAATTCAAGCTAAAGCTTTCATTCAACAAATATTTATGAAACACTTATTATGTACAAAGCACTTCCCTTGTGTTAAAGAAAATTGTGGGCAAAACAAATATTCCAGATATAGATTTGCTTAAGGTTTTAGTGTCTGTATCACACGCTGATGCATGAGATTTCAGTGCAAAAAGTTTGTCTTTTTTTTTTCACCATTAATTCCTTAGTACTTAGACTCATACTTGGCATAGACAGTAGTGTTCATAAAATATTTACTAATAAACAAATCAATGAACTGTGTCCTTTTGGAGTGATGACTTATGGGCCAGAGATCTAGAGGGGGATCACCTACAGAAACAGTTCCTTGCCCAGTATTGCCAGTCCAATCTAAAAAGAAGAACTAATAATGTTAAAGTAATATTTTTTATGTTCAGTTATTTAATCTTACCAAATGGGATTTGTCAAAAAGATTACACTGATTTAAAATTCCTTCACATTTTACCCAAAATCTATAAATAATGCAAGAGTAGTTCTCCAGGGAGGATGGCAGGTGCAAGTTCCCTAAAAACATGGAGATGTTGATAAGTGTCTACACTCATCTGTACTCATGTAATGGCACATTCTTCAAGATAATGATACATTAACATGTTTTTGAATTGAAAAATAAAATGTCAAAAACAAAAATTTGCCAAATAATTCAGACAGGCATTTTATGATGTGAAAATAGCTCTCACAAAGTCCCTAGACACTCATATCCTGAGAGGTTTTTACTTGAAAAGTTGACAGCCTGTTGATGTTTTCCCCAGTGCAAGTCCATTCTCAAGACTGACCTCTTCCTGGGGTACTTGTTAGAAACTAATGTACTTATCTAAATATAATTGTGCATAATGTCAGTTTTGTGAGAGAAATGAGTGATTTGAACTAGAATATTTATACATAAATAAAATAATTATCAAGAAGGAGTTAATAGGTATGAAGTCATAGAAGCTACTATTAAGCAAATGGAAAAAGCAAGAAAATTAACATGAAATATTTGTTCTTGAAATATCAAAAACATTTACACAAAAGCATCTTGTAAGAGTGAATTTGTACAAATATCTCAATTATAATGGAGAAATATTTACATTAGCTTCTCATATCATAGAGACAGTGATATTTACTATGAAAATCACTCTATAAGGAGCTGTGAATCTCAGTATTAGAGCCTTCCACCAAGTGTCCATTTCTTTGGTTAACATGCCTACAAAAGTAGCATCTATCAGAGAGAAGGAACAGCTCCTTAATTACTTCTGAGGCTCTTTTCTAATGATATAAAATGTGAATCATATCCTGTAAGCTGTTCTTAAGATGTTTATTACTTTCTATTATATAATTCAGTAACAATTATTTTTTCTCAACTAATAGCTTATGACTTTATGGAAGTCAGGTTTATATTTCCTGTTCCAAGTGTGTTGTAAGGAGTTGATGATTTTTATTTAGTGAATAAATGAGATATATAGATCTCTCTGATCTTCCTGAGATAGTTCTATAATGCATATATAATTTTTACATATTTTAATAATGTAATAGATGATTATCTGCCATATTCATCTGTTTCTGGTTAATAGAGCTTAAATTAACAGTCATAGTACAGTGATGCTATGGTTGTATTATAAAGGATAGGATGGTATTGTTTAAAAAAGTGTACTTAGATTCTCATCATAGTATAAATCTATATCCACAATTCTGAGCAGAGATGAATACATCTCTCAAAGAAGGAGAGACTAAAGGTGTGGTGAGCTTCATTGGAAGGCAGAGGAGGTAGTTATCTGAAGGATAAGATTTAGGAGGGTCCTTCCTAATCCCCAAATACTGCACTCTTAATACTCCATATTGTCATTAAGATTTTCTGTAATTCCCTACAGCAATTATTAAATGTATATTAACATACATATTCTGCAAGTTTGTTAGAATCACATTTTAAATCTGTTTGGAACAGTTCTGTAATATTTATAGCATTTCCTTAAAATTTGCTTGGTTTGTCTTCTTTCCCTTGGGATCTATGGAAGAGTTTGCAGAAAGGCTTGGGGGTGTGTTTTCAGTTTCTCTTTGTACTTTGGGAGAGAGAGTAATTGTACTTAGGTAGTCTTGACTGAGACAGAAAAGTCTTTGACACACACCTTTATCTTGCCTAAGGCCTCTTTGTGTCAGGTTTGAAATGAATACTTGAAAAAGATCATTAAGGAAAAAAATTAAAAAGGGAGTAGACTTATTGCTACTATCATCCAATTATATGGAACAAACCAGTAACTAGAACATGTCCAGAGTTGCAATGCTGGAGTAGGAGAAGAATTAGGATGGCACCAACAAGTGGCAGCGGGGACTGTTGCTGGCTTCCTGGAACAGGTGTTTGGTGCTGATGTGTGAGTACCCATGGAGATAGGCACAAAATAGTCCAGGTAATATTGTCATAGTTGGCTATGGATAAATGCAGACATGCAGCAGTAGGTATAGAGCATTGGTTTAGATTTAGAACTGCTACAGGATCTGATGGTGGGCTGCTGAGGGGCAACAAGCAGAATTTGAAGTCAAGACTCGTAGAAGGCATCTACAACTGTGAGGTTTCATATGGCATTTTATTGTTCTATATGAATTCCCCCTGAATTTGGTGGGAAAGATAGGAACTGTGGCTTTCTCACCATTGAAGTGTACATTCCTAGTCAAAGGAGTTATGATCCATCCTATAAGCTAGCATTTTTATAAGCTAGCAAACAGGACAGAGGTTTCATAGGTACTTGACCCAATAAAGACTGTGATTTCCACAGAAAATTTTAGCTTTGAAATTAAGTATGGCATAATTGCCTGTTGTAAGCAATGAACAGAGAAAGGGTTATCAGGGCCAAACATGTTTGAATTAGTTAACACACACACACGTGTGCACATACATATACACACACTCACACACACTTAAACTCATATAGCTTTCTTAATACCTAGAAAAAAAAATCCAAAATTTGAGAATCTGTTTCCTGCTAAATGCGCTACTCCCAAACCAACCCCTTTAAATACTGTCTTTTTCAGATGCTCCCAAGCTCTAAAATTATCTTTCCTCTAGCATCATTGTAACACTTATTTTGAAATTCTGATTTCCAATAGAAAGCAAAGTCAGTTTCCTTTCTTCCTTCTCTCCTGACTGCTCTCCTGCTGTCACTTCCTGGTCATTCCTCTGACTCATCGACCATGTGCAGCTTGTGTGCCTTTATTTGGGGGAAATTTCTTCCTCTCTAGGAATGGCCAGAGTCCTCTGCCCCTGTCTTCTGACCTTGTTATGTACTGTGTGGTCCTCTCTTCAGCGATAAAGTAGAAAGATGAAGAGTCTCCTGGAAAGTGTAGCTCTTCTGCCATCTTGAAAATTTTCCAGCTTATCTGACTAGTTAAAGTCTAGCCTGCTTTTCATAACTTTTTTTTTTTTTTTTTTTGGTACTGGGGTTTGAACCCAGGAGCACTTAACCACTGAAGTACATCCCCAGCCCTTTTATTTGATATTCTATTTTGAACAGTTACTGAAGTTGACTTTGAACTTGGGATTCTCATGCCTCAGCCTTCTCAGCCAGAGGGATAACAGGCATGTGCCACCATGTCAGGCTACTTTACATAACTTGTATAAGTCATCAGCTGCTGGCCACTACTTTAAAGAGGTCAGCAAGTATTTGAACAGTAAAGGAAATTGGGTATTCCACTACACCTGGGCAAGGGAAACTCAAGGTTCTTCAAACCTCAAGCAAACTGTCAAAAATGTGCCTCAGGACAACACATTTTCAAAGGCAGAACATGCTCTCAATGGAGAGTTGGATTTAAAAATTCTATAGCATTGAATTTGTGCCTAATGATAGAGCTGTTGATGTTATATAAGATTTTTATCTAAAGGTTACCTTTTTATGTTAAAATAAAGAGGTAAGTTATTAAATCTTATTAAAAACCTGAATCTTTAGTGATAGAAATGAAACTCTTATATTTCATGATTCAAAGATAGTAAACTAGTTCCTCTCTGTTAGGGACTTTCCTCTAACAACTACACATTTAGTGCATCTGCTTTGTAAACATTCCTGTACCTCCATTTGCCCCCAGACTCCCATTCCCATTGCTCCCAATTTATCCTTCCCCCAACAAAAATTTAAGAGTCTGTGTTACACATTACCTAATCAGCAGTATTTTAAGATGATTTACAGAGGGCTTAAGATAAAACTGCATTTTTCAAACTGCATGACTGGAAACTCCCTTGAGCTTTAATTTAAAGTTCCAGTTTCCTGAAATCTCATTGACATAAAACATCCAGTACTTCAGGTTTTTTTTTTTTTTGCGGGGGTTGGAGGGAGTGATATTTAATAGGCACATAAGGCTGCTGCTAGTCAATAAACAGTTTTCATATAAACAATAGTGTATGGACCCCCCTTCCTTTTTAGGACAGATATTCTGTTTGATGAGAGTGTGGGGATCTGTTGACAATTGGTAATCCAACAAGAAGTGCACAGGCTACTTTAAACAGATAGTGTCTGTTGCTTTGACATGCAACAGTGAGTGCAGCATAAATAAATAATTTCATTCCTCACATTCATACTTGAATTTACCAGGAAAGATTATTGGGGTGAATTCAACATTATGAAAACTTTTGTGATTGTACACTAATGGGAGATCTGGGTGCTTTTTGGCAGTGAACTGGCAAACTTGCTGAAACCTTTGTAAATATTGTCTGGTTCTTGAACAATGCACACATGGATTTTATTTATGATGCTTTTCAAGAACCCTGAACTTGGGATCAGCTGGTTATAGTGTAAAAAGCAATAGTAGACCACCCAGCATGATTCAAGAAATAAATCAAATCTTAGAAATGTATGACATATACACATCATATATTGCTACCATTGAAGTATACACACATTATTAGGTTTTAATGGCACCAAGATATTCTAAGGAAATAGCTTTGATTCATGTTGCATATTTAAATTCAAAACATCTTTCTGATGGTAGTACAAGTATTTCTATGTAGAGAAAGTATTTAAATTACTATATTTCTTCCATAGGAAAAAAATTAAATTATTGGAAAAATTGTTGAGAAATTTAAAAAGCAATTCTCCTGCTTATCCCAAACTTCAGGAAACCTTATACTGGAATAATCCAGAGAAAATTGTACTTTCATTATCCTGGGAAATATAAAGAAAATGTGAAGACAGTGTTGGGTAAAAATTATACCCTTCCATTGCATTGCATTGCATCACCTAAGGATGATATTTATAAACTAGATAAAATTATTTCTGTAGGTGAGTTTTCCATATTCTAAATTTTAATGCAAAATAAATGAAAAGAAAATATCACTTTTAATTGTTGAATGGTAGAAATATCATCTAAGCGAAATTATGCCTCCAATCTAGCTTGTATTATTGCTAGGTAAATATTATTAAAATCAAACAATTTCTATAGATTTCTGTTACAATAATTCTTTAAAATATATAATAGCTTCTCTTCACCAATAGACAAAGTAACTAACCTTATTTCTTGGTGTCTAAGTATCTGATCTCCACCTTTAGGAGCAGTAGATTCAGGAGATAGTAGAGCCTTCTTAGATCTCAGACAGGTGAAAGCTTGTGTGGTGCCATAGGGTCTTAAGCAATTAATCATCAGTTACAGTAAGAATCATCCAAATCCATGTACTTTAGAGATCATTGGGTCCAAGCCCATAAAAATGAGTCACTTAGAGCACTACTGCTCAAACATGATTGTGTACACAAATCACCTGGGAATTGAGCTAAAATTTTGGTTCTGATTCAATACATCTAGAATGTTTATTGTGTATATGCACATCTCATAAGCTCCCAGGTGATGCCTTGTCTGCAGTCCACACATGGGGCAAGTGTTTTTAGTAGCCAGGACTTAGTGGATGTTTGACCAAGGTAGACAAGACAGAGATTAATAGCACACAAGAGTAGGTTCTCTAGAAAGGTAAAAAGAGGAATGAGACAGAAAGCCAAACACTTGCACTGCTAATTAAAAAACAAAACAAAACAAAACAAAAAAAACAATATCTTTTCATTTTATGCTTCACTTCCTTTGAAGATCAATGCATGTTCTTCCCTTTTCCTTTCTTGGTCGGCCTTTGCCCTTTCTTCTTGCCCTCACAAAACTGGATATTTTTCTGCTCAGTATGCTGTAACATTTCCAATTTTGAGGGATCTCTAATCCTGTAATACTCTGTTAAATACTTTATGTCATCATGTGGCTAATAAATGAAAGTTAGGTATACAAAGTGAAGAGTGTTATATTCTGTGCAAGAAATTTAAGCACAGGACTGATCACAATCACTGAGAAAGGGAACCTAGAATTAGATAACCAGAGGGCACATCCATACTTAAAGCGTACTTCAAATTTCCCATGACAAATATTTTCAATGTTATTTACTATGAATGAGTATATGCCTATTGAATTTTAAACTGAATACTCCTTTCAGTTATGGACAATATAAAATATTTGTGTATCGTCTTTACTCTTTCCACCCTCCCAGATTGCCCAATACACATAATAGTCCTTCCTGGGGACTAGCCCAAATGGTCTCTTAAAGTTCCTATGACCATAATGATTGCACTTCAAAGCCTGCGTTGTTGTTTCATCTCTTTATGCTGCTTTTTATCAATTTCCAAGATAGTTAAAGCTGAAAGACGAAAATACTTCAAACAAAAAGCAATTATTTAAAAAGAATTACCAAATAATTGAAGCCGATCAGTGTTCACACTGTTGGAACTTTCATCCTTTCCTACCAGACCTTGAAGTCTGTCAGATTTTGCTGAGACATTCATATTAGTGAACATCTGGATCATGTCATAGTTGGGTCTGATTTTTGCCTAACAGCTTCTTTGTGGATTTGCCTCCCACAACACATATGGTTTATTTCTTGTGTTTATCCTTTGCTTGGCAGGGTTTTGAGGTGTCATGTCTCTTTTCATCTTTACTTTTTAAAGGGAATGGTTTTGCATAAATTATTGTCTTTCTAGGTGTGAATTATGATAGTGCTCTTTTTCATGGTTGTTTAGAGACTATGAATAAATGCCTGCTCTTACATTTTCTTCTTGTGAATTATATCTTATTACAAGATATATAATTTATTCTTTATTTTATATTATTTCAAGTTTGTTTCTACTTTCGAAAACTTTTCCTTATCATTTACTATTGCTTAGAGTATGTCTTAACTTTTCCACAAAGGTGCACTTAATATAATATAGTTTTTATTTAGCCTATATAAAATAATTATTTTTATTTTTGCAAGATAGTTTATTAAATAATTTTAGAAAAATGCCTTCATTTTATGCTTGAAAATACTAACTTCAAAAATTGTGTAATAAATATACAAATTATTTCTTAGTATGAGCCAACTGACTAATTTACTTTTTACAGTACATCCCTGAAAGTGATGATGGCAGATACAGCCCCAAAATTAAGAATTAAAAAATAGTATAGTTGGAAACTAGCATATAACTGTTGGTATCTTGATTTAATGGAATTTTGACAGGAAAGGTACAGAGTCAAACATATACTTTTTAAATTTTTAATTGGAATTCTTGCAGAATTTCTTTTTAAAAGTTTAAAAGGCAAAAAGTAGACAAATGTTCAACTGAGTGGCAGGGGTAAGGAAAATTAGTGTTATTGTTATGCTTATTACTTTAGAATGGAAAGAGGGAGGAATTACAGGTATAAGAGACTGAGAAACTACATGTCTAGTGAGTGTGGCAATAGATGTAATCAATAGCATTTTCTCTGGAAACTAGGAGGGGCATCTTTTTATCAGGGGTGAATATAGATTAGCATTATCAGTAAGTAACTCTATGGATTAGTTCTTTGTCATTTCTTTTTACACATGAAGAACTGAAAATCCACTTTATAAGTGGGAGAACTTAGGCCAAGGAGTATTAAAAACACAAATGCCCAAAGACATTACCAACTAAAGAGGGAGAGCTGCCATCACATTCGGATTGCTGGCCTCTAGAGCCCCTCTCTCAACTGCTCTGCTGATTTGCACTTGGTATTTATTTCCCCAGTCTGGGTGAGGGAGGCACTCTACTTGTTTCAGCCAGCTTTTTTTGCTGCTGTGACAAAAAGACTCAACCACAACAACTGTAGAGAGGGAAAAGTTTATTTGGGGGCTCATGGTTTCAGAGGTTTCAGTCCATACACAGCCAGCTTCATTCCTCAGGGCTCATGGTGAGGCAGAACATCATGACACAAGAGTGTGGCCTAGTGAAGAGGCTCACATGAGATTAGAAAGCAGAATGAGACTCCACTGGCCAGATACTCAATATACATTCCCTAAAAGCATGTCAGCAATGCCCCACCTCCTCCAGCCACACCGTACCCGTCCTCAGTTACCACTCAGTTAATCCCATAAGAGGATTCATTCACTGATTGGGTTAAGGCTCTCATAACTCAATCATTTCTCCTCTAAACCATCTTGCGTTGTTTCACACATGAGCTTCTGGGGGACATCTCACATCTAAACCATAACATCCATCTTCTTAAGTCAACTAAAAGTATGCCCTCTCTTATCTTTCAAAACTCTTCAATATTCCTTACCTCTTTTTCCATACAGCATGGTCTCCTAAATTACATTTATGATAACCATTTGCCTTTTTAGGAAGACAGATAATAAATAATCACAATATGGCTAGAACTTTATTTCTGCCATTTTTGTTATGTGAATTCAGCAGTTATTTATTTAACCACATTCTACCTAAATTTTTTTAACTGATAAAAATAAGAGTTTTGAGGCTTTTTAAATGATAAAGTATAAAAGTAAATCACTTAGTAAACAGTATGCTGTTCCCACTTCATATTACCACTACTTTTAGCAGTACCACTATTACTACCACAACCATTACTATATTTTATTATGACATAATGCTAAAGTTTGTGTTTCTCTCTCTTCAGAAAGTTGTGAGTTACTTGGACACTAAAATGAACTCTTCTTTGAATGTAATTCTGGAAACTTAGGATATGCTCAACACATGTAAACATTAATGGTCTGAGGCCTGGAGGCCTGCTTCTAAACACTAAACTCTACCCCTCTGCATCTGGTGATACTTACTCTTTTTGTTTCTATGTAGGAATAAAACATTCTTAGTCTCTAAAATTGCTTCTGTGGATCCTAGTCATAGTGACTTTTGTCCATCTTGCTCCACCCTATAGTAGTGTCATATTAAGGATGGGGGAAAACAGGGGGGGAGGGTTTGATGATGGGAAATAGGAAGGGGGAAATGGAAGATAAAGAATTTATGGGTAGGAAATTCAGGTTATTGATTTCCCTCAAGGAGAAAAATAAAAATATAATTAAGAAAGAATATTATGTGCATTTTTATGGGCATTTCAAAGAATACGAATGGCCACATTTTAAACAGAGTAGAGAATAAAAAATACATGGTGTCCATTTCATTCATCTTAAACTGTACATAGGTTATATCATGTACATATATATATATATCCTGTATTTTATGTATGATATATTTCATAATGCATCATAGAGCTTGAGATCATCATTTGAACTAGAATAGTTCAAAACAAAAATGTGTCCAACTTATTACCATTCTGTCTGATAACAACAGACAGATTGGAGAAATAGGTCAATTAACAATAGAACAAGATATTACATAGGTCACTGATGAGGCAGTTGAATTTTACGGGACAGTTTGCTCCCTGGAATGAAATAGGTGCTAGAACTTTCAAAATGAAAATAATTAGTGTAACTAGTCTATCATTTTAGTAAGGATAAGAAAGGAAAAATAATAGGATGGCAAGATCTTCCAAAAACAAATTTCTTTCTGGTTTTTCTTTTCTTTTAAAGTTGTGATTTTTAGCTCAAAGTTTTTTAAATTATGGTCATGGGGCAGCAAGGAAGATTTTTCTCATTGAAGAGTATTCCTCCACAGAAATGTTCTGTTTGTAACAACGTGGAAACATCTTTTAGGGCATACTTTGTTGAAGCAATTTTTAAGAGATACTGTAATTAAATACTACACAGTTGAATGTTATCTAGTAGTGCACAATAATGCATTAGGAAATGAAAGAGACATTCACATGAAATTGAAATTCCTAATATATTTTTAATACTAAATTTTGGAATTTGAGATAATCTTAGAAATATTTCATATGTCCTAATAAATAGTAAGAACAACCTGCTTTCTGAGATATCATTTTTTAAAAATTTTATTTATTTATTTAAATGCATTTCAAGTCATAATACATATATAGAGCTCAATTTTCCATCTCTTTGGTTGCAAACAAGATAGAGATGTCATTTTTGATTGGGAGTTGACCCAAACTTGGTGTTTAACTCCAAGGGAAGTCATTGCTCCTGATTTCACTTCTACTGGGCTAGTCTGTTGATCAAGGACCACCCTGCCAGAAGGTGCGACTAAGGAACTTCACAACCCAGTGGTAGACTGGAGAACTTGGAATTTCAACAAAATGTTCTCTGTACATTTTAGAATTTCAAAAACTTTGTATAATCCATTAGTGAATAAATTATAAATTTAATCATGCACTAAAAAATTATTTCACAAGTTACATATATTGGGATTGAATGGATATACATGGGAAGATTCTAATTACTGGTTCTGAAGAATGAGAACTTATATAGGATTTCCTTCTGGAATCTATGGATGTAGATATTGATATTTGCAATATCCTCGCAAGCAGCATCAATGACAAGCATTTTTATAGTTGCTGTAGCCACATACTTAGTATTGAATGCTAACAATTTTTTTTTTTGGTACCGAAGATTGAACTCAGGGACACTCGACCACTGAACCATATCCCCAGCCCTATTTTGTGTTTTATGTAGAAACAGGGTCTCACTGAGTTGCTTAGCACTTTGCCATTGCTGAGCCTGGCTTTGAACTCATGATTCTCCTGTCTCAGCCTCCCTAAGTGCTGGTATTACAAGCTTGAATGCTAACAATTTTTAAAGTTTGTTTATGAAATGTTGTCTTTGATATGTTAAGCTTTTGTGAAATGTTATGTTTCTCACAAAAGTAGTATTACAAATTATTTTTAAAATAGACACATTTTTAACAAAATTATTTACAAAAGTAAATGCCAAATATGCAATTTAAATTAGTTTTTTTCTTAGATACCTATTCTTTTGCCTATTTTTTTATCAATGTAAACTTTTTTTTGGTTACTTTGAAACAGTTTAAGAAAGACACAGAAAAAGATTATCTTTCTTTGATTTTTCTAGAGCAAATAAATTACAGACACCAATTAAAGCATTTTATTACTGGACATGACCAACTTTTCATTGGTTCTTTCATTTTCTTTATTGTTGCCAAGTGCTCACATCAATAAATTATTTCCTTAAATGTTCTTTGTGTTTGGGTGATCTAAACTAAAATATTTTTATTGTAGTGGTAGTTTATTAAAATCTGTGATACAGTATAGTGATGAAATGTTCTGTTCTGATTGGATCAAGTGAGATCAAATAACAAGATTGTAATTTCAGTTTTTTAAACTTGCTAAATGTAGCCAGAAACAATGGGGCAAGCATGTAACCTCAATGACTTGGGAGGCTGAGACAGGAGGATTATAAATTCAAAGTCAGCTTCAGCAACTGGCTGAATTTGTAAGAATTCAGTATACTCATTGGCAGTACATTTCTCCACATAAATACAGGATTTTTTTCTGATGCTATATAATACTCATTAGATAATAATTTAGCCCATTTTCTAAACCAAATAAATCATAAGCTGTTTCAACTAACATGCAACTATGGTCAATAATAATGCAAAGAAGAAAATGAGCAATGTTTCTGAAATTGGTACAGGGTAGCAATGCCAATGCGATATATGGATGTACCCTCATCAGTCAGGAGAATTATTGAAAGGCATAGACACCTAGACTTAAACTCATTGGTACATATTTATCAGCAATTAAAAACACTGCATGATTAGAACTAAAGTATTTGAGACCTAGTAAAACTGTTACTCTTATTTGAAATGCAAGGAAGAAAACCCCCAGAAAATCCAAGTGCATTAAAAAAGAATGAAACCTAAAGTGGAAAAAAAATGTTTGATTTTAGACACAAACTCTGCCTAAAGAGCTTAAACCTCTCTGGAATTAGCTATAAACCAAATAAACAAAGCATTAAGAACTGGGCTACACAAATGGCATGGATTTAAAAAATGTATTTACTTGAGGTCTAATGCTCCAGCAAGATATACAAAGAGAAGATGGAAGTTGAGACTTCAAAAATACCCAAGTTGTGATAACTTGAACACATTTATGATAACTTTTTCTTAGGCACTATATAAACATACATTGTATCTACAAGTATATTGTTTAGATTAAGAGAAATAAAATACATTCCTTTGTTATATGAGAAAATACTTGACAGTTTAATGTAATAGTGGTGTAGTTGACAGAATCAAGAGAAAGCTAGGCCTCATCTCTTTTGTTTGCACTGAAAAAAAATAGAAAACCCTGCCAGTCAACTGTGTGTGCTAGTCTCACCTGTAGTATTGCTTAGCCACAAGTTACTCCATCTATGGATCCTTTGAATAAATACCTGCTTCATAGTTTAATACTATTTTGCAGAAGCCTTGTTGCTAACTGGCAAGGTGATGTTGGAACCATAGGATGAGTAGTCTAACACTAGATGAATGAGGTAGGTGAAATATATCAGAAGTTTCTGTTTGAACTGTGTTTAAGCACAGAGGGGTCAACAGGCAAGCCAGCATCTCTAAAGCATTCATCTGTGTTATTCCAAACTCTAGCTAAGCGTGGTGAGTTGAACTAGAGAAAAAAATGCTGCAGAAAGACTAAATGGAAAGTGGCTGAGAGAACACAGCCCAGTATTATGGCTCCAGCTGAGCAAAGATTAGTGAGGTCAATATTAAGAGGGACGATAGAGTGTGGGTGGGGTAGGAGGTAGCATGTATGACATATGATACCAGCTTCCTGGGATGAAAATATGGACTACAAGTAAAAGGTGATAAATCACAATCCGGGAAAAAAATAAATGAGTGCATTATTTTGACTCAGAGTAGTGGTATGTGTTACTTTTCTTTTTGAATCCTGTGCTCTATTTATTTAGAATATTAACTCTTAGATTTTTTTTAAAGCACTTTTCACACTTTTCCTCCATTCTGATTTCTCTACCCAGACTGCCCTTCTCTCTCTTTCTCCATCTAGGCAAATCTGACTGATGTCTCAATTCACAGCTTAGATGTCACCTTTTGTCCGCAGTGTGCTCCTTGATCTCTCTTCCCACACTAATTCTTCCCTCCTCTTTTAACTCACAGCATGCTTATCATGAATATCAAGTTGATGCCTACCACCTTGTAACATGGTTCTTTCCAACAATGATGCACTGAGGTCCTTCCCATATTCGCCATCATCTAGGCTCTGGGGCAGAACTGAGTTGGAGACAAACTGTTCTCAAGTCTGGAAAGGGATTGGAGATGTCAACAAGAAAATCACACTGTGATAAGTGAGTCAATAAAAGGTACATACAAGGCACAGATTTAGCACAGAGAAGGTGATTAGTGTGTTCTATAGACGGGCAGATCAGAGTAGGCTTACCAGACATCATGGCGATAATTCACGTCACTGCTTCCTTACACTCACAGTGAGCTCTTGGAAGATAGGGGTCCTGTCTCATGTAGCACCCTCATCACCTAACAGGCCACCAGTGCCAAACTGATAGTCAAGCTCTCAGTGACACTTAAGCAGGTTGGAATCTGGTTCTAAAGGGCAAAGTGTCTATAAGTCCATTTTCTTTATACTCAAATTCATCTTTTTTTTTGTACCATTTAATTTGATTTGGTACCTTTCCTCTGCCTGTGATGTGCTTGCATGTTTGAAACGCTATTTTCTTTGGTTAGGTTGATTATGAAAATGGCCTTGCTATATGAATCACATTTTTGCAGCTTCTTTCTTTATTTCATTTGGGGATCCTCTTAATCTACTAACTTAAAAATATATATTTCTTTAATTAACTAGTATAGGAAAATTGTTAGCAATCGAACAAATTTTGCAAACATTGTGCAACATAATGTTTTCTTCTTTATGGAAACATGTATTTTGTAAAAATTGACATTGATTTTAAATAATTATTATAGACAAATTTAAAATGAAAAGCATGGTGTCTTTGGCATTAGGCCATTTTACATGTTATTACACAAAAAGGTGATATTAAATCCTACTTATTAGTGAGTGTGCCTCGGAAGTCATGAAACCTAATAGATATCAACTAAATGGAAATTGTGTTAAAAATGAATTTCTAAGACAAATATATCCAAATGTTATACTGATTCCTTACATATTAATAAAATGCTTGCCCATGACTTTCAGGATAGGCAATGTCAATAACAATCACCTGCCATCTTTATAGATGTGGAATGAAACCAAACTGATGGTGGTAATGACACATTATGGAATTTCATCCCCATATTTTTCTTTTAAGCATGACATCAAAAAGAACAATAGTTAATTTAAAGGTCATAAAAGTTCACATCATCATCATAAATATAGAATCTAGTTTACAGATGACTACAATGAAGAAATCTGTTAGCTAATTATGTAGCAACCTGACTCTGGTTTTCAAAATTTCCTAAGCTTATGTTCCTTAACACCATATGTTACAGGGAACAGTAAAGACATCTGAATTCAAATATTTTGAAGAAATGTGTATTTAGCAACTGAATACATGCTAAAAGGAATAATTTACAGCAGCAGTTTCATTACATTTTTTTTCTCTCCAGTTTTCTAGTTCCCATCTGAAATGCAATGATAAATACAGATATGGAACATATTTACTACCTGGCAAAAAGCATGCTTGCTGAATGGGCACACACCTTCTGCCCTTAAATAGTACATAAACCACCTTGTCACCTGTTTTGGAAAATCTTGCATTTTAGGGTGATGTTCAACACATTGAAATGGACTAGCTATAGCAAGTTGTATTTTACACTGTTCTTCCTCTTTGAAATTATTTACATCACTTTTGCCTAATGTGTAGGTAGCAAAAATATTAAACACATACCATTAAAAATCACTAAATAATACATAAAAAGAAGCAATAAATGTGCATTTACATGCATTTACACTTTACATTTTATTTCAATGGGGCCTTAATTTCTCTACTGTGATGCATCTTTTTTATACTGTTAAGATTGCTGTTATAATTTCCCTAAGGTCACATGAATCTCTTAACCAAGTTTCATCTCTGATGATACATGCATATGCCAGTCTATTAAAATGGAATTATTAAATGGGACTTTAATTCTATTTCGTGCAAACTGCCCCTTCTCAATACACATCGGCAGAAAATGATGACTGTAATAAGAGTTAATTGTCTTCAAGTTATATCTATAATTTTATTCAAAAATTTAGACCTGATGGTTTATAGTCATGCCAGTAGATTTTTTTTCATTTGATGCTTTTAATTGAAGTCTAGACTTTTTTCTATTGATATTTCATAATGTTAACCAGAATGCATTCAGATTTTGGAAGGCATCCATGAAGTTACCATACAATATCCATCCCTTCAAATCCTTTATTTTTAAACACTAAGAAGAAATAAGATACTTCTGTTATTGTGAATAAATTTGTTTCAGCTGCAAATTTAGAACAAAATGCTACAACTGAATTATAGTACTATTAAGATACTGTACCAAAAAAATGACCTATTTTTGAAGCACTCTTTGTTCCTTGACTTATATTTCAAACACTGTTTTCTGTACAGGAGTGTTTTCTTCAAACAGTTTAACAATCGAGCTTCCATTTGAGGATGCACATCCAGAAGCATCACCATATTAGTCAATGGAGCCTAAAATCGGATGTAGAATACTTTTAGGCTTTTCTTTGAACAAGTATCAACTAATTTTTATCCAAACAATCATTAAAACTGCAACATGAACTTCCATCTGGGAAATATTTCAGCTGATGGGGAGTAACAATGCATTGCAGTCTGAGGTGAGAAATTAGTGCTGTTAATTAGAATCCCACGACAACTGGAGTTAAAACTTCAATGTCACTTCACTAATTAGCAATAAGATGTTTTCTTTGTGTTTTTGTGCATGACAAGGACCTAGGGATAAATTCCTGGAAAGGGGAGTGAGATGCTAAAAGAACAGTATTATGAGAGTTTAGGCATCTTGAAGTCCATGATTCTCAAGGAATCCTCTTGGGACAACAAAGCAGGCAAATCCTTAATTAAAATTGTTTACCTTATTTTGTGAGTTTTTACAGGAAACAAAGTGTTTCACATTTTTAAAGTATGGGTTGTATCCTGGAAAATAGTTACAGTCATTCCCATTGACCTGAGAAGAATGATGTGTTCTTCATACAGAGAATAGTATTAAAAAAAATGAGATAAGAGACAGCTGATTTAGACCAAAATGGTTGGGAATTTCTCTTTAGAAAGTTATTCTCAATAGTATTGATCTTTCTTTTCACAAATCATTAAGTGGCTGATATAATTCCTAGTGAAATCATGAGAGACACTTTATGTCTAAAATATCATGCTGAGATTCAAGCACAGAATTAAGAGAATTTTCTATTAACACTATATTAAGAAAAAGCTTGTTTTCATGAGCTGTACAGTTCATTTTCTCCTCATTGATACTTTAGATATAATTAAATGCATTTAACAAATCAAGTTGTTTTTTCCCTTCATTTTGGCTGGTTAAATGCTCTTTTTTTGTAGAACATTATGCAAGTTATAGTTAATTTAAATAATACTTTAAAAAGAGGAGGTGTCAATAGCTTCCATTTGTTTGATTTTCTCTGAGAAATAAGGCATAATTTACATTCTGTTTTGGAGATTACCAGTTAATGATATATATTTTTCTAGAGTAACATCAGCTATCCCTCCTACAAAACTGAAAACAAAATGTTTAAAAAAAAAAGCAGCACACATTGGAATTTTTAAAACAAACTATATAGCATAATAATTGTAAGACAAAAACCTACTCTAGCTTAGAAAACAGCTAATTTTTACTGCATATTTGTCATGGTACATTTAAATTATAGTTTTAATAAAATACATCTTTAGATCAAAGCTGAAAGAAGACATCAGTAGTAGATCAGTGTATTCCATTTTTCTTCTGGATGATGGATGGCTTATGTTTTTTATATTTCCACAGAACATTTCATTCAGTATCATTTTACTTATTTCACCCCTCCAGTACATACAAACATGAGTGCTGGTAGACAAAAAGTATCCTTGAATCCAACCACATTTTGGAATATTCATCAGCTTAGTAAATCCATGCAGTTTATTTTAAACTCTTAGTTCAATAAAATGGCTTTGCTGATGCAGTTTTTCTCCTTTAGATGGCAATATGGCAAATGACATTTTTATTTCTCAGGCAAGGAAGAAAGCGAAACCTGTACAATGAAATCTCATAGGAAACATAAAGTCTGCTAAAGTGAACATCTGTGCTCACCTGTGATCTCTATTAGGTGTTGGTATTAGGAAGAAAGCCTGTTAGGAAAGTTATTCATGGACTTAATTTATAATTGGTGGAACTCAGTTGAATTTCCCACCATTGTAAACATCCACATAATGCCATGAAAAAAGTTCATGTATATTGCATTTTTTTCCAGTTATTGTCTAGGCAAGTTTCTACTGAGGTTTCTAGAGGTAATGCAGCTCAGACACTCCTGGGTGCCCTCTCAAATTCGTGGGTCCTCCTGTTTCTACCTTTCTTATTTTCTTGTAAGTGCTTCCATTTATTACTGTTCCCTTGAGTATGACCTGGCCTTTGCCGACGTTGTTTTCGGTCTCTTTTCCAAACTTGTTCACAGAATTCATCCATTGTGTTCAGGTTGGGGTGGTTGATGAGCTGCATGAAGTCTCTGTACCAGACCTTCTGGCTAGGCGTCATACTGTGGGACATTTCTTTGGTCTTGGAGCCATCTCCATCATCATCCTTATGAAGAAGTTCTTCCAGATGCTCTGTGTCAATGACTTCCAGGGACACTTTAAGAAGAGTTTGCATGAATCCGTGTTCCACAGCATGACACAAATAATTTCCAGAATCCTTCTTCTGTAGACTACGTAGCAGAAGTCCTTGTTCTGTCCTGATGATATGATCATCCACTCTGATCTAGGGGTACAGGGCAGAGGAGTACAATAGAATAATTACATATGTATAAGAAATATAAGATCTAAAACTGTGCCAGTAAAAGTTTACATTGTTTGTTGAGACATATTTTAGCATTTAACAAAATTTCAAATTTAAGAAAAATGATCGGGTTCTCCCATCAGGGAAAAGAGTTATTATACCCACCAATTGTTTTTAAGATGCTTTATGCCAATGTTGAGTAGGCAGAATAAATAAATTTGAGATTTCAAGTTTAGTAAATATTTATTCAATTCACAAGGTCTTGGCTGTGAAGTAAATTGGAGGATATGCTATTGAATATAATCTAACCTCACTTCTATTTTGAACACAATTTACAATAGAGATCTCAAAAAGCCTAACCTGGCAATGCATAAGCTTAACTGACATCTGCAAAATGTAATTCTATAGTTTGAAGTCTGCTTAAAGTGTCAATGAGAAAACAAGACTATTTTTACCTTTATATATTCATATTGTGTTTGTAAACATATTTGGACATAATAAGGTTTACAAATCAACTAAAGAGCCTAGTTCTCTCTTTTTAATGCTTTTAAAGCATTTTAAAGGTCCAGAATATTCATTGAGATTTTTGGTATACATTCTTTACTTTCATAAAGGAAAAAAATTGGTCTATTGAGGAAGATCTGCTTGAGGAGACCTCAGATCTTTTGTCATAAATCTACTTCTCCCTTCTCCCAACTTTGAAGAGAAAGTTGTGGAGATAGGAAAACATGTTGGGATAGCAGAATTAATTGAAGAAAAGTTGAAATTAGTAGGAAGACATGATTTTTTTGATGAACAAATATGAATAACATAATTGCTTTGTAGATAACCACAGTAAAGAAATAAGGAGACTTGAAATTATATCCCAGAATTGTTTATGGGGCAGAAACACCCACCAGGTCATATTTGTTTCACCAACTTCTAGTATAAAGCCTATCATATAATCAGCCTACAAGAATACTTAATGAATGAGCTATTTATCAGTTAAGAAAAGGATAAGGTATGCAGAGGTGTAATTTTTCTTGTCAAGTAAAAAATTCTGGGGTCACTTGACAGTATGTGTGAGATAGAAATAATTAAGTTGATTGTGTCCTTGTACCTCTTCTTTTCGCTCTTCATTTCGTCTTTGGAATTGCCAGTAGACCAGTGCTCGCTGTGATTTTGGACTGCATTCCAGAAATGTGCTACTATTTTCTACTCCATAAATGATTCTCTCTTCAAGGCTGTGGACATGATGATTATCTGGCCAGTGAAAAGAAAATGAAATGGGACAATGTTAGAGAAGTAATCTAAACTTTCCAAGACATTTATCTGGAAATTCAGAAGATAAATTGTTGTTATGTTGGAAGCTGTTTTCAGATTGATTCAGTATGGCAGAAATATCAAGGCTGTAAGGGTTTCAGAATCCAAATGCTTACCTAAATAGACTAATCATATTGTTATGGGTTATACAGAGCATATGCAGAGATTTGTCTACCTGCAAATAACATATCAGCAAAACCAGTATAACTAAATATCTTTATATGACATGATAATACTCTTTAAGAAATTATTTTCACTATGAAAGTCTTCTCTCCTAAATGGACTCAGTTTGTACTGAAATATCATCTAGCAGAAAAATTACTGAACTGGGCTTTTGGAAAGAAAAATCTGTTTTCAGAAATTATTTTTGCCTCTTTATGTTTGCTTTGCATCTGTAAAATTGAATTCAGCAACCAATAATATTTATCTAATATTGTCAGAAGGTAGAAATCAGGAAGTTTATACTCCCCACCAATAAACTTTAAATAATCCACAATTTTGTCCTGGAGATCAATTGGTGTGAAATGTTTGGGATGGCTCAGAAGAAAGATGCATAATTACAGTGCAATGTGGTTTCAATTGTCCTTATTTTAAAATGACACATCTTTTATTACTTTCAAGAATTAGGCTATGGAATATGGCAAGAGTATGTAATAAAATGCAGCAATATGGAAACCTGTTTCCTGATTAAGTTTCTATTATTTTACCCTTTGTGTAACCTCTTTCAATGTGGTAACTGAAACATAGCTCAGATCAAAAGTACGACACAGAGAATCTAGGTAAAACTCATTTAGAGAACAAAACTCCATATTATCTTATATGATCCTGTTTCCATTATGACATCCTGTACAATCTGGAATTCATTAAATTAATTTAGAAAATAATAAATGTATTTTCACATCCAGGAAGGTTGACAGTGTAGACAGATGAAAAACTTTTGCTCTCTACTTCAAACCCAGCTAGGTTTTTAAATTAAAAATTATTCCCTTCCCCCTTCTTTGGCTTCACTTTGACAGTTTTACTCTTGTCATAACCAGCTGAGTACTTTTGTCTGTCATAACTGATATGGCTTGCTTTCACTAGATTTCAGGATTTCCCAAGCCCTTCTTCTATCCAGTCCCTGTGTATGGCCTATGTTCCTTGTCTTCTGTCTCTCGCTGATGCAGTTGACCGTGTGCCTCCCTTTGCTGTCTCCAGGGACATCAGCCTCAGTGTCTGTTTCTTAATTTCCCTGGGTGTGAAACAAAACTCTTCGCATATTGGGAAGTATCTATCCCTTCTTATTGAAAAGATCCATCCCCTGGAAACAAGGCAGAATAAGAAATGACTCAAACGTAAAGAAACAACAATATTTAATTCCAAGTCACGCTTTTTTCCACATTGGAGTTGTATATCCTTGCGTGTAATTTCTACAATGACTATGGCATGCTATTTTTCCCTCTGAAATTATTAGTGCATCTCAAATTGAAGAAATATGGTACATGTTACTGTGCTAGTTTTACAAGACATCTGTTGCCTGAATAGAGGTGAATTGAACTGCTATGTCCAACAGGGGCTGGGAAATCTGTGGTTCAGGAATTATCACCAATAATGAGAATGCCTCGTCACTGAGGCCACTACTGTTTACACAGAATAGTTTCTTTCTTCAACTAATTTTTTTGCAGTGTAAACATGTTTGATCTAGAAATCTTTTTATTCTTAAGAGGAATCTTTCATTTAATCTCTGTGTGTGAATGAATCATAACATATTTGGCTTGATGATATACAGAACAAACAACAGACATAGGAAAATAACAAGTGAAAAGCCATTGTCTTCTCTCTTAACAGGATGCCCCTAGGAGTAAACTTATTTATTTCTTGCCCATTCTGTTTAAATTACTATCAAAATCTATCAAAGGCTAAGGTATAAATAAGTTATTGCTCTCAAACATAGAATTTTGTTCAAATTCCTCAATACATTAGTCATCATAGAGAAGAAGAGCAATGTGACCTCAATGGGGCAATTAATTTATTTTTTTGTTTTTGCAGTGCTGGGGATGGAACCCAGGCCCGGGCAAGTGCTCTACCATGGCACTACACCCTCAGCCCTGTGACTTACATAATATGAAAGAAAGTGCTTCACTATAAATAGGTGCAATATCTTCAAAATTACTGAGTTGTCTTCTTTTCAGTTAATCTATTCATTCTAGTTTGTTAACTTTTCTGATAGCCCTAGGAAGCCTGTTTGGTTTTTATTTGCTTTTCAAGACCTTTTCCAATGGCAGCAAACTTCTCTCAATGTACCAGAAAAAAAAATAGATAAAAATAAATCATCTTAATAGTACATACTTTCTTAAATTTAAAATAATTCATCTTATCTGCCACTTCTCTATAGTTTAATCTGATAGAAGATTATTTGTGGTTTAACAAAGGATTTATAGCAAGTTGTTTTTAGTTTAATGTAGCAATATTTTATGGCCTTTGAAAATCATGACATTCAGGTTCTCTCTCACCTTGATAACATAACTACAATTGGTTAATTTGGTTTATTGGCTTGGTGCCTCTAGTTAGTCTGCTTTGATAATTACTCTTGCCAATAACTTAAAGTCTCATTCTTGCTTAACTCAACCCTTTATTTCTCCCCTTTCTGCAAGCAAAAATAAAGAGAATCATCTTCTAGGTAGTAACCAGTGAAGCTGAATGTCCTCTCACAACAATGGATCATAGTCAGTACACAGACTTTATGTTTGCTAGGTTCTGCTGGCATCAGTCAAAATTATAAAAAATAAATTTCCATTGCATATTGTTGTTCTGTTAATTTTCTATGATAGAATGTTTTCATCAGCAGCAACTTCCAATTTAAGACCAGAACTTTCATTAAATGCGGCCTCAGCCCAACACTGGAGTATTTGAATGCACAGATATAACCGTTAGTAAATTGTAATCTATTAGTTTCCCTTCATTTGATAAGTTATAAACAGAAACACAAGAAATATTTTTAAAAATAATTATTATAAGGCATTCAAACATTTCCAATCTATTTTTTAACTCTTCTACCCTAACCAGTTGCACAAGCTTTTTACAAGGTAGAAAACACTAAATACCCTATAACAATGTGTTCTTCTCTCTCATTTTCTCTCTCTGCCTTTTCCCCTCCTCTATTTCTCCCAAAAGATTTATAAGCAAGAGAAATACTATAATTCTGATTATAGTATTAGATTTTTACTTTTTATTAGATTTTTTACTTTTTCTTTTTCTATCTGTTTGTTAAGGCTAACAGCTCTATATAGGAATGGCAGCATAGTGTAACTGTACTCTAAGTACTTTTCAGAGAAAGTATTGGCTTCATAGTTAACCAATACAAATGAAAATCCCAATAGATTGATTAAAGATTTCCTGAGTATATGAAATATTACATATTTAGATTAAGTGTAAGTTAATCTCTCTCTGGATTAAATCAGTTGACCTGGAAGCAGTTGATGTGGAACATGCTGTGTTAATGGATCATGGACTTTATTGAGTTATGTAGTGGTGTCCCTTGGCTTCTGTCAGGGGAGCCCATAGGCAACACTTTGAGGTTACTCACTGTATTTCTTTCACAGTACTGTTGAGTATGGTGTTTGTAGCATAGAGGTGCTTTGGGAGATCTTTTCTCTGGTCTAGTTTTTGGGAATCATTAAGATTCTCTAGATCAACTGATTTTGGAGGGCTACTGGGAATTGACTCAGGGACACTCAACCACTGAACCACATCCCCAACCCTATTTTGTATTTTATTTAAAGAAAGGGTCTCACTGAGTTGCTAAGCACCTCACCATTGCAGAGGCTGGCTTTCAATGTGTGATCCTCTTGTCTTAGCCTCCCAAGCAAATGGGATTACAGGCATGCACCACCACGCCTGACAATCAACTGATTTTTTAAAATTGAATTTTGTGATCATATTTGTAGTCTACATTGGCTGAAAATAAGACATTAGACAAGTTGATGTTGCACCCTTCCAACTTTGGTAAATATGTTCTCACTGTGTGACTGGTTTTGTTCTCTGTTGGTGTACCTGCTTTGTCTATGAGACACTGTCATTATCACTGTCTTTGATTTTTTGAATCAAACAATTGTAAACCATTTTAAATATATTAGGTTATTTAGAAATTATAGACAATGCATAGTTTTATAATATTTTAAATATCTTTTTGTTATGGTTAAAATATGTCTCCATAAAATATAAGAACAA
>CM053407.1:50492046-50584028 GCA_028644305.1 Xerus rutilus | reverse complement strand
GATCAAAAAATATAGTTCAATGCTTGTGCTCTTCAGTATTTCCTTTCTGCTAGATTTTCTTTCCCTTCAGTTGCATTTTTAAAAGATTATATTTTGGAAGACGTGTGCACTGCATGGGATATGCATTATCATATGATTTAGCTTGGTATTTGCAGGTTTAAAGTTGAAAATATGACTTACCATGGTGTTGCAAGTCTGAACAGTGAGTCAGTGGGTCTCCATTTCTTATATCTTGTCGTCTTGTGCGTCTAGAACAATTACATTTAAAATGTATTATTGTACTTCTACATTCCCCTCTTAGGAATTGTCATAAGAATGAAGGAGAATCAAAACCTATATCAAAGACTCCAGGAATTTATAGGAAGGGATGTATTTACATCCAAACAAAATTTTTAAAAAGTAGTTCAGTATACCTATAAAGAGTAGTCTCCAAGACCAGAGACTTCAAAATGGGAACAAGTATACAAATGTACTAACATAGTATTAGATATCTTTTGAACTACCTACAACAGAGAATTTATGGCTCTTTGCTACCAGGTATTAAGAACAATCAAATACCTAGAAGATGTAAGGGGGAAAACCTCACAAAATTTAGAATTGCAACCTTTTGTTTGGGAAAACAGAATGAAAGTTTTTCTGATCATTAATGTGGGAGTGAGGTTGAAAATTAAAGTTCACCTGAATGTTATCTTTTTCTTAATGCTTATATAAAATTCCTTAATTAGATATCTTTGCAATTTAAAAATTTTATTTTCGAAGTTAGTTTTTCTTGTTCAGTTATTTTGTTAACATTTAAAAACTGTTTCTTTAATTATCTTGCAAACCAATTTACCAGCAACATGAATAAAAGGAGAAAAGCAAGAATAAATGTAGAACTTAAGGGCAAGATCTCCTTTTTCCAAAGAAGTGAGAGAGGAGAGATGAACTGATCTCTAAGGGAAAAACCAAATTTGTTCATAAACATCAAAATTGATTTCTTATACATTCAGTGGCTCAAATTGCATTTTAGGTTCCGCGCAGTCTGGGCATCCTTTCTCTATACTTTGCTAATGGGTGGAAAGAAAGAGGGGCCTCTAGTTATTATAATAGAAAAAAGATGGAGAGTTTCAGGAAGAGTCTCAGTATGGGGAACAGCAATGGGGAACAGACTGAAAAGACTGGGTACACTTGACTGTTTTCTGCAGCTACTTTAATGGGTATTGTCTTGTGGCAAATTAGTTATCATTCCTAAAAAGAGCCTTCACAAAGGCCATTGAGAATTACAAATACGGAATTTGATACTGTATACATAAATTTAGAAGTCTAAAGTATTTATAGATTTCTATTTGTAGAATTAGTGAGACTATCAAACAGATGTTGCACATTTCAAATTTGGGCCAAGAGACCTTGTGAAACATGAACCACAAAGCATTTGGGAAGGCGTTTTTCACTGCCATTTAACCTTTTGAAAAATGCCATCACAAAGAATATATAAGTTGTAAGGCCTCTAAACATCCTTTTCAAAGACATGTAGTGTCAGACACATGAAATTGGATTAAGTAAAATCTGCAAGGCATAACAAAATGGTGTTAATGAGAATTCCTTCCATCCTGAAGTGTAAGTATAAAATAAACACTTCCAAATACATAATGCACAGGTTTTAGCTTATTATAGAGATGGTCATAATTTTCTTTTTATCCCCTTCCTTATTAAGAAAAGCTTAAAATTCAAATGGATCATTACTAAATTAAGTGATGTTATTC
The DNA here is from genome assembly GCA_028644305.1 of Xerus rutilus. Classification (NCBI taxonomy): domain Eukaryota; kingdom Metazoa; phylum Chordata; class Mammalia; order Rodentia; family Sciuridae; genus Xerus; species Xerus rutilus. The sequence continues at coordinate 50,582,286 of CM053407.1, read as the reverse complement.
ATTTTCACCTGGAAAGGAAACAATATTCATTTCTAGTTCAAACATGAATTCCACATTTTTTAACAGAAAAGTTCCCTGGAGCTAAATGTATTTTTTAAAAATCATTATAATTTAAAATAATTTAATATTATTACTATAAAGACATCATGTTTCTATTTATTTTAACTATCCCCGGTATGTTCTATCTGTATATATTATCTTCACCCTAAGCTTTTTAAATTTAAAATTCCAACAAAATTGATACATACATTAATGTAACACGAATATATCATCATCTCAATTTTGAATATTGAAGGCTTAAGAAACTTGTATTTTTTTATCTGGTCTGAGATATTACTATATTTGCTTATAGTGTTAACATGATACTGGGTTCTAATCCATATAATTATATGACAAATTTAGGTTGCAGATGATTGAACACTCAGTCAATGTTATCTAAAATTTGTAGTGAAAAAATTTAAGCAGCGTGAGGGCCTTTTCTTTCCTCTAACATTTTTTCCATGCATTTAAAATGATTCAAAGTTTGCAGAACATATCTCACTAGCTATGAAAAAAACATGTTCATAGCTTATTTGAAAACTTTACCTATAATTTAAAAATAAAACAAATTATATTGCTCCTAAAATGCAGCAGCTTGGTGACACTGGTTGCTGTCTTATGTTTCAATATGTTGATGTGCCCTCAATCATTGGGGCCATATTAACAAGCTGCTGTATATTACTTTCACCTATCATTGCTTGTTTCATAAGTGCTAGGTATCAATATAGAAAGGTAGCCATCAGTGAATTGCAGAGGATGTATTGAGATGACTGTTTTGTCAAATGAAGAAAATGCTTTTAGTTTTTAAAGTATAAGCAAACCGATTTGTCAACAACTTCTAGGATTTGTCTATGAGTTCTTCGCAGTAAAATCACATTTCCTGGATATAAAACTGTATTTAAAGATCCAATGTCTGTTCCTAATGCATTCAATCTTATATGCAGTAACTCACAGTTATGTATCATCTCAATGTAGTATTGTAGATAATTCTCTAAGTATGTTAGTAACTTTAGTTCAAGCATGCCTCCCTCAAATACTTCCAAGTATCATTAAGAAAATATTTAAAATATATGTACACTACATATATACAGATAAATAGATGGTTATTTTATTACAATTTTATATTTCAAGCTTAAACTCTGTAAACATAACATGATACAGTAATAATACAGCGACATATAAATTTTCTTGATTTAAATAAAGAGATATTCTGGATACTAGTTAATCAACACTCATATACCACATACAAAAATGTGATATTTTTAAAACTAGAAAAAAATTATCCTTGATTATTTTATGATTGAGTCTTTGTGTACTGCTTAAGACTCCAAAGGTAAATAAATTCCTTTCTATAAGAATTTTCTGTCCATCCAGGAACATAAATTCACATTAAAATATAAAAAGAGAATAGAATGTTTCTAGGAAGAAAAAAAGAAATATCATTGAACAAAAAAGCATCTTGGTCAAAGACACAGGCTTCATCTAGATCCTGTTCATAATTTTCTGTGACTTTGATCCTAAATTTCCCACTATATGAAATGAAACTGCAAAACTATAATTTCCAACTGTAAAATTTCAGGGATAGTATTGTACTGTTCTAAACTTTCCTCAGTCATTTAAAAATGCCATTTGTTCCATTGCATTTAATACACAACTTTCCTAGTACACGTTTTTCTGGGGGTGTTTACTATTTTAAGGAAAAGAAAAAAATCAAAAACAAAAAGACTCAACTCCCATTTCCAGCCTAAACTTATTTTATTCTTCAGAAGAGGATGGTATGCTTATTTGAAGAAAGCTCTTCTAAAAATGGGATCAAACAGGAAACCAGCAAACGTTTTATTTTTAATTCTTACCTCTTTGCAGTAGGAAAATAGCGAGAGCATGAGGAGCCATCCCAGGCGCAGTACGGGTCTCGGGCCAGGCAGCACTCCGCACAAGCTTTCCCATAAATATCACATCGGTGCAGAGGGAGTTGGGCCACCCCAGCAGTGGAACCAACATATAGCTGTTGCTGTGGGAACAGTGTACCATCAGGACAAAAAACTACCTTGATTTTCAAATCTCCTTTTTCTTAATGAAATGTTTATTTATTGACATTGACACTTAACAGTGAGTGATATTTGTGGGTTTGAAAACAAACCACATTGTTAATAGTTTCTTTAAAGGCCTGGCAGGTAACAGGAGAGTTTAAAATGGAGCAAGAGCAAATTCTAAGTATTTGATCAAAACAGATATTTTTTGATAAGTATAACATAAAAGGAAGATAAAGTTATCTGTAGACCAAGCAACATGATGTTCAAACCTTCAGTTTTTATTCTTAACAAGTTTGATTTTCCCTACCATTTATGCTTTGTTTGACCAAAGTATCTCCATGGCTATATGCTTCAGATGAGCTGGAAGCAGTCACATCTGATTCTGACTCCTGGGTGCCCTATTACATTGCCTGTGGTGTACCACACCCTCCTATAAGAAGGGAAAGGGAGATGTTCCAGTACTTATATTTGAAAATAATTTTAGATTCAGCTGTCTTGTTTTTGCACTGCCTCCAGGGAGATTATTTTAAACAACACTACTAAATCGCTTTCCATTCAAAAAATCATCAAAGGGGAAGAGAACACATTCTGATGCAGTCTATCAAACTAAAAGCAGCGGTGTTATGGAAAAAGCACTGAATTGGGCATTGAAGAGCCTGGGTACTCTGTCTAACCCTGTTAACTCTCTGTGTGATCATAGGACATTCACATAATTTTTACAGGAGTTAACTTCCTTATCTATAAAATAAGCATGTTTCATAGATCTTTAATATGAGCATCCAGATACCATTCTACAACACCATCATCCTCAATGAAAATGGATTTACTCTATGAGGCAGAATAGGGATGAGTAAAAAGACTCAAAGTTCTAGTAGCTACTATTTCAAGATTTCAGTATGACTTTAAACATGGCTTTAAAAAAGTTGAGTGAATGTAATGTATTAGCTGCAAACTTATATAAACACAAAATGAAACAAAAATAAAATCATTTTGTGATTTATCCAACATGTACTGTAATTGGTACCATAGCTCCTTTTTCCTTGCTCTAGAGGATTGATTGATTGTAGCAAACCTCAAATGAAAGTTATCTAATTACTAAAACATGTAGTAACACACAGGCAAAAGAATTCAAAATTTTATCTTAATTTCTCCAGTATGAGATGAGCGATAATTTTTGGAAAAGCCAATCTGAAGGATGGTGATCTCTTTTAACATTACAAAATATCTAATAGATAGAACTGGACACAATTAAAACTGCATTTCCAAGGACTTTCATTTATGGACTATATATATAAATAAACAGATATGTCAAATGCAGAGTGGAGTACTATTAGAATTTAAGAAATCGGTAAAATTATAAGGAATGTTTATGTAGAAAATAGTTCAGTACTAAAATCTAACCAACATACTTATATCTTAAGATAAGAAAGGAAAAAAAGAGGGAAAAATAATACAACACAAAAAATTATGGTTTGGATCTGGAATAACACCTAACGCCTCATGTGTTGGAAAGTTTGGTCCCCAATGTAGCATGTTTAGAGGTAGGGCTTTGGGGAGGTGATTAGGTCAAGAGGGCTCTGACCTCATAAGCAGCTTAATCTTCTAATGGATTTTTAAGTTGACAGCAATATTGGAGGTGGTAGAAACTGTTGGAGGTGGGGCCTGGTTGGAGAGGTTACTTGGGTCATGCTCAGGAAGGATATAACTTGGTCCTGGTCCCTTCCCCTCATCACCTCCACATTGCCGGCGTGCATGTGTGTGTGTGTGTGTGTGTGTGTGTGTGTGTGTGTGTCTGCTTCCTGGCTACCATGAGGTGAACAGTTCTGTTCCATCACACTCTCTCTACCATTATGTTCTGCCTCCCCACAAGACCACAGTGATGGGAACCAGGTACTATGGACTGAAATATCTGAAACTAGGAAATAAATATTTCCTCCTATAAGTGTCTTTTCTCAGGTATTTTGTCACAGTGATGAAATGCTTACTAATACACAACTGTGGAAGCATTTGTTCTGATAAATATTGCTATTTGGCTGGGCGCAGTGGCGCTTGCCTGTAATCTTAGCACTTTGGGAAGCTGAGACTGGAGAATCGCAAGTTTAAAGTCAGCCTTAGCAGTGGTGAGATGCTAAGCAACTCAGTGAGACCCTGTCTCTAAGTAAAACACAAAAATAGGGCTGGGATGTGCCTCAATGGTTGAGTATCCTTGAGTTCAATCCCCAGTACCAAAAAAAAAAAATTGCTACTTGATTCCACGAAACAGAAAAAATAAAGATATCACATATATTACTAGATGCTCAACTTTGTACTATAATTCAACTTTATTCTTACATTCAATTTTAGTATTATATTGAATGATGCTTAAACCTCGGACAAATTAAGAAATGATGGTTAAATCCTTGGGAGGAAAAGGCAATCAGCATCTTTACCTCCCTAACCTTTATTTCTTTTTCAAGTGGTCTCTTTATCTTTTTAAAATGAACTTAGATTCAATGGAATGGAAGAAATTTAAATGTGATTTAAAAATAAAACAAATGATTATTTAAACAAACAATATAATTACTTAGAATGTTGTAGCAAAGTCCAGCAGAATCATGTTTGGCAATAGTAAATACAGACAAGACAATTCAACTATTTGTGATCATAATCATTTTAAAAAGCTACTAACCAAATTGATCATACAATCAAAAGATCTCTATGTTTGTCCAGTTAATTTTAAGAAATAAGCAAAATAAATACATATAGATGTATGACATATGAGTAGGAAAAGAATTATCCAAATAAAACATCTAAATGCCATATCCCTTTACTAGAAAAACAGAGAAATAATGTATGGAAATAATACATCATAGTATATTCACACATAGTACATGTGACCACTGAAATTATTGTGATGAAAATCTAAAGTGTGATAAAATGCCAACTGTCATTTTTATTTTGTCATAATTCTTCAGGATTATTAATGATGTACTAAAATAATTATGCTATCCAAAGGAAATATAGGGGAGACTTGCAAGCATCACTGAGCACAATCTAGTCACTAGCAAGGAACCTGATGTGCTTTTTCTGCCCAATTTAACATCTCCACAGGCGCTTCACTATCCTCCTTAACAAGTTGTGGGACATAAGCAGGACGTGAGCCTGTTTATCCAGAAAATTAGTGATAACAATACTTGTCCCTCTTGAAATAACTGCCGTATTTTAAGAGTGCCTGTAAGAATGCATGAAATCAAATCAGAGCTGAATGAAATCAAACTTCCTTTCAGAAATGAAAAATGTAGGTTAGGGACACTTTCTTCTATCATGATATTTTAAATTGGTGCAGTTTTTGTTTGTTGGTGAAATACTGCCTTCGTAGATAATCTTTTAGGTAGTTTTAACCAATTTGAAACAGAAGGAGTGTTTTACAAAACTAGATGTTGAGAAAATGAAGTTAGGATTGGCGGCCATAAAGAAAATTTTAAAAAATCATTACAGGAAAGAGGATCCTAGTCTAGCTTCCATCCTGGAAATCCCCGGATTTCCTTGCCAACATGTGACAATTTTTAGATTACAAGAACAGGTGAACACATACTTATGAAGTGTAAGATAACAGTATCAGGTCAATAATATCTGTACTCTGGGTTGTTTTAAATATCTTGGAGATTATCAATCTATTTTGATATGTCTATGTGGAAAGGATATACGCTGAATTTCATTGGCTCAGTAATTTAGTGTTTTATTCAAGGGATAAGGCATGGTCATAGACAAGACATGTAAAAGACTTAGTAATAAGATTAGCCAAGGGAAGGAGGAGAGACAGGATAAGAGAGAATAGTGGAATGAATCTGACCTAATTTTCTACGTACATATGTGAATATAGTACAATGAATCTCACCATTAGGTATATAAACAAGACACTAATTTAAAAAATGTGAGTAAATAACAGAAAGATCAGTAGAATAGAGAAAAGAACAGGAGAAGGGAACAAAGAATGAGTAAGGGTAAGTGCTATGGGCTGAATTGGAGCAAATAATATTCCATGTATTTATATTATATTAGTCAAGTGATTCTTATAGTTTACATTTTTGTGCATGTTTTTACGGTAAGGGGCTTCACTCTGGCTTTTTCTGTTTAGTTATTTAACAATTAATTTCAACTCAGTATCCAGACCTTTTTTAAAATTCCATCATTAATATACTGAACTAAACACTGGTAACATTTATGAGGAAAATATAATTAGAAGTTAAAACTATACTTGTGCTGCACATATCATTTAGTATTTGGAAGTCATTTGCTTTCCTTAAGTGTCTTGCCAGAGCATTCATTTGATATGAATGGAAACATATTAGCATGCTGCCCTTAACCTTTGCATTCATGCAGTTTTAGAACTTATCAATTGGTATTGATAATTTTTCTGTTATGTTTAGCCAAATTTAAAGTCACATTTTGTTTTCTCAAGCACACAATACTACAAGAAAGGTGAGAAATCTGCCAAACATATATAGCTCGTGCTTAATTTTGTTAGCTCATAAAGTGCATTTTGTTTGTATTTTCAAAATAAAATTAAGTTGTAAACTTAGTTTTGTTCTGAAATATCTATTCATGTTACTTTAGAAGTGCGTATATATTCATAACAATGAAAATAATTATTGAATATCATGTAAATTATATTATAATGACAAAGAAGAATCAGTATAAGTTAACATTTATAGCAAATAATTATCCAGGAAATAATTTTAAGACAGATGAGACTGTTCCAAAACATAAGGATAATGAAAACTATCTTTAATTTTTATTCTATAACTTATTTTAGGAATGGTACTTTTTTCCCCCTTGGCTCTTTTTCTTGTAAAATTGTTAATCTATAAAATTTGATGAACAATAGAGAGATCTATAAATTTGAAATACAAACTTAACAAAATCTAATCTTGATTGTAATACATAATGACAGTACCTGCTTAGTGGAAAGCTCCATTGCTGAAATAGTGGTTGGTTCCTAAAGAAGAAAAAGTGTAAAATGGTCAATTAGAAAAGTCAGTCATTAATTAATTAACACAAGGCACCAATATAAGTTTGAGAGAGATAACTTCAGTTCTCACAAGGAGCAATATAATTGGAAATAAGACCCATGAAAGAAACTGCATAGATAAATGTCAAATATGTGGGGTAGACAATAAAATCATGTCAATATCATCCAGTTCAGTCAAAGGCCATGAGCAACGTACCTGCAGTTGACCAAGTTGGATTTACTGCTCCTTGCAGTAAGAGAGAAAATGGGACAGCTCAGCAAGAGGGAGTTGGAAGGAACTTCTTATATAGGTTTGTGTTAGGTGATTGGGGAAAGGTTTTAAAAAGTAGGGCTTTGCTCCACATTGGACAATGTCAAAAAGTTGGAGTAATTCTATGGTTTGGTATATTCATAAGTCATTCAAAAGGAGGGAAGAACAGACCAAGGCTAAAGCTATTACTGGTTTACTCATGTTAGGCAAGATGAGGGATATTTGACCACTTTTGTGGTTTGGACAAAGTTCATTTCTTTGTGTTCAGACATGATTACAGAATGGTCTTGCCTTTATCTTAATTCATCACTTCAGAAAGGCTCTTTCTGACAATGGTTTTCTGTGCAAATTTTTATGTTTAACTAGAGAACAGCATGGCTTGCTTAATGTGCTAGGTTGGCTCCTAACAGCACCAATGAGAGCTAACAATAAATACCAGGCCGGTTTCCAGCTGTCAAGGACTGTAAGAGTTCGGTTGAAATGAGATGACTTTATTATTATTATAATGTCTGTTTAATGTGCAAAGACTTATACTTCAGGTCTTTGTCACAGAATATAATCTCTTTAATGCCTATCAACAAGCTAACACAGAGCAACATAAGTAATAACTAGGGAACTAACAATTACCAATGCACTTTGTTAAGTGTTCTAACTGGAGTTTATTGTGAATGTATATTGACTTGTACAAACAAATCCTTGTCCTTGATGTACATAGACCAGCAAAAATTCACACATGTGAACACATAAGCTTATGTCTTTCTAGATTCACTCTTATTGAACACACCTTCTATCATATCTTCTTCAAAAACCAACAAAATGGGAAAAGGAAAATTGTTTCTGGGTTTCAGAGGGGTCTGATAAGAAAGACTTAGGTGTAAAGAATGATATTAAAAGGCCTCATTGTGTTAGGTAGCTGAAGCTAATCCCAGAAGAAAATATATAGAGTTGGACACTAAAACCAAACAGTATGTACTCAAATTATGACTCATGCCTAACTAGAAGTGTGATATTTAGCCAGGAATGTAAATTTTTTTGTAATTCAGTTTTCTCCTCTGAAAAATGAGTATGGTGGTATTTTCCTTATAGGGTTCTTGCAGAGACTAACAAGTTCACACATGTAAAGGACTTGGTAATTGCATTTGGTGCATGGTGTTTTACCAAATCTCTTCTTCCATATTTTTCTCTCTTTCTCTTTCTCTTTGTATATGTCTCTCTGTCTCTCTGTCTCTCTCTCACACACACACACACACACACACACACACATACACACACCACCACCACCACCACTACCACCACCTCCTTGTCTTGCTTTTCTCCTTAGTGCTTATCACTATCTGTATACATATGTGTATATGTATCTTCCTATGGATCCTCAATTCCTCCTTCTTGATCTTACCTCATATTCTGCTTTGGGATGGGGTAGAGAAACTCACACTTTCATCCCACCCTAAAGCCATGTCTGAGGTAAGAGCAAGACAGTGAGGCTGAGAATTGACTGAAGGATGTAAAAGTCAATAAAGTGTTGTATTATAGAAATTACCATTGAGAGAAAAATCTGAGGATAGTAGGTGATGATTCACAAAAGTGTCCATTGAGATTTGTACCAGGAAAAGTATTTTTCATTCCATTACTTATTGGAGACTTCCAGAGGTGTTAAATCTCCTATGTTCCCAGGTGTAAATCTTGCTTACATTTTGGCATCCTATCAGAGAAGTTCTGCAGCAGGAAGTGAAAGACTCACTGTAGGAATTAGAGTCAAGGCTTACAGGATATGAGAAGGGCAGCAGACCTGTCTTCTATGACTTGTTAATTGTTCCCCTTAATCTGAGACAGGGATTTTGGCTGTTTAGCTCACTGTCATACCCCTAGAACCTAAAATTACACCTGATATTTACAGTTTTCAATAAATATTTGTTGAATGAATGAATGATTGAATTCTCTACCAATCTCCCCCTTTCACTCCTATTTCTTCAACTTACTTATTTTATAAGGCAGCCATCTTATAAAATGTCTTTCCTTGATCCTTCTACCTTAGCTTGAGTTTCTTTAAAAATAATGTAAGTAGTGTATTCTTACTGTCTTTACTTGTTCTTCTGTTATGCACCTATCAGCCTTTTGAATCTATCCCTCCTCTGGAGAGGCAGTCTACTGTCCTCAGAAGCAGAAATAACCAATGAACCCTACATTCCTGAAGGGATACTTTTCTAACTGCATTGTTATTATTGGAATTCCTTATTTGATGGGCACTATTGATAATTCTTCTCAACTGCTTCTTCCACTAAATTCCATTATGTCTTGGGATTCTTCACTGGCTATTCTATTAGCCTCCTCACAGTCTTCATCCGTTCTGCAGTTTCTAACGTGTTTGCCCTCTGTTGTACACTCCTTTCTACTCTCCCATGGTTGCTACCTTCTTTTCCTCAAGTTCATCCAATCTAGTGGTGCTAATTCCCTCCATGTGTTATCGAATTACAAATTTTCACTTCAAACCTGATGACTGAACTGAGAACAAAATTTTCTTAATAAATTTAGGATAAACTGCCTAAGGTGCAAATGAGACAAATGATTTAGAATGTTCATTAACTTAATAGGATAATTTAGAGATTTCCACTAAGTTTCCATTTTTAAATGAATATAACTGTTAAATACAATAATTTTTATATAACTGCTAAATATAATAATTTTCTTTAGCAATTATCAACCATTCCTACCAATTTTATCAATGTGGAGACATGATTTTAGCAGTCAGTAGCATCATATCACAAAACTATCAGAAAATTCATCACAAATACTCTGATTTAAAAGATGAAGCTGAAGATATTATTTAGGTTTGTACCATATTGGAATAAATGAACCAAAATAGAAAATTTAGAAGAATTAGGAAAATTTTCCATAGCAATTCTTTCCATTCCAGAAGTTTCACATAAAAAATAGTTTTGTGATTATATAAGCAGCTGACTTCATGCAGGTTTTCATGGAAGAAATTTTACAGTCAAGGTGTAAAGAAAATGCTGCTTAAGCAGAGAAAAATTAATGGTAGTGTAACTGAAGTGAAAGTTACCTATGTCTACATTCTTTTAAAAAATGAAGCTGATTAATATTCATATGTTTCATGTTTATTGGCGAATATCTATAAGGCAGATAAAAGTGAATTATTTCACATATAAATCATAAAACATGAAAGAAACTCTAATGCCCACCAGACTCTATTGTGCCATATTATGATCTCAGCATTCTTAAATTAAGATCCTAGAATCCTTTAATTAATAGAAGCTTATTTATTATTTACACCAGGAAATAAATTACAGTTTGAAATAATATGCCTTATATATTGCTTGTGGTTGAATTTTAATAGACAATATATTAAGATGACATCCATTTAAATAAGCAATTTTTTTTCTGAGAAATAGCTGTTGGTGAATATGACTTCCATTTAAAACAGATGTAGCTTCATAAGCATATTTTCATGAAATTGGTTTCAATTGCAAATTTAATTGGTGTTCAAGTAAAAATGAAATTAAAAACTTAGCATCATTTCAAGATTGTCTATGACTCCAATTTACCATATTTTTTCCAGATATTTTAATCTCGTTCTTATTAAACTTTTGCACTTGCAAATCTTTTGAACCTGCTGATCCCAGGACATTCTGACATAGCTCACTGGATGCTAAGCACGTGGACGGTCTTTTAGAAGGAGTTAATAGACTAGGTTTTGGAAAGCATCAATTATGTTTTACATTTGAATGAAAATTAAACTCTTTCATTTGTTTGCTCAGCTGTTCATGGAATATTGCATAAATTGGGCTTAAAATGCATGTGTTATTGATGTAACTGCCTTGCAATCCTTTGCAGTCAATAAGACTATAAATAATGTTCATTGTCCTATGTGTACTGCAACTCCCTGTGACACTTCACTGTCTCAAAAATAAGACCCTCTTGATCTGGATTGGAAAGAAAATCCCACATTGAAAAATAAGTATAAATTATCAAACGCCTGGCTTTTGTATCTTCTGAACATTTTTTTAAAAATAAGATATAGATAAGAAAATTTCAAGAATTTTACACCAGATGTATAACTAGTTCACAATAGCTAACGTTTACTACTAAGCTTAATTAAATTATTTTTTAAATTTTAATTTAAAAATTATTTTGTAATCACAATATTCATTACAAGAGGAAATTGAGGCTCTATTCACTTTAACTAGCTTTTCAGAATGAATAGTAAATATGATCCAAATTCAAATTTATCATGACAAATCATATGTAGAATTTGGTAGTGTCTTACTACATTAATACTATTTTGAATATTCAATTGTGAATTAGTAATTTGACTCCTATACCAATGCTGATTTTATTTCACCTCTTATTATTTTTACTCTAAAATGTATAAAATTTTTACTCTAAAATGGAAATTTTTATTACCAAGTATTATTTTTCTTTCTAGCATCTGATTGGGATTTGATTCCACCCAGAATAAAAGTATCTTGGACGTAATAAAAACCACTGGAATGTTCTGTGATTAGCTAGGGTGTTTTCCTAAAACTAGTCTCAAGATGGCAATGGACATGGTACTGGTTTTAATCCAAGAATTTATATGAGGTTTGGTTATTCAGTCTAGTAAGCACACGTAATGAACATGGTCTCATGGAAATGATAATATGGTAAAATTAACTGGTTGGTTAACATTAAATGTGTGTGTGTGTGTGTGTGTGTGTGTGTTTAAATTCAAGTGTATCAGGCACAGACATGACCCTGACTCTGTACCTTGTTTATCTTGTCATGCTATCATAATGCTCACACTGACTTACTTTACTGTATTTTATTTTAAATGGAATGACACAAGACTCAAATGAAACACAGAAACTGTGACATTTCTCTGCTTGTTTCACTGTACATGACTATCCCTTTAATGTGTTGTGGTTTCTTTTTTTCTGCACTGTAAAATTAAACAAAGTTTGACAGTGAAATATTCCAATTGCTAGACCACAATATATGTATGAATTTTGCCTGATAGAATAGAATGTTGAAAGTAAATATTTCTCTAAACTCTGCCCAAATATGTTTTGTCTACTTGAGTGCCAAAGAAATAAAAATGACAATATGCATAGCAGAGAATATAGAAGAAAACTAGAACATTTTCTATGGAATGAGATGTGTCCCAGGTTGCAAGAAACTTTAAAAAATTGTGGACAGCTAAACAACTATTTCTATGGCAGCACAATATTACCTATTTATGTTCAATTATTAGAGACCAATAAAGAACTTTTATTAGGATATCTGTTAAACACATATCATATCAGTTATCACAGATATGATTATGGATTTCTCTGGAGACAAGAAAATACTAACAAATTATAATCAATTATTTAATAATTATCTTTGCAAAATCATTGCCTTTCAACTTCTCATGATTTTGTTTAATCATTTTAACAGTTCAAATTAAAATCTTTTTAAACTGAAAATTTCCTTAATATTCAAAATAATATAGGTTATATAAGAAATATAAACTTAAAATCCCAGAGATATGAAGAACAAAATTAGCCAGGATACAGTATCACTGCAAAATTATGCATGCTTTGATTCATAAATCACAGAAAATAATAAATAATAGGAATAAAGAATAGTATTTTTAAATGTCATGACATCACTTGAGATGATTCTCCAAAATAAAATTTAGATTAAAATGTCAGTCCATTTGAAACTAAGAGTTATAAAATTTAAGAGCCTGTAAACTGCATGAGCTCAGGGACCATGTTAATAGTGTTCATCCCTGTACCCCACAGATTAGCAATGTGCTAGCATCAGGATGAGTACCAATAAATATTTATTTACTGTTGAATTAATAAACAAACTCTGTTTTTAAGGATGTACGACAACTGAAGGGGAATCTGAAAAAGAACCATGACTGAGGATGGTTCCTCGGTAAAGGATGGTTCCAAGTAAAAGATTCTGGAAATAATTGAGAAATTCTTAATATATTTTAACATCTCCTATAACTTTATCTGCAACTATGGTGGCGATATAAATCTCCAAATACATAAAATTCATTAAAGTTTCTTTTTATCAGAGAATAATATGAGACCAGATCACCAGGATAATTTATTTCTGTTTTTAGTTTAACTTCCTTGTACTCTGGAAACTCACTTTAAGGATGGTCTAAAGCTCTGAAAATCTTTCATTTCTTATATATCATTTCTTCAACAGTACAGCTTCATTCATTCATTTGCAAACATTGATTAAAATATATTTCAGGCTCTGGAGAAATAATAATGAATACAAAATAGCAGTTTATAAATCTACCCCCTAATGTGCATAATTTATTTGCTAAATCTCAATGGACTCTAGAGTGGAAATACAGTCCATTTGGATAATTGTATTTCTTAAATTTATAGGCTAAAGTATCAGTGTGTTTGTTCACTGAGGTAACTTATCTGACATGGTGAATGATAAGAAAAAGTCAACACTTATACCTAACATAAAAAGTTAGGTACTTGATTTTAAAAATCAAAATTTTGATGATTTTATTATTTTGAAAATTAGATAGATTAGTAGAAAAGCCTATTAGAAATGTGGCTTATTTTCAGTTTAGCTTAATGAAAAAAATAAAATAATATTAGCAATAGTATTTTGCCCACAATGCTATAACTGTCTATAATTCTAATCTCCTGGTAAAGTGGGCATTGCTGTCATTCTTTTTTTGATGAGAAAGCTCAGTGGGATTGTTTTAGTGTTCCCAACAGAATCGTCATGTAGATATGACCAAGAGGCCTAAACTCTTTCCACTAGAATATTGTTAGTTTAGCTCTGAAAAATGTTTGTCACAATTTACAAAGTATATGTTTCAATGCTAATCATAATTTTAACTGACTTAACATATAAAACACTTGCCATATTTTACTTCATTTTCTCTTCAAAATATTACTGAATGATGAGGAAAAGCCTATTGAGTGAAAAATCCCTAGTAAAAAATACCAGGCTAAAAGAGTGTTGGGGATACTTTGCTTTTCATCAAATACTGAATCAAATGGAAATTTTAACCCAGCATCTTTATTTTATAGGTAAACCATCTGCATCACCTGGAGACTAAATCAGTTCACTCAATTTGTCCAGTGTTTTGTCATTTTTCTGTCCACCAATTTCCTCCAGTTCAAGTTTATTTTGCAGTTATAAATATCTTAATATATGTATTTTCTATTCTTTTGTCAAAACACTGAAATACTATCTTGTATAGGAATCTACTTTTCATGTGTCACAAATAATTCTATCAGACTGTACTGGATTTAAACTATTCCCATCAGCTAGCTTTCTAGAAAGAATTGCATATATAACATAAATATTGTACTACCTCAGTCTTCCTCTTTCCCTTCACCCCATGTCCCCCACTTCAACCTCAATTTTCCCAACCCTATACAAAAATTATCTGGACATCTATGACTCAGGACAAAGGAACAAAAATCTGTACATTCCTTAAGTATGTAGACTAGAAATCTATAACAAATTTGTCACTAGTGATATCAAAATCTCAAACTTTCTTGAGTTAACAAATTGATTTAAAAAATCTGATAAAACCATTCATGAATAAGCTAAAAGTAATTGAAATGACTCCATGATTCTGTCATCCTAAATGTATTTCTCCTGGTGCATTCATGGAAGTTGCATATCATCACTGTTATAGCATAAAGTGTGAAAGAAGAGACTTTAAGAAGGGGAGGAGTTTGTTCATTGAGGTAACCTATATAAATAATATAAAATGTAAATCATATATTTTATCATTGAGAAAACAAAATATGAGCCAAGAATATATTTCTTTACCTCTTTAGATTTAACTAGCCCTGAAAGTTTCAAGGTTTATTTTGACTAGTGTCTGGCTTTCTAATTGACAAGCTAATTAGAAGGATATGCTAGACTAGCTGTCCTTACCAAGTTCAGTGTGCAGCTGTCCTGAGGGTAAGACATACAACTGAACTTGTTGACACTTGAAATTAAGCAGCACTCACCCGAAAAACTGTCATTTCTTCCAGCAGAACTTCTTCTAAATCATGCCAAGTCTCCTTAGGAATTGAGACTACTTTAAGAACGGTCCCAACATCTTTGAAAGAAAAGAAGGGAGTAGACCACAATTTAAATAGACCTGAGCAGAGTTTAGTACTAATGGAGACAATCAGAATTTCTCCAAAAAATAACATTTTGACCACAGTCTCCTTTTTAAATTTTTCTGAAACATTAGTAAATTACACATTCAAATGCATATCATGAAATTATAAAGACTATAAACCATAAAGATAGCCTTTGAATATTAAAAAAAATGAGTTTTTAGAACTATATTAGTCTTTGAAGAAGGTTTTTCCCAAAACTGCATAATTTTAAAAAATGTATTAAATCCCTACAGAAATTGGTTAAGCTGGATAAATCAGTTTATTTTTTGTAAATAATCACATTGTTAGGAGTCTCAGGAAAAGATAAAAACGATACCAGTTTGATTTGACAGGTTTTCCTATTATGAAATGTGGGTACTACTATGAAGATTGAAGGTAGATATAAGATGTAAGAAATACTGTCAAGCAACAGAGGTAGTGAGATCCTCAGAGCCCTGGCTGTTCCTTTTGTCACCTGAGAACCATTAGTACTCAGAGGCCCTTGAAGAGGGCTCAGTGATCATGAAGTGATGAATGGCAGTAACATGGTTTCTCAAAATAAATACTTAGGCATGTATGATTATGTCAAAATGAATCCCAATACTGTGTATAACTATAATGCACTAATAAAAACATTAAAAAATAAATAAGATTTCTTATTACAGTAGTTTTCCAATAATGCACACATTATTTAATCCATTTTAGAACCTTAAAGAAAATTAAAATTCAGAAATGTAAATAATAAAATCAGTTAAATTGTATACAATTTGTAGAGATTTCATACCTTATTTTAAAAAATTTCATTATGAAAAGAGAAAAGTTGTTTTAATGACAAGTGGCATCACTTTTACTTGAAATTGGTTTAAGATAATATTAATTTTCCAACATTATGGTTATGTTCCTATTCCTTGATGAAATGTAGAACAGTGTTATCCTAAATTAAAAAATTGACTCTTGGACATTTCAGTTCTGACTAAACTTGATTGATTCTTTGTAGCTTTACTTGGTCCATTTTAATTAAGTTTAAATGACTATGTAAACATGAATAGTATTACTAATAAAAAGAGTAGTGGAAAATAACATAATGCCATAATAATAATAAAATTAATTCTAAAAATATATCTGCAATCTTTGTTTCTAATAATGAAATTAGTAAAAATCTGTTGTTAACATGAAAACATGAACAATAAAAATAAGTTATACCAGAAAAACAATTAAATGTATTCATGCTATTGATAACCATTTTCAAATATATTATGTATGGTCAAGAAAGACTGCTAACTTATCCCTTACAAAGTTTAAAAAAAAAAAAAAAAAGGTCCTCTTTAAAGAGGATCCTTCTGTGTTTACAGGACCTTAGACAACTCATAACACTGAAGATTAAAGGGAAATTAGGTTAATCTACTCACTGCCTCTGATCAGATCTCCAGTACCCAAACAACTTTATCTGTGATCCAGATCAAGTTTTACTGAGCAGCATTTCAAACAATTTCACACAAATCAGATTACTCAACTAGGATCAATACATGATGATGTGCAACTTAGTTAAAAGATACAATTACTGTAATCAATTTACTTTGCTGACAGATGACCCTGGTCTGTACTGACCTATAACCATCCACGTCATCAGACATTCAACATTCTCATGAAATTGGTGCCTTAAAGTCAGTCCGTGTCCAAGAGGAATTAAAAACCCACAATTCAGTTTCTTTGGTCAAATGCCCAGAAGCTTCCTTGCTTTGAAAGTGAGTGAGAGACTTCCCCAAATTTAAGCCAGAGGTGAAGAAAAAGGCAAGTGAGACATTATTAAGTCAATTTAATTACTTCACAGAGAGATTTGATTATAATTTGACAAATAATAAACTAATATTTACTGAAAAAATCCTATTATCTTATGCTTTCTAAAGATATTTACAATCTGAAATTGGTACCCACAATTCATTGACTTTTATGGAAGCCTGGATCTCATTGGAATTCTTTTTATTTGATAGAGAAAATATTTTACCCATAAAAGTATACTTTAACATATTGCTCAGAACCTGACACTGTTACACCTGATAACACAAGTATTTCATAATTTCCATATAAAACTGTAGGTCTTTAAAGCAATTACTGCACAGTTGCCAGTCTGCAGGAGTAGCTAATGTGATTTTTTTTTCTTATTTCTCACCAAGGGAAAATAAATGTTATTATACAAGGTTTCAGTGGAGCACTCACTCTGTTTTCCATTGATTTATGTCAGTTAACAACATTAATGGAGACTACAAATTTATTACCTTGGAATCTGACCCTAAGTAGCAAGTTTCAGACTTGTAACTGGTACTTTCAAAATAGTATTACTAATAAAAAGAGTAGTAGAAAATAACATAATGCCATAATAATAATAAAATTAATTCTGAAAATATATCTGCAAACTTTGTTTCTAATAATGAAATTAGTAAAAATCTGTTGTTAAATTTCTGTAGTAAGATATTTGATGATTTGCTGGATCAGTTTTGGGGTTTTCTTATGAAGTCCTCTTTCTTTGTTTCTTCTCATTATATAGCAGAAACAACTAATAAAGTTTGATACTAGCATTCATTTGCTGGAAGCTTTTTACTGTATAGTAATTTTAAAGTTCAGTTAATTTTGTATTAATATATTTTAGAACCATTACTGAATGTCCTGGGAATTTCAGGCATGGTTTGGAAAATATATCTTTGTTCTAAAAAGCTACTGACCAGAAATGAGTTATGATTCAATTATGAACACTGATTATTTACCTAATTATTTACCTAGTTTTACTTGATTACATTTATCAACTTTTCATTGAGAAGGAAATTTCTTTTAAATTAATATGTCTTAACTTGTTTAAAAAGATAATATCTTTGTAATGGTAGAATATTCAAGGTTTTATTCAGTACTAGAGGTGAAGTATAACTTAAAAGTGATGATAAGGGGCTGGGATTGTGGCTCAGTGGTAGAGTGCTTGCCTCGTATGTGTGAGACACTGGGTTCAGTCCTCAGCACCACATAAAAATAAATAAATAAACAAAAAAGATATTGTGTCCATCTACAACTAAAAACAAAATATTTTTTAAAAAGTGATGATAAACCTGCCTTCAGTTCTTCATACATTTAATTAGTTAAATACATTGTTTTTGGAAGAAAATGTATAGCTAAAGTGAGAAAGTTTACCTGTTCCAATGAACATGACATCATACTGGCCATCTTCTGCATCTACCCGGTCTACTACAATTTGTGTAAACTGGTAATTTACATCTGTCTTGATCATTATTGGGCGGTTATTAATAGGAAACACTGGATTGTACATGGCTGGATGACTTCTTGCAAAGGTTATAACATCATCAGGAAGGTCCTTTGTAGAGTCGAACCCACCAAATGTTTTACTGGGACACTATTAGGATAAAGAGAAAAAATTTTTTATTAAAATCTAATGAATAAAATTATAAATTTTATAATACATACTGCCTTAATAGTCTAGGATTCTAAACCTGTGGTAATTGTTCAAAGTCAGTTATTTACTTTTTACACTAATGAACTATATAAGTAATGATTAGTTGTTACCAATTATCATCTACTTAAACTAATAGATGCAATACAGTAATTTAAAAGCAGTGTGTATTTTCTAAATATAGTCTTCCTTCTCAGTAAGAGCTATGCTATCATTTTTTACCAAATACTATAAATCCATCTGATGAATTCAGTGTACAGGAGGTATCTGATACCTCTATTACTTGCACCACTACATGATTTATTTATATGATAGGTATTTGATATGGTGAATAAAATCTGCTACAACTAATATAATTAATGATATGATTAGAGAAAGTCAATGATTTTCTTAGACACATTTAATTTTTTTACTATAGCATCACCCTAAAATATAATTGTTCTTTTCAAACTAAAAGGCAATATAAATAATTTTTATTGCTTTATTTATAACATAAACCTGAAAAACTATCATCTATGAGTTTAATAAATACAATTTTCTAGGAATAGGAGAGATATTTATTCAAGGTGCTTAGCAACCTGCATGGCACAGAAACTGACCACTCAGAATGACATCATGACCAAGCAAACAGTTATTGGCCCAGAAGTCATAAAGGAAACATCATTGTGTATTCGTATGGTGCCACCTCCTAATAGAAATATTGTAAATAAGGTAATAAAACAAAAGAGAAAATGAAGCTTTTACTATGTCTCTTTTCATTGTATTTAATTATGTGACACAAGTGATCCTAGACTATAGCATCTCCAGTCTCATACTTTTTGTCTTAGTTTCATTAATTTCTTCCCTTTAATGTAAAAGCTTGGGAGATGAAGTATAATTTAGAGAGGATCCTGATCTTACAAGAAGCTTAGTATGAGAAATTAATTGTTTTTGTTATTACCTTGAAGAAACCATTAAAAATTCATGAGAAATGAAATAAATCTGTTTTAAATGAGAAGTACATATATGCATATTTATGTATGTATATGTGTTTATACAGATATAAATAGGATAATGATGGATTTAAGAATTTACTCCTTGTTTTTTAATAAATTATAAAATTATTTAATGTTATAGAAATATCAAATGTCTATATTAAGAACTTGGAAGAAACAATAAAACTATTTTTATGACATTGAAAATTATTTGTGTACTTTACTACCATGTAAAAAGTTTGCAAAAATGTAGAAATGTGTGATTTAAAATTAATGCAAGGGATTTATTTATTTTTATCTCTCTTATGATTTGCCTTATTCTTTTGTCTTACTGTCTTTTAATTAAGTATCTTACACAACTTAGTTTATATATATTTTTTTAAATAAAAGAAAATGCCATGGTACTGACATATTAAAGTCATTTAATGTGTTGTCTCACTAATGTTAATAGAATAATATATTCTCATCCAGCACCTTTCAGGATGAATACACTCATCAAGTGAACTTCATTCACAGAGCTAGGTGTCACCTCTAGCTTCTAGATTAGGCAATGCTTCTTGCCTCCTGTCTCTAACACTTAGAGCATACAACTTGCTGATTTATAACAACTGCCTATGAATAGTGAATGAGAACTAAGCTACCTAGACTATATACTGGATCCATTACTTAACATCTCTTCCTCTTGCTTTATAGTTCTTGTCAGTGAACTGGGAACAAAAACTGGCTATAGAGATCCATATCTATACATAGATACAGGAGTTATGGCTATTTATATATAAAATCTCTCTTCAAATAGGGTTCAGAATACAGTAATTTTTACCTTTGTTCTAATTGCTAATTTTACTAGTCCTAAGTACATTGTACACATATTCAGATAGAAAACTGAGTTCATCTTTGTAGCTCAAAATAGCACAGTATATAACTCATATGAGTGCCACCATCCCAGTGGCTCAGAAAACTGAGGCAGGAGGATCACGAGTTCAAAGCCAGCCTCAGGAACTCAGTGAGTCTCTAAATAAATTATTTAAAAAACTAAAAAAGAAAAAAAGAAATGGTGATGTGGCTCAGTTGTTAAGCACCCCTAGGTCCAAACCCCAGTACCAAAAAGAAAAAAGAAAAAGGAATGCCATCAAATCATTTGCAGTGAACCTGAAAAAAATTGATTTGTGTTTAAAAGACACTAATATTAATCAGCCATAGAAATATCACTAACAATATCACTATCACTAACAAATAAAAAGAAATTACCACTAAGACATAGAGTAAATAGCTTGTGCTTTTTATAAAACCCATTTGACTTGCTATAATCAATAGATACTCCATTTTAGTTATTTATTATTCTGAAATCCTATTTCAGAATGCTACAAGATTCATCAGCTAGAATATTTGCAAAATGTAAAATTTTTAATTTTCTTATAAATAATTTATCAATACATAGAAAATAAGAATGTTAAATAAATTTTTAAACTTTTAAATTAATTAATTAATTCTAATTAGGTATATATTAAAGCAGAATGCATTTTGATTCATTGTACACAAATGCAGCACAATTTTTCATTTCTCTGGTTGTACATGATGAGGCATTGTACTATATGTGCAGTTATACCTGTACCTAGGGTAATGATGTTCATCTCATTCTACCATCATTCCTGACCCCATACTCAGTCCCTAACCCTCTCTCCCTTTTGCCTAATCAAAGTTCCTCCATTCTTCCCACGTACCCTCCTCCCACCATTATGGATCAGCAACCACTTATTAGAGAGAACATTTGCCCTTTGGATTTTTGGTATTGGCTTATTTCAGCTTAGCATGACATTCTCCAACTCCATCCATTTACTTGTAAATACCATAATTTTATTCTCTTTTAATGCTGAGTAATATTTCATTGTGTATATTTACCACAGTTTCTTTTAATAAAATAATTTTAAAAACATAATTTACTTGAATTCAACAGAATATTAAAGCATAGAAGTTAAAGATTAAACTTCAAATGCATGTCTTTTCATTATATAAAATTATTTCCTTAAAGATTCATTAGCGTACTGGGTGCAGTGGTATATGCCTATAATCCCAGCAGCTCTGGAGGCTGAGGCAGAAGAATCACAAGTTCAAAGCCAACCTCAGAAATTTAGTGAGGCCCTAAGCAACTCAGTGAGACCCTGTCTCTATATAAACAATAAAAAAGGGCTGGAGATGTGGCTTGGTGGTTGAGTTCCCCTAGGTTCAATCCTGGTACAAAAAAAAAAAAAAAGCACTAATCTTAGAAAAAGTTCCCTCATAAATGGTTCTATCTAGCTATTCTCTACCTCTGACATCATGCTGATGTGACCTTTACTGTTTTTTACCTTATTGATATGTTTCTTTACTTGCCCTGCCCTCCACTTTTAATTGAGTATTGAAAGCTAGTTTTATTTAGAGTTCTATCCAATTTTCCTTTTAGGCCTGAGTGTGCCCAGGGTTATAAAGAGAAAAGGGAGAGGTAGACAGTTGGATATTTAGCCCTGCTCTTTTTTGATCTATTTTCTTTTGTATATCTTCTTTACCTACTTTATTCAGTCTCATGGAATAATATCAGTTTTTAATACTTTTTCTCCAATTTAATGTACAAACTGAGTCTTCTCTATAACCTGACAAAACAAGCCCACATATATCCTATTAGTTCCAACCTGCCATTAAGGTCATATCTACTTTATCCTATTCAGAAAGAAAAAAAAAGATATGTTTCTATTTTTTAAAGGTTCAAATTAAATTGTCTGGGGATATAGCTCAGTGATAAAGTGCCCCTGAATTTCATCTTCAGGACCAAAAACAGAACAAAACAATATGGGTATTAAATGATAAGCACTGAACTTAATATTGACATCTGCAATAAATGTAGAATTCTATTGGAATCACACAAAATCCTGTCCATGCTTTCATTTTTAATTCTTTGAATCTTTGTTCTATATTATCTGTACTTAGTGTTTGTTTGTAATTGCATTTTTTTTTACCTTTGGCAGAAATAAACTCATTTCACATGTTAAAAATTTAAGCTACTTACAGTTCCTGGCCGTGGATAGGGAACTCTTCCTTGATAGGGCACCCACTGGTAGTTGGGACCATCCCTGTGGGCATATGGACCAAGGAACACTCTTCTTACATCACTCATACTGTACATACATACAGCTGATCCCTTGAAGATATTACTGAAAAAAAAATGAGAGAATAAAAACTGATGTTCATCCTTATAAAAAGGCAAGTGAACTTGAGACTGAGTTACTGAATTTCAGATATCAATTATCTAAACTTGAATATAAATTTTTAGCAATAATAAATATTATGTTTGGGATATTTTAGTCACATGTATGTATTTTAACAATGTGTGAGAGAACAAACTATGATTTCTCAAAAATAGCTCAATGAAACCATTTTTAATATTCATATCAAATGTAGACTATTCATGTAGGAAAAACATACAGAAAATCTGTTCTAAATGAGTATTTAACTTTAGTGTCATTTGGAAATAAAAATGTAAACCATGTTTAAGCCTCCAACATCATTACTAAAACCAGAAAACTTTTAAATAAGAATGTTTAAGAATTTATAAGTTGAAACTAGTGCAGAAAATGAATAGTCAATGGTAAATGACGTGTCTCATATATATGTGTATATATATGTATCATGAATATGTACACACATACACCATACACACACACTAAGCATTTTTCTTTTTCTTTTTTCTTTTTGAAACAGAGTCTCACTAAGTTGCCTAGGCTGACCTTGAACTTGTGATCCTCCTATTTCAATCTCCTCAGTAGCTGGGGTAACAGGTATGCACCACCAGGCCTGATTTATATTATATTATTTTTTATACCCAAAACCCAAAGCTATTAGATCTAGTAACAGAGTTTGATATTTGTGAAAACATTTAAAATCATCTATTTCCAATGCAAAGTAGTATTAATTAGTAGCTATTTTTCCCAAGTTAAAGTCAGGAATTAAACAATTATTTCCATCAAAATAATTGAACAAAAATCAGGTTAATTGAAATAAAATGGAGGTTTTCACTGAGCTGCCATAATTTTCCATTTTATTTTGTTTACATAAATATGACTTGCAGGATGTAATTATACAAAGATATTAAACAGTAGTACATTTTTACAATAAAAAAATACTTATCTTTTAGTTGGTCTCACCTCACAGAAAATGATATGTAAATCAGACCAATGAAAATCCTGTGTTCCTACCAATTTAGTTTTGGAAACTGCAAGCTTTATGAGGGAAGGGACTGGCTGGCTTCTTTCCTGCTCTATCAATTACTTACCACATGGCACTTTATTCAGGGTAAACCTCAGTAAGTATTTATAGAATTTAATATTTTGGTGATAGAATAAATAGCAAATTAACACATGTGATGCATCAGAGTTGGTAATGCACTTTATGTTGTATATCCCTTTTCCATTGCTACATGTTTTGCTTATTTATTCATGAAATCAGTCATCATTGAAAGATTTGATGGATATGATTTTCAGCTATCAAGACTCACTCACAAACAAATATCCATCTCATTGAAATAGAGAGATGAAATAATATTACTCATTAAGCTACTGGCAAAGTGAAATCCCTAGACCAACAGTGCAGGCATCACCTGGAAACTTGTCAGAAATGCAAATTCTTAGGGTCCATCCCATTCCTACTGACTCAGGAACTCTAGGAATGGGGCTTGCCATTCTCAATTTTTATTATTTGTCATTTAATTTTTTCCTAAATTTAAATTCATTTCTTTAATTGGTCATAAAAAATAGGAACCCAAATTTTAGCAGATTCTTTAGTTGATTCTAAAACATTATACCTGAGAACTACTGTACTAAGCAATGAGGAAGCAGAAGAAAAGGATTAATATTTGGTTGATTTGAGCCTTCTACAATCTTCACTTTAGTTGTTGTGTTTTTATACCAAAGGGGAGAAATATTTTGGTACAGAAGCTTATATATAAATTTAGTAATGTAGGTTACTTCATTTGGACATGTTAATGTTTAAATTAAGTAAATATGTCAACAGTGTGTAATAGCTTTAATATACAGAATAAACCAGTGTTGGACACTGCAGTTAATCTTTCTCTTATGTTATCACAATCACTTATAGAACTTTTCCTGACTTTTGATTTTAAATTATTTTTCTTTTAAATATTTTACCCATATGTCAATATATACCCCATTTGAACTCATGTAAATATATATGAATTTCTTGCAACAACACCAGGTGAAATTTATAATGAACATAATGATAAGGACGTAATTGTTGCTAAATTGACAGCAAGAGCCTCAAGAAGGATGAGAAATGGGAAGAAGAGAAGTTTGAGGAAAGGGAAGGAAGAAGAAGAAGAACAGAAACCTAAGAGGTGGAGTGGAAGTGAAAGGAGAAGGGGAAAAGAAGAAATGAAGTCTGAATTTTATATTGTATATAAAGCAGAACATAGGCTTAAATCCAATACTAACTTAGTGTTCAAGTTTTGTTGTTCGATTTTATTAGAGCTTATTATACAATTATTTTTGAAATATGTACTACTGGGTGGCCAATAGAAAATTAAGTAGGATCTCAGAAACAGAGTAGGGGGAGGGGGAGAGAAGGCAAAGAAAGAATTTTTCAAAATGAGAATCTACTCACTTAAAAACTTTAAAATGTAAATAACTGAAGTTTCCTTAATGCTTTTTAAAAGTACCCCAGAGCAATTTAGTAGTTTCATTTGTGAGTGTTCAGTTTTTCCTAAACCTGTAGTCTTGCTTTAATTCCAGAGACATACAGAAAAATATAGTGAAGACTCCATAGGTGGAGAAGAGGGTAACAGAAGGTCCATGGATGCACTGGCATTTTTAGATGTATTTTCCTCTCAGATTTTCCTGTCAACCATCTGATCAGAAAAATAACTCTCATCTCAGTGGAATTGCTGGTACCAAAGAATATCTGGGCTTTTCTTTTACCTAATTTATTTGGCAATTGATGAAAGAGATCAAGACACAGATTTTAAATATATATCATATTTATAAAAATGTAAGTACTAAATTAAGCTACATATATGTACAATTTATATGTTATAAATTAAACTTCTTCACTCTAAGTTTATATTGCTCCAAATACTTGCCCAAACTCAGATATCATTTTGATAATAGTCTGGACTTCATTCAAATGTTTAAACTCAAAGATGCACCTTAGATACAACATAAACTTTTCAAACTGTCTTACCTTTCTATTTACTATGATGATATTCTTTACTAAAACTTTTTTTTATAAACAACTACATTGGTCATAACTTATTTAAGCTACTCAAGGATGTACAACAGCACAAAAGATTAAAGCAACACTATTCTTTTAAAATTTATATTTTCAATAATTAAGAACAAAAATTAAACAAAAAGAGGTTTTTTGGATTAAATGGAAATAAAAGTTATTTACCTGGATGTTGTGAACACTCCATATACAATTGGGTTTTTAGGATCTTTAGAGTTCATTAGGAATACATCCTCTGTTTGAAAACAAAATTGGGGAAAGTTGCATTTTGTACGGTTACAGAAAAGACTGAACAAATGTCCTCTGCATGAACACCAACCACTTACGCAGTTCATCAAAATGGGTATCAATGCCATTTGGACCTGGCACTGAGCAAATCAGACGAGCTTTGAGGAATGTTGTCCATTTATTCACCAGACTTCTGTGTCCTCCAAAGTCATTCTTAAAAGAGAGAAAGGCAGTTTTAGTTGCTGTACATGCAAACTATAATTTGAAATATTTATTTTTTATATGTTAAGACAGATACAAAAATTCCTCATTTTTCTTTTAAAAAATAACCCCAAATAATTCTTTATTTGCAACCATGGGAGTTCTCAATTCTTCATTATTCAAAATGTCCATAATCATTGTAAATAACCAGACACAAGTAAATATCACTTTTTATTATATCATTGGCCAAATCATTGACTCAAATTTTATTCAAGGAACTTTTCACAATAAATGTCCAATGGTGATAGTATATAATAAAAATGTACTATATTCTTTAGAATTGTGAAGAAAGTAGATTTTAAGCATTCTTACTACAAAGAATCCTAAGTATGTGAGGTAATACATATGTTAATTTGCTTGATTTAGCCATCCACAGTGTATACATAATTTCTCCCATCGTGTTACATGAAAAATACATTCAATTTTTTTGAGATTACAAAAAATTTAATTGATCTTTAAAAAGTCACTTCATCTTTCCCATGCTGTTACCACTCTGCCATGGATGAACAGTTATTTACTTTTTTTTTTTTTGGTACTGGGGATTGAACTCAGGGGTATTCGACTACTGAGCCACATCCCCAGCCCTATTTTGTGTTTTATGTAGAGACAGGGTTTCACTGAGTTGCTTAGCGCCTCGCCATTGCTGAGGCTGGCTTTGAACTTGCAATTCTCCTGTCTCAGCCTCCCTAAGTGCTGGGATTACAGGCTTGAGCCACCGTGCCTGTCTAGTTATTTACTTTTCTGTTTGTTTTGTTTTACTGAGGTCTCTTACTAATTACTGTTGTTTTTTTTTTTAAATACTGGTTCACAGTCAGTACTTGGTATCCAGTAGGCACACAGTGAGTATTTATTGAATGAATGATAAATGCATGCCTTATAATCTATACTGAAAATACATTCCTCAATAAAACAAGCTAGCATTGACTACTTCAAAAGCTTACGGCATTGAAACAATTTATGCTTTACAAATAGCACACTGAAAAAATATTTGCAAAATATTTAACAAAGGAAACTCATTTCAGAGAAAATATTTTAAAAGTGTACTCTCACTGCAAATAAAACTGAGTTTTAATCTAAATGTACCAATAAATTCTATTATGATATTATATATTTATTAGTCTTTTAAAACAATGTTTATGTTCATACTTTGAAGGAACATATAGGCTCCTTCCAAAATAGTGCATTGATTTACATTTTGTTTATATGATTTTCTATATTATATATTTTTAACCCTTGTAAGTAATACTTTAAAAATGATCTATATTTTGTGGAGAAAGGAGTTTCATCAATCATATTTTGTTTGTACATTCCAGATAGTTAAAAACTATTAATTTTCTAGTAATTGAACATCTTAGAGACAAAGGATTAGACTATGATTGGAGTAGAAAAGAGACCACAAAATTATAATTATAGTGTTTCATTGTTCTTCACCAAAAATGATGAATTCAATTTAAAGATTCATTGATCTGTTTTTGTGATTTTCTTTTTGAAAGATGCTTTAATATATGTTAACTGCTGACATTTTTCTCATATTTTCACCCTGTATACTACAGAGAAAAAGAGCAGTACAGTTATCATGTCTTCTCATTGCTGATACTAATTAACTCATGAGTATTTAATGAGCAATTTTATCTATATATATAACTTTATAATATAATATTAAACCCAATATCATGCCATACAATAAATGAAACATCAAGGAAAGATAACACTTAGAGCTCCCAGATTATGTCTGTGTGTCTGTACATGTACATGTGCATAGGATGCCAAAATCAATTTGTAAAAATCAGCTTTAATGTTTTCCTCTCTTTAATACTTTACATACATTTCAACAACAAATATTCATTCAAAATTTACCAGTGGTAGGAAAGTGTGCTAATATGAAAATACCAAAATTCTCCTAGGTAATAATTTATTCTCTATATCTATGAAAACATTTTACATCTCTAGAACTTCAAGCCAAGATCATTTAATGTAATTTTGAAATAATGCCAATTACCTCACAATCTCTATTTGCATAGTTGATTGTGAAGAGTTACTCAAAAGCAACTATAATGCATTTCCAATCACTTTCTATCATTTAAATATTTATTGTGCTAAGACACATTTTAGTGACATTTTCCATTGAATTTATAATGAAAATGATGGAAAATAAAAATAAATGAAACATGACTGGACAATGATATCATTTTCAGTTTTTTTTTTATACCTCACCTTGCATATCTGACCTATTCTAGCATGGGTGGCTTTTCCAGAATGTTCTCCATCTATTGCATTTTCACGGAAGAAAAAATATACTTTGTCATCTTCAGGGTTGTCACTCTCTGGGATGAGGTGAGCACTGATGAATCTTGGATCTGAGAGACAAATCACAGCATATATATTAATTCACGGTTTAGTAAGAATATGATTAAGTCACATTTCACTTTCTCTTAACCCCTTTTTATATATTTCAAGAAATTAATAATTCCTTAGCTCACTTTTCAGTACATGTGAACTGTTCTTTATGCATTCCAAAGTATATTACAAATCATATAATATTTTCAGAAAATTTTAATTCATTTTATTCAGGTTAGGAGTAGGTAAAGAAATCATCAGTGTGACCATATGTAATGCAAATGAATTACTGGATATTCAAATAATTTGCAGATCTTAAGTGGTATTGCTATTGCTATTCTCCCTTTCAGGTAGAAAATAACTACTAATTGGTGTATTCCTGTTTCCAGCAAAGCACGGGTGGGAAGAAAAAGGTGAGTTCTATACAGTAAATTGCAATGTCATTGTATTAGATCCTCATGCCAAAAACCTTGACCTAACCCTTGAGTCTTCTCTTGCTCCTATGCCCTATATTCTATCACCATATTCTTATTCATAACAATTTCTGACCATCCTTTTCCAAATAATTATTGTCTACCTTGTTTAAAATAGATTACTAACTAGTCTCTTTTCTACATTACCAACCTCCATCTCTTTCTCCATACAACAGCCAATGAACCTCTGACAGGTCACTTCCCTCGCCCAACTCTCCATTATCTTTCCAACTCACTTATAATAAAATGTAAACTCCTCCCAACAACAAGGTTATATTCTTGTCCCTTCAGTCAGCCCTAGAAGGTTAAACCCCTTCAGTCTTGCCCTAGAGTCAGCCTTCCTGTGTAACCTTTGCCCCCATACACCAGGGCTGGATTCCTACTTTTACTCACATCTTTGTTCAACTATTACATTATTAGAGTGACTTTATTGACTATTTTATCAAAAGCAATGAAATCCTTGTTCCTGGTCATTCTCTATTTCTTTTTCTACATGATGTTTTTCCCCAACACTGTTCAATATCTGATACAATCTCTCTTTCTTTTTCTCTCTCCATTTATTTATCAAATCTTCATTTGTTAGTTGCCTATCACACTCTCCACCTCAATGGAATAAAAATTCCATGAGTGCAAGACTTGGTATATTTTGACAATGTGACCCTAGAGCTTTAAACGCAATGAGAAGTCAATAAACATCTGTGTAATGAGAAAAGATAAGAAGAAAAAGAAAGAAGGAGAAGAAGGAGTAGAAAAAGGGGAAGAGGATGAAGAAGAGGAAGAAGAAGAAAAAAACAGCAACAACTACAACAACAACAAAAAACATGTCTGCTTTTATTAGGGAAAAAATATATCAGCAATGTCCAGAACTCCACTTCAAAAATTACCTTGAAAATAACAGGATTGATATGGTTGTGGCTCAGACAAACCATATAAAAATACAAAATGGCTTCAAGGCTTTACTATGTAATGTGCTAAAAAGCTGAAAGCACTTAAGACATTGCAGAGATTTAAATTCATACAATAATCTACCTTTACTCCATGGTGTATTACATTATTAAGGAAACAATGAAATATATACACACATGGGTCAGCATCATTCATAAGAGACCAGGAAAGAGCTCAGAGCTCTGAAACTAGCTTTATCTATGAACAGTGAAGATATTTAATCCTGATCTTCACCTGTAAATAATCATCGCTATTGTATGTTCTATGCTTATGACCTCCTTTTAATGTTTGCTATGGGACGATGTACTGAGTATATTTTCACAGGGCTAAATTTCACTCCTTTTCAGGAAGATTATTCAGACTCTGTAAGTAATATAAAACATATGAAAGATTACCTATTCATATTGAAAGTTCAGTGTGCCAGTGAATAACAGAATGATTTTTTTTTTGATACTGGAGATTGAACTCAGGGGTTCTCGACCCCTGAGCAACATCCCCAGCCCTATTTTGTGTTTTATGTAGAGACAGGGTCTCACTGAGTTTCTTAGCGCCTCTCCATTGCTGAGGCTGGCTTTGAACTTGCAATTCTCCTGTCTCAGCCTCCCTAAGTGCTGGGTAACAGAATGATTTTAAAGTAGAATCAGTACTAGAAGTTTTAAAGATGCATAAAACAAAACTTGATTCTTAATAATTATTGTGAAGCATATTTTTTCTTATATTTATACTTGTTCATATTATACATATATTTACGTATACACATTTGTCTTATATGGAATGGCAAGAAGAATAACTAAAGACATAGTAGGGATCCTTGTCAAAAAAAAACAAAGAATTACTACTGTATTGATGAAGTTAGTTTCCTAGAAATGCATATGTATGTGTACACATCTAATGTATTTGTGCACGTGTCTACTGCAAGTAAGTGTGCCTGTCTAATGCATATGTATGCGTACACATCTCCAGCACAAACCTATATGTGCAAGAACTCAGCTCAATCACATCACTTTTGTGACCTTGGCCAAGCCTCTTCCCTCTCAGATGCCTGATCTTCAAATTGGTTTTATTTCAAATTGTATTATTTCAAATTGGGTTCTACTCATTCTGTCATAAATAATTCATATAAAAACAAATATTTTAAAACTAAGCCATGTAAAACAACTGTGTAAAATGTTAACAGATGTATTCTTTTCATCGTGATGATATTGAAGGGAAGACCCCATCATCTGCTAAACTTGGGAATCTCATTATAATGCAGCTGTAGACTTATACTGAGAAATCATACATTCTCCACTTTTCTACTGGAACAATGGAGAAAGAAGTTCTTCTAATGTGACCTCCCAAATTGGTGTAGTTGTTCATGCAAATACTTAAAAAATAATTCCAAGTCACTAAATCCGACTACCTTGGATTAGATGGCAAATGTGTACAAGACACTGTACAGAAAATAAATGAATAATATACCTATTCCTGATTCTCAGAAATGTACAGTCTAGCAAAAATAATGCAAGAAGTACAAAAAGGACAACAAAGAAATCAACATATTACATGTATAGATGGTTATATTTTTGTAACCTGATGTTTGGGCATGGGAGAAGGTAACCAAGCATCTTATTTTCTTCTGAATTATTTGTATGGTAAATATTATCTTAAAGAGTCAGCTGTGATGAGAAATCATCCAAGTAAGTTATCAGGCACATTCATGGTTGAAGAGCCTTCAATCCTAGCCTTCCTTTAAATCTTATCCTATGGGCATGGAGGTTTTTTGAACAGAATTGGCTAGAGCTAAAAATAAAATTATACATGGAAAATGAGAATCAAATTTATTAACATGGGAAAATAAATCATTAAAGAGAAAACACTCATTTAGTGTAACTTACCCAAGGAATTTGGGTTATATCTCAGATTTTGGAAAACATTCATTCCTATTTCAAAATAAAATATTTCTCTATTTTAGTGTATTTTCTAAGAATTTTAAAGGAGCCTTTTGTTTTCTAATATTTCAAATTTAGAAAATCTCCTCTTTAGTCAAACACCTCTAGTCACTACACATTTTCCACTTCTTCAATCTCACACATTCACCTTTCCTTTCCTTCTTACAGTTTGTCTTCTCGTATGCTATCCATTTAGTCAGTTTCCTCACTGGTCAATCCCTTCTTCATTCAATCTGAACATTCTGTCGGTCATTCCAAATGCCTTCACTATGATCCCAGACTCCTGAAGTTACCCTGTACCTGCCTTATAAAACCTTAGAACTTTTCTTCCCCCATCTATTCCTCTTCCTAAGCAAGGACAAGAAAAACCATGTAATTATACTAAATGGATCTGCTATAAAATCAAGTTATTTTTCCTAAATTAAACAAGAGCCCATGTTGCTAAGGAAATTTTTATTTGCTTTTAGTGCCTCAATATAGATTTATTATCAGTGACTGTTTAAAAGAATCCTGATTTTCTTCAAATCTGCTAATGTATTTTGTTTTTTGTCTTTTGTTTTGTTTTATCTGTTTGTTTGGTTACTAGGAATTGAACCCAGGGACACCTAACCACTAAGCCACATCCCCAGCACTTTTTCTTCTTTTCATGTTTTTTAAAATTTTGAGACAGGGTCTCACTAAGTTGCTTAAAGCCTCACTGAGTTGCTGAGGCTGGCTTTGAACTGGGATCCTCCTGCCTCAGCCTCCTGAGTTGCAGGGATGATAGGTATGTACCACGTCCAGCCCAATTCTTAAACTTTACATACAAAAAATGAGAGTTTGAAAAGAATGCAGTGAGAAATATAAGGGGCAATTGATCTTGTCTTAAAGAAATCAGTGTGATTTTTTTTCTTAGGAGTTATGACTTATACTTCAAGACCTGAAAAATAACCAAGGCATCTCAGGTAGAAGGAGCATGTATGTAAGATTCCAGAAATGACAGAGAGAGTGGACCCATGGAGTAGTCATTGGAGAGGGAGGTGGTCAGAAATGAAGATAGAAAGTTAAGCAAAGGCCATAATGTAAAGAAAATTATATTTAGGGATATATTTGTTCTAATGGCTCTGGAGGGAAATACGGAAGTATTTTAAACCTAGTAATGACTTTATCAGGGTACTATTTTAGAAGGATCACTTTAGATACTGCACAGAAAAAAATATATAGTGAGGCAAGAAGGAAGGCAGGAAGACCAATTTGAAGGTTGTGAGAGAAACATGAATGAGAAATGATGGTGACCTGGATGTGTTAGGGGCAGTGAAGACAGAGAAAGATACACAGGCAGGGATCATTTGAGAGTAGAATTAATGAAACATGTTCACTGATAGGATGTTGAATCTATAGAGTAGTGACAAAAGCCAAGGGAAATAAAGAAAGCTCTGATCCAAATAATTGCTTGGAGAAGAGTCACCTACTGAGATAGGGAACACGTGAAAAACGGTAGATAGTGGGAACTAAGTGAGTGTAGTTCAGTGTGTCCCACAGATCATGGGTAAGAAGAGCTCAGGACTGGAAGGGACGTCACTTGAAATTGAGATGACAGAGAGATTAGGAAGATATAGAGAAAAAGAAAAAAAGGAGTGGACTCTAATGCCCTTGGAAAAGTGAAGACACTAACAAGTGGGGAGTTTCCCAGGCACTATCTATAGAACCTTACAGTTTCTTGTGTCTACTAAACCTCTGAACCACGGGTGGGACCCATGTTCCACATGCTCTCTTTATCTTCACTACTTAGCCTTTTGCTTCATTCACTATTGTTTCACTGACAAGCAAGAGCAGCTTTCAAATCATCCTTCTTAGGTTGTCTTCAGCCATTGTCACAATGAGGTATGCAGGTCTTCCTAAAATTTTCTTTGCTTTTCTGACTTCCTGTGGCTTTCATGATCCTGAACTTGAACTGTCAACTCTCTAACTTTCACTGTTTCATTTATGACTTCCATTTCCCTTTCCAAAATCCCTAAATCTATAAACTTTCAAAATTTCTCTTTGAGTATTTGTTATTTCCTTCCAAATCCTATAAAGGAAGTTATCTCTTAGTTTTCCTTCCACTATTTGTATATTCTTAATTTTCCTATGTTTTTATTTCTCTATGAGAATTTATTTACTTCCACAGCCTCAATTACCATGAAACAACCTTTTTGTTCTTCCTATATCCAATGCTGCATTTCAAAATTATGGCTAAAATTCTTTTCCTAGATAATTTACTGAAACTTTAATTCATTATGCTTTAGTAAGGAACTCATCAACTTTTCTTTCAAACCCATTTCTCCTACCTTGCTCATTTTGGTTAATGCCATCATTAAGGCCTATATATAAATTGCTATTTTGCCTTAAATGTATTCCTTCTCTTTTTTTAAATTTTTTGTTGTTTTTGATAGACCTTTATTTTTTTTATTTATTATATGTGGTGCTGAGAATCAAACCCAGTGCCTCATGCATGCAAGGCAAGCGCTCTACCACCAAGCCACAACCCCAGCCCAAATTTACTCCCTCTCTTGTAGTCCATTTTGCACTCTAAGTTTATCAACCTTTTTCCTGTTATTGTTTTCATAGGCTTTTTTTCTGTTTTTGACAGCATAATTCATGTTTATATTATTAAACATAACTATTTTTAGAATAATCTAACTGGTCTTCAACATGTATTATCTATTTCCTCTAAGCCATTTACATATTTCTATAGAAATATATGCATTGATAGCATGCAATTTTCCAGAACAAATTTCAGGTGTCATAGATATGACAAAGTAGTATAAATTAGCTGAGGCAAGCAAAGAAGACAAGAAGATTGATGTTACTTTGAGCCTGTAATAAGGCTGAAAGTACATATCACATTGATCAATGCATGTACTTGAGCTTGGTCACAATTTTGGCTCCAAATATTTTAGCTCAAGAGGGAAATGGAAAAGCTTGTCAGTTTCATTATTCACATTGAGCTCAATACAGAAAATAAACTAAGGGCAGTGAGTGTCATCCACAAACTAACCCTGACATATTTTTCCAGTGGAACTGACTATAGTTTCCCTTCTTTAATCCTTCAGTGAAATGGCTTACCATTCTAGAACATACCTCATGTACTATCTTCATAAGAATATTGTTCACATATTGAATAGAAGTTTCTGTTCCCATATTAAACAGAAAATTTTCAGAAAGAAAGAAAGCTTCCTTTTCCTTTGGTAATATTCTTTCTATATTATCCTCATTTTCATACTTATGATAGCTACCTATCCTAACCTCTCCCTCTCTCTCCTTGAGCATCTATATATAACAAAGTTTTCCCCTAAGCTTATTTTACATCATTGCCACTGCAACAACCCAAATGTATAACCTTATCTTTTCTCTCCTGGCAAACATATGCAATCTGTTTTCCCTGCCTCCAGCCTCACCTTCTCCCAACCATGTTGTTCCGTCTATCGCCTTTCAGCACACAAATCATTCACTAGCACCTGTGCATACACTACAATTAGAATCTATTAAACTCTATTTTAATCACTTGTTTTTTTTTTCCTGTCTTTTGTTAGCTAATCTCACTATTTTTTTCTTCCAGTTTAAGCACAGTTTCAAAAACAGTCTGTAGTTCCAAAATAAATAAATTACTATGTGAATGAACGAATGAATCTCTAGAAGTAAAATGCATAGGTTTTTCTGAAAGAAAGAATCACATTTTCTTACATTTTTAGCATGGTTTATTAAAGTTTTTTGGACCGGTCAAGCATCTCGTAGATTAAAAAAGATTTAGGGTCCTGGTTAAAGAAATGCTTAGATGTTTCTTTAAAAATTACAACACAATAGCAAGTTTTCAAAATGTTTTCTGAAAGTTTATGAATATCCTTTGAAGCTACAAGAAACTTTTCTTTTCTTTGAACTTATCCTTTTACATTATATAATTAATGTAGTAAATTAATTTTCTCTTTGTAATTTTTCAAAATTAGATTTCATCAATAGGATTAAAATAACGGAAAACATGTCTCTCCATTTTATGTAGCTAAAAACAACGCATATGTTGAAAGTCAGAGCTTACCACTATCCTGAGAAACTACAAGCAATTCAATAACTTGTCATCAAAAACTCCCCCTGGAAAAAGTTTACTAAAATTCATTCAGTTAACCTACTTTATTAATCCTCCATAGATAGCTAAGGAAGTTCATGGTGTTCACAAAGGAAGCTATTCTATGCCCAGTTACTCCCTCAAATGGGAAGCAGAAATGAAAAATCCAAACTCACTAGTTAATTTTTTTTTTAAATCTATGTCCTATAAACTACTGAAGGAGAAAAAAAATGCCTATTTTCAGTCTCCAGATATGAATTCTTAATTTTAATGTGGCCAAGTCCATTGAAAGTAACAGACTCAAATACATAGATCTTTTAAAAATGTAAACAGCTATAGCACCCCTAGACCCTTTTCCACATGAAAATGTTCTCTGTGGAGTTTGCAAAATCCAAGGTGACAATGGTTTAACAAAATCTGTGAGTTCACACAATTTCAAAAGATTTCTTGCAATGCAAAGCAGGAAGTTGATGATGTGTATTGAAAGCTGAACATCAAAAGAAAGTGGCTAGATCCATTTAAACAAGATCAAAGCGCATTAATCTCACTAGCATAAAAATGCAATGTAAACACTATGAAAGGTAAATAGAGTTGGAAAGGAATCTCTCATCTGGATAACTTAAATGGTATGCCTTTGGGGAAGAGATTTTGTCTTTACACACACTGGTACTTTTGCAATGCCCTGAGCACATGGTGGAAGCTAAACAAATAATCCCATTTAGTAATCTTGGTCCAATGCTATCATGTGAAGCACGGAATCTTTAGTCATGATAATGGCAATAAACGCTGAGTAAATACACCATTCTTTTCTCTTCCCCTTTATCTCCTTTACCATCCCCTTGACATTCTTCCACACCTCATCCCACAGATGGCATTTCTTGCAAAATTCATGTTTGGCACCACCTGCCACTTGTAACAGTACCACTCTGTTGAAATTTTTAGCAGCTGCAAATTAAACTGTCCTTCAGGTGCAATCTCACACTTAATGAAAATGACACCTTGGCACAGGACATGCGGTTGCCTTTATGATTCACTTGGCAGCTTAAGCTTATTTAAATAATGAACACATTTTGCTGCTCTCAGCTTTAGAATCAATCTGAATCTCTACTATAGCAAGAGCATTTGGCTGGACCTATCCCTTCTACCAACAAGCCCCTAAAGGACAAGGATTAGAAATATTTTTTCTAAAAATGAATTAAATTTATAGAATGATTAATTAAGGCTTTTGGAATATCTATAAATTTAAGTTAGTATAGGTATTGGTTTCTTAGGACATAAATTATACATAGGTTATTTGTAAAAGAGAATGGAATTAATGATTTAATCCCTCTTGCCCAAGTGCCACAAGATCTAGAGAGTTTCACATCATGCATCACTCTTGTAAAAACTGTTAGAGGCTCCAGAGCAGAGTAAGAGGAAATTAATTCCACTGTAGAAAAACAACGCAAATTACCTATCTCTCTGAATCAATGGTGACACCATCTATGAGGTAAAAAGGTGGCTTTGGGATGCAGATAGTACATAAAATAAAAATACACACTTATTTTCTTCACACTTAAAAGGTGATCCCACTGACATTATGACTGGTGATGTTAGAAAACTCTTGAAAAAAAATGGAGAAAGAGGCAGGCTCTTTCTTCATTGAGCAAATATAAAAAATATTATGTGGTGGAAGTCAGAGAAAATGGATGGAAATCAGGGCTTCTCCAACTCACTGGATTTATAATGTCAAAAAATCAATTAATGTCAACTAACCTCAGTTTCCTTGTCTCTCAGAAAGTGCATATCTCTGACTAGTGTTAGGAGAATTAGGAAACTGTATCTATTTCCAACATAGCATAGGCTTTCAAAATTACTAGCACTGTTATTTTATAACATTGTTCATAAAACTTGGTGAAATATTCTACAAAGTATATATGTTTGAAA
Source organism: Xerus rutilus (assembly GCA_028644305.1). NCBI lineage: Eukaryota > Metazoa > Chordata > Mammalia > Rodentia > Sciuridae > Xerus > Xerus rutilus. Next base: position 50,543,941 of record CM053407.1, on the reverse strand, counting down.
GTTAATGGTAACATAAATTTTTACTGCTAGTGAAAGAAGTTGAATCAGATGCCTGCTGATAAGGAAGTTACAAACCTGTTAAAGACAACTGAGGAGAACAAAGACTAATTGTAAATTATGAAAATGTCAAAATGCTATTTATAACCCCATATCAAGGCTTCAGCCTTCAAAATTCTTACAAAATAACTGTCTGGGAAATTGATAACAGGGAAAAATCATCACCAGATGAGGGCCAGCACACCAGGATGGCAGTCACAGGGATGGATTCTTCCCTTTCAGCTTTGCCATAACATAAGGGAAAACAAAAGCCCCAAAGAATCAATAGACCATGAATGAGCACTTCCAGCACATTAAGAATGCAAGGAATGCAGTATAAGGTCATCTCACATTCTTAGCCAACAGCTTAAGCAGAGTAGACATATCATTTTTGGCCCTGGAACAGAAAAACCTCTGGCTGCCAGGGAAAAGGCCTGGAAAAACTTCTGATGTTTAACTGGCTGGGAAACTGTGAACAGTCCTTGGAACAGTTTAACCCCAAGAAAGGTTCAAGAGAAATCACATCAAGATGGAGAAAAGGGCTGATTAGAATAGGAGATAAACACAAAAGGTAAATGAAAATAAGAGCTACTGTTCATTGTGGCGCTTCCTTGTGCTTTATATATGTTATTCTAATTCACACTCAGTCTGGAAGAAACCTTGAGATTAAGATGCAGAGAATGCTCAAAGTACAAACTAGTAACTGGTAGAACCAGGACAAGAGCAACGGTTGAGTTCTTTCTACTACATAGAGTTTTGTCAAGTGTCTGCAAACCTATGTTTTACAGTGTCTCTAAGTTTCATATACTTATACACTATTTGATTATTTGGTTTCTGAGGTTAATGAAGGTGTTTGTTCTTAACATTAATAAAAAATTATTGGAAAAATATATTGCTTTCTACTCAAGTAAAATAAGGCTATTTGAATTAAATGGTCATATCCAAAGCAAATGTCCACAGCATTCCTCAACTGAAGGCAAATTACTGAAGAGGAAGTAAAAGCCTTTGGGATATTGGACTTATAAGCATAAACATATGAAGTTATCACAATCATCACTGTGCAGTGTAATGCCTTCAACTCTCTATGTCAAATCAAATTAATCGCCTTATTTCTCTGATCAACCCTGTCATTGACACAAAACAGTTTTCCATTTTCATCTTTCTAGTTTTACCTCCATATCTAGGAATTCATAGCAATTCCTACCAATTCTTTCCTGATATACTTTAGGATTTATTTTCCCCTTAATTCTTTTGTATTATTTACAAGTTCTTCTCTCTCCTGAAGTATTGATCTGTCCCCTTCAAGACCACAGCTTCAAGTCATTCTTCTTCCCCATCAACACTTCACAATGTTGACAGTGTGTATTTCTAAATACAGACTGAGTTATTTGATGGTTTTCCATTGGGTGAACAATTCAGACTCTTTCACAAGGTATTCAAGATCTCTGCTCCCTGAACTCCATATATAATTCTAGGCTTATGTCATTTTTGAACTTGCCCCTGAACCTCATTTCATTACTTTGGATTCCCTAAACTTTCATTCTTAAAATATTTATGTAATCCCCTCTACCAAGATCCTTATCAAAACCTTTCAAAATACTTCCTTTAAGGTGGAAATTCTTCTACATTTCAATAATATTTCATTTCAATTGAGTCACACCTGTTGGACTAAATTATCCATTACAACGACTCACATCTATGCTTCTTAAGTTCTTGGAGGCAGGGTTTACCATCCCTCTTTGAGTCTTCTCTAGCATTTAGGATATTCAAAGATACTTATTAACTTGAACTCAGGGGACACTATTTTATACAATTGATTTATAATTTGTGAACTGCCTTCATTGAGATGATAGTGTAAACTCCTGGCCATAGAGGAAGTGTCCATATATACAGGTTAGCTCCATCACTTACTAACTGGTGAGCTGAGAAGGAGTCATTTGGTATCTTTGTTTCAAGGTTTCATCCTAAAGTGAGTATGTGAAGATGTTTCATCAAATGACCTCACAGAATTCACACAAATGGACTTAGAACAATATGTTATTGTGAAAAATGAACCATTCTTAACTTACACTTAAGTTCTTTTTCATTATTCAACCATGTGCTTTTCACCAGAAATGATTTTGGAAGAGCCCCAGTGAAGTCAACAAAATAAGCATCATTTTTGAAAATAGAAGTGGAAGATTGACCTCAGGTGGCCATAATGGAAGAAAGTATCAAATTGGCTCGGGAACTAGGAAGAACAGCAGCAACATTGTTCTCTATGCTTAAACAATGACACCAGGATTAAAAGAATCAAAAAGAGGTTAAGTTTTATTCTCAATGCTAAGGCTTGAATAGGTGTTAGGCAAAACTAGGTGTGTTACAATATTTATAGGTGTTTCTCTGTATTCGCTAGTTAAGTTAGTTTATTGAGTATATTCATTAATCATTATTCTTGCACTATTTAAATTTTTTTTTTTTTGGTACTGGAGATTGAACTCAGGGGCACTCGACCACTGAGCCACATCCCCAGCCCTATTTTGTGTTTTATGTAGAGACAGGGTCTCACTGAGTTGCTTAGCGCCTCGCCATTGCTGAGGCTGGCTTTGAACTTGCAAGTCTCCTGTCTCAGCCTCCCTAAGTGCTGGGATTACAGGTGTGTGCCACCGTGCCCAGCTTATTTAAATTATTTTTAATTACACTATGTATAAGCAAGATTGAATGGGTACGTATAACCACTATGAAGTAATAAAATAATTTGGGGATTAAATACAAGAATATAAGAAAGTTATATTAAATACAAGAATATAAGAAAGTGTCTCTCCCTTCCAGAGACACTTTTGATTGTTTTAATTCTAATCCATAACTTCTGTTATTTTATGACTAATCAATTTGAATGACTTTTAATGATGTCCATGACTCACTGGCCAGGCACGTAGCACATGCCTGTAATCCCAGCACTTTGGGAGGCTGAGACAGGAGAATCGCGAGTTCAAAGCCAGCCTCAGCTACTATGAGGAGCTAAGCAACTCAGTGAGACCCTGTCTCTACATAAAACACAAAATAGGTCAGGGAATGTGGCTCAGTGGTCTAGTAACTCTGAGTTCAATCCCAGGTACTACAAAAAAAAAAGAAAAAGAAAAAAAAAAGACTATCTCTATCTTCCCTCCATTTACTTCTCTTGGATAACTCATCTTGCTCAATGCCACCAAATGTATCGGAGCTCAGAAGCCTGGTATTAGTCTTGACTCTTTCTTGTCATTAACATCTTATCAATCATCGAACTTAATTTTCATTTCTCTCTTAAACATATCTTTAATGTCTTTAATGTCCTCATTTATATCCTTAAATTTTACACTTTTTCAATAACATTTTATTTTATTTTATTTTAGTACCAGGGATTGAACTCAGGAGTACTCAACCACTGAGCCACATCTCCAGCCCTATTTTTTTTTTTTTTTATTTAGAGATAGGATCTCACTGAGTTGCTTAGCAACTTGCTGTTGAACTCTCAATTCTCCTGTCTCAGCCTCCAAAATGCTGGGATTACAGATGTGCACCACCGTGCCCGGCTTCAATAACTTTTGGCTACGTTTTTCTCCTCAGTCTTACCTTTCCACATTCTTCCATATTGATACCAAGAGTGACTTAATCAATTTTCAGAAATTTTAGTACCAATACAGTATTCAACATCTTTCCCCATATATTTGGGTTTTTTTGGGGGGGGGCGGGCGATATAATATTGCCTGGTAGTGTTTTATAAAAATAAATATATACCTGTCCTGTGATCCAGTCATTCTTTTCCTAGCTATTTAATCAAGAGACATGAAATGCTATATCCACAACAAAACTTTAACAAGAATGTTTTAGCAAACTTATTAAACATAGGTTACTATCAACAGATGAACAGGAAACACATTGTGATATTTCTATGCAATTTATCATTACTTGGCAATAAAAAAAGAGGAAATTATTAATACATGTAATGATGTAAATGAATTTCAAAAGCATTAGAACATGAGTACATATCATATAGTTGCATTTATGTGAACTTCTAGAACAGGCAAAATGAATCTATTGTGAAAAATCAGCACACCTGGTTTATCTAGGGGTCAGGGGTCAGGGATCCACTGATAAGGAGCACATATGAATTTTCTTGAGCAAATCATTCTTTGATATGGGTTTGTGTTAGAGAAACATATAATTTGTAAAACTCTTGTATATTATACTTAAGTATTGCATACCTCATTATATGTAAATTTTAAATCAGAAAAAACTACATAAAAATAATTGAAGATATATTATTGTTAATCATTATGAAAAAGATATACAAATGTTTTAAACTACCTTGATTTTGTAAAAAATTATTGATAAATGGAAATAGGAGTGGATGGATAGATATGTGACACATTATAATAAATTATTAATTTGTATAATTTAGGTGAAGGACAAAGTTGTATCCCTGTAAAATCATTTTATCTTTCCTTTATTTGAAAATTTTCATTTCAAAGTATTAGAAAAAAATTTCTATGTCTTCTAAGACAAAAAGTAACATATTTTCTTTATAGTTTGCAGCAAAGGTGAACTCAAGCACATATATGGATTAAGGTAAAATTAAGAAAATAAAATATGCAAATATAATTACTATTCTTGGTGGTGAATGATGTGATTTACTTTCATTTACCAATACTTATATTTATATTCAGTCTTACAGTATGACAAAATTAACAAATCCAAACAATATAACTAAGCCTGAGCTTGAATCATCAGTAGAGATATTCAGAGATGCAAATTTGGTATGATAAAATCCTGATGTGTAATTAGTTTTCTATATCTAGAAAGAAAAAATGTTCTTTCTACTTAAATATTATGGCCTTTAATATATTCTATCTGAACAGGAACTTTTGTAGTTGCTGTTGTTCAGTATTGGGGATTGATGCAGGATTTTGTGTATGATAAGAATGTGCTCTAACACTGAGCTAACAACCCAGCTCTCAAAAAGGAACATTTCCATAATGAAATTTTCCATAGGTGGTGGAATTGTTTTGGGAAAAATTAGTGATAAAGTTTGCTTTTTTAAAAATACAGTCTGTCATGTTTTGGTTTTATTGTTTGTTTCATTGATTAATTTGTGTCTATCATATCACTTTAAGATCATTTTTCTATCATGGAGAATACCTCAAATTGCAGTAACATAGTGCTGAGCACAAGATAGGTTTTAAGGAGACTTGTTGGCTATACGACGGGCGGCAACTCATTGATATTTAAAAATGTAAATGATATAGTTCTGCATCTTGTTCTTCATATTTTAGAGTGACTTTTTCCATTGCAAATTGTGAGAGTGGTATAGGGTATCTTGTTATTTACAAGTACACTAAATATAATGATTTACAAGTCTGTGCTTTGTAATGCCAACTGTGGGGTTAGAAACATGTTGATGTCCTTAGATTTAATCCATTTACCTAAACTATAATGTTTGTAGACATTTCTATAATTTTTGCTATTTATTATATCTTAACTACAGGAAACTGTCAAATTTATAGATACTTCCTTGTATTAGATCTTTAGTAAATAAATTCATACTGTGAATATACTCAACCATCATTTTCAACTGTCCTTCCATTATTTATATTATTATGCTTTTGAGTGACGCTAAGTATAAAGTGGTGTGTGATAAAATAAGATTATTTTTGTCATTTGAGAAGATCAGATAGAATTTCATGCAGTAAATAATCTTCAGGAAGAATATTTTATTTAATTATCTTGCAATCATTTTACACACACACACACACACAGTCTCTTTTGATATTGATTTTGATTTCATATAAAGACATCAAAGACTTAAGCCAGTCATTCTTCCCAAAGAATTTCTACAGAATGAAAAATGTTTGTAAGAAAGATGATCATATTTCTATATTTTGTCATTATGATCATTGTCAACCTTAAGAGAAGTTATATGGTAGATGAATAAAAGGAACTGTTCTCTGTAAACAAAATCATGCTGTCAATGGAGTCCATGTTCACAAAATAATTAAAATTTTTTCATATAATACAATTAGAAATAACTTTTGAACTTGAAGAAAACCAAGTCAGTAAATCTTCCTTTTCTATATTTGAAGAAAATATACGTTTTATTTAGAAAAACTGCTGCCCTGGTAACAAATAATTTATATGGTTTTAGTTAATCAATGACCTCACACTAAAATCTTCTCTTAAAAGGAAAAATTGGTAGAGTTTCAAGAAACAAGGCATTTCCTAAACCACCTCATTTTAAATTAGAGCACGTTTTTCTTCCCTTTGCCAGAAAGTTCATCAAACTTTTAGACAGTGTGCTTACTGTGCTTTATTAAATGAGATGAAACAAGTGCATTTAAGTGTGTGTGATTTATTTTTTAAAGGTTTCAGTGCTTAATCAAAGAGCTAAAAAAAAAAAAAGAAAAAGAAAAAAGAAAAAAATCAACACTCCAAATAGGTATAGTACAGACATGATTTAATCTCTCTGAGAAGGAAGAGAAACATACTAGTACTTCCTTTTAACTTTCTCAAATCCACAGTCATATCTCATTCTTTGGAACTGGATAAGTTTAATACGCATATCATGTAAATATGTCTTTCTAAAATAAGTGTGATAGCATATTACTTGAATTGATAATGTCCTTCTTTGCATTAATAACTTTATTTGGGATTCAATTATTTGTTTAGCATGTTGAGAATATTTTGTTACTGGCTAACATGATTTAAATTGGTCAGAAGTAAACACTTGATTTTATCTTATTTTATAACTTCAAACAAGAGAAAGCATGTATTTTATTTTTTAAATATTAATGTAATGAATAGATTTAATGTATTTCCTATTACAGAATCACTCTTGTAATATTGGAATTGATATCATAATATTATTTAGAGCTTGAATATTTAAATATTCATTTCTAGTTTTGTCTTTTTGTCCAATACAGTTATTGTTATAGCACCATATAAATTGAATAATTTGAAATCTTTTCTATCTTTGTCTATGCTCTGAAACATTTCTTAAAGGTATTGTACAATTTTCTTGCTCACATATTTTATATATACTTCAAAATTAAGTTTATTGATAGAGTAAATAAAATTGATATACAAAACCACTAAACAACACAAAATCAAATTAATTTTGAAACACTAACTTTCCTTTTTTATTAAAGTTTTATTAAAATACAGGTGTATGCCTAATTTCTGTTTATTTTTTTTTAACTTAGAATCTATAGAGGACAAACTAGTATTTGTGAATTCCAGTAACAGTTTTATTCAGAAAACACTATCACGTAATCATAAAACTTCATTGCTAAAATTTTTCTGAATTTTACTATGCAAAAATATAAAGTAGATTTTATGAGAAATGGAAAATGTTTATTTTTGATGTCTGCCCATTTCCTAGGGTATATTAATAGTTCCAGCTCAGTAGTGTGACATTGGCAGGGGAGGTTGTCCTCTGAGTTGTCCTGATTAGGCCCTTGGGTCCTAGTAAAAGAGTGGTAGCTATAAGAACATGGTCTGATTCCTAAAATAGAATAATGGATTTAGGGACCAGGAAAGATTTAGGTCAATTTTTATTGGGCACAGACCTTGGCAACATTTTAATAACATGAGAAATTATTATAGATAGAACTTAATTATCCTGATTACAATACCAGAGACACATTCAGCCCTTCTATCATTTTCAGGTCAGAAAATGTTCTCAAAAATACCGGAAATTCAGAATCTCTTCAAAGAAGAAAAACATGTTTAACTGCGATATAATTAGCAGTTTCTATGGCTTTTGTTCTTTAGAGACAATAATAGTTTTGATTCTTGAAGATGTCTAATTATACAGGGAAGAAAATTCAACCAAGAAAAGGAGACAATTTATAGCATAATTTTCAAAGTAATTTGATTTTGTTGAAAATAAGTCCTATTGCATACCCTGTTTAATCTGCAAGAACTTTTTATCCCTTAAGAGATAATAATTCAAATTTCACATCAAGTTGCACTGTTTTTTGTACTTTCCTAATCTTAATATTGAAATTAAAATATTATTATCATTTTGTTTTTTTAAGGATCATGTCTGTTTAAACTAGTAAGAATGTTGTTATTATAATTATAAAATTTAGAGAGTGTTTAAAATTGGAATTACTCATGTATGTGTATGTGTATATAATCATACCACATACCCATAATTTGAAATTTAAGATTGCAACATAAAAATTAATGTTCCCACAAAAGATGTATAATTTGTGATTTGATATTTGGGTTTTATTCAGGTTTTTGCACTAAAAATTTACCTCATTTTTCTTTACTGAGAATTTGGAAGTAAGATATTTGAAAGAAAATTATAGACAATTATATATATTTTATATACTATATCACTGTTATATCACCCAATTTTTCATTTAAAATAAAATTAGTCCTAGCCTAATTCCAGTGAAAGATGTTTAATTCATATTAATTTTTTCTGAAAACAATTTTTAAAACTATTTGAGAGTCCTTTTTAAACTTAGTAGTAACCAGACCTCCACCATATTTTAAATGTTGCTATTAACATTTAATGGGACATATAGTTGTGGAAGATATTATAGGCTATCATAAGGGTGCTTTCAGCTATTTCAATGTGACAGTTTCAATGCATTGATTCAAGCAGCATAACATGGGACTATACATACTGTTACTTGAAAATCCATATTCCATGTTCAAAGGATATACTTTTATATTTATATTCCCATTTTAAATGAACCAAAGTTAATAATTGAAGAAGGCCAATATTAGAATTGCAGAGTTTCAATTAGATCTCAGTATGAGTAAACTGAATCAAAGTGATGACTTCTCTCTCCCTCTCTCTCTCTCTCTCTCTCTCTCTCACTCCCCCCCTTTGTCACACACACACACACACACACACACACACACACACACACACACAATTCTTAGGTGCTAAAAATTGAGATATAAGATCATCTACTGAGGTACAATGGCATAAAAGCCATTGTATTTCTATGTTTCTTCTTTAATAAAAATAAAATGTCATATAGCTTAGTAGTTTAGACTTTCTCAAATTTTAGTATAAGAATTTAATACAGTACAGATTTTGGCTTAATAGATTTGGATGGTTACTGAAATTCTGCATCTTGAGAAAACTCCCAAGGGAAGGCAAGTTGCTAATTATTTCAAGGGTCTCACATTTTGTAGTAAGGGTTTGTACAAGCTCAGTCTTCAGAGATTTAAGCTATGTATAAATAACATAATTCTTTGTTCTGTGAATCACTGTAGGATAGAATCCTTTCACTTCAGCAGATCTTTGCTGTTTAATATCTATGTTCCTTTACCTTATCTTCCAATAATCTATATATGACTTGATAAATATTTCATACCTGAATGATATTTGAAAATATCAGAAATAAGCAATTTTAAAAATTATAAACAGTAGAATGAATATGCTAGAAAAAGAACACATCTAGGGTTTAGTATACATGGGTTTAGTTTTATTTTTCACTCCATCACAGGTTGCTACTAACCATAAATGTAAGTACTTAGTTTCCCATTTCACAGGGTTTGGAGAGGATGAGGAGATTGTATAGGAAGTCCTTTGAAGACAACAAAATATTATACTGCCAATATAGAATTTCTGTTCATCTTTCAATTATTTATGTAGTGATGCAAATTTTTTCAGATAATTTCACTTAAATATTAAAGCTTTTGAATAAATAATGACATAGCACTAAGTGTAATAGCATCTACAATTTGGTGGATGCAATTTAAAATTGCTGCTCATATCTATCAGTTTATGGTCTTTGTTCAGGGCAGGCCCTTTATCAGCCTTATTTCCTCTTCCTTCTCCTCCTCTTCTTCCTCCTTCCTTTTTCTTCTTTTCCCTCATATTTTGAGGGATAATATACAAATTATTTTTCACAGATACCTGATCTTGACTAATATATGTGTTTTCTAAACCAAACTGATACTTCCAAATTTGATTTGAATAGAAACCAGTTTCTCTCATTCTACTTTAATAACACTAAGAAACAGCATCTAATGTCTATAATATAGATTAATTTAAGTTCAGTTTACATTCTAATGGATCTACTATTTCTATATTCTTTCATGAAATAAGTATTGGAAAATATCTAGAACTATAATCTCTAAGCAATACTCTATTGAATTTTATATAATTATACATTTAGAATATATTTCTTAGACTATATGACAAGAAATGCAACATATACATTTTTTTCCAAAGAAAAGTAAATTTTAAAATAATATTCTTCAACATGTTGAGATCATGAAAAATGTAGATTAAAGATTATATGTAAAAGAAAAAAGCAGTTAAAACTATAACAATAAATGCAACTTACAGATTTATATGAGAAAGCCCAGAAACATTGATAAATGACTATACTTTTTTAAAAAAATTTTCTGGCATGTAAAAATTCCATAGCAAATAACTGTGCTTAGTCTGTTAAGGGGGGGTAAGTGACTTTAAGCAATCTGCTTAGAATATGTTTTTAAGTTTCTACTCAGCCATTGCTTTAAATAATCAAACAAAAAATTAAAATCTTATGGCCAAATAAAACCCTTATACAACTAGAAAAATCTCCGCATTAAGAGCCAATAGTGTTGATAATAATTAATTATTGTTTCACGTGTGAATTTTAAAGCTGAGACTGAAGTGATCTTCTTTACTATTTATAACAGTCCAAGTCATTAATTATCAAACTTCTACTGAAAAGAAAAGAATGTTGTTGCCATTGTCCCAGTTCCTTGACTATCTCTTTCTAACCCCCAAATTCTTTCATTTCGATATTTTTACTGACTTTTTTTATAGTTAGAAATGTGTGTCACAGAAATAACATAATTTTAAAACCCATAATCATATTATCTACAAATCACATACAATTTTTCTGATTTCCACTTTTATCCTCAAAATTTAAAAAGAAAGTTAGTTTCTATTTTCTTGTCTTTCTAAACTCTTTTCTATATATATTCACTAGGAAAAGACTGCATATATTTGCACAAAAGGTAATGTGTCTCATAAATTGCTCTATCTTACTATCAATTTGATAGTAACATTCACAGTTTGTGTTTAGTATGAAAGCCTGAAAATCAAATGGATTGAAAAATTAGTGTTTCATTAAAAGGGAGATGGATAACAACCGCTCCCTTACTTTCTGAGTTAAATAATGATTTTGAGATATAAAGACATCTTGGAAATATGTGTATATGATCTCATAGATATGGTAACATTTCCATGGTTTTCCATTTCATAAAACATTCTCTAAGTTATTATCCTGGAGGCCTGGGATCTCTCTGTTCAGCTCAGTTCCTTACACAGTCTCAGTACCTAGTGAGTGCTCATTGCTTGTAGAAAATAGAAGTTACCCAGGGTAAGATGATGGTAGCTAGCAATGTAGCTTATTACCAGTGATAATGGAAGGACGTAGTGCAACAGGGAAAGGAAGGGAGAGGAAATAGTTTATATACATAATTGCATTGATTGATAAACCTTAATTACATACAGATAAATAGAACCCTGGATGAGATGAAAAGAGAATAGACTTAGGGAAATGAAAAATACCCATTAAAAATAAAGCAAAAAAAGTGAAGCAAATGGATTAACAGCAATTGAAATGGGTTGTTTAATCTCTGCCAAATAATCTACTTTTAATTTCCATTAATAATGTAGCTATTTTACCTCTATAATATCATATTACACACTTATCTGAATTGTTATTAATGACAGCCATGTGTCAGATATAAAAATGATAATCTGAGTATTCTCAGCAATTATCATTTGTTCCAATAACATTTTGAAATGCTCTAAGCCTGTGGAAAAATTCATAAATATGCATCACATCTAACTTACATTATAAACTTCAGGGTTAAACCTTTAAAGAGAAGACTTTATGGTGTGTTTTGTGGATATTTATTTCAAACTGTGATGTTATAAATTTTATTATGGCAAGGCATGTTGTTTATTATAGTTGAGTTATGACAGCAAAAATCTAATAAGGAAGTTACTATTATGCATTTGAGATTTTCCTTTCTTTTTTTCTCTTCTTCCTTCCTCCCTTCAACTATTTTGCAGATTCCTTCCAAATAACTGAATTACCTATTTCCCAAAAACTGTTTAAGTGATTAAAACTTTATGATTCCTTGTGTTTCCTATTCTAGAGAATATTTAATAGTTCCATGTAGTCAACCAGAATGATGATGACTTACTCAGCTTCCTCAGTTACATTAATGAGCTACAGGAAGTTTCCTTTTGCTCGTATTATCATAATATTCTTTACTGGTGCACTAGGAGCATCTTTTGCTTTGAAAATATGATCATTTTTGAGGAACAAATGACTTGTGAATTCATAAGTAGTTTATAACCAGTATAGGTTAATGGAGTTTTCAGCACAACGCAGAAGCAAAATGACAAAGTTAACTCACACAATGATAACCTTGCCAGAGACTTTGGAAATCTTCATTACATGGCTACTTTGCCCTCTGGTGTTTCCTCTGCTGTGTGACCACCAAATGACTTTTGTACCAGACAGCATCCCAGGGTGGACCTGCTGACTGTCTGACACTGTATATATCTATTTCCTTTGGCCATAGTCCTAGCTCCAGAAAATCTTTCGATTTGCCTTCTGCATATTACTTTCACTCAGGAATTATGAATGAAATAAGGCAGAATTAGTTAAGGGAAAAAATGTACAATTACTTCAGACTCTGTGAGTCATCAACACATGATTATCTCAAGTTTTCTCAAATGCAGTTTGATTATAATTTTATTATATAGGCACCAAGTCTTGATGAAAGTTGCCTGTATTTACCTTGATATCATTTGTGAAGAATGTGAGGTTTCTCTCTTGTGATTTTAAAAGGAAATAAAGAGAAATAACACTTCAGGAATGTCAATTATTGATGCCTTCTTATGGCACTCAGAACTATACCACTACTTTAATAGATTCTCTTCAGTCAACATGTTTGATATGATTATTATGACCATGTAAATTAATTGATCAAAAATATTAAGTGGCTTTTTTATCTGTCTTAGCCCTGTAAAATATTCTATTATTTGAATTGTTTGTATGACTAAATTTCCCTTTAATTCATTCAAAAATGTAAGGTTTAGTGATAATCCATGTCTTTCATAATCCTCTATCTTCAGAGTCATTTCTTAAGGGGAGGAGTACCAGGAATTGAACTCAGAGGCACTCAACCAATGAGCCACATCCCCAGCCTTATTTTGTATTTTATTTAGAGACAGGGTCTTACTGAGTTGCTTAGCACCTCTCCATTGCCGAGGCTGGCTTTGAACGCATGATCCTCCTGTCTCAGCCTCCTAAGACACTGGGATTACAGATGTGTGCCATCGTAGCCAGCAGAGCTCATTTTTTGATGTATAAGATTTTGTTCTTCCTATAATATTTTTTTCACTCATAAATATATCTGGAAAACACATTTGCAAATAAACACTGGTTCTATGAGTATTAAGCAATTAACAAACAGTCATTAGTTGCATATCAGCCTTGGTATTATTTAATGTTTAGGATCAATAAGATTAAAGTTCATTGAACTATAAATGGAACATTTCATAATGTAAGACTAAAAAAGAACTGTGTAATTTAAATCCTATTGTATGGTAAGCTGAAAAGTCTATGTGGATCCCCAAGGGAAAACCAAATCTGCTGTCACCAATTTCCTGTACACATTTTTATTAGAATTTTATAAATGTATAGATAGAATAGCTCTCTGGTATGGAAGCTCTGGCACCTTTCCAAATCAGTAATTAAATGAACAAACAGATTATTTGAATTCACATTCATTTAGATGCATTTATAAGCATATGGAAGAGATACATTTTGATAGGTGTCTTATGCAATCAGCCTACATTAAACCAAAATAATTATAATTTAGCAAATCATCAAGCAAAATAATTCAAACTATACTTATAATTTAAAAAATTGCATCTATTTTATTTACAAAATTACTATTGATAAGTAATAACTCAGTTTCAAAGAATATATTATTTTGAAACTAATATGTTTTTAAATAATCATAATATCAAATGTGTAATAGTAAAGAATCTAAAATGCAAGGTGTATATAGGATTCAAAGTACCATGGGAAACAGATACATTTCTGCGAGCTGAGGTTGGGAGATAGGGCTGGAGTGAGGGAGCTTTGATTTTCTCTTGCCTAGTTTCTTAAACTTAAATGATCCAAACATCCTTACCTTGAAAATGTTTCTTTTAAGTATATCTAAACATACTTTAATCTTTCTTACTAACATTATCAGAAAAGCAATTTAAAGACTTTTTTGGGGAGTTGTATTTTACAATTTGTATCTAGTTGATATGTGAAGTTAGGAACCTTTTCAATCATCTTTTTGCTCATATATAACTTAGCAGTAAATATGTCACAAACCTTAGAAAAATTCTTTTTCTTTATAGGAAAGAAAAAGAGTAGTAGATTTATTTTCATCAAAATGAGCAGACATCATTAGGCAAGAAATCCTGTACATACAGCCAGAGTCCAAGGGTCACTATCACTTCATCTGCTCTTGTTTTCCTTAAGCCACTTTCATTGTTTTCCTAGAAATATGTGGCTGCTCAATTTGTGAGATTATGCAGTTTATTACATTTTGGATGACTCCATACATTTAGGTGTTTTTATTTTCCTGATCTGAAATTCTCACATAATATGTAACCAGCTAATATCAACTTGAGGTTATATTTTATTTTTTGGTAATGATAGTCACTTTTCCAAATGCATTACATGTATTTATTTACTAATTCCTGGTGCTTCTAACAATCAAACAAGGAAAAATACTTTTATTTCTGTTTGAGAAAAGAAGAATTTGAACACAGAGAGCTTATGCCAGATGCCTACACTTGCCGGACCACACAGTGGTTCAGTGTGTGGAGCTCCAGAAACTCCACACACTGAACCATCATCCCATGGGTTACTGATGTCTCCTCACGAAAAATGTTTAAAGTGAAACTGAATTATGGCAGAAGAGATGATTTTCCTAGAGTCATAAATGCCCTCAATTTCTTCTTAACCAGTATATTGAAAAATACTTTTAACAAGTTTCTTTATTTAAATCGTGAATATTGTACTTACTAAAGTTAACACAGAAACACATTTACTTGGATTTTAGCCTTGATTATTATTCAACATTTCATTGTTTCTTTTGCTAGCTTTGTTAAAAACAATACTATAAGCAATATTTTTTATATTATTTTAAATCTAAAGATAAATATTTTATATCTTCCTAAGGTACTATAGGCCTCGTATAGCAGTAGTTATTATTGGAATAAAACAAATAAAACAAAATAGCTCGAGAGCATGATTGAGATTGGTTCATTGTGTTAAATTACCAAATGTGCTTTAGGTACTGTGTCATGGAGATAGTCTACATAGGACAGCACCAACATAGTTGTAACGCCTTCAGTATTTCCCATATTGTCATATGTGATACCTTCAGTATTTCCTATATTGTCAGACATTGTTCTAATTACTCTACATAGTCTGGCTCATGCATCCCCAGGAAAACCATATGAGCCATTGGTCTTAACCTTTTTTTCAAGAAGCATAAATATATGGTAAACAAAAATTAAGTAAATGACTTCCTAAGTCACATAAGAAATCAGTGGTAGACCTGGTATACACATGGAGGTAGTTTAACTTCAGGGCCTATGAAGCAGAGTCATTGAAGAGTTTCTTATTTCAAAAATCCTCAAGCATGAAGCAAGGTGTTAGGTAGGCCCTGTGATAAATACAAACATGCTTCTATATACTTTCAGGGTTGGAATGGGAGAATACTCAAAATCTACTGGTAAAATAGTAAGGTTAAATAAGAGATAACAAATTTGAGGACCACTGACACTACTTGAACTGCTTATGGTAGTGCTTAATATTGGAGAGGTCACTAAGGATTAGATGATAAAGGAATTGATAAGCAATAAAATCTGGATTTAATTTACTTTGAAATGGAGACACATAAAATATTTTTGAATGGAAAATATTGTGATAGCCATCAGTGCAGTATTTAGGGAGACATCTATCAGTTGGATCTAAAAAGGACAAGTATACATGGCTTAAAGTGCCAAGGAAGCTTACAAAATTAAGCATAATCAGTATTTTTTAAATTAAAATTTATTTAAATCATCAAACACTGCCATCCAGAATTCTTTTCCTAAAATTGAAGACAAACTTTTTAAGGTACAACTGTATTAAATGAATTATATAAAAATAAATGGCAGAATATATATTCTCATGAGTCAACATTTCTCTTTGACTCAGGATTAATTTTATAGGGCATCTGAAGTTTATACCTTATACAATAGTGGGGCAAATATAAAAGCATTTTATCAACATGAAAAAACAGGTTACTTTATAACTGTTTTTTCATTTCAATATCATCTTGTTACCTTTTGGAAGATTATAATTAATACCTTCCATTTTGAAAGCTTATGAAATTTTCCATTTTAAAAGTATTTGTGTTAATCCTACCTTGAATATTTAATAGAATATTGTAAACCTATCCCTTACACTCAGAATGATTAAAACATAACAAGTGGTTTTTTTATTGGTCAAAACTATCCATGTCATTGAAATTCAATGGCATTGCTTCCCGTCATTCAGCTTTATCTGGCTAAAATCCTTTAATTCCCCAGCCCCTGCTGTTGGGGATCTCCAGGCTCATCATACTTAACCTCTGCCTAGGCTTCTCAGAATAGAATTTGTTTCACTTCATTCATAGCTTCAATAGTTGAGCAAGCCACACGCAAGTGCACAGTGGTCTTTTACCCTGAGCACACTAATCTGATTGTTTTTCCACTCTACAAACTCTGGGTCAACAATCAAGCTGCCGCCAGAAACTAATTAATTTGCAAACAGGCTTCTGTTTTCACAGAGGGAAAGCTTTTGAGAGCCATGTCAGGGAGGCCGGTCACACCATGGTTACACGCATTGTCATGGTATCCACTTCTCTGGGTAAATCTCTTGCTTGATGTCAGTGCACACAGGAACCCAGATTACCCAGTCAGCAGTAAATCCCTATTGAGGCCCACTGAGCTCTGAATGTAGTGACTCTGGAAGAGGAAATTGGTATAGACAGGCTCTGTATTCATTAAACTGATGGCCAGACAAGAGAGAGAAAAATGCTAAAAACAAGAGGGAAAAGGAGCTGGCTTCACTTTAAAGAATTTCCCAAGCTAGTTTCTCATCTTTATAAGTTTTGACCAATTTTAATTTAAAAAGTAGGCCTACCTTAAGTAAATATAATACTTATATTTTTTTTTCCTCCTCTCACCATTTAATTTCTAAATAAGCTATGCACACGTTGTGACTGATATGCCACATCTGAGAATTATTCTTTTTGGTTTATCAGTCAAAAATATCATAACAATTTTATTGCTAGACATTTTTGTAGACACTTGAAAAAAGATCAGTTTTCAAGAATATTGCTGCTTACAAGTTAATTTTTACTCCAAGGCTTTATTCACTGTTCTTCATGTGTGTAATGTAATTTCAAATAAAATTGGTTAAAAGTGATGCTTCCTAGACAAAAGTGACAAAGAAAGTAGGTCCTTGAAAAGCAGATCAAGTGACAGTATACTTTGGTGACTTTTAGTTCTTTAAAGAAAATGAAGGCATATTTAGTGATTTTATTAACAATATAGAGGATAGAATAATTTCATGGTACATATCTACTTATTGAAAAGATTATATTCCTATGGGGAGTGCATTCTTCATTAGGATAAAAATTTCTGGGTTTTTTTTTTTTTTTTGGTGATGTTATTGGGGATTCTAGGCAAATTACTACTTCCACTCCCAGCCCAATAAGGTCATTTTTGTTTGTGAGATTCTGTATACCGATACTCTCTAAATTTGACAATAATGAGTACAGTGGGAACTCATAGATGTAATTAAAAGCTAAAAAATACTACATCCTTGTTATTTCATTCATAATCCTCAAAGACCCAAAGAGCCCTGTTGTTTCCTATTTCAACAGAATCATTGCTCAGCTTCATTTAAGATTTATCTATTCATATAACCATAAAGCAAGGCTTACGGAGGGCTTTAGCTCCAAAGATCAGAAAACTATTACTAATTTACTTAAGTTAGAGAAATGACATCATTAAGAAGTCTGACATTATGCAAAACTAGGTAATTCATTTTACTTATTAAAGAATAATAAGTACCTTCAAACATGGTTGAATTAAAATAGTTTATTAAAAGAGCTGTATGAGTGATTTGAGATTGGTATCTCATACCACATAATATTAATTTGTATGCTCACAGTTTCTCTGCAGTCATGTTTCTTGGTTCTGTTTTTCTAAAAACAAATCTTGTGGAGAAATTTGAATCTTAAAAGAACATGCAATATCCTAGTACGTGACCACAGAGGAAATGGTGCTGATTCCAGTGAGGGCCGACCATCATGGTATGAATGTTACAAGGGAGAGGAAGTGGAACCATGAATAGCATACCATTCCAATTACAGAAAAAAAAACAAGTGGGTTGATCTATCCACAGGCATGATCCTTTTAGGAAATTCCACTAAAAGAAAACAGGTCTTCCTGAAATGAGTGGGAAGGCCTCACACTCTGGGCATTGTAATTAGGTCTGTTTGTGTTCACCGGGCCTTGGCTCTCAGGCATCCATGTGGTTTCATATATTAGACCCAACTCTGGCTGCCCTTTCACCCTGGCTCAACTATAATCACTCACAGAATGAATCTGACAAAACTTTTCAAGCATGCTCCACCCAGTGGAAGAGGGGTAGAGGATATAGAGATAATTAACATTTATTAAGTGCTTACTAAATGCCAAGCAGTTGCTCACTCCTTTTTTTATGTTGTTATGTGATCATTTTAAAAAAAAAAAAGACTATGGGAGGTAGGTAGTATTGTCTTTCCATTATATATAAGTGCTAAAGTCAAGAGGAAACTTTCTCACTTTAAAGAAATAGTCATTCTTTCAAATCATATTGTATCTCAACATTATTCCAAGATAAACAATATTGGAAAACAGCCTTCATCAAATAGAAAAATAAATGTAGACTAGCCTTTCATCTGCTCTAATGAATGGGTAACCAGCACAGTAATTGTAGTATTTGTAGACTTAATGTTAAGTAATTCTATCATAGTAGCATAAGTTGATTTACTTATATTGCTTATTTTACTATGAATGTACACAGAAAATATTTACTCTATTTCAAATTAATAGTAAGCTGAAGTTGTAATCGAAGTTTAAAATCATATCATATCAAGAGCATTTATGTGGCAGAAGAAAAACAGTGAATTTTGGTATATCATGTCAAACTCACGCACTGGTACATTTTATGAAACCAAATGTTGTTATGACCACTTGCAAACTTAAAATAGGGTTTTATATACACCATGAGGATTTTTTAATGCTATTATATATCAATGTGTAAAAAAATCAATAGATTCTCCATCTCTTTTAAATGTCTTTAATTCATTCCCATTTCTTCCTGTTAAAACTGTACTTGAAACTTATTGGTACTGTTCT
The DNA here is from genome assembly GCA_028644305.1 of Xerus rutilus. Classification (NCBI taxonomy): domain Eukaryota; kingdom Metazoa; phylum Chordata; class Mammalia; order Rodentia; family Sciuridae; genus Xerus; species Xerus rutilus. Next base: position 50,524,392 of record CM053407.1, on the reverse strand, counting down.
AAAAATGCAAAATAAATAGTAATTATGAAAGTAGTAAATCCCACTATTAAAAAATTAAGATATTTCAGTCTCCAATTCAAGATAATTGTTTTGGTTTTGTTGTTGTTTAGTTTAGTTTTGTTTTGTTTTGTTTTTCTCTCTTAAGGAGGGAAAAAAAATTAAGAGCCATCCAAAATAGATGAACTAATTTTTCCAAAAGAGTTGAACCGACTTGAGAAAAGTAAAGCATATGCCAAAATTAATTTAATAGCTCCAAAGACCCCTGGAAAAAAAAATCTTACAAGGCAATTTATCCCTTCTGGCAACACAGATGATTGTGTAGTCTGTGCTGATTCCTCAAAGCTCATTTATTTTATACATGAGTGTGTAAACACTGTGTTTCCAATTTCATTTTGAGATGGTATTCGATTTCTTGAGGCCCTTGGTTCCATCTCACAGCAGCCTGGTTTCTGCACCCTGTCACATGGAACCTCTGTGCTAATTTGGAGAAATCAGTTCTCACGTTTAGTGCTGAGAGACTGATAACTGAATTCTCAAATGAACTACACATTTTCAGAGATGAAGTACAGAGCTGCGGACAATGACTGTGTTTTCCCACAGTGTAAATTCTTCAGACTCAGCTGTCAACATGCAAACGTGCAGCATAAAAGCAGCTTTAACTTGATGACTTTTTTCCTCCAAGGCCATAAAAATGAAATGGATACTACACTCTCCTTTATGTTATTCCATCTTCTAATGAGATTTTGTTTCTCACAGACAGTGAAAGCCTGTACAGCCCTTAGAGTCTTTAGCAGATCAAAGTCACCTTCTTGTGAATATAAAACAAACGTTCTCCCTTTCACACAAATATTTCCATTTGAAAATAGACCAGATAGTAAAGCTGAAAGGACTTATTTTTTTCCTGACTCATTTTGCCTCCACACACATCCCAGGTTTAATAATTGATGGTAGATATTTCAAAATTGTCTTTTGGGCTCTTAGAGTTTTATACACACCCCTGTTTTCAACTTGGCACTTGCTTTTTCTTGATGAGGCTTTCAGTTTCTCAGATGGTCACTCAGGTAGCACTATACCTCCTCTATTCCAAGGAGGGGCAATTTGACTCCATGCCCATTTATTTTTCTATTTGTTGAAGGCTGTTTTCCAGTATTGTTTATCTTGGAATAATGATTTAAAAGAATGACTATATCTTTAAAGTAAGAAAGTTTCCTCTTGACTTCAGCCCTTATATATAATGGAAAGCTAATACTACCTACCTCCTATAGTCATCTTTTTAAAAAATGACCACATGACAACAGTGTTTGTACTCAGGAATGATCTTAGGCACTATCTGCATTTAAAACATCACTGTGGAACTGAAGCCAAGTTTAGAGGAAACAAGAGAAATAAGGGAAGCTAAGAGAAGAAGACTGCTTTAAAAATGGGCTAGTTAGCAGGGACACATGCTACAGAAGAAGTTGTCTAAATGGAGATTGATAAAAAGCTAGAGAAAGTCATAGGTGACCTTTAGAGGAAGAATGGCTCAGGGATAGACTATTGGATGAAATTCATATTGAAAGTGACAAAAGGAAGTGAAAATATTGAGGAAACTAATCCTAACTAGGTTACAAACAAACATAGAGGGACATTGTGGCATACCATGAAGGGTTTCCTGTGGGATAGGAGTGTAAGATTTCAGATCATTGGAAGAAAGTAGTGAAAAAAGAGATAAGGAGAGCAAAAGAAATTTTCATTGGGTAATTTATGAAGAATTCCAATGCAATTAAGAGCCAAGGCAGAAGGGACAGATGAGGCATTCAAGAATCATGTCTTTGTCCCTAATGCATGAAAAATAACAGGACAATCAGAAATGTTGCCACTGAAGGAAAGAGATGCTGACTGAGGTAACTTGAGGTCTGATTTATGTTTTCAATAGTCACTTTGAAGCATGGGATAAATCAGATCAAAGATTGTCACATACAACTCATAGTTCCCTGAGGTAACACTGAGGTATAGAGGCCAACTTGTGTTTTTTTTTATTATAGAGCAATGAAGGACAAAAATGATGAAATAAATTTTGGGCTTCTCAGAAGTAAGGGCAGAAAAACTAGTGTGGCTGAATTTCCCACTACATAGAAGCATATATAAGGATCATATTTATTTCAAGCATATGCGTTTTACACATTTTGCTATATTAAAGTAATATAGAAAAATTAAAGAGTAATTTCCAAAAAGAAAAAAATCTACTTGTTCAAGTAATTAAGTCTGTGCCTGAAGTTCAGGAAACTAGGTTCTTGTTAAAAATCTTCGACAATTGGGTTAGATAATATATTGATACATTTCCTCTCCTATAAAATGGAAGAGTAGATTTTGGGAAGATTAGAGGTGAAATCATGTGAAAGTCTTTTGAAATTATGTTTGAAAACAGTGTCAATGTAATGTTATTTGCATTGAAAAAATGTTTTTGATGTTCAGTACCTTATATCATGTTCTCAAGTGAATAAGGGGATATTTGGAGTGGAAAAAATGCTATGCTGTGAGATTCATTCTGGTGTCCCTGTAAGACAAGATTGGTAAACCATCTTATCTTTTTCCATTGCCTTCTTTCCGTAGCTCTAGCCCAGATCTCTTTCCATAGCTAAATAGTGAGAAACTTCACATTTGGCACAAAACATGTACTTCCTGAAATTTTAATCTCTCTTTTTTCTTGTTGCCCAATTTTCTCACACCCAGTCATGAAGTCACTGCCATAAGCTCAACAACGCACTAAATCTCAAGTCCTGTTATATATACTATAAAGGAATAGTTCTCCAGTGACTTAGTATACAGCTTACGTGCCTGAGTTCTTGCACGAAACACCTACCATTGAGCCATCTGGAATCGTGCTGCTCTGTCCTGATTGGGTGGTGGTGGCCCAGAGTTCGGAATATAGCAAAGTCTCGCCCCATGAAGTCAGCTGCAGTGCCAGAGTATAATTCTCCATCTGTGATGTGGCAAAATGAAACCACATAGGTATTATTTAATTCAATTAAAGCAAGACAAACAAAACAAAGATAATACAAGTTTCGTGTTATGATAACACTGAAGACAGAAATGCTATGCTTATCATTATGCAAAGCTACTTATATTTCATCCTGTCTTTATTGAAAGAACATTTTTACCAAATGATCATTCACATATTAAGTACTTGACTATTCAGTTAACACTAACTTAGAAATTTTAGTAAAAACTGATTCTGTGACCATTGCTAATATATAAAACTACTATTTTCCCAGTAAGACCAGTAACAAAATTTACAAAAGACAAAAATGCAAACTATATTCATCACATTGTTTTTTTTAATGTGTGTAAAACTACTATGACTCTAATAACTTTATTTAGTGGGGTAAGAGATCATTGTAAAATCTTGCTTATTGCTTATTTTAATGGCAATTAAACTTTTTATGTACTTTTTTCTAGTAGGATCTGAATTAATGAAATTTTACTATAATTCTGAATGGACCAGTATTTTTTTCGCCAAACATTTTTCTTGCTTTTTATTTTTTAATATGTCTGGTGGGACAAATGTTCTATGTTGGTGTAAGCTATTATATAGCCCCAAAATAAATGCATCATAGGTCCTCAGATATAATGGAAATGTATTTAAAGAGGAGGAAATTTTGGCAAACCCAGATCATAATCTCTACAGTTAAAAATTTCACTGCTTTTTGACTTTTTACTACTAAATTGAGTTAATTCTCAGGAGGAGTTTAATAATGTAGAGATCATATCCAGAAGGTAAAGAACAAAAGGGTAAGGAAGAAAAGCAAGAGAAAGAGGAGTTAAATTTGCTGAATACCAGTCTGTGCTTGGCAGGCAGTCGGGCACTTGCTGGACACTTTCGTATTATGTCATTTTAGTTCTGTCAGCGTCCCCATGATATAAATAATGTTGTCCCTATTTTATAGTTCAAGAAATCCAGGGCTGCTCAGCTATGCAATGCCTATGCAACTTGAGCTGAAGATTCAAACATAGGCCTGTTTAATTCCAAATCATTTACATTAAACCATACCACCATTCAACAATTCAAGTTTGTAAGAATTGTGTTTTCTTGTTTGAACCAGAAAGTGTCTCTTATTATTTCTTCCAGAAAATACATAATCGCCTGCTTACTTATAGTGAATTAATGTACTTGCAAAACGAAACAACAAAATGATAAAAATTTCTTCGAACAATCCACAATAAACACAGTAAACCTTCATATTATTTTGTTGACTACTATGCTAATGTTTTTGCTTTATTGAGTTATAAAATATTCAGAAAGTAAAGAGCACATAGATAAACTATAACTTAAACATTTGTTTAGTGCTATTATTTCACAGGTAGTTTCATGTTAGATAAATGAAAACCAATCAGTGAATCTTCACATATAAATGTTTTTGGGCAAATCTTATTAGTCTAATTCCTTATATGATGTTCTTTGTTTACATCTTCATTTTTCACTCCCAAACAAGAGCTTTGCAATGAAAAAGATACTTTCAGTGACCCAACCCGAAGCAACTTCTTGCTATATCCTTTGGCTCACTGATGTGTTTTAATGGCCTTGATTTTGAAGAATCTCCAGAACAATGAAAAATAGCTACAAGAGAAAAATCTGAACAATATGTTATTGCTTTAAACTTGCATGTAGGTAGGTATTTTATCCTGAATACTGTCCTAAAAATCATTCTTTTATTTTGGATTGTGGTGACTAAAGATAAACATGTTGTTTAGATAATATAATGAGTTCAGATATTAGCTAAATAAAGAGTATTCATATGTCATCCTAAATTGTCAGAGCAAGGTATTTTTGGATTTCAAAAGCACCTTACATTCTCTTCCCTTAATTAAATTTCAACCGCAAATGTTTCTTGCCCACATTGAAATATGATGATAATGTTTTAACTGACTACAGGTAAAGAAATACCCTTTTTTAAAACTAAAAAATGCTATGAATTAGCTACCTATAAATTTCAAAGGCCCTTTGAAACATTTAAAGTCCTATTGTCTCTTTATTATTAACCCCTATTTAGTCACTAACATTTTTATAAAAGTTAACATTTTATCTTTTTTTTTTAATAAAGAATTGATACACAAATGTGATGTAATTTAAACATTGGGTGAATATTTTGCGTGTGAGAATAAGAGGATGTTAGGTAAAAATATCTTGTGGAAGTGCCTAAAATGGTCCTACCAACTTTAAAACATTTTCATGTTGGAACACCTGTGGGAGAAAGCATTGGCTCTTCTTTACCTTAAAAAATCAAAAGCTGTAACTCCTGCATTGAGCCTCATTACCCATGAACCACACTAGGTGGTGAAAATCAAGGCAAGTGAAAGCAGAATGAAAAAAAGGTGAAGACAGCAATTTAACATCAGACAGGCCCTGCTCAACAGGGGATTTGCCCGGAAATGGTGGAGTCACAAACACCACTGATTAATCATTCTGTCAACTTTTTCAGGGTAAATGAAATTTATAACTATGGTTATTATTACACACAAACTCTAGTCAAGAGGGAGTTGAAACAATAACAACAATAACAATAACAAAACTGTTATTTGAATATAGAGTGCTGTTCTTATGCATTTTTTGGTGATATTATAACTTGTTTTGCTTGCTTTTATATGAGGATGGCAAAAATCAATAGAAATGAAGGCAAAGGTAGTGAGACTGTTTTTATTACTCTTTTCACAGCAGATAGGAAACTTGTTCAAATTAGCAAAGGTGTTCAGTACAAGAGCTATTAATTCAATACTCCTAAAAGAGAGTTAAATTAGAATGTTGTCTTATAAACTAAAGGAAAGTTGTAGGTTAGGCATCAGTTGCCTCCAGTCATAGGAAATTACCTCCCCACCCATGTATTGTTTTTAGCAACAGCCAGATTTTCTTGAGCTTAAGGCGACCAGATGATTAGGTGGCCTTGAGTGTACCTTCTCTTACTGTCCATACTCAATGCCAGTTACTGTTCCTTTGTACTAGCCCTTAGATAAGATTTCCTGTTGAGACTGCCAGAGAGATTTCTATAGGGACTCTCATCAAGGCTGGTTGTTCCTAATAAGTATGATGTCTATTGGTTTTGCCCAAAAATAGAGGTGGTAAAATATTCTCCTCTTGCTTATTTCTTGTGAAACAGAAATATAATATCAACCCAGCATACATATCAATCAGTGGACTTGAACATTTTCACTGTGCACTAAACAGGTGTCATAATCTGTGACTATTTGAAATGATCTAAAGATATCTGACTATAAAAAATTTAGTAGACCTCAGTTTTGGCTTACTTTAGGATAACAGATATGTCCAAAGGAAAACCTACTGGCCAAACATCTTTTGTAGACTCTGGGTCATTTATAAAATTATCAAATTATATGTTGATTCTGGAGCACAGTGTTAATTTGACCATTTTCTGACCCTATATATAAGTTTTCTTGAAAATATAAGGTAGTGTATTAGGTAAATGTTTTTCTGCAATAATTTGAATGGCATTACATTTGTGATACACAATTTTGAGTTTTTCACATATAGTAAGTCACTAGTGAAAGGAAATATGACAGTTGTCCAATTTTATTAAATTGATAATAAAAACATATTCAAGGATTTTTATTTATATATAACATAATTATATATATAACACAAATGCACACACAAACAAATATATGGTTTTGTATACTCTGTCCCATAAGATCTTTAAGTCTCTACAAAAGCCCACCACATGAGGATTTTGATGTCTCAACAATATTATATTAGATTAAGGAAAATTAGTGCTGACAGATTTAACTATCTAGAAATTGTCAAAGATGAAAATGGCTATTTGAGTATACCATCATTCTTTCCTAAGTTTTTTGAACTGTCTTTAAGAAAAGTGTTTTCAACAAGAACAGAAACTTTTGTGAACTATATTTCCATCATGGTTGAGTTACTTGAGAAGCATGTATTAAAAACAAAGGTTTATATGCACTCTAGACTTTCTGTTCATATCCAAAATGAAGTAGAAAATGTGGCTTAGATCAGTTAATGTATCAGATTACCATTCCTAAGAAGGGTGTGGTGAAGAGAAACAGAAGGAAAAAAAAAATTTCCTGATGAAATTGCAGCATTACTCACACAGGTGAAAAGTGTGACATGGATGTGAGCAAAAATCAAACAGACCTAAAGACCAAGACTTTAGGTTGTTAACACCTTAAGTAAACACCACTCATAGGCTAGTAGAGTAATTAGAAACAGAAGGAAAAAAAAAGTTATATCTCTCTTCCTTTCCCTTTCTCTGTCTCTCTCAAGGTCTCTCTCTCTGTCTCTCTCTCTCTCTTTCACACACACACACACACACAGAGCACACAGCACAGATAAAATTAATTCCCTGGAATGGAAAGATGTGGGAATAATATTACATTTTTACATTTATTGAGCATCATCCTTCTTTATCCTTCTCTATGCCAATAAATACCACATGCTGGCTTGTTACTTCTGTTGATCTTTTAAAACTAACTTTTTCTGAGTAGTAAAATGTGCATATGGCATAGAATTAAAAATATAAAATTTATAATGCGCCTAATCTGCTTTCCAGCCTACCCACAGGGGGCCACTGCTACTAGGTTTGCTGCTGTTGTTGTTGTTATTGTTTGTTTGTTTCTACTTAACATATTTTCCAGAAATATGCAACCATCCAAAATGATAGCATTCCATTAAACTGTCTTATTTATTTCTCACAACAAGCTACTAGAATTAACGTGGGATACCATTTTACATGCAATGAAATTATGGTTCAGAGAAGTTCAAATAATTTTCTCAATTTCATTTAATTAATTTAGGGAGTACCTTTCTTATTCTAACACCCAGTGAGACCATTTTCTGATGATAAATTATATTCTTTCCTGAGTCAAGGCAAAATTCCAGCTTAAAAATATGAACCTTAAATGAAAATCCCAGACCTTTGAAATAGACTTCAATAACAACTCCTAGTGATGGAATATTTCTAAACTATTAGTGCTGCATTGCCTGGAAAAGATTTCAATAAGGAAATAAAATTTCTCTCACGTTGACTATTCCTTTCACATCATGAAATTGTGAAATGGTACTTAATTAGTGTGGAAAATACTAGCTTTTATTTTTGTGATATGTTCACACCTGGCATTTATTCTGAGTAGGGGAGCAACTGCTATCTTTAATAAAGAAATTTCAAACAAAGACCTAAAAATATTTTGCAGGTGGAAGGAATCAGAAATATTTTAAAAATAAATTCTGGAGCGATTTCATATTGACAAAATGATCATTATTAAAGAAGATTAACTTTAATAAGTTGATTTGAAAAACTTAGGACATTTTACAGGATTTGGGGACTTAATTCAGTAACTGTGCATCACTCAGGTGGAAAAATCACATTTTCTATGCTTATCAGTTTAAAAATCCATGACTTTTGGGAAAGAGGTTATACCAAACTTTGATAGTTTTTGTAAACTGAATCTTTTAGGTGTCATCTGGTTTTAAATTATACCACTATTGAAACTGCTGTATACTGAGATTGGTGGTTTAAAAAATATTTGCTACAAAAATCCATCTGGCCAGCTTACAGATGGTTTGAGCCAAAACTGAAGTTTTATTTCCCAGTATTGGGGAAGGAAGCAGCCTGGAACCACCTTCAAATTTCTATTTTATGAGGGAAATGTCTCCAGATTACGAAGGCAGATAGGCTTTCCTAATGGACATTTTCTGATACACAAAGTGTAACCTGTGTATTTCAGAGACAGCTGTTACTCCTGTTTGTAAAAGAGTTTGGGAAGTGCCGTAGAAAATATTTATGCTAAAAACTTCTATTTAACTAGTGAAGATTCTTTTTAAAGCAGCATAAGAAAATGCCAAGAAAATCTCAACAAGGAGAATTAAATGTACTATAAGAAGAGTTAATAACATAGTTATAAAGGAAACAAACAAACTCCATAAAGAGAGTTACAAGTCTTGAATTTAAATGGTTTTGTGGATATTTTGAGGGATTTTATCAGATATATTAGGGCTTGTTCCTTTTTCTGCATCTTGCTGTTTATCTGGTTCAAAAATTAATTGTTTTGGCCTTGTCAATAAGCACTTTATACCTCTGAAAGTTACTGGGTCATTTTTCCTTATTAGTTATTCCAGGACTGGAATTGTGTGCCTAAGTTGTTCTTCTGAAATGTCTCTTGTTCTTTCTCAGCTCAACTTCCTCTCTTTGGCTCACTGACCTTCCCTCATCCTCTTCCTTTTCATAAAACCTATACAGCTTTTTAAAGGAAATTCTAATATAAGATCAAAATTGTGAAGTCTTATATTTTTGTGAATGTTGCATGGTTGCATACCATGAGAGTTATGTAATACCTACCTGTCATCATCCTTTCTCAATGGAATATTAAAATAAATAATCAAGCAAAACCCTACTGAGAAGAATATCATATCAAACTAAAGCTGCTCTGTGCACACTTCTGCATGCTGTTTTTTGAGGAATATTTATCTTTTCTCAGGGTGCAAATTTGAATAAGTATAGGCTTGCAAGTCAGAACAAGGTATGGTCATCCCATTTTTGAGCTGAGTTTCAGATTTCAGTATATGTTCTTGAGGAAGGCATTCACATATAATCACTAGGCTACCTGCAAATAGGAAAATTACAAGTGTGCTACATTCTTCCAAGTCTTAAACTGTTGTTAGAGTACTGCATAAATGGATCAAATGGAATAAAATTGTCTAGATCTGAAAAGCAATAGAGATGATTTATGCTGAAGTGGTTTTATTCTTAATAGAATAGGGATTAGTGATAAAGTAAACACTATACAATTAATGGAAAAATTTATCTTCATAGTTGATGCAGTAGGCTACATGACTAGCATTTTATTTTCTTGAGTATAAAAGGAGTTATTTATAAAAGGAAAATGATGAAAAGGTTTATGGATTTATGTCATCAGGTAATAATTTAATTTTTTAAAAATCTAGATTTATTATTCAAAATTCAAATAGAAATTTTGTATTTCAAATTTTCACTATTACATTGGTTGTGTTATCAAATAATTGTGTTCTAAATTTTATAGAAAAAGGGCAGAAGTACATCACTTCTACATCAGTATGCAGAATTGTGACACAGAATATTTCATGTGTTATGTTATTTATAGCCTCAAAAATATAAAGACATAAAAAGCAAAATACAAAGAAAAGAAGGAAGGAAGGAAGGAAATACTAATTCATAATTGATCACTGTGTAATTATTTAACCACAACATGAAGATGGTTAAAAGGATACGCAAAATATTCTATCTTTAAATACAGACTAACATTCCCTCCTAATTCTGCCTGATTCCATCATCCCACTTCTGACCTTTGGAAGTGCACCTGAATGCCCCTGCCCCACAACTGTAACACTGAAGAAAAAGAGGACAAAGGAAAGCTTGAGAAAAAACATGGTAAGAGGAAAGGTAAAGGAAATCACAAAATGCTGTAGCACATTTTCCAAAAGAAGGCCTAAGATCACAAAAGTGGACACACAATGGCTTCCTTAGAGTGTTCTAGCAAACAAGATAAAGAGTGAGAAAACTTGAGCAACACAACGGGGCTATGCCAAAGGTGTTGTCATTTACACTGGTTGTGTGGAATAAGGTGTCCAAATGTTGGGGCAGTTACAAATCTTAGACTATATTTAACAGGATAGAATGAATGACATTGTTTCTTAATCATTTCTCAAAATTCTTGGTTTAATCAACTTTTTCATTAGATAAAATAAAAAAAATTCTTATCAGATTAATACTGAAGTTTAATTGGAGATTAAACAGGCCATTTGCATGTCTTATTTTTAAATTTTCTGCATTACTGGGGATTGAACACAGGGTCTCACAAAAGCACTAAGTTCCATCCCTAGCTGAGCAGGCTGTTTAAAGATGCTACTAAATCATCACAACAAAAAGAATCAGACTTGATAGTGCAGTTACCAAAAGACCATTTAGTGGTTTTTTTCATCTTCAAAGTACTTGAGCATATCACAATTGATGTTTTCCTGCTAAGATCGTTTATGACTAATAGTGAAATATCTTGGTAAGTAAAAAATAAAAAAAGCAATGTGGTTATTTTTAAGACAGATTCACTGTTTAATTGATCCTTTACTACATACCTATTAAAAGAGATGCCGTCAGCAGCTTAGGGTCATAAGGACTCTTCCCACGGCCATTTTCAAAATGTGAGTCCTCCAGTTTAAAAATGTTGTCCTGTAGGTTAAAACAAGAGAAGTGCTTCATTCATAAGGGTTTCCTTCATTTGTAAGACAAAGTGTTTTCAACATGTCAGTTAATTATACAGGTTAAAGATTCAAGTCCAAAAACAAAGAATGTTTTTATTTGTGTGAACTTCAGAGATGAGAAAATAAACCAAGTGGATTAAAAGAGCTATTATTAGCCCAATATGCACTTAGCTTGATTTTTAATAGCAGTTAGCATGTCACAAGTAATAACGTGTATATGAACTCTAAAGAACAGAATGTGTCATGATAGGAAAAGAGATTGTTTTCTTACATAGGTACATCAAGATCTATCCTAATGGCTCTCAAAGAAAGAATATTAAATTTAAATTAAGTTTAAGTTTCTTCCTGGATAGAGAAGAAAAGTAACAATCCCCTACATTAGATGTCTAGAATAAATCACACTCACTTTTCTGTATAGCTTGCATTGCAAAGTGCTAAATAGCCATAGCAATCATTTCTCTACTCTCCTTTGTAAACTTTGATGCATATGTTTCTCCTGTATTTTAATCTTACATGTGCAGCAGAGAAATTACCTGAAACTATCCCTATCTTCCTCTAAGAGAGAAACATCAAACTGAATATTAGGCCCAATAAAACTAGAAATGGTGTCATTAGAACAATAAGCTCATTTTTATCACAGGGATGTCTGTCCAAGTGGGGCCCAAGTACCCAGAGACAAGAATGAACTTTTGACTACATATCAAAATACGCTCATGTCCCTAGGTAGAATACGTGCGGGAAAGCATGACAACAAAAACCTCAATACAGAGGTGACTAATGTGTGCCTGAGACCTGTTGTCAGATGTGTCTAGCTACTGCAACCTATATGTGACAGTGGAGTAAATTTGGAAACATTTCTGAGCACTCTTTCAGACCCAGGTGCCCTGGGAATTAATTAGCTCAGAATATGTATGCTTTTTCCAGTAGAACATTAACTTGTCCATAGACTGAAATAAAATAGCTTTTTTGGCAATTTCTCTACTATTCACCTAAAAGTATTTTCTATCTTAGCATAGTAAATGGTATTCATTTTATGATCAGTAAGGATCACTTTATTTAACGTTTAATATTTCTGATGGAGCTAATGGCAGGAATTCAAATTATGACTTTTAAAACTCATTTGAACTAAAGAGGAAAATAAAAAAGGAAGCAAACCAAAAGTGTTCTTTGGTTTTATTATTGTGAGTGAGAATTATCTATTCTATTCTTCTTTGCATTGATTTTGTATTTGGAAATTAACTGTCCCTTTGCAATGATGGTTCTTCAGCTTAGTTCTAAAATTTATATTGTGCAATAATTTATAGGTTTTATCAGAATTGTGGCAAGTTGTAGTGGGAAAGATAGTGAGCCAGGCACCAGGCCCAGCAAGGCAATAATTGGGTTTGGATCTTGAGTTACCATCCCATATTTCTGAGTTTCTTGTTCCCCAAAATCAGTTTGGATAAAGATATTTACTCTCACAGATTTTTAGATAAATTTTAAAAATTATTTAAAGCATTTTAAACTAGAAAGATAAAAATGTCTTTTATTTTCACTATTACTACAGCTCATCTTACCACTTCAACAAAATAGTATGAAAGTTTAAAATAAGTTTTTACCCTTATTGTCAAATTTCCTACTGTAATGTAAAAGTGGATTTACAGATAGTTCCTTAAGTCACCAAATACTAGACTTGTTCAGAAATATAATTTATCATAGGCACTTAAATATTAATATTATAGCCTGGATCTAATTGATATATTCTAATAAAAACATAAAAGAACTTTTAAAAATATTTAGATGCAAATATATTTTGATTACAAATTAGAAAATAATCAAAAATATGTTCTCAGGAAAAGATCTAAATTATATTGCCATGGATCATATAAAATATTATTAAGATTTGTATATAAGATTATTAATTACAGGTTACAGGAAGCAGCAGGAAGAGGTGGTAAGGTGGACAATATTGTTACAAATATTGTGATCATTTCTTGTACTCATGATATTTTACAATACTGACAAAGACAAGGGAGCTATCCCCTCAAAGTAAAAGGCATTTGATGTTGGGATCAAGTCAAGTCAATGATGTCCAAGTCAATGAGACAATGCCAAGGTCGATGAGAAATACTTCCAATCTCATGTAATACTTGATTTACAAGGTGGAGGATTAAACTTCATAGGAAGAGGTTAAGCATGTCAGTTATGGTTCAAGAGAAAATGAAAGACTATCCTTCATCATGGTGTCAGGTAATCTGCACAAACTTTTCATCCTTTTTATTCAACTCCATAAATAAATACTAAGTTGATCACCTACTTTACTGATACACAATGTCTTTCTTGTAAATATAATTTTTACCCACATTTCTGAGTGTCTACCATGTACATCTCCTATATTCTTTTATAGTACTATAGAGGGGCAGAACAAATTGAATTTCCTTTCCAGCTGAGTGAGATGGGGGCTTAGAATAAATGTAATTTGATTTCTGGATAGAGGAGCAAAATGACATTTCTTGCATAAAAATATTTGCAGTATAACATTCATACTTGTTACATGTAGTAATAGGGTCCATGGATGTTGACACTGGACAGAGCTGGGTGTTATCCCTGGGTCTGCCATTTATTAGCTCTGGGCCTCAGGCAAGTTCCTAAACCTTCTAAAACTCAGATTGCTCATCTGTAATAGGATAAGAAAATCTCATAGTTGATGTGAAGATGCATTATAATTTTGCCATATAAAATATATTTAATATGCCTTCAAAAATAATTTTCTATTTTCCGTTGTTTACAGTTGCTACAGTAAAATCATTCTGTCTCATGCCAATCACATTCTCTTATACCACAATAGAAATGCCTGCCTATTTTCATCAGTAAAAATTAAGACAGCCTCAAGAATTGTTCTTTCCTATAGCTGAACAAGAGTCTAGTTGAAAAGCATTCCTGACCAAAGAATCATTTAGATTAAAAAATATTAATTTTTTAAATATATGATTTTATTTTAAAATGAATGAAACTGCCAATCCTTTAAAATAATTTATTGGTAATTTCTAAAATTATATTATTTAATGGAATTTGCACAAAATTTTTAATTGAAAAGGACAACCCTTTTTAATATATCTGATACCTTTAATATCATTGATATGAAGAGACATCAATATTGCTGTTTCTATTTTCCCATAGAAATACCTATTAGATGTGTAATGATATTGATTCTCTATGGAAGAATATTGTGTTAATATAATTGTGTGTTAACATCCTGTGTTGTTATGTATAATATACCACAGAGTTCGTTGTCTGGCTGTACCTGTAAAGCCTTTTGAAATATGATTGATTTTCTGTTTTCAAAGAATATGAAGTAAATCACATGTGCAAATAAAAGACTGAATATCCTAAGACCCACATACACAATTTAACTGTAGAGCCTATATGTCTTACTTGGGCTGAAACAGTTTTCATGTTCGGTAATACATGAACAAACATCTAGCTGCATGGACTCTAATTGCTTTAGCAGATACCATGAGCAAACCATGTAAGTTATTGTGCCATATTTTATTACATGATTGCATCAGTTTTCAACGACTATTTTTAGCTTTCAAGACTTCTCTTTCCCCTTTGTCTTTTGGATTTCCTGAATGTTATTAGACTGTGGTGAGGTAAGGCATTAGAGGAAATAATAACTGTGCTAATGTCTAATCCAAAGTCTTATAAATTATAAACCATTGGTGACATCATGGTAATAAATTTCCTAAATCTCAATCTTGTCCAAGTAATAAATTTTGGCAATAATGTTGCAATTTTAGTTATTTTAAGTAATGATTAAAACATAAATGATATTTTAAATTGGAAAGAAAATAAAACTACATATATGTGGTAGAATGAACATTTATTTTATGAAAAATTACATAAAATAATGTAAAAAACAGTTCTTGGCACTATTTAAGAATATATATTTTTATAAATTTATCTTTCCTCCTTCTCTCACAATAAGCATCTTGTATGCAACTTATTATGAATTATCCAGTATTCCCTAAAGACATTTTGTATGCAAGTTATTCTGAACTATCCAGTATTTCCTGATCATGGCATAATTTTCTCATTTTTGCCTGAAACTTCATCCTTCACCTCTTACCCATCCTTAGCCCTCAACCCCAAGATGACCTTTCTTTCCTTTAAGATTAAGTTGAAAAGTCATTTTCTAGGAGAAGTCTTCCAATTCCTGCAGATAAAATTTATAGTTTTCTTTTGTGTATATCTGAATTAACAATAGTATATGGGCAATAACTACATAGGGCAAAACTACTGGTTTCAGCATAGAAAGAATGTAATAAGATCTCACAGGAAATATTGTGCATACTGCACTTTGACCATAGCAGATCCTCTTGTGGATCAAATTCACAGGGATTTACTTTTCCCAAAAGGGTGACTCAGGTTTGCACTGTGCAATACTCTATAACTGTGAGTCACATCCCTTTATTTAATTAAAATTAATTAAAATGGAAAAATCTCATTCCTCAGTTGCATTAGTCACATTTCAAATGGTCAATAGTAAGTCACATGTGGTTTGGGGCTACAACACTGCATAGAGGCAAATACAGAGCACTTCAAATGTCACAGAATTTCCCTTGGACAGCATGGCTCTAAATCCTGAATCCTTTCTGCTTAGCAGCACAGAGCAGAGAGTTGGCAATCAGTAGGTATTTAAGACAGAAAATTGGACAGCAGACCATAATCATAGTGGAAAAACCCTTCCTGACATCTATAAGGAGAGATCATACTGAAAACATTAGTTAAGCTCGTCTTATTCTTTGTTCTAAGGCAGGACTTATGCTAGGTAATATTTAATGGCAGTACGAACAAATGCACATCCTGTTTTCTTATAAGTCATTTACTTAGAATCATTTTTTCCTTAATCTATTTAGGTATATATTTTATTTAAAGTTTTGGCCATGATACATAGTCCATTATATATTAATTGATTTTCCCCAACAAAGGAAAGTATGTTGGTTTTTTTTTCCTGGAAATTGCATACCCATTGGTTCACAACTTTATTTTGACATTTTTTACCTTCAACCTTGGTAGTCAGTGATATATGTATTGTTTTTTCCTATTAAAATCTTTGGAGCTGAGGAACAAATATTACTATAGTTCTTTCAAGTAATAAGATAAAATTCTGCACTGGGCTAATGCTCGATAAAAGAATGAATAAATGAATGACAGTGACTGAGTTGGAAAGACTTTATGGGAAAATTACATCCAAATAATTAGAACCCAAGGAAATATCCCTGATCTCAAGGCAGTAATAATTTGAGAATATAATACAGTTGTGAGAATAATTGCATAATAGATTCTAGCCTACAAGATTTAAATATTAAACCAAGTTATAAGGTAAGTAATTTTCATTGGTTCTTATAATTGTTCACTTATTTATGCTAATATTATTAATATATATTACGCTTCTCTAAAGAGCTGACTTTGCTAAGAGCTAAAATCATCAGATTTTTCCTTTGCTGAACTTAAAAATCTTTCTGACGACCTAACATTTCCTCTGTATCCCATATTTCAGTAAAGCTATTTTATCTGGCTGTTTTTACTCAGTAGAAATGATTCCAGGCATATCTGGGATGTAGGCAAGTGGTACAACATACTGAAGAAGCTGTTTGAATTTACTAAATGTAATTTTATGTTTATGGTAATACAAAACATTTTACTAGTATTTTCTTATTTATATTTATTTTAGAGAATGTACTAATTTAGATACCTTTTTGAAACATAAATATAAAATACTAACTGATGCAGTAAACACATATTGAGCTGAAAGATTTGTATTGGTATGTCAAAAAGAATGGTCTATTTGTTAAACTCAAGAAGTATACAAGACATACAACAAAACTATGCAACATTCCAGACCTTAAAAGTATTTGGTAGTGATTTTCATTTAACAATGAACACATATTTAATGGAACAGTATCTTAAGACTTCATGTACATTTTTCACCAAACTTCAAAACAACCCTACTATTATTATACCTGTTATAAAGATAAGAAAACTTGAGAGCATCACAAATACTCAAATAACAAAGCTAATAAATGATGCAGAATTTAATAAGAAATGTTTCCAAATGCATGTTTTTAACACAGAAAATAAAAATAGGGAAAGAAAATTTTCAGTTTTAGAAGATGAAGAAAGGTTATTAGATTAGTCTTTGAAAAGCATATTTTTGTGGGAGATGAATGTGTGTGGGTGTGTGTATTTGTGTGCATGTGTGCTAGGCATGGCTGCCCCGGGGTTTAGAGAAGTCCATAGAGAGAAGAGAGAGTTGAGGCAAACGGAAGACAGATTATCCTATCTAGAGGAAACAGCATGAGAACAATCCTCAAAAATAATAAATATAATTCATATTTGAGTGATGATACAAAGCTGAGTTTATACAATGCAGCATATATACATATATTAAGAGATAAAAACTGAAAACTAAATTTGGGGGCCATATTGTGGAAAGATTTTTGTGCCAGAATAAGCAATTTTGTTTCTAGGGAGAAGGTGTCAGTGGTCATTTGAGCTGTAGAACAACAGCTTCAAAAAAACACAATATTATGATAAACTGGTGGTGATGTGTGGGAGGACCCAGAGACATCTGAGCCTGGTGGCAGGTAAAGAACAACTGCTGGAATCTGGGGAGGAAAGATTTGGCCCTCCTCACGCATTATGACAGTCTGAAAGACTTCTGTATGTATGTGCTGACTTGGTCAAGCACTGAGCCTCTTTGTAGCTGGTGTTTCTTAATCTTTGTTGCTTTAGAATTTTTTGTTGTTCCAGTGGAGCTATAGAAGTAAAAGTATACATATATTTTCTTTTTTTTAATATTTATTTTTTAGTTGTAGGTGGACAGAATATCTTTATTTTATTTTTATGTGGGTCTGAGGATCGAACCCAGTGACTCATGCGTGCTAGGAGAACACGCTACCACTGAGCCATAACCCCAGCCCATACATATATTTTCTAAGTAACTTTCAGGGTTTATGGACTTTATGTGGTCATGCTAAGATGTTCCCTATTAGTAACTTGGCAAAGGTATTTCTATTTGTCATATAGTATGATTCTAGGGATCCTATCACTCTGAACTACATTTACTCTTTCTGTTGTTCTTTGTCCTACTCCCTTCACAGAAATATAGGGATTATGTATATTTAAAAATCTATTTTTCCCTTTATTCTTCACTATTATTTGGAATTCACTTATTTTTAAAATTCAGCTATTGAACTTCAGCCCCCATCCCTCTGCTAATCAGGTCGTTCAAACTTGGTTTCCTGGTCTCTATGAAATCTCCTTATTTTCCATAGTTATTTCAAAATTGAGAGCTATTAAGAGTCCTTGGCTCTTCAAAAGCATATAAGAGCAATTACTAATAATAAGCTTCATAAAAATTAGACTGTCAGAAATAGTTATTTAACAATATACATTGTAGGAAGATACAAAAGAAATGTAACCCTGGTCTCTGTCACCAAGTGCTGAGAAATTTAAAAAGTAATACTATGTGAATAAAGCAGGTATAATTTTCTGTCCTGATTAGAATGTATTAGTCTTATGTTAGATTTAACTGATTTACAGCCATATCACATTTGAATTTTAGTTTTCTCTATAATAAGGCAAGCAAAAAATTACTGCCAATAAATGACTATTGTTAATTGAAAAAAGAACTTCAGTGAAAGATGAGTTCAAGAAAAGGTGTTCCTACTAGTATTTCTAGGTATGAGCATCCTAACTTCTTTTCATATTAATTAATAGTTTTGAGTAGTTTTAGCTGTATAATAATTACAACATTTAGTTTTAAATCACAAATGTAATTTTTGAAGCTGAAATATGTTAAATCAATAATTATAATTATTATATAAGATCAATAACTGTCACAATTTTTTCAAAAATATATATCTTGGAAAAGACATTTGCCTCAGAAAGTACAGCTACAAAGCCTACTATGAGAATTGTTTTGACAAAATGCATTCAACTTACTAAATAATAAAGATAGTCATGCTATATAAACAAAGATATTATCCAACTAAACATTCATGGATATATAATCACTCTCTAATCTACTTGAACAAGTTTTGTTCCTGGAGAATTCCTACTGGAATCTAAAATAGAAGGAAGGATAATTTTTATTATCAGGGTAGACAACATTCCCAGAAAGTACATCTACCTGAACCTAAAGGGATGGTTTACCCTGGCCTCCTTGACTTGGGTTCCTATTGTGTCTGTTCAACTGCTGCTTTAGTATAACAGAAATCATACCTCTGACATTGGATTCCAGACATTCTATGCCTTTTTACCACCCACAATTTTCTTATTATTTGGACTTTAAGGTATATTTAGTAAAAATATTATTGTTTATGGGTTGCAAAATCTAGATTCTGTGTTTCATTTGGCTGATTATTAATTGTATCATTCAGAACAAGATTTTAAAATCTCTTTGAGGTACTGAGACTCTTATGTATGAAATGGAAATACTCTGCAGCATTGCTTCAAAGGTTAAATGAGATATAATGTGTATTAATGAGGAAGTATATTTAAACCATATATAAATTTAGCTAATTATAATTTTATTTTTCATAGATATGTTACTAGTGGTTTGTCTTTGCTATGATAGCAAGAAAACTCATTATCTCTGGTAATAATAGCTAATCTGTTAAGCTACTACTAGCCAAGCATACTCTCCTAAGTGCTTTATAGGTATTTACTTTTTATCCTCACAATAGCCTTTGAAATATGATCCTTCTTTTTTTTTTGTAGATGAAATAACAGAGAAAAAGTGACTTGCATAAAGTCACACAGCTAGTATGTAGCAAAGCCAGGTAACCTGCTTCCAGAATTAGTTATAAATGGAGCAACTATAAAACCCTGATGCTTTTTACTTGATTTGCTCTATTATTATTTTATTAATATACATTATACATAAAGTATTGTTACATATGTCTCTTATAACTTTGTAGTTCCTGTAGTTCATAATATTTGGTTCTGAGTTAATCTTAAGTGAATCAAATAAGAAATATATCAGTTTTTAATACAGTCCTCATATTATGCTAGTAAAATATTAAAAGCAAGTAAAAGGAATTAACATATTTTATACTTCATTTGCAGAGAATGTATGAAGTCACTTTGTTTCCAAGGTTGTGGAAAGTTAACATCACTCTATTCATTCCTCTTCTAGTAACAATACCTACATGCATACAGTCTTATAGCTGGATTAAATAGGATTTGCCCTCTTAAATTCAAGGGACCTGAATTTATCTGGGTTCCCCACACAAACATCAGGGCCATAATTCATCTGCTTTTTGTCATCATTAAAATTAATGATATAAACCAAGGAAAACAAAAAACATATGTGTTCATACTTCATGCAGATTATGCTTTTAATAGGAGCTTAATTTGAGTTTATGCAGATATTGCATGCTTGTCATGGTATAATTATTCAACTATGAATGCCTGTTAACTCCCAAGATATATAACAATGAAAGGGAAAATTTTATCTTGGCTAGAATGAGAAATTCCAGAACATGAACAATTTACTCTACACTGTTTTTCTCCAGTGGGACCTGGTAAAGTAAGTTCTGTCAAAAAGCAAATCAAGTGAAAGCGGGGAACACATACTTTCCATTTGCATTTTAAGTCTTCCATCTTCAAAAACACAGTTACTTTTTATTTGTGATCTTAGAATTCCATAAAGCAGCAGTGTTTTTATTCTAAATTATGAAAGTGCAGCTATTAGTTTTTACAACTTCATTTCATAAATATATTCATGCTTAGACACCACTGCGAGATTTTATCAAGTTAAATGTAAATATGTTAATGGAAAAGAGCCATATGTACTAGAAGAAGAGTTGGAATCTACTCTTATGATTTCTTTACATTTCCATTTTTTTTATAGATGCCATTTGGGAAGTGATGAGGCTAAAAGGATGAAGATTTTATTTATACTAAGCTTGGTTTCAGCAAAGCCTTGTCATTCAAGTGTTGTCATAATGATATGATGTTACTATGACTTTCTTTCATCAAATTAGCAAAGACTTCAAGAATAATTATTATTTTGGCAAAGTTATTGTAGGAAATAGACAATTCTGTCAATTCTTGGTGTAAATACAGATTTTGGAGGAAAGTTTGGGAGCTAAAAATATCCCTAAAATATTCAAACACTTGATCATTTCATGTCTGGAAATAAATCTAATAAAAAGAAAAAAAAGAAGCTTACCATGGTGAGTATTTCAGTATGCACAAGAATACTGAAAAAAGTCAATGCCAATAAGATAAAAAGAATAAGTATAGAATATCTATATAATTGATAATGATATGGGTATTAAAATAAATGTTTATATTAAATGTTTCAGTATCTAGAATTCATACTTCCATTTTTTTTGAAGTATTATGGAATAATGCAGAACTACATAAGATGCATGAGAAATCCACTTGAGGAAAATACATTAAATTATTGGGTCTCTAGCTTATGAAATTTGAGTATTTTTCCTACTTATAGTATTTTACTCTATTTTTAATTATTTTGTATAATTATAATACAAGATATATATTTTAAAAATCTGGGTTTCTATATCCTAGAAATGTTGAAATGATATTTCAAATTTGCATTGCCTGGACTGAACCCAGCTTGGAGACATGCTTTATTCAGCAGACACAGGAATAAAATCTTGAGTTTGAATGCCTTTTTTTGGGACTTAGGACTTTTCCTGGGCAAGTGGATGTTCCAATTATACTCTACTTCCTTCTTTTCTATTTTTATGTCACCTGCATGGTCTTTGTGGGTATTTGAGCTTGCAACCCCTGTAAAGTATGGTGACTCACTTGATTACTAAAACCACACTGCATTTATCATCTAAATTGTCCTCATTCTTCCTATTTACTTCAAATAACTAAGCCTACAGAAGGACTGTAGTCATGCTCTCATATCTCATCATTTAGGTAGCATGTGGTTTAGCAATTAATCATGGTTGAAATTAATCATGGTTGAACACTGAAATTAATCATAACTTTAAAGGGATTCAAAACTCTAATTGTCACAGTGCCATAAATCTCCATAGCTTCTCTATCATTCCTGTTTAAATAAGTCAATCTTCACATATACTGCTATTTAACATGTCTCTGTTTTATTTAGAAAATAACTGGACTGTTCAAAATATCTATGAATATTTTGCTTAAAATATTTTAATATATGTCTATATTAATTATTGAGAATTTCAAAGCATTGAACTGGGTTGCATGATTAACCATGGCAAAATACACGCAGAATAGTCCTTAAATAAGTATTCAGATATTTTTGAGTGATTACTCTTGCTATGAAATCAGTAACTGGAGATATTCTACATCACCTCTGAGTAAACTTTCAGTTATTATTTGTAATCTATTATAGTGAACACTTAAATTATTTATCAATGAATGTCCCTTACTGGTTAAGCATCAATTTATGCCTAGAGAGCACTTTTTTGCATCAATAATAATCAATGATAATTGTATAATGTAGCATAAATAAAGGATTTAATTTTATTTATTAATTGCAAGGTCTGATATTGAAAAGTATTCCTAAAATAATCATTCACATGAACTGGACATATGTATCATACCAAATTGTATTTTCAATTAGAGAAAACATAATAAATCCTTTTGTGAGTTATTTTGAGTAACTAAAGCTCAATTAACATATTACTAGGCTTATTCATGGAAATTCATAATTCTTTAAAAATACATCAATTATTACTAAGAATTTTAAATTTTCATATGTAGAGATAATATTAACATAGATATAGATAGATATAGATTTAGAAGAATGGCCTAACCTAACAATAGTCTGATGTTGGAATAATAGAAAAATCGGTTTCTTGATTTTCTAGACACTGTTGAATTAAAAATGTTAATATTTTCCTGGTTCTGTGCTTCATCAATGACCTAATTATAGTCATAAAAACCATAAGCAAATATGTATGAAATTATATAAACTGGAAGGGAATATGTAGATATAAAAAAACTTACATTACACTACTAATTATATGTATATGTGTGTATGTGTATATATATGTACACATGCCATCCAAAAAATAAATATATATACACACACATTATATATACTCACACTCTGCACATTTGATGTCAGGTATAACAAAGGAATGGAAAATATAACAAAAAGAGTATTGGTCGAGGCTGGGATTGTGGCTCAGTGGTAGAGCACTTGCCTTGCATGTGTGAAGTACTGGGTTCGATCCTCAGCACCGCATATAAATAAATGAATAAAATAAAAAGCCATCAACAACTAAAAAAAAAATTTAAAAAAAGGGTATTGGTTATATTATAGATTAGTAAATCCTACAGAATTTAGATAACTGCTAATATTATCATTGAAGACATCCTTTATTGCTAAATAAAGCAATGACCAATTTGAAAAATAAATGTATGATCTTAAGTCATCTTTATTTATAATCTTACATAAATACAGTGATCCTAAAAAGGAAAGTTATGCTATGAAAAACTTGTAAAAATTTGGGTCCTCATAAAGTGATGATTAAGAAAATCTAGGTGTATCTTGAACATATAAAATCTACAGGTGAAATCAATGATTTTATTAACTTTCAAGATCAAGAAATTTCTATAAATTATTGTTCTATTAATTCAAACTCAAAGAAATGCAAGCCATCCAAAATCTACACAAGGAAAGAAAAATTAAATTTTGGTTTTGTGGTAAAATTAAAATATTACAGATATTATAATCTCAAAGACATTGTACCTTAAAAAAATACGTATTCAAATTGTCTGATTTTTTTGAGATCCTTTAAATAAGACACAATGCTGATTGCTAATAATATCATTGCCCATGTCATTTTAATTGAAGGAGAAGTTTAATTATCACAATTTTATATTAGAATTTGAGCATGTAGACATTTCTCTTTAAAGAAATATATTAATATAAACATATTGTAAAAATGCAAATCAAGTCAAAGTTTGAGAACTGATCACTTACAATTATATTGGTAAATAAATCATGAAAGATAAAATTTTATCTTTAAATGTCTTAAAATAGTTTAAATTATGGGAACTTAGATTTATATGTACGTGTAATCATATTCACATATATTTACTATTATTAAATTAAATAATAATTTGAAGCCATATTTCTTTAAAAATGTGCAATTCAGTTGTATAAAACTATAAATAAAGCCAACATGATGACTGACTGAATCAAGTAATAACCATAACTTCTGGGTAATTTATATTTATTAATTTTACTATTATATGTAATCCATCAAAATATATTAAAATGCTGAGGTTCAGATATACTGGCTACTTAATATCTCAGCTTTAGAATCTTTTCCATTAATACGAGTTTTCCATCTCTCTGGTTGCAAACAAGATAGAGTCACACCATTCGTGTCTTCATACATTTCCATTGCTAACTTGTATTGCTGTTTTATTTAATATATAGTCATAGCTAATTATATAAAGGCATTATTCTATATAAAATACAAGCTATATCCTAAGTGTCTTTACTAATTATAATTATCTTGTGTTTATTTTTGCTGAACACTTTCGAGTCTCAGTTTCTGCTTGGCTGAGCGCCATGATCATGTAGGTGGTGGGTGTGTAGTCGGCTTAGAAGCACCAACCATTTTAACACCATTTCAGCAGACCTTATGGGTTTAGTACCTTTTGATTTTTGAGTTTCATTGAAATTTATGACATCACAATGTTGCTATAATTTTCCATTTCTTTGTTCCTTTTAAGTCTCTTAAAATTATTCATTTATATTATTTATTTATACAATAATGGCTTTAAAATGATTAGGAAAATTAGATAATGACTACTTGGCTATTATTTCTATAGTGTCTGAAAGTATTGTACATGTTTTGGATAGATGATCAAATAGTTATTAGACAAAATGATATTTATATTTTATTTTAAATCATAAAATTAGCCTACATAATGAAAATTTCCCCATAACAAAACTATGTTCAACTAATAAATTATATTTTGGTACGTATTGCTTTTAAACTTTGATTTAGAAACATTTGAAAACATGAAGGAGTCCAGGGAATTGAGAATAAACAAAAATTCAAGTGAAGTCACTTACACTACAATCTGATTATTCCGGTTCTCCACAACATAAATCATAAAATAACTCCCTAAATCTATTTTTTAAAAATTTTTAAAAACGCATTTCAAGTCATAGTACATATATAGAGCTCAATTTTCTATCTCTCTGGTTGCAAACAAGATAGAGTCACACCATTCATGTCTTCATACATGTACTTAGGATAGTGATGTCCATCTCATTCTGCCATTTTTGCTACTCCCATTCCCCCTCCCCTTCCCCACCTCCCCCCTGTCCAATCCAAAGTTCCTCCATTTCTCCCGTGCTCCCCATCCCCACCCCTTTTATGTATCAGCATCCACCAATCAAAGAGAACATGTGGCCTTTGCCTAAGACCTATTTTGTTTAAAATTCCTCAGATGTAATTTGGAATAGCGAGTATTTGGGAACAAAATCCATATAGTATATTAAATGACTACCAATACAAATGCTGGTGCTTTATGTGATATTCTCAAAAGTCCTCCTAAAAGAGGCAAAACAGTTTAGAGAACTGCTTGTTTTTGTGGTTTTCAGAAATCGAAAGAACATTTTTGGAATTTGAGTCTAATCTCCCGTCATTTAAATTTATGCTTCTGAATATATAGGTATTAGAAAGCTAGCTCCTTTTAAGTTGAAGACAAATTTTGCTGAGTCCAAGCTAGTTCATGAAAGGAAAAAATGAAAAATTTAGACCATTTTACAGGTGTTGAATAAAAGGCATAACTACCCATTTGCTCAGATATTCTGATACTGAAGTCAAAATTTCTGACCTTGAGCAAAATAAGGGAGTGTGTGTGATCACAACAGTAGGCACGTTATTTTTTGTCTTTAAAGATATGGTTAATAAGGAATTCCTCTCAAAGACCAATCAATGTTTTGAAAAATTATATGTAATGTGCTATATGCCGTTATACACTGTCAAAACCAATGGCATAGGGGGAATAGTTACAGAATGCTGAAACCTGAAAATGCCTATGTAATGGATACTGTACCTGCTCATGTGGGTTTCTTAAGGGACGTTAATAATAAAGGGTAAGAATATCTCAATATTAGTGAGGGAGGATGCTACATTTGGAATGAGATATTTTTTGGCTAACTGCATCAATGGGTTGCATTGAAGTTTAGGAGAAACAAAGGGAGGATGAGAGGGGGTGTCATAGGAAATGAGAACATAGATGTAGGAGGATATCATGTTCCACAGAGCTTTGAAACTGACCATAAAATCTTAGACACTGCTCTGGGAGAAAAAAAGTAACTGGTGGGCTGAGGTGAGGGCAGTGAGTGAACACAGATGGAAATGAAAAACTGCCACAAGACCAGGAATGGAGAAAATATGATAGGAAGTAAGTTGAGAGATATCCTGAATTGTGTATTAAACTTTAAACTGTAGCACAAATGTAAATTCTGAAATTTAGAATTTTAATTGCAAGTAAGTATGTTCATTAAACTTTGAACAGGGAATAAACAATTAGAAAATATGGAATAAATTTGTTGAACTATTTATGTGGCAAAGTTAATTTCATTTGAAACACCTCTTATTTTACTCTAAGTTTTTGTATCCTCCTTAACCTTTCATAGTAAATGAAGGTGTCATTCTCTGTTAATGCTCTGTATCCTGTCCTTTTGAAAAATGAAGGAAGCAAAGTCGAAAAGATGCATATGGATGGATTGTCAGGGAGAAAAGACTCCTTGTTAGTCAGAAGCTTAGACAAGTCCACTTTTTAGAAAGAGGAATGTACAACCAAGCCATAAATGTGTGGTCAACCCTAACTGCTTACCTTCCATATAGATTTTGGTTTTGCTGTTGTTGGCATATTATCATTATTTTAGCTTGCAAAGATATGCAACCACAGGGACTCAGGGAAGGGGCCAGACTAATGCTGTTTTTTTCCTGCTTTCCCTACCCTTCTGGCTATTATGAACTCTGTGGTTGCTCTGTGTGATAATTTTGTAGAAGCAGAGCATGCACATGGAAGGCATGACAGCTGCTGCTGTTGATGTGGCCACCACAATCACTACTGCTGCTGTCGACCTTTGCCAGCAAGCTTCCCACTGCTTGCATTAAATCACAGCAGTGCAAACAGAACAGAGGAAAGTGCCAGGTCTGTGCTGAACAAGATTATAGTCTGTGGAATCAGCACACCTCGGCTGGAGTCCAGGATCTGTTGCTTTGGAGTTGTATGGTTGCAACTTTAACCTCCATAGCACCTAAGGGTGTTTTCTCCTTTGTGATAACAACATACTAATTCTGATTTGATTTGATTCTTGTTATTTTCCTATTGCATCTATCAGCTTCACAAATGATCTATGAGGCAGATATAATTTTCTTCATTTTACAGTGAAGGTGACTGCTTATGCCTCAGGAGGTATAACTGGTAATTAACAGATCTGGAATTTGCAATAATTATATACATGGCCAAGGTATTATAATAGAAGACAGTGGGCTTAACTGTTCAAGTTGCTGCTACATGAAACATGTGATTTTTAAAATTCATGGCAAAAATAAAGATGTGGTTTGTGTTCTCAGGAAATATTCTGGGAACAAGGACCTATTATTTCTAATCTTAATGTCACAAATTGTCTTAACTTGTTTCTTCATATGCTCAGAATGATAACCAGGGGCCTGTGTAACAAATGATAGACTTGAGAAACAGAGATAAGTCCTGGTGTTTTAGAGGGATTAATTGGGAAAGATATTTCAGACCCATAAAGATAAATTTAGCAGGTTGCACAATTTGTTTTTCCTGCTGAACTACACTCCCTCGAATTGGATTCCTTTCACAGCCAGAGTTCACATGTAAGTTGTTTCATGTTTGCCCCATTTCCTCAATTATGCCTTCCACAGGAACATTTTATTTTGAATTCCATTTCCACTTTTCTACTTCAGGGGTGGTATATGAAAACACCAATGATTTTCTTCCTTCAATTCCCCTGGAGTTTTTCCAAGGCTTTGTTTTGGTTGTATTTTCATTGAAAATGGAAATTTTGAATGCCTATTGCTAGGTGTGGCGCTCTGTTTTCACTTTACTCTCTATTCTTCCCATCTCTATTTTCTCCATTTCCTTTAATACCCCTTCCTTTTTCTCCATCAGTCCTCCCCTAGCTTCAATAAAAGTATCTTTACCAATGTTGAGTCTGGCTCTTTACTATTTTATTTCCTTTTAATTGTTGAAGTTCTCATTCAGAAGTGAAGTCACAAATCTCATTCATACCACTACTCCTTCTTTTTCCCTTTTAGCTAAAGTCTTGCCTAACTGACACCTTGCCTGCATGTCCCTTCTCCATCTTCACCTCAACAAAGTGGAATCCAGGCACCACACTCTTGCCTTGCAATGCAGGAATCCTATTACCAAGATAGTTCTTGCAAAGATCCTCCAAATCCTATCAATAAAATCATCAGTATTTGGCATCACTATGTCTAAAATATAGACCTTTGGCTCTTCTGCTTCATTTATTTTTTTATTTTTATTTTTTAATTTATTTTTAGTTCTAGGTGGACAGAATATCTTTATTTTATTTTTTATGTGGTGCTGAGGATTGCACCCAGTGCCTCACGCGTGCTAGGCGAGCACGCTACCACTGCGCCATAACCCCAGCCCCACTGCTTCATTTATTCTTTACTATCAATTATCAAATAAATCTTTGTAGTCCTTCTGCAAAGGAATTTTTCTGTTTTTTTGTTTTGTTTTGTTTTTTCAATCTGCCTTTACCATTCAGGTATTGGCTGTAATTATATAGACTAGATTTGTGCTTAACTTCCTAGCCAATCTCTTTGACCCTTTATTCCTTTTCACCCAGTCACTTTAACATATAGTCCACTAGTATTTACAAAATTCTGTTTTCAACGTTTTGATTTTCCTACTTGATAATATTAGTAGTCATCCCCCTCCTTCTGCTTTTTTTTTCAGTATTGGGAAATGAGCCCAGAGTTTTGGGCATGCAAGACAAAGCTCTACCACTGAGCTACATCCTTTAATTATTATCATTTTGAGACAAGGTCTTGTTAAATTGTTAAGACTGGCCTTGAACTATGCAATCCTCCTGCTTCAGCCTCCAATGTAACTGGGATTATAGGTATGTACCATCATGCCTGTACCTTTTTTCATATCCCAAAATTTCTTTTGAGATTCTTCATAATTTAGTCTAATCCTAACTGTCCAACTTCTGTTCTTTCCTTTACAGTAGACAAAATATTTGATTTAGAAAAGTTTCTTTACTAAGCAAAAAAGCTAGTAGATTCACAATTAATTTCATGTCTTTGTTTTTCTGAGCTTTTAACGAAAAATATTTATTTTGTTCTAACCATTTAGCCAAATGTTTCCCAGCTATTATCCAAATTTATTTTCAGTAGCTTAACATAGTTATTGTACTAAGAGGTTAGTAATTAGAAAGACCTGAGTTTAAATCATGACTCTATGATTTCATGGATATTATTTTGTGTTATTTAATATTTCAATTCTCAGTTTTTTCATCTATAAAGTGCCAAAATCTTAACTGCCCATTTAAAATGTTTTAGAAATAAATATGTAGGAAATAAGATAACTTATCTGGCACAGTATTTGGATATATATTCATTCATTTCAGTAGTAGTTTTTGTGATTTTGCTTCATACCAGGAAGCAGAGTCACGCAGTTGAATCATAAAGTTGGAGTTTAGTTCTCTTTCACTTAGAGCATGATAAGAAAGACAGGTATTAAGCAAATGCTTTTGATATATCCATATAATTTAAATATATATTTATTAAGTAACAATGTCATATGAAAATATCTGATGATGACTTAACTTAGATTGGGACTGGGAATAAGGGAGTCAGGAAAAGCTTCCCTGAGAGGATGTAGGGGAAAGGTAAATGGAAGTTATGTAGAAAAGTGTTCAGGAGTAACAACATAGTAGCATTTTATTATTTTATTGGTGTTTCTGTTACCTGAACAACATTCTCATGAGCCTGTGTTCTATGAAAATCTATTGTACAGTACTTCTGTTGTACAGTAAATCTATTGTAGTAAAAGAATGTACTCTGATTGGTCTTCATCTTTGTTTTTGCATTTTGATTTACTATTGTTCCTCTGTGCCTTGAGGCGTTCTTCTGTTTTCTGGAATGACTTTATTCTTGTGTCACCCTCTTTGAAACTAGCATAAATACTCCTAGGCAAAATTGGACATCATCATTTTGGGGTTTCCATGGCATGTTGTATATAACTATATTATACTATTGTCTTTTATATTACATATAAGTTTAAATCTAACTACCCATACAGTTCTAAAGACAAAAAAAACATGTTAAGTTTATTGTTATCCTATAAATCCATAATGTTGATTTCATCCCAAAATCATAAAAAGTTGTCAATAAGTTGTTTATTGCCAGTTTTGTCTTTAAGAAACTCTAAGGATTCCTGTCTCATACAATTCAATTTTATTTACAATTATTGTAATGCAGCACAAATGATATTCTTTTGTATGTAGGCTGGTTGATTGTGAATACATTTTGACACATATTTAAAGACCATGAGAAATTGTCATTTGTAAAATTGAACATATTTAGAAAAATGATATGAAATGCACTATCCTATTATGTTTTATTTTTCCACCTTCCAGGCTAACAAGATAAACTCACTATAACATGAAATGCTCGTTTGAGAATTCAAAAATATAGAGTGCAATTTGATCTAATTGATGCTTAATTCACTTATAGCATAGTTAATACATGAAATTATCCTTTGCTAGGGGGTACATTGCTGCTCTGAATCTTCTTTCATGTTAACATTTTTTCCCCTCAGGATTTTAAACAATAGGGGAAGGCATTTGTTTTTTTCCAAAAAGCAAAGTTTGTTTTTTTTTTTCTTTAACTTTTTAGAGCTGAGGATAGGATAAGAGCAAAAATCACATTGAAGTACTAATCCTCCTAAGACCCAGTGATGAGGCAATTTAGAGCTGTTAGGAAAAAGAATTCCATTTAGTTAAAAAGTGTATGTTTAGCATTCATCTCAAGCGTTGCTTTGCGCCTATTTTCAGAGGGCCAGTATAAAATACTTTCCTTTGGTTAGGAAGAAAATCTCAAGATCTCAGTTCAGCATCATGTTCTGTTTGGAATTGCACTTACAGGAGAAAATATGCTTTGAGATATAGTACACCTATTGATATTAATTATAAGTGGTATACATTTTGCAATTTTTAAAATTAATGAGGTCATTATTAAATGCAATTACTTCAACAAAAGTAAGTTTTTCAACTTCATGGGTACAAATTTATAAAATTTGTCAATTTTCACATTTTGACAAATGCCATATTGCAAATAGTATTTCACAGATTTAAAAAGACGATCTTGAAATTATGTATTACAGTGCCATTGTAGGTTTGAAGATACCATTTAACAGACTATAGACTTTAATTACTTGACTAAAATGTTATATATCTAAACCATATATAGCTGTACTCTGATTTTAAATTGAATAAACAATTAATAAAAATGTACTCCCTCCTTTAAAGTGGTTATTACCATTTCTTTTGGTAAATTCATTATAGGGTTCATTTTTCAAATTGAGTTCTTCTTTTATAATTATACAGTTCAAAGGGATGTATGTGTATATATATGTATACATTTGGCTTATATATGCATATATTTATACACACATACACAATTCATAGGTTACA
Source organism: Xerus rutilus (assembly GCA_028644305.1). Classification (NCBI taxonomy): domain Eukaryota; kingdom Metazoa; phylum Chordata; class Mammalia; order Rodentia; family Sciuridae; genus Xerus; species Xerus rutilus. Next base: position 50,492,401 of record CM053407.1, on the reverse strand, counting down.
CAGTGTATTTACTTTAGACACCTTGATTTGTTAACTCTAAATGAAGACTTTTGTATAATCAAACTAAATTTTGAAAGTTATGAAATGTACTGATGATGTAATATTCATTTTTGAGCTTGAAATATTAAATATATATGTAGAGACTAAAGTAAGACATGAAAATTCATTCTTTTGAAAACAGCATTATTTATTAAACCCTGAAAGAGTCAAAGTTAGTCTGTCCTTTTATCAAGCAAAAACTAGAAATTATGTTTGAGAAGATTTGAAGTTTGATGCCGTCTATTGAATAACAAAATAGTATGCAAGATTATTTTAATTGTTTATGCTGCAGTAGAGGCATAAGTACATGTGGCTC
>CM053407.1:50477737-50491546 GCA_028644305.1 Xerus rutilus | reverse complement strand
TTCATGATCTATCCTCTGAGAGTTAGGGAATTAATGTTTTCCACATGCCAAATACATGCTGTTCATATACAGACCAAAAAGAAAAAAAGGTGGGGGTAGGATGGGAGTGGAGGTGGCATTTAAAGAGAGTCAAGGGAAATTTGCTTCCTCTCCAACTGAAATACCTGATTGTTAAGTGGATTGTATCATCTCGTGCCAATTGGAATGCTGATGGGGGAAGATAAAAGGCAATTCTTTGACCAAAATAAAAATTTCCTTTATCCTCAGAGAGCTTTAATTTGAAACTCAAACAATGGAGCACAGTTTTCTTGTAAGGCTACCTTCAATTAATACCTGTTGAACATCAGTATATACATGCCACTCCCTTTGCCTTCTGCTTGCTTCCTTTGACCTCTCACCTTACAACTCCCACTTTCCTAAGCTTCAAAAAAATTTGCTGCTGAACAACACATCACCTTATTGTTTCCTATGTGTCAGTTTTCAGGAATAAAATGTATAGTTTACTGTAAATGTGCTGCATTTTCTTCATTGTGGTAAATGAGGGAGAAGACCCTCCAAATCTTTTTGTTTTACCTTATTCAGAATACTGAAGTCTAAGAAAACAGAGGCTTCATATTTGAACAAAGAACCCAGAAAAAGAATTAAGAGATGTAATTATTATGTGATAAATTCCATTGTTAGCCATGACGATTTTACCAAAATGGATTTTGATATATGTTCCTCTTTCTCTCCCTTCTCTCCCCTTTTCCCCCTTTCCTTTTGAAAATTATGGGTGTATATATTCTCCATTTCTTTCCTGCCTTGCTAACAGCAAAATAATGTTCAATTGCACATCCATGTAAATATTACTATGAAAAGAATCATTTAAATATGTTCTCTATTTAGGTTATATGCATATGAGAGAATGCAATTACATTAGCCAAAAAAATAAAAAAAATAACATTTTATCATAATTATTTGTTAATAATCATAAATTATTCCTGATATAAAAGTCATGATATATATCAAATATGGAAAATGACTTGTATTGCAATATAGAGATCTTACAATTTTTTTTGAGAAAGATCTGCTAGTGTTTACCTAAGAGTTCAAACTAAATAGAACTTTTATTTCATGTCTCATTTTAATTTTCATCCTGTGGCTTTTTGCACAGAAAAATAATTCTAAGAGGAATAAGCTCATGAGAAATGAAGAAATGATTCTCAATAGTTCAGGGAGTTTATGTGATATGAATCCTACCACAAATATACATCTTATTTCAGACATACTCTCTAAATTTTATTACAGCACTTAGCAGAATATGTGTATCTATTATTGACCTCTACATTTGTGTTGCTATTAGAGTATGTGTGATAATTTCATTATTATACACTACAACAGAAATCAAAGAAACTTGCTCTGAGGAAGTAATGCCTGAGTTGATATCAGGATAAGATGGATTTATTAAAGCAAACATGTGAGGGAAGATATGCCTAGGTAACAGAAATAATAAGTACAAAGACCTACAAGAATGGAGGCTAGAAATGTGAAGGAACCTAAAGAAGAGAAAGAGCTCTCTCTCCCTAAAGAAGAGAAAGAGAGGGAAGTGAGTGGTCCATACAAGGACACAGAGGTAGGAGGGACCAAGACAAAAGGGCAGATTTCTTTAATTGCTAGGATGAAAAGGAGGCAAATGAACACCTTTAGATAAGATTATAATGTACCCTTTATTTCTGAGATGATTGCTCAGGCTTTGGTGTGGAGACCTGACTGGATAGGGCAAGTGGAAGTAGGGAAGGATGAAGGAGTAGAGGGAGCAAAATGTGATTTTAAAGTATTTTTTCATCAAGAGAAACCATATGTTTTTGTGACCTTTAAACCTCTGGTCTGGTATCCAGCAGAAGAGTCCACTTAGTCTATCACATGCAGGCACCATCTCCGAGGCAAATGTCCTTCTTTTTATATTTCCCAAGTATTTTCTCACTACATCTGAGATCACGGATTCTTGCTATTTCTTGCCTATGTTGCACTGTCTTTGACCTTAAACATGGCTTGCTTTCCTGAACTTAAACAGCTTTCTTTTTATCTTACTACTATTTGTAAAGAAATTGTGGCCAATTCAAGGTTAAGTCTCTGTCATTAATTTACCCTTTGGAATCCAGAACGTCATGCATATAATGATGGTCTTGTACCCATAAAAAATGCCACATGGACACACACATGTCATCCACCAGCCCGAAGACTGGGAACTGCTGCTGTAACATTCAGAATCCTAGAAAGTATTGAGTGGAATCTATAACTGTATATTATGATATCAATTCTAAAAATAAAAACTACCATAGGCAACAACACATTTTAGGATACCAAAATTCACAAACTTGAAATTACTATCAAATTTATAAAGTATCCATGAAATATTTTTGCTTTAACTAATTATAATAGTTGAACAATGTATCTTCCTATATATACATATATAATGCACTATATAATAGAATACATATATATATATATATTATATAATCCCAATGAAAACATTTGTAGAAAACTCACTATAGGTTTTTAAGTACTTTAAATATAAATCAAACTGCATTTATTTTTATTTCTTCTCTCTAAGTCAAACATTATCTCTTTGGACTATTGTGAAATGTGACGATAAATAATTTTGTATCTGCATTTTATCTTTTTTTTCTTTTCTCATGCTCTATGTCAACACCCAGCTAGTTTCCACCCTTTCATTAAACCTTTTTACTAAACAGATGTTGCTTTCTTTTTTCTCCCTTTTCCTCTTTCATATTATCCATGGGAGATCAAAGCATTTAGTCATTCTTGTCCATTGTAGGCAGAGATGTTGGAGTGAAATTTTGCATGATTCTTGTGTTCACATTGTTTCCCTAATGTTTTCAATTATTTTCTTTGATAATATTTGATATGTGCTGACTGCTCTAATGAATAAAAAATCTTCTTAAATCCAGCTACTTTTATGAGAATAAAAGTAAATAGTAAGTATTGAAACAAATCTCATCCATTTTGTAGAGGAACTCAATTCATTTCCAGTAAATAAACATTTTTGTGAAATAATCATGAAAACTTTCCCTTGAAATTATATGATATGACTTATAAATCACAAAATATATGCCCAGAGAAATAAAGTTAAGAAACAACTGTATTTTAACAACAATTATCTAATGTTACTCATAGAAATTTATTTCATTTTTAAAAATTATAAGCAGCTTGAGGCATATAGGTAATTTTGGCTTTCCTTTTATACATTTGGCAGAGAAAGCAAAATAATGAACTATAATGTAAAGGGCTCTGAGTTAGCTGTTGAGAGAACTGAGATTAAATCTAGCTTTACCACTAAGCACCCATGGATTTTAGAACATTGTTTAATCAACCAAGTTTAAAATTTCTTTATTCTAAAGTGAAGAATAGTAATTAGAGGAACTATATGGTAGCTATTAGCTATACTATCTCTTAAATATTTTTTAAGCAAGACTTTCATGGAGGTTATATTCACTGTTTATGACTGGACATATAATTTTTTAAAGGAAGATATTAGATATTGCTGAACATTATTTTCAATATAGTAATGAACTTAAAATGTTGAGACTACATAAAATTTTCCCACTTAATTTTTCATGTTAAAATTTTTCAGATAAAAATAGATTTTTTAACAGTATAGTTAAAGTGCTTTTCATTTTTGTCTTAGGAGAGTATTAAAAATTTCAGACTTTGATAAAAGGTAGAAGAGTAAATGGGATGAAATTTGTTATAATTTATGTGCAAACACATCATTTAATGTTGTCTTTTTACCTCATCTGAAATTGGTTTTTAATCAAGAGGTTGGAAAACATAGATTGGGCCTGATAAACTTTATAAACAAGGTTTTTTGGCTCGCTTCTCATTCACTGGGTGTTTGTATGTTAGAAATGGCAATATTTTGCTTACTATCCACATAATCTTTCCCTATTCTTTTGTCTGACAAGCTTTTATATCTTTCTAGATAAGAAAAAAGCTTTACATATGTCTAAGATATTGTGAAATTTTAGCATTAATTAAAAAATGTTTCCACATTACTGTTAGTGAAATTGTGACATGGTGACAAGGTGGTAACTAACATTGCTGTCTCACATAACATTATGCAAAGAGTGAGTATTCCTTCTTCAAATCTTACATTTGCTCCCAAGATTTAGGCCAACAAAGGACAAGTAAATGTGGGACACTAAACATTCATCCTTTCCAGGTTAAGCAATTTAAATATGAGGTAAGCTAGCTACGAAATGCCAACAAAATATAAATCAAAAGAATTTTTCAGGGAAAAGCACTGGAAAGGAGCACATATACAAAACCCTGGCACATATACAAAACCCCATCTGCAACACTAGAAAGATTCAGACTTTTAGCCTTTGTATAAAGCTTTGTAATAATCTCAAGTGAGGTAACTGGCTGGAATAAAAGGTAGCCTGTACTTCTTTATCAGTAACCTATCTTCTTAAGTGTACATGCTTAGTGTGCATCAAATAAGTATTTTTTAGCAAGAGACAAATACTAAGGGATGAAAATGTCGAGGAGACCAATTTAATGTCATTTCAGTGGCAGCAAAAGTCACACAATGAATCAATGGCAGACCTGTGAATTGATTTTAGATCCCATTAGACTTTCATTTTAGCCACTCAGCAATTCCTGAGATTACTTTCAGTGAGCAAAGATGCACAATTGAATTAGAATGGCAGACTGGAAAATAAAAAATAAAATAAAAATGGAAAGTAGTCATTATATACAGTTTGATTTCTGACAATTTGAAATGGTGTTATTTGCTGCCTATAAATTTACGAATTTCAAAGCTATGCTTAGGTAGTAGTACCAACTTTTCTATCACTTATTTTGAAAGAATGTTAAATAACCAACATATAATAGCAAAATATGTAAAAATAAAAATAATTGTGTTCAATGAAAGACGAAGGTGTAGGGCATTCAATTTTTTAGGCAATGATTAAAGGATCATCTCATCCTTTATATAAATATATACTTCTCAAAATACATTTGTCCTACCTGGAATTTTTAAAGATTCATAAATAGAAAATTGAAATTGAGTTAAATATAGCTTTGTTTTCCAAACATAATAATATTTCAACATATTTTTTGGTAGAAATATCTAGATAAGTTTATTTACATTGAGAACAATGGAATAATGAATATGCCTATTATTATGTAATAATACAGATGCCATATGAAATTAAGTATTTTCTGTTTTTAAAACAATCTAGAATTTATTAATTTGTGGCAATTTTCCTACCATATACTGTTGGAAAGATTTTTCTGTCATTGAAATACAACATGATCAAAATATTAGGAGAAAAATAAATGCATTATTGTTAAACTTACTTTGAACAAGTGTTGGAAAATTTCTTTTATTGTATTTTAAGGACTCTAAGTATACTTTTATTAATGCTGCAAAGTCTAGTTTTTCCATTTTTGATAAAAAAAAAGAATTACAATTCACTTTATAAAGCATATTACTATTCTACCAAGTGTCTGAGTGGAAGTTAAAGGTAGGTTAACTGGGTTTTGGTTATATTTGCTCAATCCCCAGTTTGTCCATGGAAAGAATTAGTAGTAACAGATGTAACTGTTTCTGTGGGATATCCTAGCACTTGTTTTATTTAAACAACATTTACTGGTTATATTATTATCATAATCTTTTAAAGGACTCTGTTGTCCTTGCCATTGAATTTTACCAAGTTGACAAGTACTGTCACATTTTCAGCACAAAGAATTAAATGCTACTTTCAAGAAGGTTCTTGATTATTCAAGTTGTAATGCATTTAACTTAAAATTCAATGTTTTGAGATTGTTTATACTTGAATATTAATAAACACATGGTACAACATAATCCCAGTAGGGTATAATATTGTTGTCATTAGAAAGACCATATGTTATGATGGTGATAAGAACAGATTTACTAGCTATGTAATGATAGGTAACTTCTTGAACCTTTCAGAACCTTAGTTTCTGCAAATGTAAAGTGAAGATAATGTTTATATCACAGAGCTGTGATGAAGAAATGATATAATGTCATGAAAGTCCTCAAATATGCCAACAAAGATAGCCACTGTTACTAATAAACATAACCGCTATTACAAGAAGTAGTCACAACGAAAGAGCAACTGGACAGATTAACCAAGGATAAGTTATGAATATCATTTTCATAAAATTTAACATAATTAATAGAAGCTAAAATATAGTCATGCATTACAAATAGTATAGCTTAGTGGTTTTTCACAGTAAAATCACTATTTGTAAACATTGTACATTAAACTTTATTCTTTTTTTTGTTTAGTTTTTCTTGTGTGGGAGGATTTTTTTTAAGAAAGTGCATTTGAATTGCTTTCACATTTGATTTATACAAAATATCTTTCTCTGGATTTACAAGTTTGGAGAAACTATCTTTTGTGCTATAGTATAGGTGAGAAATTCACAATAATTAATACATAATAACTTAATGTTTTATGTACAAAATAAATGCTGCTTGTTTGTAGGCTCAGGAGTGAAAATTGAATGTGCGTGAGCCACAACACACTACAAAACATGTTTGCCTAATTACCTCCAAAGAATTGGAAGCCCATATTTTCCACTGGAAAGTTTAAACTGTTTCATCTGTTATACTCATTTAATAGTTATGAAATCTGAATATGACTTTGATTTCTTGTTGTTTTCCTTTTTTAAAAAGTAGCATTTTACTCTGTATCTTTCACTCAATCTCAATCTAGGGTCTCATTGTGCTGCTACCTTCAGCCAAAATCTCAAATTGGGTATACCTAGATACTTAATAATTTTCTTCCCATATTTATACCAGAAATATGTTTCAAAACTAATCATAGTTTTGAAACTAATACTGGTAGTCTCTTGCTAAAAACTTACAGAGCTCTTGATTAGCTTCCCTAAACTCAATTTGTTCTCAACTTTGCAGCCTCAGCCCTTTTGTAAAGCAGCATACTGGATGCACATTGTGCTATCTTCATTTGCTTATTGGACTATGGTCTTTTCTTTGTCCTATTCATTGCTCCCACAGCCTTACCTATCTTCCACATTCATCCATTCTTTGTTCATTTTTCTAAACCCAGTTAAATGGGCCAGCCTTTATTCTCTCATCAAGTAATCCTTTACTTACTCTCATTACCTTGTTCACACTAGGTATATGAGCTGAGTGCAGTGGCACATGCCTGTAATCCCAGCAGCTCAGGGGGCTGAGGCAGGAGGATCACAAGTTCAAGGCCAGTCTCAGCAACTTAGTGATGCCCTAAACAACTTAGTGAGACCCTGTCTCAAAATTAAAAATAAAAAGGGGTGGGGATGTCGCTCAGTGGCAAAAGCATCCCTGGGTTCAATTCTCAGTACCAAATAAATAAATAAATAAATAAATAAAACCAGGTATGTGTTAACTATATTTGAGATATAATACAGGAAAAATTCCTGACTTAATCTCCTAAATCAGAATTCATCACTTGATTTTTTCTTTCCTGCTGCAGGCTGTTGGTGCTGCCTTTGAAGATGCAGCTTCTGGACCTGGATATTAACCATTGAATACAATGCTCACCTCAGGTCCATTTCAGAGGACTCTGGAAATTTTAGTTTTCTTATTAGTAAAATGAAATGCCTCATCAGATTTTATAACAATTCAGTGAAACAATGCATTCAAAACAGATGCTACAGGACATACATTAATTGCCCAAGAAATATTATTTGTGGGAAGTGTAATTCTTATGATCACTGATGCTTAAAGTTAGATTTTTATGTGCTGTGTGAGCTCTTTGAGGGCAGACATTTTTGTTTGTATTCCTCATCATTAATCTTAAGATCTTGCTTAGGAAAAATGCCTCTGCTTTTATTAAAGGCAATTTTATTGTTTTTGAATCATTTATTTGAATACAAATTGCTTCCAAGGTCACTTGGATATTGATTGTAACACTTGAGCATAATTGTAGCTTCAAATTTGAAGAAACCTAGATATAAATGTTATTTCCCAGAACTCTGTCAAATCTATTTAATAAATAAGACATCTATTCCAGAAAGCCTGCTTTGCTCATTATGTCTTTCCTTTTTACCTTACTGCTATTCTCATTGCCACATGCTGATTTTCCTCCCCAATCCCTATTTCTTCTTCCCCAGCTCTCCTGCTGTCCAAACTGACTCACAGTGCAATGCTGAGATTTAGTCTCACCTCCTCTTCAAGGTTACAACTGACTAATTTGACTGCTCTTCCATGGCGCTCCACGAGCTCTTTTTTTGTCCCTGTATTCCAGTTGCATATATAGTCAATGCAGTCAAATGCACCTTAGTTACTCAGACAATGTTATATCTTTATGGCTTGTTACAATTTCATATGTTTGCTTTCATGACATGGTTAATAGATCCAGAAGGTAAGGTCCTTCCTATAAGAAGCATAAGTGCTTTCATGAGATCTCATGAAGAAAACGCAAGGGATTCATATCTATTTGATACAAAGTATGACACCATACTCACCTATTCCGTATTCTAGACAAATAGTGATTTCTTCCCCTTTCGCTTGGAAATAAGGGCCCTTTCCACATATTTGTACACTGTGGAATGGCAACTAAAAGCATACAGTTAGGAGCTTTTACCATAAAATTCTCTGAAAAAGTATTACCATTTTAAAATCACTGTGCAATTATAGAATGGTTTTCTCTCCCCACCTTCTTGAAGTTCAAATGTGCAATATGTTGGACTACCCATCAGTTATTTCTACCTGCTAGAGCTCATGAAGTTTTTGAGACAATGATGTTTTAATATGGAGTATATGCAAAATGGTTTAAATGGCAAAATCACAAGCAAAAACATTGGATTTAAACTAAAAGATATTAAATTTCTTACACAAATGCTAAAGTAGACATGATGACTGTCAATCATTCTGTACTGTAGCCTTCCTTTACCTACTTAGACTAGATTTTTCTGTACAGTAGACCCTAGACACATGAGGCTATTGAGCTCTTGTAATTACTAAGTGAACTAAATTGAGCTACAAGTAAACTATATATTCTGAATTTCAAAAGCAGTGCAAACCAATGTAAATGTTATTAAGAGCATACTGAAATGATATTTTAAATATATTAAATTAAGTAAATATATAATTAAAATTAATTTTATGTGATTATTTATTAGAAAAATAAAAATTACATAAATCTCTTGCATTATATTACTATTAGATAGAAGTGCTCCAGAAAATCCTAATGTACAGTATAGAGGAAGCAACATAAAGTGAAGACAAGTGTGCTAGTCCAAGCTCTAGCCCTAATAAACTATGTGACTTTGTGTTAGTGAAGTCAACTCATATGACTTAATTAAAGATGCTAACATAGGTTAAGATTACCTTTGAGTGACTATTAGGGTTAGCTTCTCTATTTGTCTGTCCTGAAAGAGTTTATCAACGTATTTCTATAAATCAGGGTAGAGTAGTGTTTCCATTATGAAATATATGTTCTATTTATTTTTACAAACCCCCAGTTAACTGGCTCTAGCTTTGGAAGAAAATGATTAATGTACTGTAAATGGCTGAGACATTTCTAGAGAAAGAGCAGTGTTAAAATCACGCAGACCACATGGGCCCAGTCTGAAGCAGCTGAGAGCCATGAGGACTCATGGACCAGAGGCTATTAAACTAGGGCAAGGACAATGTCCTCTGTTAGGAGCATAAGGAAGGAGTTTACACTGTCTTAAAAACCACAGCAAAGAGACTTCCTGGTGTGTTGTCAGGGTAACTTCACTTTGTATATTTTCTAACAGAAAATTTGTAGAACTACAAAGCTAAATTATGTTCTTCATGCTTAAAATTAAGTACCAACAAAATTAGAAAACAAATGCAATTAAGATTAGCAATAGAACACCATGTGACAATGATATTGCTATTTATCCTGAAAATTAAACATGTATTTGGAATGTCAACATGGTCCTCCTGCCCACAAACTAGTCAGAGGGACTGTCGGTTCTATCCTCACCTGTGACCTGGGATAATTTAATTCTTTCACTTTTTTCTCTCTTTCAACTACAGTAAAATCTCCTTCATAAGTTGCACTCTGATCTTATTTTGTCCTTTTCATGGTGGAGGATATTATTTGCATATTAAGTCACCCTTGTTTTTCATTAGCCCAAGAAAATGAAGAATATGAAAGGAGTATTGCTGGCATGCACATGATCAGAAGCCTCAAGAAAATGAAGGTGCTAAAATTTTAAGATTTATATGATTATGAGGTAGTCTTTCTTCTAATAAGTGATTGACAATGGCATCATTGCATCAATATAAACTTAAGAAAACTTTAATTTTCTCCAAACATTTTTTCTGGAAATAGGTGAACCATAAAAGGTACAAAATGAAACTAAATATTCTGCAAGTTAAGAATTGAGTGCTCACATTTTATTTTGTACTGCAACTGTCCTTAGGAATAAAAACTTGTGAAGTACTGGGAGAAATTTTCTCTACAATTGAATCACATAAGTGATGAAGGGTGAAAGAATGTCAATCTCTTAAGAAAAAAATATTCCAATAGTCAAATTAAATGTTAAATAATTAGAAAAATTTTAAATAAAAGTGTGAGGGATATTGGTTTGGAGTTTTAAATTTCCCTCTTATTGTATCTATCTACCTATTTTCAACACTTCTGATTTTTTAAAAAATCTAGCCTTGTTTCTAATCATAACTTAGGCCCGCTTACTTCTTAACAACTACTTTTATTAATTTTAAGAAATAGTCTTATTGATAATATTTAGAGTTCAGAATTCTAATAGTTCATGGGAAAAATTGTTGAGCTAAGTTCTCTTAGAATTTATGTACTGTGGAGCATTGTCTCACACAAACCTCAGGTCATTTAAAAATATAATTTGAAATATAGATGATAGTTTTGTTTACTATGCATAGAATCTTAGGCAGGTCAATCTTCTAACATGAGTCAAGTATTTAAAAGATTAGGAAAGAAAAACCTAGACACCACTGAAAAGTTAACCTTCACTGCATTTGTGAATGTAGTGCAAATGAGGGATACCTTGCCTCTGGTGAAGATGATGAGCAGCTGAGAGGGAATTACCCAGGAGTACTGACTTTTCTCCCCACAGGTTAGCTTGCTACAAAGTAAATACAGATGCCCTAAAACCTAAGAAAATTGTAAAGATGCCCAAAAGCAATTCCTCATTCTTTTACAAATGAATCTGACTTTTTCAATATTGGTATCTCTTATTGGAAATAAATTTCTGCTCCACTCAACTGAGTAACATAATAAATTAGGAAAGGCAGTTTTCCAGAAGGAGTTAGACTATGTGCATCAATTAGTTGACAGAGCACTCCCTACTGCCTAAACAGCATTCTGGCCTAAGGCATTGTTCCTAAGAACATTTGATTCAAAGTTTTGCATAAGAACAAATTCCTATTTTTGGTAGAAAGGAAAACCAGACAAACTATTTCAATTTATATATAGATATATTGGTTGTCATTGTAGAAATGACCTTACAGATAGCCATTAAGCCTCATTGCATTTCTTAATGTCCCTTTGGTTATAACATAAATTGAGATCATGACATTATGAGAGTATTTATAGAGTTAATACTTTCCAGCTCTCATCTGGGTCCATCTTTCTTTAGATTTCCTGCCAGTACATAGAAGAGGCCCATTTGGAATTTGAGAAAACATCCAGAGACTTCTTCGAAAAGCTATACTCTTTTTAAATTCATGCTTTTTTTATTAACAGATGTAAATTTGAAGGGAAATACCATATACTATAAGCCATTTGGGAATAGTCTGCCTCTTAAGGATGACTTACAATTTTCATTTGAATGGCATAGATGCTGAGAGCTTCAACTCAAAACTCATCTGTGCTCTAGTTCTGAATTATTCCTTCCGTGAACTCTGTATGCATTTTATGATAAACACACACATGTGTACGAAGTATGTGACCTCATTGACAGTTATCTGCAATGTCAAGTGCTATTGGCAGATACCCAAGAATTGATTGACACATATCTTACAGAACTGGAGTTAATTAATATGTCTACCAACTCCCAAATGTACCACAGGAAACAGAAAATCTGTTTAATACAGCAATCAATGACATACTGCGTGTGGTCAAAAGGCATTCACTATACAAGACAAGATTTTGGAATACACTTTAAGAGTGTGCATATTATTATTAAAATACTAGAAAGAGTAAAAGAGACCTACTTTCATAACTAGAAGACTAAACTTGGAGGTATTTTGTAATTTTTTATCATTACTAAAATACAAATGTTAATTTCTTCTATAAGATCCAAAACTATTAAATGATGTCTGGAATTTTGATTTGTTTCAAAAAGAAGTCTTTCCTTATGTGGCATTCTGCCATTCAGAATGTTAAGTCTATAGTGTTATTTTCTAACAAAGAGGTTTCAACTAGCTTGGGAGCTCAGTGGAAGACAGTGTTATTTTAAAGAAAGAACACTGCAGAGAAAAAACTTGAATGTTAAAATGCTAATGAAAGTCTTAATAAAAGCAAAAAAACTAAAATGTCTTTTTCTTCTAAGATACAATCGCTTGAATTATACAAAGACTGGACCAAAATTGTAAAAGGAAATCATAAATCATATTTCATTATTTCTTATGGCATGGGGCAGGTATCAGAAGAATACACATGCAATTTTTAAACTAGAATTTAGAAGAAAGCCATGTCCGTTTTTTCTGAAAAGTCTCTCTTGTAAATAAAAGTTGGGATATTCAAACTTTATGAGCATTTATGGACTCTCTTCCAACAATTTCAGCCTTTCTCCTGATGGTTATTTTATTTCTTACTTTTGCAAACCTTCCATTACTGTCATTCTTTTTCTAAGAGTGTAATATATACATTGTATCTTTTTCTCAACTTCAAAAACAGCATAATTGTTTAAAGTCAAGGGTAGTATTTTAAGTACTTGTGTAGATCAATTTAAAGCAGATTGTCTTATAAGGCAGCTTAAGCATTGAAAATTGAATTTGATGTAGTCTAGACAAGCTATCTTGATAATATCTTTTCCAGAATTTCCTAGATTGCCTGTCTAGACTGCTCCAAATTCCCCAGGTAATTGCATAATGATCTTCCTACTGACCTCCTAAGCAGCCTGGAACAGTATTTCTCATTTTATTGTTTTCATGCAAATCAAAATCACTGTACTTCTGCAGGGAGACCTTTCACAAAGGCCCTAGAGTTTTAGAGTTTTGAAAAAATACTTGAACCCCAATCCCCCACCTCAGTGGAGCTCAGGTGCAAGCTTTGTTTACTTAATGTTTTCAATGGAGGAGATCCAGGGCAAATGGCCTGTACCTCTTCATTCACCCACTGGCCCACACATAAGGCATCAATGAACAGTTGAGGAGTTAAAAAGGAAATATGTTGTTAAAGCCATTAAATAGCAACTTCAGAAAAACAACATCATGGGAAAAATGTTAAAAATGCTGGGACATCATATGACATTTTATTGTAAATAATAATTGAGATTGCAAACCTCAAATTTTAAAAAGGGGGAAATTAAGACAAGTACAGATTCACCCAGCAATAAAGAGAGCACAGTGCCATAAATTACAACCTCAGATAAAGTGAGGGACATTTAAAAGGTAAGAAAAACAATTAAGAAAAGCAGCAAGAAAAACAGCAATAGCTTTCAGCCTGAGATGCAGATTTATATTTTCTAATATTCAATGCCCCTTTTCCATAGCCACTACTAGAACAATGTTTAACTTTCACAACTGTGGAGACCATTTTGCATGACAGCTTTCTAGAGAAGAAACATAGATGCAATGAAAAGAAACATCTTGCTGCA
>CM053407.1:50434999-50477637 GCA_028644305.1 Xerus rutilus | reverse complement strand
TGATTACTATAGGAAATAGCTTAGAAGGTAACAAAGATACAGTGATTTAATCAGAAGGTGTAAAAATAATTAAGTGTATAATGTCTCTAGGGCCTTGTTCCTGAACGTATTGCTAATTTCATCAACATCAAACAAGCCAGTTAAATAAAATTTCCTGTCCTTAAAATTTCCTTTTTATTTAAAATTCTTAGCTATGTCAGCAAGGACAGTGAAGAAAAAGGGTGGAAGGATATAGTAGGAGAAGAGGCTGATTGAGGGCCATTGCCTACACTGGTGAGTAATTGGGAAAGTGTCCTATTCTTCCCAGATTCTTTGGGAAAACACAAGTACTCAATCGTGGTTAGCCCAGAAAATAGTCTGTAAAGTGCCTTCTTATACAAAGAAAATACAATGCAAACTAACAATTTCTAATTTTTTGGAACGAAAGAGCACATTCATATCATTTGAAGACACCTTAAAAAATTTAGAGAGGAGGTCCAGTATTTAAGTGAAAATGAAATGTAAATTAGATTTTAGGCTTAGGATTCCAGAAATATTCTGTGAACGAATCCTTTATTGGTTGAGTTTTCAGAATTCCAATTTGGAAGAAAATTCTGTCAAAAATAATTATCTCACTACATGAACATTTTTGTTCTCCTTAAGAATTAGTGCCAAAAATTATTGAAAGGTTTATAATTGAGGGTAATTGATAAGTTCAATTCACAAAACTGCTTTCAACATTAGCAATGCTTTGTCAATTTTAATTTTTACTTATATTTACCTATGATTTCCTCAATAAATTTTTCCAAACATCTTTTAGAAGCAGTGGACAAAGAAATGTTATTTTCTTTTTCATACCAAAACAATAACCCAAAATATAAATACAAAACTTAGTTGAGCAAGAACACTAGTGTGAATAGTTTGGGCCAAAAATGAGATCAGATCCTTGTGCACATGCATGGCATCCTTTCTCAGTCCCTGGACAGAAGAAAACAACTGGGTGGCAGACACTTCTGGCTGAGGATGGCAATGGAAGGGAGAGCTGGCAATATACAAAGGAAGGAGAAAGCAGTACATATTCAGCTTGCTGACATCTGCTGCACATGCAAAATGAATTGGACTCTGTAATCCAGGGTGAAAACAAATGCTTTCTTCCTTCCTCCTGTTCCAGAGTTATTGTTGAGTGATGGTCTCATTCTTTTTGTATTCACAGATTAAAATTAATAGCAGCCTCTGAATTTGAAGTAGATACCACTGAATAGTGAACCAGAAGCTAATTAAGCTGAAGAAATGAGTGATGAAGCATTTAAACAGAAAAAGGTCACAGACTAACACCATTTTGTAAAAGCCAGTTTTACCTCAGGATGATGTCCAATTTCAATATAGGTGCAAATTGGATGAAAAGCCCCTGTTCCACAGGCATACAAGTGAGTCTGATTATAAGCCTTAAGGACCTTGATGAAATTAGCACATTCTTTCTGTAAGACAAAAAGGAAAATCAGTGAGTTCTAGCAGGCAACATGCCTGAGGTACCCTCCAGAGTGCTAGGCATGCTAGAACAGATTTTTTCTGCATCCATTTCACAAATCATTTTAGGAATTATTTATTATTCAGTTGATTTGCTCATATTATTACATGCATTGAAAATATAGAATTTCTTTCTTTGGTGGGGACAAAATTTCTTTCTTTGGTGGGGACAAATATGGCTTTTCATAACTCTTTCACTAAAACTATTTATAATTTATTTATACTAAAGTGGAATAGAAGTTTCAGATAACCAGTAATCACAGGTGACTTTTCCAGAAGCAAGAATGGCAAATTATTTAAATTAAATAGATTAAATAAACATAATGATGGTAAAAATTTCCTTGCAAAAATTAACTTTGAGTTTAATTTTAGAAGAAGAAAAAAGATAACACTATTTACACTAGTGTTAATGGCCTATTAAATAAGAAGTATAAGCACCATTAGTAACACATTTTAAAATTTTCCATGTATGTATATGCTAAGTAATAGAAACTACATTGAAAAAATTTCTTTTTATTCATCATTGCTGTGGTTTGGATATAAAGTATATTCCCAAAGCACCTGTATTAATGGAGCAATATTCAGAGACAATTGATTAGAATATGAATGCTATACCCTGATCAGTCCATCCTAGTTTGAATGGATTAACTGGGTGGTAACTGTAGCAGCTGGAGCATGGGTGGAGGAGATGGGTCACTGAAGCATGCCCCAAAAGGTGCATCTTCCAGGCAGACCTTCCCACCCTTGCCTGCTTCCTGGCCCTATGAATTAAGCAGTTTCCCTCTGCTGCACCCTTCAGCCATAATGCTACACCTCACCTCTGGTCCAGAGCAGTGGAACCAACAGAGCATGGATTGAACCTTGAAATTGTAAGCCAAAATAAATATTTCCTGTTCTAAGTTGTTCTTGTCAGATATTTTTGTTACAGTAATGAAAAGCTGACTAATGCAATCATAAACTTTTTTAGTTTTGTCTATAAACATTTGAAATTAAGAAGCAAATATGTGACTATAAATGCAGATAAAGATTCCAAGCAGACGATAGCATAAACAAGGCTGGTGAGCATAATAAAGCACTGGATTTGTCCTTGCATTTTTTTTTTTTTTTTTTTTTTTTGGTACCAGGGATTGAACTCAGGCGCACTCGACCACTGAGCCACAGCCCCAGCCTTATTTTTGTGTTTTATATAGAGACAGGGTCTCATTGAGTTGCTTAGCGCCTCGCCTTTGCTGAGGCTGGCTTTGAACTTGGAATTCTCCTGTCTCAGCCTCCCAAAGTGCTGGGATTACAAGCATGAGCCACCATGCCCGGCTTTGTCCTTGCATTTTTGAGCCATACTTTCAAAGTCATTCTGCATGACCTGTGACTTTTCAAGTGCAAGCTCCGAGGGCATTTAAACTTATTTGGAGTTTATAGGAGAGGTGTTATAATAATTTGAGTACATTTCCATGTATCATTTGTATTTTGTATTTGCAGGTGTTGATTTTGGTCTTAATTCCTTTGGCCTCACAAAATAAGGAGCAAACAGTGAAACTTGAGCAGAAGGATGGACATTTAAGTTTAAGAAATTGTGGTCCATTGCTGACTTTTCTATTATAGGATGATGCTCTTTGAATATATTGCTAGAGATGAATGAGGTTGATTTCAAGTAAAATATCAGAGTTCCAAGTTATGACTCCTTGTATTTTCTTAATATATGATGATAAGTATGAGGTTAACTAAAATAAACATATAACTCCTTCCACTGTTTTTTAAATAGATTGCTGAATCTTCCTTTTGTCTGGTAAGGCATTATAACATACAACATTATGCTCTGAAATCAGCAGATTTTGCAAGTTGTTCTGTAACAGGAAAAATTCCCTAGCTTAAAGGGTTTCAGTATCTCCTTTATTCACTTTGAACAGGGTACTTCTTAGGTAAAACTGTGAAACAAATAAAACCTAACTTCTGCTACTCTTGGCAACAAACTCTTCATTCTGTAACAGTTTTCCTCCTTCCCCAAAAAGGACAGGGCATGAATGCAAAGATAAAGGAAACAGCTTTTGGAAGGGAAAGATCTGATAAACTCATTTACAAATGAGGCATTCACGAGTCTTACCCAAAAGATGTATTTGTACTCTAAAATATTCAGTCATTTGCAAAGAAGCCATTTTCAGGCAGACTTTAATTTGAAATGTGTAGGTGGCCACACATTCTGCTCTTACATATAGACAATCATCCCTTACTGTGGGCTCAATATTATAGTATTTAAGATGATAAATAATGAGTTCTAGCACCATATGTCAAAACCAATATATTGGCTATATAGATGTTGGTAAGCAAATGCATCTTCTAATAAATAATAGTGGCAAACCCAGATGGATGTTTTGTTCATTTTAGAAAAAAAAGAAAAAAACAGGACTTCAGTTCTCTTACTGTACCTGTAAACACATGCATATGATTTTATTCACAAACCCAAATAATCAATTTCATCAGTACCCCTAAATGCCTCCTACAAATTCAAGAATAGATCGACGTACTCTAATAAAAAAGGGGGGGAATTCTTTGTGCAAATACTGGTGAATACAAAGGAAGACTTAGGCTACCTCTGCAACTGTTACAAATGGTAATATCATAGATTTTGTGAGCTTTTTATTTCTTATAGATGAAACAGCTAATTAACAATTTATTAGTGACTAAGATTGTCTTTCCAAGGAAACCAGCAGATTATAATTAATGTAAGAAAAATTCTCCCAGTTCTTGAGAGTCACAGAATTGGAGCACACTGAATATTACAATTCTAGTTGGTTCTCTATTAATTGTTAAAAAAAAGAACCTCTATACTATGACAACTATTCTACAGAGCTGCTAGAATGAAATCAATCATAGGACTATAGCTATGAAACCTGGCAAAGGGTACTACTGAGAATGCTGATAACCACAGAGTCTATAAAGCAACTAGACCCATCCTGTTGGCCTAAAGCCTGGGGTGGTTTCCTTCATTTCCCCACTGACCTCTCCCATTAGCAGCAAGTTGTAAGGTTGCCATGCCTAGGGGCAATCTCAATATTAATTTGAAAGTGATGCAAATAGAATGGGTGAAATTTGGGGGGGGTTGGGGGGGAGGAGATGATTGAAAGGAAACAAAGGAATGGAAGGAAATACTTTCAAAATTGGTTAAATATAGCCAAGAAAAGAATCACCAGCAACAATGGAGGAGAAAAGTGAATTCAAAGAACTGGAAGGAAAAGAACGAAAAAACTTGAAAGAGACGTGTTAGTAAGGATTTGTTCTTAACAGAAAGTCTATATAAAAGAGTATCAATCCTGCCATTCATTTGCCTTCGTTCTCTAGTTTGTTGCTGCCAAGGTTTTTGAGTGTTCCAAAACAGGATATTCATTTTATTTGGAAATGGCTTGGACATTCCTCTAAAAAAGAAGGAAGCGTGGCAGAAAAAGGAAACACACTTCACACATTTCTGCTCTGGGGAGACAGAAGAAGAGTGTTTTTGACCTTTTCTTGAACCATGACGTTTCTTAAAACGCAGAATGTAATGTACTTTTTGGCATTAAACTACTCCACTGCTTTGCTCAGCACCAGCGGATTTACAGCATAATAAAGACAGTGTAATCAGTTCAAAATGAAACCATTTTTCAAGCCTTGATCCTTTTTGGAATTTAAGTTGATATACGCAGACAAGTTTAGCAACAAGTTAGCTTCCTGAGAGACAGGCAACCAGATTGACCCTTATTTTACTGAAATTTACTCCAGATCAACAGTATTATAAAGTATTAGTTTAGAAATAAAAGCAAAGGCAGTTAAAACCAGTAACATCCAAGGCCACACCTGAAGAGCAATGATTTATCATCCTTAGTGACAAGACATTTACACTTATTTTTAAAGGGTTTCTAGTCTTTTCAGATAAAATTCATACAGGAATTATGCATGTAAATATTAGCTTGAAAAAAAATAAATTTAAAGAAAATATCTATTGCCAGAAAAAGATATAGAAGCCAAATGCACAGTGATTCAAAAACAAACATTGTAGATATGTAGCACTGATTAGACTGTGTTACACAGACTTTTCCTGGACGGTTACAAAAATAAAGTCCATCCATCTGTCAAAACAACTGCTCCATGCATGAAAATTAAAACAGAACTGAGGTGTTTTTAACTAACTTCCGATAATTATGCTTTCTACAAAAGAATATAATTTACCTCCAATTCCAATTACCTCCCTGCATTCTCTTAAATTATGGATGGAACAGTGAAATTTTATTCTAAATATGGAAAGGGGGGAAAAAAAAGAAAGAATACTGTGAACATGAGCAATCTCTATTCAAATATATTCGGTTCATAATTAAATCAAACAACTTGTTCTGGTTCAAATATAAATCAGCCCCAAATGAATGAGTATAGAACTGTATTGCCTCGGGTCAGTGTGAATTCATCTAAAAAGAAAAAACAAAGTCTCTATCTTACTAGCATTTTATGTAGAAATATTTTAATGTTAAATCTAGCAGCTGGGAAAGCAAAGGAAACCCTTTCTATTATGATGGGTGGAGACATTTCTGCATGAATATCCATTAATAACCTTAATTCCTGAAGTTAATCTGTTGACTCTCTTTTTCTCTGGTCAATTTATTTGGCAAACTAGCTGAATACTCCAATCTTCGTGCCAAAGCAGTAATCCGTGAGATTGTTCCTGTCACTCACTTTATCCTTCCTTCTATTTAAATCGTTCTATCCTTATCTGACAATAATGTTTTGTCCTTTTTTCTCTTTACGTTGTGCTGTTACAGCTGTGATCCGATTATCCATAATCATGTCTTCTTAATACTCCAGCATTCACTAACATATTAGAGCTCTCTGCTTCAAAGAGGCAGATCTAATAAAACCAACATAAAAACATGTTCTAATTATCATATTACCCATCATATTTTTAATCTATGACCTGGAATTTTTTAATATCCAGCTTTTAAAACAGTGAATAGTTTGTTCTGTCCATTTTGGAGATATTTTTGCCTTCACTACTTAAAAGGATGATGGCATAATCAAACCAACTGAGCTTTCTACCTTAATGCTCTTTTTATTAATTTCAGAAATTTAACAAAATGCTCATTCAACTAAGACAATCAAGTTAGTGTTATATCATAGCTAATTATTTAAGTATGTTAGCATATCCATGTTGATTTAACTATATCAACATTAAATTTATAGCAATTAAAAAATAAATTTGAAAGTGGCTTGAATGATGTGATCAACAAAGGAAGACTCTCTCTACAAGGTTCTTACCTCACTAGAATGCTCATTTCAGTTAGGTGCTCAAATTTGATCTCATTTTCCCCTCTGGATTGGGTATTTATTTTGAAGTTCTAGAAATGTTGTTCAAGATTCTGTAAACATTTTTCTTTCAAATTACTTGAAACTTTCAAATTGAGTCAAAAGACTTATACACATCGGCACTTTAGACACAATATTAGCAAAAGCTGACCAACGTCATTTTCTTCTAATACATAAAGAAGCTCTGAATAATTTACTTTGAAATTCCATGTGGACCATAGTAGCTTATAATATTTATATGTAGATTTTTTTTTGTTGTACCATCAATCTAATTAGTCATCACATGAGTGTCATTCATTGTTATGTGATTGTCATACATTATACATGCCTAGCATAAGTTTTCTTTATCCTATATTCCAGTGAATGCAGACAACTATAAAATATTATGTGGCATCTACCTAAATGTTTTTTGTGATGCCAGGAAGCTTTCAGGTCATCATAGTCTTTACTCTGATTTCAAAATGCTGTTCTTGTGGTTTCTAATTTTATAAAAGGTACTAACTACTTAGTGCTCACACCTTAAAGCCAGAAAGTTATTGATCCAAGTGGGAAGTTACATGGTAAACAATAATCGTAGAGAGGGCAATTTTGCATACTTAGTTCAAATATATATACCCTTATCATAACAGAATTTATTACCCAAAGAAGGGAATGAACTGCATCTTTAATCGCATAAGAGGAAGGAGGGTAAAAAACAAAGCTCAGATTTTTGAGGAAGGTGTGATGTCACTTGTGACCACTTTTTTCTTACCATTTGCATTGTTTAATACCAAAATTAAAAATGGGTTTCCATTGGTGTCCTTAATGTCTAAAGTACTAAAGGGCATTATATAATAAACAATATAAAGTGTTCTCATCACATATCTTCTCATAAATGGAAACTCTAGCCAGGTTTAGCACTTGTGTCATAGATATGGATATATCAGACTTACTCAAATATAAGGGCCTACAGGATATTTCACGTTTACTCTTTTCTTTTTTTCTTTCTTTCTTTTTTAAGAGCCTAAAGTTCATATGATTAATAAAGAGCTTAGAAGGTAAAACATTAAGGAAAAAAAGAATTTTCGTAATATAAAAAGTGTTGAAATTAAGTCAAATGCCAACAGTTGATGAATTTATTAAAGCACAGTTAAAAACATTGTTAAGAGCTGAATTACTTCCTCTCAAAATTCATACTTGGAAGCCCTAATGCCTAGTACCCCAAAATGTGACTGTATTTAGAGATAGGACCTTAAAGAAGTGACTAAGTTAAAATCAGGCCCTTAGGGTAAACCTTACTCCAATCTTCCTGGTGCTCTTGTCCTTGTTAGGAGAGGGGGCATGAGAGCACAGAGGGGTCACAGGAAGAGGTAGAAGAGCATGAGAGCACAGAGGGGTCACAGGAAGAGGTAGAAGAGCATGGTGATCTGCAAGCCAAGGGGAGGAGGCTCAGAGGACACCAGCCTTGTTGACACAGTAATCTCTTACTTCTAGCCTCTGTAACTGTGACAGAATAAGTTTTTGTTGTTTAAATTACTCAGTCTGGATCTTTGCTATGGCAATCCTAGAAAAATAATCTGAACATCAACCAAAGAGTGGTTATTCTGGTTATTGGAGGGCACATGCTGCTTAGTTTATTGTTGCTTAAAATATCACTTTGTCCAAACAGAACATATAAAGTGTCATAACTTTGTTACTAGTTTGCCATGTTACAGCCTTCTGCTTTGTATAGAATTAGACACTAAAGAGAAAATTTTACACATTTAATTTGCTCTGGTATATTTTACCAATATTCCTTCAAATGCTATCTTTATATATTAATCTTCCCAAACATACATGCACACACACATATGTACATATATATATGTGTTTGTGCACATATATATACAAATATATTAACTTGTAGAAATAATTTCTCCAAGCAATTAAAATATGACACCTTGGATACTTAAATTTTATTTGTATTTATTAATATTGATTGAAAATGTTAGTCTTAAGTATTTACAAGTGAAATATATTCTCATCCTTGTACAGCTTCATGGCAAGGAAGGGCTACAAGTTTCTTCTTTAGATCACCCAAGCTGAAACAAAGGAGGTTGGAGGCTGGAGGCAATAAACAACACATACTAATTCTAGTTTGTCCTTGTTCTTCCCACTTCACATCTAGCTTTTCTTCCCTAATGCCAACTCTTGTTACCTATAGCAGCTTCAGGCCCACCCGTGTGAGAACAAAGAGCTTTCCATAGATTTCTTCACTACTTCCCACATTGTACAAAGTTCTGGCCTTGGATCAAACTTTAACCGATGTGTATATCTTACTACAAGAGAATACTCATTATAATATTTAGTGGAAGGGAATATGGACATAGCGTATATAAAACACACACACATACATATATCAAGATAAGGCTATATTTAGTACACGTGTAGCATATAGAATAGTAAAAGTGTATTTAGTATTTTTAGCATAGAATTTCAATACAATAACAAGAAGCTTTAAGAATATTCTGCTCATAGCCGGTAGCCCATGCCTGTAATCCCAGCGACTAGGGAGACTGAAGCAGGAGGATTACAAGGTCAAGACCAGCCTCAGCAAATTAATGAGGCCCTAAGGACTTGTATGAAAATAAAACATAAAAAAAAAAAGATCTGGGGATGTGGCTCAGTGGTTAAGTGACCCTGAGTACAAAACAAACAAACAACAACAACAACAACAAAAAACCCAAAGAATATTCTACTCTTAAAACACAAAAATTAAAATAAAATTAATAGTCTTTGGAAACATTGTCAAGTTTTTAAAGATATCATAAATTTTGCACTCCATTTTCCTTACTACCTCTAAAAAATCAATATATATATATATATATACATATATATATGTAAAAATTAAAGGGTTCAAAATAGAAATGTTTCATGATGATTTGGGAACATGAGAGTTATGATGTTTTACTGTTACTTTTTTGAATCAAATTAAAGAAAAACAGTGAAAAGTTGACCACAGCCTTAGGCATCTTGAGACCAAATGTATCATTGCTAAAGAGAATATTCCTAGAGTTAAGGTTAGATCTATGATAGAATGGTCAATGTACCCTCAGAAATAAGTAGAAATCCATTCATGAAGATAATCAAATATGTAAAGAAGAAGAATAAGAATAGTGGTTTTAGAAACTACACATCAGTGGGACTTAGAAGCACTTGTTTTCTATGAAGTTAGAGACATTAGCTAAAATCCTTTTCCCAGAGGAACTGTCCAAATTATACTAGAAGGCCTCACAGATATAAAATGCTTACTATACTCTAAAAGTATGTACCCCAATGATGGGTGAATTTTGGTATCCAATAAAGTCCAAATAACTTGCTAACCAATGCCAAATATTTGACCTTCATTTCAGCCATTTAAGAGAGCAACCAAAATTCCTAATAAAAAGAATACACAAGTTAAAATCTTCAAACCCTCTTGAAATCTTTATAAAACATCTCTATTTCAAATACTAGTCTTACTTTTCAAGTAAAGAATTAAAATATTTTTAAATTGTCATCATGAAAAAAATTAATTACAAAATATTAAGTTCATATAACTGAGATAATAATTACATCGTATTTTCATTAGTAAAACATTAATTCAAAATAGGACTAAAATATAGTTTCTAAAATAAGTTCAAAGGCAAAGTTTGATCTGCCTTGTATCTTCTACCTAACATTCAGAACTGGTGCATTTGCTTATTTTGAAAGTCTGTATCTATAACCAAATGTTAGTCACCTAAATCAGCTTATAGAGGAAAATGCACTTAGAACAATTATTAGGTATATAGTAAGCTCTTGGTGTTAGCCATCATAATTATTACTTCTGAATATTGAATTTAAGCTGTAAGCATCTGATATTTACTCCCAAGGAGAAATGCACATAGACAGGCATATGAATGTAAAAATCTGTACTTATTTCTGTGACATTCAATAAGACAAAGTTTTGCTGGCTATCATCAAAAGTCTGTTATCTGTATAATTTAAGTATTATCAAATTTCATCATGGAATCATTTAAAATGAATAAACTGACCATAACCTTTCATTGGTGATATCATCTAGAATGCCCACAAAATTTATAAAACAATATTGTCAAGAACTGTAAAGGGTCTGTAATTTTACACTATAAGGAAGATAACAGAGTTAGTCTGCCATGATTTCATGGATACTGGCAACAGATATGTGGCTCTTGAGCCAAAGATAAAGGACTTCGTTACTCACAGAAATAGCAGTAGCCAGGGTATCAGCATTTGTTGTGCAATTCCCAATGGGCACTGAGGAGAGGGCCAGATGACATCTGCATATGCAGTGAGCTGCATTATAGAAGAGGAATCATGGTTGAACAAACCTGATTATTTTAAAATGGGAATGGCATGCTGGCTTTTAGATCTTGAGGGATATATTATGTTCTCTGTAATGGACAGTAAGCATACCTGTCCTTTGCTCCTGAGGAAGACACCATCTTTAGTTTCAAGATGGTTTGCAGAGCAGTCCTTTGGCTTCAGAGGGGGACACTATTTTCCAATGTTCTTAATAGTGTAATCATCCTTAAAAAAGTCTGCCACGAAGGCAGTCGATGTCACTTCTCACAAGATGTGAGGAAGTGTGAGACAACTCTACATAAGAATTTTGAAATTTAAGGAAAGCTTCAGATTTTTGCAGACTCCCAGATTAAAAGGCAGTTCTAACTAACCATTTAATAAATTTTATTATGACTTAAGGTGCCTAAAACAAAATAAAAAATAAAGTCGATATTAACTTTGACCTTTGAAAAAGTAATTGAAGTTCAAGGATTGGCATGTGCAGTTTGGAATGTACTGCAATTTAAGATGTGCATGTGTAGCTTCAAATTCTCAGTTGCTTTACTGTGCAAGTATTAGTGCTGCTGAGGTCCTGCAATTTGATCTGTGATAAACTTGATAGACATGTTACAATATATCATAGCATCAAAAAAATGAATAAGAGCTAAGGAAAAAATGTAAATCCCTCAGAATTTCAAAAAAAGTCCTAAAGTTCAGGTGCATGATACTACACTTTGAAATGTATCCAGGAATAGGAATGTTATGAGAATCTGCTTTTTTTCCCCTCTCAGATGGTTGAAATTTTGATTTCCAATGATATTCAAAATATTTCTAGCAGTCATACGGTTGCCATTTGGTTTTATTGAAACTTAGTGCAAAGAGAGATGGTTTAGTAGGATAAACAAAGAGGATTCAGAGAGCTATTGATTCAAAACAGATTCTTTTACCAGCTTAGCATGAATTCAGCTTTCATTTGCAAAACAAGGTCAAGGAAGTTAATCCATCAATAGAAATGTTATTGTGAATAACAAAGTGGATTTTATGCCCTAGGAACATATCAAAAATGAGCCTAAAGGTGGAGAGCAGCAGTCAGAACTAAATATCTGGGTTGCATTTATCTCATTTTTCAGGATTTCTTTCCAATAGTATCATATATTACATATTTTTTCAAGTAAATCTAAAGAAACAGCAATGGAAAATTTCACAAGCACTTTATTCTTCTAATAATAGAAACGCTACAGCAATATTAATGTTGAGAACATACACTACCAGGAAAATAAAGGCATAGTAATAGGATATTCTTTCTATCCCGTATATGCACTTCACAAGAGAATAATATATTTAGATTAATGTTGTTAAAAATGTCATTATCAGCACACACACACACACACACGTCTCAATATATCTGTGAGTATATATACATATACATACATGTATACACACATATACATACATAATAACATAAATGAAAGTCATATATGCTATTTACTTTGTGCATTCATGTGTGTTTGTGCACCATATACATGTGTCTTAGACTGCAGATTCCATCTTCACCACAAAGTTCATTCTTTGTCAATAGTTGCTCCAATTCCAGCTGCTGACTTAATGTATGTTTAATGCAAAACTGAGCAAAGTGAGGATGGGTTGGACCTTCCCAGCTGGATGGAAGAATGGGGAGAGGGAATACTTTTATGTATGATACTGTAGGCAGTGACACAGGGACTATGCCATTCAGGCCAGTGGCTTGTTCCCACTTCCCCATCATGGAATCCTAGTATGCAATCCTAGTGTACAGATGAAGCATTCCCTCAAACAAATCTAAGAAAAACTCATTCCCACAGTGTATAAAATTATCTGGTGTCTTTGCTCAACTTTTCTTATTGTATGCTTGATCTGAATTGAGTACTGAGAAGACAGCACTCTCCTCAGGAAGATTTATTTCAAGGTACTTTATTTCCAAAGGAGTGTTTGAAGAAAACAGCAGGGAAGTGATAAACCCATATTCTAGAAACCAGAGAGAGCACACAAAAAGGTTGTTAGTTTACTTTTCTATGAGTGTTCAGGTCAGTTCTTAGTTTGATTACAATTCTATTTTGGAGTCTCAATGGCTGCAAAGTCCATTCAAGTCTCATTCATATGGTTTCCAGCATCACAAGGCCTCTTTGAAAGGAATTATTACTCATAAATCCTAGTGACTACTATTCCTCAAGATACAGTGCAGAATTCCCATCAAACTGTCCATCTGTCACTTCACAGATCAGGTGTTGAATGAAAAAAAATTCTTTATTCTTAATCTTTTTTTTCAAAGTGTTTATATAAGTTATTGTTGAACATTAGTGATATTTACCTTCTATGTTTATCATAGAAAAATACTACAAATCCCAGGAAGTCATCTAACAGTAAAATCATATGTAAAGAAAGAGAAAAAAATGTATGTGTAAATGAAAGTGCAAGAGCAACCAAAGAATGTCATGCATCTTACTTTGAATACAATGACTGTATAAATCTGCATAATACTTAAATGAGGTTGCCTGGTAAATAAAATGAACTTCAATCAAATGTGTTCTGAAGGCAGAAAAGAAATATTCAATAATATATCAATGAAAAGCAATATTAAAGGAACAAAATGGGCTACCAAAAAATAGTATGAAATATAATTAAATGTTAAGTAGAGCTAGATGAAAATACATTTTTTGAAATAAAATACATCAAAACTATTTTGTTTTGTTTTCTCATTAAATAAATATTATGAAGAGAATTGAAAATCCACAATTGAATTTTTCTAATGCAGAATGTGTAAGAATATCAAAGTACATATAATTTATAATGCCACATTAATTAGTCTACATTTGAAAAGATTAGTTAGGCTAATCATATCATTGAATATTTAAAAAATTATATCTCTCAAAGCACTTATCTCCACTATAGTGTATGGCATATGATCTGTACATTTTAAGAATCTTTGTTACAAGATGCTATGACATGCCTGGCATGGTGGCACATGCCTGTAATCCCAGAGGCTTGGGAGGCTGAGGCTGGATGATCAAAAGTTCAAAGACAGCCTCAGCAAAGTGAGGTGCTAAGGAACTCAGTGAGATCCTGTCTCTAAAGAAAACACAAAATAGGACTAGGGATGTGGCTCAGTGGTCGAGTGCCCCTGAGTTCAATCCAAGGTACCCACCCATCCCCACCAAAAAAAGATGTTATGACATAATCAGGTGCCATTTATGTAATGTATCGGAATTACCAACCTCCATGTGTCTTTGTGCCTTTTGATTTAGTTCCCTAAAATCCATAAGCATCTTCAATAAATCTGGAAAACACAGTAAAGTTGCCCTTCTTCTTAGAGAGGATAACCGAATTAACAATTATGTTACCTGTGGAGCACTGTGAGATCCTAAGATTGTTGCAGTTGCTGATTTCATCAACAATGTTTTTACTTAAACTTTGTCCACATAACTCTATCACATATACCAATATTAATTCTTAGTAATTTATCATTGATAATATTAGTAGCTAATATTAAAGTCTTGAAATAATTTCATTTGTCTGTCTTTGGGCTTAACAAGAATTCTGAGAGCTGGTCATTATTAATATCACACTCTTGATGATCCAGAAAGGGCAAGATATCTGTTCAGTTCTATACTATATATCATGTAATGGTTCTATATTATATATCATGTAATTCAAATTAAAATATTCCTGTTGGCAATGAAAACAAAATAGGGACACAGGAATTTTTTATCCTAACTTACACCATAATACCAAAAATGTTACAACTTTTTTGAATGAAATGCTAATTTTGAATTATTTTATTTCCCAGTCAAGAATACGGGGGTAACTATATCCACCTCATTAAACTGTTGTTAAAATGACATTTACAAAATCCTTTTTAAATTACTGTCATGCTTGGTAACAGAAAGTTTCTTAATTTTCTTAGTAAGTTTCTCTTCATCTTTTATACATTAATAAGAATCTAGACGTCTGCATTTTTAAGGTAACAACAATATACAAGTAAAAGAATCATTTCTATTCATCCTCACTTATTGCACTAAAAAATTTCAATGTAATATACCAATGGTAAGTGTGGCATTTTAATGTTAGTAAATTTTTATTTATGGAGTTACACTTTTTGACCTTACATTTGTGAAGTGTTTCTGTCTTCAATAATTTGTACAACATCTATTAAACTTGTTTCTCATAATTACTTAATGGATGGGACATTAAAACCCAAAGAAAGTTAAAATACTTTCTTAGGACTTCCAATGAGTCAGTAAGAGTATTGCAATAAAATTGTCAGCATTTCTGGACTCTTACCTCTTTGTTTATTTTTACTTATTCCTTTCCAAAAGTCGCAACATATGCATCAATTTTGGAGAGTGTAAAATTTGAAAGAATTTTTTTCTTTTTTTAGTCTACATGTTTACTGTACGATTGAGGTATAGAGTGACTTAGGTTGACTCTTCTGACCTAACTCCCCTGAACTGTCTTCTCTAGGATTTCTGAATTCATCTCTGCTTAGTTTGATTTTAGCAAGAATCCTGCTGTTCAATTTAGAAATAGTCCTCCTTCCTTGATATCTGATCAGACTTGCAGTTGGCCTTGTCTGAACTGGTCTGCCTTCAGCAATAATCTTGAGAAATTGGTTTAGCCAGAATTCCCCTTACTCCTGATATTTCCCCCTAGTGATTTTTCCGTCTATTTTCCATCCATTGACCCCACACTGCTCCAGGACTGTATACCTCTGCCTATCTTTGTTTTCAAATTTCACTCACAACCTACAAAATTCCATTACAGCAGTCCTGAAAAAAGTCTGCTTTACCATTTTTAATTAATATCATGAATCATTTTTAACATATGCCTATATTTAATATATAATTTTCAAGGATGAATTTCCCATATTTGTTAATATTTAGGTGGATCAAGGATGGGGACTACTTATGCTTTGTGCTCCTTACTCTACCTTCTGTCACCAGTGGCCAACATTGCTAATAAATTGAGGCATTCTTTTCCCATGAACTCAGACCCTCCCTCTACATCCTTCTAAATCTAAATATCATTTTAGGCAGCTGCTACAAATCAATCAAGTTGTCTCTTGATCATAACAATATATCTATACAAAACAGAGGTCTGTGTGTCTTTAGGCAACACATACAGTAAGTTTCTTCTAAATGCCAATACATTAAAAACAAAATTTTTAAACTTATTTCTTATTTCTTTAAAGGACAAAACTTTCAAACTTATTTCTTTGTGTTTTAGACATTCCAAAAGATTTATAAAAATAAAATAACAAAATACATTTTTCCATTGCTATAATTCATTTTAATCTGTTGAAGTGATTTGTGCAGACATTTGGCTATTGCTCAAGCCAGTGCCCATTTAATTTTACTAACAAAGCTTATCTCAGGAAAAATGACAGCTACGTTTTCACGATGATAAAACCATCATAGAGGTTGTATATTATTCACCTTTAGCTCCACAGTGCCCCAGACAAGACCAGTTACATACGCATATCTCAATTAATATTTACTTAAAAATTAATATTTATTATAAAAATGAGAGAAAGGAAGGAAGGGAAAGAATGGAACAAAAAGAAAGAAAAAAGGTAATTAAATCATGATAATTCAGAAGTGGAAACAATATCATTTAAGAGGAATTAAAGAGTAATTAACATATGTAAATCAACAAGCAGACATATGTTAACTTATTTAATAAAAGTATATCTGCTAAAATTGCATTTTGCTAGTATCCTTTGCATATGTAAATCATTAAAGGGACAGCAGTTTGCTTTACTGAGGAATGTTGTTTTTGTTACTCATTTTCTTTCAAAAACTATCAATGCTTCTAAAATTGAATAGTATTATTTTATTCCTTGAGAGTGATTAAGTCTAAAAGTACGGTATGATGTCTAAAAGAACATAGAACAAAAACAAAATAATACATTACTTAAGAAATTAGTAATTTAGTAGATTAATGCTTACCAGGATATCTTTCCCAGCCCACTTGCATTCATCTCTTCGGGTATACGATACTGGCCACACAATCTAAGGACAGAGAAGAAACATTATTTTGTGCCAATTAAATTCTCTGAGAGATCCAACATTACATAGTATTTTGGGTGAGGCTGGGGGAACTAAGGTAAAGAAATTTCCATAAAACATTATGTGACAGGAACTTTGCAGTTTTTAGACTTTCTAACATCAGTTAATTGGTGTGGACTTAATCATTCTTCATCTACCCATTATCCTTTGTTGTCCTGAAAGTTGAATAAGACAAATTAACGTAGTCAAGAGATTTGAACAGTAAAGGGTGGAAAGAATGGACTCACAGATTCAGAGAGAAAGAATATCATGGAGATGTGAGAGTCTAGAGAAGAGGTAAAAATCAACACAGAATACTATTCTAAATTAGTCAGTATTTATCAGGAAACAGTTATTTTGAAATTTTAATACTGGGGTGCCCTGGATCCATTTCTTTGATCCATATCTCAGGATGACATGCTAGAATGAGAATTCAAACTGTGTGAAATCCCAGTTTACAAAGGAATCTTTTTTCTTCTTCTTCTCCTTCTTCTTTGGAAAGAGAAAATGTTTAAGAGTAGCACTGTATATTTTTGGAATATGAAGTTGGAAATGAAGAAGCAAAAAAAAAAAAAATACCCTCCCACTATGGGCTAAACTTAGACTAGTTGAGGAATAATTGTGTTTTCATCTCTAATATTTGCTCTTTATCCTTTCAAAGGGTTACATTTTTTGTGAATATGGTCACAGTGGTAGATGAGCCAAGATGTTACTGGTGACTTGGACAGTTGGATATATTTTTCTCCATAATAATAATCCAAATACACTCATCTAAATTTTATTACATAATTTTCCAGATCCCCTGAGAAATTCCAGTGCATCTGTCTATATTGGGCAGAACAATTTTTTGTTCTTTTATTCATCTTTCTCTTCTAGTAATATTAGTGAATTTTAAAGAAAAAAATGTCATATGTAAAAGAAAAATCCCGAGACAGTGGCAGTTCATCATTCATGTCTGCTGGAAAGCTTTTAGCCTCAAAATGACTGATTACTATTCATTTGGAAACCTCCAGATAATTCAATATATATGGTCACACACATGGGCAAAGGTTGTGATATTCAATCTGGGGAATTAAAAACCAAAATACGACACATCTATAAGCAAGAATTTGAGGCATATTGAAACAGCATCTGACAACTTGATAAACACATTTCAATTTCATGTCACAAATATAAAAGGCCTAGAAATTATTGGGTATGCATTCATTTTTACCATTAAGATCTTAATTTGCATATTCTTTTTATGTGCTTTTCACATATGTCTGCATGTCTAAATTAAAACCATCATCTGACTTGTTCTACAAGCTTGTTACAAAGTAGTCATAATAAAAATATTCAGGAACAGTGAATGTATCATCCTTACAATTAGCATTCTTCTAACTCCTGAAATTCTAGAGTGTTTGTGGGACAGTCCCATTCCACAGTTCTAATCCTCACATTGGCTCTGCAGAGGTCAGATAATCTCTTCTTAAAGTTTACATGGAGGAGATAAAATATCAATTTCTTTAGGGTACAACAGTAATAATATATAGCAGAGCTGTCTCTTGACAGTCATATTTACTTTCCAGATAAATTATGCTAAAATCACAGATCAACAAACATATATATGTTTATACCTGCAAATATATGTATATTTTAAAAGACAATTTGTTTTTTAGTAGTTCATAGCTTTTGATTGTTGGTTATTGAGATAATATGGGCCTTATTTTGTGATTTCACTGTTATGTCAAATATTAAGAAAAATAATTTTCATATTTATGCTATGTTCTTTTTGTTCCTCTGCCCCAAAACTTCTCATTTAGCTCACACTGTCTAAATTTCTTACCCTCCAATTCAAAATGTTTTATGATATATTTTGCAGTTGTTCCTTTTTTTATGATTCCAAACTTCTATTCATGTCAACCTTTACTCATTTTTTTTCTTTTTTTTCAGTGTGTGGGATTGATCCCAGAGTCTCATGCATGCCAAGCAAGTACTCTACTACCAAGCTCCACCCTTTGCCCCCTCACTTATGATCTTCAATAAATATATATGCCTCAAAGAGACTGTACTTTTTACTAAGGCAAATAACTTCCATGACTCCACCAAACCTGAGAATGTGTTTTTGCCTCTAAGAGGAGGGATTGGCCCAGTATTTACCATTATGATCAGTCATCTTTACTATTACCTTTTAAAATCATCAAGAAGAAGAATTATTTATGACATGCCATAGTCATAAATTTACTCTTATAAAGTTTATCATGAGAGTGCATGCTTAGAAAAAATCTGTTAAATATATACACATAGTTTTAAAAAGTATTAAAACATACCAAACATAAATAAATAGATATAAACCCTTAAGCAAGTTGAGTTCGTTCATTTAAACAAAATATAATATAATTAAAATTAACATTCTGTTTTTAATGGAATGTTCTAAAACTGGAAAAATGCCTTCTATTATTAGAATGATCGTTTTAAACTCAAGGATAAGAACTATAACAAGAATACTATGATATTGGGCAAGTCACTTAACTTTAAATTAATTCATGAGCACATATATTTATTACAATTCCAGCTGGTAGAAATTACTATTTATATATATATATAATATATAATAATATATATATTATTTATATATGCATGCTAGTTGTACAAGTGACTCTAGGATTTGTTTCAATTAACTTGTAGATTTTTATGATAACTTGGTCCCTTTCAGTTTAGAAATGATTTAACACATTAGCCAAATTAAGAATATTTATCGAATAAAAATGTTAAACACATTAAACGCATAGCGTGAAGTTATCTGTGCTTATATACTATCCATCCATGTATATATTTATGTATATGAGTTTTACAAAATGAAAGAAAAAAATATCGACAAGTTTAACTGTTAAAATTTCCTAAAGTTAAAATGTCAGAGTATTATTAATCTTCTTAGGTTTTGATTTTATTTTATAAAAAGTAATTTCTTTTTGATAAAACAAGAAAAAAATTATTTGTGAGCTTTTTGAAAGATTAATGAAAATATTTTTATCATTTTAGAAAAATAAATGAATAGCAATTTTCTTAGATAATAGATAATCTTAAGTACGTATTGCTATCATCAGAGGAGGCTTAGAAGTCAACCTGAAAAATCAGAAAAATCAATGCCTAGGGTGATTTTTAAATTCTATATCATATGTCACATACACATTTGTGTGTGTATGTATGTGTGTTGCTTCTTATATGACTATATATGATAAATCAAATCTCTTTATGAATATAGTCAGAATGTTAATGTTTGGGTAACAGAAGAAAATGGAACAGTCTTAGTTTCATGCTATTTATTAATGATAGTCACCTAACTTCTAATGAATTTCAAACTAAATGCAGATTTGAATATAAGCCTCTATTTTGTACCAAAAGCAACATTCTCCAATGAGAACATAAACTTTTTACAATTTAGGAACTTTTTGTAAGTTACCCTCCAATCTGTTACAGTTTCTGAGTAGTTAAGGCATACAACTTTAAAGCCCTCAGTGTTAAGAAGCAAAACTAACACACATAGATACTGATATGTATGTATTCCAAAAAGCATGTCTTGCTATTATTCTCATAAAAAATATTTCATGAAGACTTATGTTCCTAAAGGAAATAAGGCTGGAAGAACTGACAACCTAAAAATTGTTTATTTAGGGTATCACATGTAAATTTAATAGCACAATTTCTACTACATTGTCAAACTATGTTTATTTTTCATACTATATGATTTATTAATGAAATAAGACAAAAACATATAAGGAATAAGGATAAATTGGCAACTTGCTGATATCTAAATGTTCATATTGGCAGAAGTCTGATATCTTGAAGATTGATCTTTTGTTTTTGTTTTTTGATATTGACTTTCTAAATCAGGGTTAGCAAATTTTTTGTTTAAAATGCCAGATAGTTAACATCTTTGACTTATGGGACAGATTATCTCCGCCATGACTACTCAACTGTGCTGTTGTAGCATGAAAGGACACATAGCACATATGTAAATTAATGAGAATTCATGTGTTCCAATAAAACTTTATTTCCAAACACGGGTGGCATATAAGATTAGGCATTTGAGAAATAGTTTGATGAATCTTGCAATTTCTGGCCATATAGAGAAATGTATAAATACACATACATACACATAATGCATGAAATCAGTGATGATCTATTTCTAATCAGTTCAGTTATTTAACTTATTGTAGGAAAATTATATAATTAATGTTGGATAAGCTAAAGTTAGTATTTCTTATAATGATCTATGCTTTCTTCCATGATGATGTTTATGACTGCTGCATCCATTGATTTGTTATTGTCATTAAGTTTTTGCATCTAAAAAGATAAAATAGTCATCTAAAACAGTTTTCTATAAGTTGTCATATTTAATAGCTAGAAAATTCTATATATCTTAAGATGTTTCACAAGAACTACAGTGCATATATTAAAATGAAGATACCTTTTGAAAATCCTTGATATTAACCAGGTTGAATGAAAATATGTGATCCTTTGCTCCAACATACAGCCTACTCCGTTCCTCATCCAAAAGGAAGGTATGATAACTGGAGCTGTTGGCCAAGCCATTGAAAGTGATCACATTGTTGGATTCCAACATCTCTGCAAAGTAACAAAGCAAAACATTGGGTGTTAATGTGAGATCCTACATGAGCAGAGGCTATTGGTACATGGTAACTTGACTATAGTCTGCTGTCATGATCAATCATTGGTTATTCTTCATGGCATTAAGAAATACACAGGAACTAAACTTTTTACATTTCATTGAAATGGGGTTATGCTCATTGGCTTGCTAACTAACACACTATTAGTCATAAAGTTAGAGAATGAACTTATCTACACAAGCTCGTCTAGTGGAATCAATTCACAGGTAGTAATGGATTAGAATGGCAAATACTGTATATAAACTTTCACAATTTTATGAAGACTTGCTTAAGTGGTTTTATTTGTTCCAAGCTAATAGATTGAAGAGTAAGGTAGGGGCCAACAGGGCAGAGGGAATGTGTGGAAAGCATAAAACTTAATCTCCTACATTGTTTGAAGTCTCTTTTTATTGAGGTATTTTAATATGTCTTTTGGATTATTATGTCATTATTTTCATCATCTGTATTTTTCATAACTATTCCTTGAATTAATGCTTCAGGTTTTTCTAGTACATAGTAGAAACACTTTATCAGAATTCACAAAATGTAGAATTTCATTCAGAGAGAAAGCAGCAATGCAGACCTTTCCTCTGTCCCTAACCTCAGGAAACATGTGATACATGTTTACATTCATGTGATACATTGCCTTGCTTTATCTCTCTCTTAATGCCTTCCATCTTTTTATCAAAAATATGATTTCAATAGAGGTTAAAGTTCTTTAACTTAGTATTGGCAGTCAGGTCAATGCCATTCCACTTTAGACCCTACCCAGTACTCCTTAGCCTCGTGTCCTTTGTCATGCAGAAAAACATGCCCTGTAGTTGTCCACTTTTTGGCTTTCGTGCCATTACTCTTGGCTCCTACAACTACATGTTACCTGGACAAGATAGCCTCTACTCTTAAAAGCTAGTTCAAGTGTAACCTCCAAGAAATTTTTATAGAGCTACTTATTATAGCATGCTAGAATTAGTCTTATAACTTCACACATTGTCAGTTACAGCAATTATTCATATCAATGACTTATCTGCAAGAATTAACATTTCCTCATGCCAGGAAATATATAATTAATAGCCCATCATTTACAACTTATTTGCTTTTTTTCCATGTTATCAGGTCAATAAACATTAAACTGAATGCATATCTATTTATCTATTTATTTATCTTACAGGCAAAATTGCAAGGAGTGTAAAAAATTGTTTAAAGGTGCATTTCTGATTTCTTTATGAGATTTCTTTAGTATAATCTTGAGCTGGCCTCACTTTCCTGTACCCTTCTCCCCACAATAAAGGAATGAAAAGGAGAAGGAAAGAAGAAAGGAAGTAAAGAAAGAAAGGAACCAAGAGAAAGAGTTTTATTTATGTGAGTCATGACTTAAATGAATGAGAGCTATTAGTCTCTAGAGACAGAATACACTACATGATATTTGAATTTAAATGGCATTCTTTTCCCTAGCACTCAAATGACTGCAAAAGATCAACACTACTCAGAGTCAATATGGCTGAAATTTCAAGACTCTGTATAGATGGAAAGTCACTGCGCTAGAGGCAGGGGCTATATAATATGTTCAGGCATTGACTGACCACTTAAGGGGATATATTTATCAAATAGTTCCCCATCATACTTTCTTCAAATTCTAAGACCTATAATTAACTTTAGTATTGGAGAAGCCAAATGAAAGGTAGCCAGGCAAACTTAAAAAAAATGTCAGCACAGCCTAACTCAAGATATTTTCATAAAGATATTAAAAAATGAAAGCGGCAAATAAGAAATACATGAGTGGATTTTAATGGGAATCAAAATGAAACCATATATGACAACTCTAATCACCAAGTAGACATTAAATAGAAATAACAACTATAGCAACAGATTTGGGCATCCTCCCTCTATAAGCCAGTATAGGAGCATCACCACAGTGCTTGTGTCCTAGATGTGCACACCAAGATGACTTCCTTAAATGCTGGAGCTTCCATTTCCGGAAAATTAGATTAATAATTTATTTATAAAATACCTTCCAAGAGATAGTGTGAAGGTGACATGTAAAGAGCATATGATAGGGGCTGGGGTTATGGCTCAGTGGTAGTGTGCTCGCCTAGCATGCATGAGGCACTGTGTTTGATCCTCAGCACCACATAAAAATAAAATAAAGATATTCTGTCCACCTACAACTAAAAAAAAATAAATATTAAAAAAAAAAGAGCATATGATAGTTTGCACAATATGCACTCAAAGGCTACCTGCTTATATAGTAGAGGGTAAATATGAATATGTTTGAGCTTCCTTTTTTTTGTTTTAATAATTTTTTTTAATATTTTTTTTTTAGTATGCTAAAAAAAATAGCATACTAAAAAATGCTAGGCAAGCGCTCTACCACTGAGCCACCACCGCAGCCCCTGTTTGATCTTCTTGACCAGACAGGAAGTTAGGGTCTAAGTGGAGTAGATTCAATATGATATCTTTTACCTACCTTACCAAAGGTGTTAACATGTTAACATCAGTAATTTTGTGTAGTAAAAGGATAAATAAAAATTGATAGGGCTGGCCCTGTAGCTCAGTGGTAGAGTGCTTGCCTAGCATGTGTGAGGCACTGAGTTTGATTCTCAGCACCACATAAAAATAAATAAATAAAATAAAGATCAATCAACAACTAAAAAAAATGAAGATATGTTGTTTGATTTATATCAATTCCAAATGTAATGATATATTTTAATACTAAATATAAATGTAATATACTGAATGTAATGAAGTATTCTTGTTTTGTTATTTTATACAACAATTCTAAATAACAAAGAGAATCACTGTCTATAGTATAATTTCAGACACTGAAAATACCTTTCCAACTAAAAAATATATTACATGCTGAATATTGTAAGTAAGTTTGGGCAGAATTATTGGTTTCTGTATATAGACAAATTAAAATTTGGATGGCTTATGTATGAAATCACTCTGGAAACAAACTACACATTTTAAAATGTTACTGCTGAACTATTCTATTAAAAAAAAAACACAGTACTTTCTGGTTAACAGCTATTTTCCACTGCTTCCAAATGTACTTATTTTTGTCTCTTCATTCCTTTCATTCTAATTTCAATCTAATCACAGGGACTTTCTCCAAAACTTTAAAACTGAGACAGAAGTCTTTCTGAGACTCTCTTGGCAATGACCAAGATAAACTCTGGATCACCTCAATTATCCTACCACTTGCTTGGGCAAAAATGCATGGATTAAAATCAGACACATTTTCTCTGAATCTAGTTCCCAGATCCCTCATCATTATCTTTTTTTTTGTTTTTCCTAGGTGTAGACACATTCAGCTGCAATTAATATTAAATGATTTCAAGTTTGAAATGACTCCGTTAGAATTTTAGGTGTTTCTTTTTAGGTTCTGTTATTTGAACCTTACAATTACATAAACTTGTGTTGAAACTAAAATAAATATTCAGTAATGTGAGATGCTCGTTAACATTCCTCTACCTTATCACAATTGCCTGTGCTCATATTCAGTCAAAGAACAACAAAATACTATTTTGAAGCACAATACAAATTTCCATGGAGTCAATTCAGCTTTGGTGAATTTGATAAGACCAAAACTTTTGTAAATGTGTGAATTCTCACTGGGTATAATATGGATTTTTTCCTGGTCGAGATATTACTTCAA
Organism: Xerus rutilus; assembly: GCA_028644305.1. Lineage (NCBI taxonomy): Eukaryota > Metazoa > Chordata > Mammalia > Rodentia > Sciuridae > Xerus > Xerus rutilus. Next base: position 50,452,123 of record CM053407.1, on the reverse strand, counting down.
TTTCTATCTGCTATGTCAATTGTAAAGAGGAGTAAATGCAGGATTATAATCAAAGATGCCATTTTAGAATAAGTACTCTTTAATGAATGATATGTTCTTAAATTTGAAAAGTGACTAAAGTAGTATTCTGTTTATTCTAGGTTTACCAAATAATTTAGTGTCATTATACTTTGTTCAACAACAAAAGGGAAGATAAACTGATTGTAAACCCAGGCAAGCAGTTGGTGCTCAATAAATATTAGCTATTACCACCATATGGTTATGGTATGATGTAAGATAATATAGACATTAAGCAAAAGTTATAGATGATTTGGCAGAAAAAAATCAATTCATATGATTTCAAATAAAAGTGTCATCAATTACAAATAGGTCACTCTCTAATGTTAAAGTTAACAAAACAGTCTCTTAAAATTTGTAACTCCTTTAATTATAATAAATTTTATTTAATCTAATAACAAAAAGCTAAAGAAATTAGAACTTATATGTCCTATAATGAGAACATGCTACCAAATTATCATGGGAGAAAAGCCATAATATTTTACAATGAGTCAATTCTAATTTTATTCTATTTATTTATTTATAAATGTGCAGGTTTGTCCTTTCCCTCTGAATTTGCCATGATCTTTAATGTATATTCATTTGAAAAAAAAACAAGAAGGGCAAAGGAAGTCACTAGAAGCAATCACTATAAGTACATTATTTAAGATATCAAAGAAAATTTTATAAACTATTGTTCTTAGACATTTATTTTAATACATGGAAAAAAAGGTAGGGAAATTTACATCAAAACCACTCATGATGATTCACTTCTACCTAATAAAATTGTATACTTCCTGTGTTCTTATTTTTTTTAAGATAAACAGAGATTTACACAAATGATTACAATGACCCGGTCAGATTCTAGAAAAAACAGTGAAATGAATACTGATTTTTAAAATATCCAAGACTGCCCAGATCTGGACTTTTTATAGTAGGATGAAGAATTTCTGTATACTTGACCTTCAAATAGAAACAATGGTCACCCTGTTCTTTGTATTTTTTTTCACTTCCGATACCTCGCTCTCTCTTTCTTCTTCCTCCAAGTTTTATAGCAAGAACAGTAATAGGACCTCACCAGTTGCTGGATTCAAAAGAATTGTGTGTATTCATTGGTGGCTCTCAGCTTATATTCTTTTTCCATGACTTGAACTTTGTCCTTTTCATAGAAGAGCCAAACATCCCATTTAAAAATTTCAAGGCTAGGTCTATAAGATGCCAAAACATTTAGGCTAAATGATAATCACATCTAGATATTTGTAAATATTGGAAAGTTCAGTAAAGTCCAGAAAATGTTGGATCCTATATTTTAGTGCTTCCTTGACCTTTTTAAAAAAATAATTCAAACCAAAAAAATTCCAAAATGAAGGAGGAGGAATCACAATTTTGTTGCATTGTAAGAACAAGACAACGAAATCAACTGCTATTTACTCTCATTATCATTTTATAGAAAAAAGAAGTATTTTATTTTACTAGCAAAATGAACAAGGAGGACACAAAACAAAAGATAATCTTCACAGATGAACAAATTATACAAGGGGAAAAGTCATAATATCTTCACTTTGTTTTTCTTATTTCATCAAGTATTAGTTTTAAAAACTATACTATGCAGTTAGTACATTTCCACTGACTGTTGTTTGGCAAGTACTGCCCTAATATAAACTGTGCAAATGACAAATTATACTCTTACCATTTTTGGCCAATGGATCTTGTCATAGCATAGATAGAGCCAATATCAGTATTTGTCTATATGCTTTTATTTATTTGGTGATGCAGAGAATATTCTCTCAATTTACAGATTTTAGTAAGTATTGCTTGAATATATTTAGAAAAATCTATTGTTTTATTTCAATATAAATCAAAATTTGCATGAAGTTTACCCATTCTCAACTGAAGCTAACTAACTTCTCTCTTTGCATTGCTAGTGGTCTTATTTCTAGTGTCTCTATTACATCAATTTTATGCCAGGACACTCCTCCATCAAATTATTTTTATTTGTAGTTGATATAAATAATCAACTTTTTAAATTAGACTCCTTAATCAAGGTTTGAGCTGCCTTCACTTGAGTTTTGGCTGAGTACAGGTTCATTTGCAGCCCAAGCACAGTTTCTCTACTTCTACACCCCATACAATACTCAAGCGCCCTAAAACACTTTGTCAGGGATAGAAAGTGCACTGTCCCTCAGATACTCTCATAAAGCATCAAGAGTAAGACTGTCAGTGATAGGAATCTATGTTTCATTTTTTATAATGAGAAAAAATATACAGAAAATAATTTGTTCACCAACTATTCTGATGAATTCGATTTTTATCATTTAATGATCATTCATCTACTAATTCAACAAATACATATTAATTCCTTATAATTTATAACATATACTTCAGATAAGAAGTATATAGAGTATGGCGAATGATAGAACCTTGATAGAAAAGTAGACAAAATTATTTGAAGAAACAAAAACTAAATTAAAAAAATGAAAAGAGGACAACAACAGCTATGGAAACCAATAGAAGGGCAAAAATAATGCCATACTGAGAAGCAAATAATCCTTGGAGAAGGAGCTAGAGGATTAAACTTGGCCTTAAAAAAAAATAAGTACAGGACTTTCACCAGAAGAAACAGGTGTGGCAAAGCCTCCCATTCAGAGGACATGAGTAAAGACCAGATGATACAAATAAGAAAAAACACAAGGGAACAACGTGGTAAGTGCCTATTATGTGCAAGAAACTGTGGAATGACGTACATGAGTATTCATTTATGCTTCACAACAATGTGAGGTGGGAATTCTCCTTCTCCATTGTTTTTCTCAAAAGGAAATTGAGATAGGCTATTGGAAATACCTGTTACAGAGCAAGTATGCTGCAGCGTCAAGATATCCATTTCTACCTGAAATTTGAGGTCAGACTCTTCTTATTTTTCTCCATGGTATCTTTAAAAAGAGTACATTTTGGAGAATATTAACTTCTTATTGTTGAGAACTTTGGTTATCTCTTACTCTCATGTTACTCACTTAAATTAACAGTCTCTTAAATATTTATATTATTATTTTTATTTTTACTTTCCACTAGGTCTTTTTGCACAATAATAACTCTGTGGGCAATCTTATCTACAATTGGAGCTTTCACCACTAAGAGTATTCTGACATGTCTCAAATATATGTCTTCTAAGACATATTTTCCTCCAAAGGCCAAACAAAGGCTTACTAGAAACCTCTGTTTAGATGTTGCACAAACATCTCAGAGTCCACATGACTTAAACAGAGTTTGTTCCCTTTTCTTCTTTCCATTATTGACATCATCAACTTTCTGCATGTTTTAAGTTGCTTACAAGTATCATTCATCCAAAGATTCATGCAAGCCAGAGCCTTTCATCATCCACAGAGCCAATCTGTCCCTCCAGTTTTGCTCACCACAATAATTTGTCCTATGTTTTCTTTTGCTTACATACTTACTGCCAACTGTTTAACTCCCCATATCTTTCCTGAATTATTGTAACTATCTTCTAACGGAACTTCCTCTCTAGTTTATACTAACAAGCCACATGAGGCCCTGTCTTTAAATGAACCTTTCTACAAAAGAAACACACTTTCTACTGGTGAAAGATGATGGAGGAAAGACATTTTTCTTCTATCTACTTCCTTTGAATCTCATGGGGGAAAAAAGAAAACAAGAACAAAAGAGGAAAATATACATGTTAACTGAAGAGAGCAAACACACCAATGGAATATCAAACATTAAAATAATGTATCAGTGGAGCTTGAAACATTTTGATATAGGATGCTATAATGTGGTACATATCTCCATATATTCCTGTTAGGACAGAATTAGTCAACAATGAAAGCTGATAACACTATAATATTGTTGGAAAATATCCACAAAGAGTACATCTGGAACTAAAGTATAAAGCCATCACCATCATTTCTAACACATGCATATCAGGGACTGTTCTAATCACACACACACACCACATTCATTGTGTGCATTATTTGCCTACTAAAGGAAAGCATATAGGTAAAGTTGAGTGAAGGCAGGAGTGAACCCAGATGACATCAGAGGGTATCTCTAATGCAGCTTAATGAGAAACATACCAATCACCAAAATATGGGGAAAATGAGTGGAGTGTGTTCCCACAATAAAATACATTAAAGTCTTTGGAGTGTGTTTTCACGTGGAAACACTCATAGGCTTTGAAGTCTTCCATCTCACTCCCTCACTGTGAGAAAGAGGAAAACAGCTCAACAAAATGTGAATAGCAAAGAGTAGGATTAGTTCTGGTTAGCAAAATTTCAAACTAAGTACCAATAAAATTAAATTTTATTTAAAAGAGATATTGAGATTAAATGAAAGATAGCTATAGAAATGAAGCTTAAAATACACTTGAATCTACAGATTGAAGCATTACCATCTTTAATAAAATCTAATCTTACCAAACAAATAATTTTGGAATTTACTAAATCAAGAAAGAATACATGTGGAATCCAAGCAGAAAATCTGAGCCATATAGAGAAGGGAAGAAATCAGGTGGACCTCCTACTTCTTTACAACAAAATTGCTTCAGTCCTAAAATTATGCCTAAATTTTATCAATATGGATATGATTTCAGTTCTGTAAGTTTTCCACACTTGTTTTTTCTCATTTACCAACAAAGTAGGTATAACTGTATGTGTGAATGTATTTTACCTATGTATACAACAATATATAAATATATTACATTTAAACACATAGGATTACTTCCAGTTCACTCAATGATATATTACTTATAGTCCACAGATCCGAGTGTTTATCCCCCAGAGCCATTCTCCTTCCATCCTCACCTGCACAGTGAGGAGATTCACTTTTAGTGTCCAGGGTTCACCTCTACTGGGCACATTGTGACCTTCCAAGAGACAATGCATACTGCTTTCTTTGTGAGACAATGCCCTCTGCATATGTAGATTGTTCACTGTATTACCTGAGTGCTCCTTCTGAAGTTAAAATATGTTGGTTTTATTTATTTTTGTAGGTCTAGCCTTAGAAACAGTTGGTTCCTGACATGTACAATAATCCTGGCATATAGAAGCATGAATCTCAATAAATATTATTTGAAATACATTCTATTTATTTAAAATGCAACAATAAACTCAGAGAAATAAATGTAATATTAAACATTGAAGAAAAAGAGAGCATATATATGTATCCATCCATACAATATACATTGTATGCCAGGCAACATACTAGCTTTTCCAATTAGCTATACATTAAGTTCAATTGACTCATTAAATTATATCAAAATTTTACAAACTAATTGTAAAAATTATAATAATATGGCTAATTTTAATTTCACATGCTAAGCACTGTTATGTTGTTTTACATATAACAATTACATTGGCAGATTTTTTTTTTGAGTTCTATTTTGCCAGCAGAGCTGAACACAGAGACTATTGTGACAGCAACTTATTTGGTCCTCTATCCATAATTTCTCTCATTTTTAGTACACTCTTCAAGTCATCATCAAATAAATTAACCAGAATATATTTCAACAATTTAATATTTTCTTAAAACAAAACACAGCATATATACCCACTACCTTTACCTTAGCATCTGAAAAATGTTGCCATCCATAATCTTTCCTAGCTACCTTATTTTATGCTGGTTTCTGTAAGTTTTCACAATTCAAATGGCCAATTAACTCTTCTGTAATCCTTGTCTGCCACTCCCCCCACCCCCACTGCTTCCAGTTTATTTTCCTTATTGTTTCTTGTGCTTCAGAATTCAGTTAGAAGTCACCTCTCCTCTCATGGAAGGCTTGAGAATTAGCAGGTATTACTCTTCCCTCTGATGCCCCACTGTGCTTTAATAAAAACACACAGAAGTGAATTAATTACATGCCAGTCTGCTGCCTGAGTATCAGGGTACATGCCCTCAGATACAAAGGTTAGCCCAGTGCCATATCAGTCAAATTATGCAGAGGAAATAGCTCACTTGATAATTAATCACTGAGCTAGAGATTGAAAAGTATCTTTAGACAGACCAAAAGTCTGACCACTTGCATTTATAAGAGAGTGTAAGTATCTTTACCATTAACAGTTGCAGAAGTCATTTAAATACAGATCTAGCTCTAAGTACAATGCTCTTTCTAAATAAAGTTTTGAGAAAGTTTTGGCTTTATTTTTCTCATTTTTTGCTGACTGATCACTGTTATTCATAATAGTTTGTGGCACAGGTATATAGACAAAAAATGATAGTTGCTAACACTGTACAAAATAAGTAAGGCACCATGTTAATTTTTACTTCACCTTGGAAGAATAAAAATAGCTTCAATGGAATTACATAAGGAAACTAAATATTTTAATAACTTAAATAGCTAATTCAATATGCATTAATAACTTTAAACAGCTAATTTGATATACATTGTTATTTATTGATTCTTCATTTGTGTGTAAGATGGTTAGCCTGTAAAAAATTAATATTAAAGCATTAGATATTTCTTTTTTTTTTTTTTAGTGTTTTGCATTATGGGCTAGTAATCCAGAAATCAAAGTTCGTTTTGATTCTTATGTCTTAATTATTTATGATACTCCTTAATAGGAAAGACTCTACTATTAATTAGTCTACCATCAAGTGTTTATTAAACAACAATGAATGGTGATCATTGTATTATCATTAGCAAAGAGAAAAAGAGGAGGCTTGTCTGTTTCATACACTGAAAAAAATCTAATTTTTCAGATAATCTTGCCCAATTAGTTTCATGTAATACAGCATATATTTTGTGTGTTCTTCAAATAACTGTATTTCACATAGCTACAAGAAAGCAGGTTTTCTGACATTTACTAAGTGTATAACATATTTTTCAATAGTAAAAAAAATAATTCACATACAGAGAATTAGCGATAAACCATCATCACTCATTATCTATTGCATATGTCCACTATAAGAATTTTCTTTAAAAACTAGTTAAGAATAATGTGTTTGAATTATTCTAAAACTGAGGAAAATGAGTTTTTATTGAAGAAAAAGATTGAATACTCCATCCAGTATGCTTCCATATTTCCATTTCAGCACACATTTATGTTAGGAAGTTTTCCTTATTCACTGATAAAAACTGTTCTCCAGGATGTTTAAATACAAGCATACTAGAGAATATATTAATTTCAGTGTTCATGGATGCCTCTTTTCAAAAATATTTTTATAGTTGTCAGTGGACCATTGTTTTATTTATTTTTATGTGGTGCTAAGAATTGAACCCAGTGCCTCACACATGCCAGGCAAGTGTTCTACCACCGAGCTACAATCCCAGGCCCTGTATGCCTCTTTTTGATTTGCTATAAGCTCCTATTTAATTCCTATGGTGAGAAGGGAGACTTGGTCACAGGAAAACCCAGGAGATCATGTGGACCATATTTCAGGATCAATCAAGCAACCAAATCAGAAGGGCATGGTTAGTGGTTGTTTCCTTCCTTTATTTGGTGGTGCTGGGTAGGGGTGGAGTGGGTTAGGGAATTGTAGATAATAGCCACATGGTATTTGATGTTTTTTTTAAAAAAATTTGTTTATTTATTTCTTCTATTTAGGTTTATATGATAGCAGAGTGCATTTTGATTCATTGTACACAGATGGAGTACAACTTTAAATGCTTCTTTAACTAGAATAGACTATTTCATTATGAAGCCTTCTGGCTTATTGATAAAAGTATTTTGTTAGGACCAAAATTCTCTGCAGAAGGATGAGACAAAGATGGGAGAAAAGTGTGTTGAAAACTAAAATGAATTCAAGAATCTCTAGAAGATATATACAATGTATTCTGTCTGAGGACACTGTAATCTTACAATGACATGCTATATAAGATGAAATATTATAAATTTTTATTTAATAATAGTGTGGTTTAATTTTGGAATGGATACATTTCACAATCTTTAAAACAATTGAATCAGATTCTCTAATAAACTTTGTGCACAGAAATTTACTATTTTAAAAGTTGTCTATATCTACAAATAAAATGAGGAAACATGAAATTGTCATATAGATAATTTGGTAGGAGAAAGCTGTCCTATATCCAGCTCCTCCTAAATAATTTTTGGCAAAATTTAACTGATAGGATATATTCTAGATTTATTTTCATAGTACAGGAAAAATTTAAAAATCTAATTTAAACAGTTTTCTCTGAGGTAGCAAATGAGAAATACTTAGATTGTTCCATTCATTTTCCAAGTATTTTCTGCCATACATATAATATTTTAAAATTAGATCATGGTTAGAGATGTTCTGGGATTGAAGTTAAATATAATGTGAGCCAGGTTTGGTTTAAGACCCCTAAGGACAACTCATGATTCCCCAGAATAAAGCTAAAAATCCAGCTAGTTTGCTGAAAATCCCTGCTCTTTCAGGGCCCATTAAATCAAGCACATCTCTGGGCCAGACAGGACAGTCAACAGTAAAGATTCACTAGACCATTGCAGGACACACAGACATTTATTCCCACAAGGACAGAAACCTAATTCAGAACCAGATTTACTACTTCTTCAAGATTGAGGGGGGGCATGGCATAAGCTAATTTCTCATCAAACTTCCTCTTATACTTCATAAAAATGTGATCGTGTCCTTTTACAAAAATAAAACATAATGATGTTAGAATTACAAGTAATAAACATTGTTTAGAGCAAAATATGATCTGCTTTAGATCCCTGCTGGTCACTACATTCATTCAAAATGAGACTCCCATTAGTCTGAAGGTGGAGAATAACAAGGGTACGATTTTCCCTCATATGTAAGGAAGAGCAAATGTGTTCAAGCTAGTAAGTTCAAATAACCTCTCCAAGTGGTTCAATGTGAGCAATTGAAAGAATCATGTAACACTATCCAATGTCACTGATGTCATTTCCCTGGTAATTATTAATTTTGCATGTAAAAAATTAAAATAAGGGTCTCTGAAAAGTCACTTCTTTATATTATAGTTTATTAATAAACTTTGGATCAAATTATTAAAAATAATTTTATAGATTTAAAATTGAAACTTTTCTTTGAGGCTACCTGGTAGTTTTTAACTTCTCCCCCAAATTAATAAATTGTTATGAAAATAACAACATATGTTCTTTTGCATCACAAAACTTGCTTTAAAAGCTGTTGTATGTTTGGTGTGTCCCTCAGTGGCAATATATTTTTATAACATTTCCAAGATTTTTAAAATTTGTTTTATTATATTTTCCTATAAAAACATTATTTAAAACAGGCATTTGTTTCTTATTAGGCTAAATGTCACTACCGATAAGTCAGAAAGTTGTAGAAACTAGTAGAATTGGAGAACCAAGGGGGAAAAAATCTAGCCTTCCCAATTGTAATTACATGATTTTATCATTTCCAAGTATTCAAGGTGGAGAAGTCACTTCAACTTAAAAAAAAGTCTAGAAATTAGTTTAAACGTTCACAGTTGCATCTGTTTGAGGAAGGTAATGACTTCCACCTCATTTAGTAATTCAGAATTTTCAAAAAAATGTTGCACCCACCCTTTTGGTAAGCTCTGGAGTTTATCAGCCTTGCTTTGCCACTTCATTAGCTGTCAAGAACCAGTAAGTGATATTGCTATGAAAGTCTTGATTCACGTAGTTGAAAATGCTCTTGTAGGGTAAGTACCAATCAACAGACTCCAGCAAAATGAGCTTGTCAGGGAAGGCACACCATCCACACACACACAGTCGCTTATCATCTTTGTAGACATCAAAAGAAAGAGGGAGCATTTGAGTTATCTGCAGTTGTAACCTTCAGAGGAAAACACCCATTGGTTCTATATACCTTGCAGCGGTGATACCGTTTACCATAGAATTCTTATAATGCATGATGCCAACAAAATAGGAATAGAAAATATTTTCTTCCCAGAGGAAGAAAAATTTAAAAATAACATTACATTATTCTCTTTATTTAAACGGTTATTTACACTTGGCTTTAAACTATTTTTATGGCCATTCTTGTTCCCTAAATATTTGTTGCTGTCATTGAAACAAGTCTACCGTAAATATCCCCTTTGAGAATGCTGTATTATTTGAGGTTCACAAATGTTACTTTAGTGCATTTCAATTATAAAGCCTTTTGTTTCCTCTCTACCTTCTATAATACTTTTAAGGCTATTAAACAGACCACCAAACAGGCAAAGCATTTTGGCAAAAAAAATCTGAAGTATCTCAAGCAAATGCTAGAAACTATTTTCTCTGTAACTTATATGATATTTTACATATATATGTAAATATATATTTTTTAAAGAACAGTTGACCCTGTTTCTTTGCTTGCAGATAACAAACATGCAGATGAATGAATAAATGATCTTTTACTGGTATGTTCCATCAAACATCAGTTTCCTTTGATGATGGATAGAGTACAGGGTAGAAAAATAAATTTATAGAAGTAATAGCTATTTCATGATATTATACTTCAAGTCAGCATATTAAAGACTTTGGGAGATCTAGCCATAAAAATTTTGTTGAGAACCCTATATTAAATCCAGTGGTTTCTAGCTATGTAGGACATAGAAGCCCCCTGCCTTTTTTTCTCTTGTAGCAGAACTCATATTTTCAAGGAATGTTTAGGGAGATAGCATTGTATTAATGTCAAGCCTCGATAGTTAAAAACATGAAGGAATTTATGAAAAAGCATTGAGATGTTAAGTGTTTTGGGGAAAACACTGGTGGAAATTATTTTAGAAAGATAGACATTGCCTAATATAATTATTTTGAAAAATGAAGACAAACCAATTTCCTTTTTTGAACTTTGGTGTTTTCCATTACTGTTGTTTGGTGAGTACTGTAAAAACAATGCCTTACATTTTCAATATATTACTTACTATGAATTCAGTTTGTTTTTTTTAAGCACAAATTTCTCAACTAAAGGATAAGTAGTAAATAAAACACTGAGAAAGGTGATGAAATGAACATAATAAATATTTAATCCCTAATTTAGTCAAAACTGGTTAATTCACAATGTCTGATTTTAAAATTTTGGAAAGTTTCCTAGAATTTCAATCCTATGACTATAACTGAAAATAAAACATAAAACACTTTAAGACAATATTTTTAAAAAATCTATATCAATATATTTCTGGTCAAGTCTTTCTGTTATTGATTCATTTCAAGGAAAATTATATTTTTGTGCTGAAGCAGCACGTCTGAGATGCTTGAGTCCAAACGTCCACCTCTCTTTGAGAGTTGTGGAATCCTTAAAATGACAGTAGCTAGTTTAATTCCATTTGTGTGCAAGACATTACATTTTACAAAAGCAGCTGTTTTTCATGGAATAAGTCCAGGTTTTCTCCTCAGGATATAAACCAGTGACCTCATCCTTCCAACTCAAGACCTATCTATCAACACTCTTTTCCATGCAAGATTTTCATTATGCAGGATTCTTCATATGGTTGGATCAGCATATCCAGGACTACATAAAATAGAGTCTCTTTTAATTAGATTCAAATATGTTCAACTCCCATTAGATTTTTATAGCTATTTTTTATTTACTCCATACATTCTGGGAGAATTGGGATGAATTTTAGCTTTCATTGAACTCTATAGCTTACTAGTCCACAGCTTCCACATTTTAAGAAGTTGCTGGGCTTTGGCAGGTGTGTTCCATTCTTCCCAAACAATTCAACAAAAACCCTTGACCTCAAATAGGCCATCTTTTGCACTTTGGGGATTTCTATTGGTTGGATACTAAATTGTATCAGATTACATCAAGCATTATTTTAGAGGTTACAGAATGCAGACTCCTTGGCCTGCATTGTTTCCTCTCTGCACCACCACTTTATTTTAATCTCATGAGGGAGGATAAGTAAGGTCAAAGTCAAAATGTTTTAATATATTTCTATTCTAAATTTTCTAATAAAATACTTTTTAGAATATGTATTCTATTATTTGCTAATAAAATCTGCCGAGATTTTGTTAAAATTATGTTGATAAAATTTTTTCTTATGGTTAAATCAACATGTTATGTATTTTGCTTTCAAATACATCTAGTTTAACCGCAGGGGTAAGAAAGATTCAGGAAACTCACTTTTTGCTCTGAACACTATATTTAACTCTGCAACTGATTTATGACGAGCTACTGGCAAGATCCTACCTCTTTCTCTCCTCTATCAAACCACATACCTGCCCTTAAATATTTCTCAGGCAAACTTAAAAAGAAAAAGAATGATGTAATGTCTGAACTTTTTAAGACCTTTTTTTTACCCTGAAGATGTTATAATGATTCCAATTTTTCAAAGTTTAAGACAACTTTCTAATTTGGATTTTCCCAATTATATTGAGACATTGTTTTTTCGCTCTTTCATATCATCCTTTGAAATAAAAGCTTAGTGGTTTTTACATGATGCATTGGGAAAAAAACCAAGAGCAAAAGGAAGAAATGATGGAACCTACATTTTCTGACTCTTGGGGTATATATCTGACCAAAGTATGGCATTTTTTGGGTCCTCCTATGACAACTACTTGTTTATTTTGACTCAGTTTGAAGCCTTCTTTGGTGAGCCTTATATTATAATATTAATCTTTCAATATTTTACCCTTGACAGGTAATAATGAATCTCTGAAAGTGTAACACTTAATAAAATGCTACTGTTCAAGCTATGATAGCATCTTTGACAACTATACGACTTGACTACATCTTCATAGTAACCCATTAGAAAAAATAATTTAGATGATTGTTGCATAATCAAGTAGTCCACAAAAAAGAAAGTTTTATCACTTAATATTTATTAACTGGATAGTGTATGAAGGAATTATTTATAAAATGCACAGTCCTACATATGTGGCATGCTTCTGTGGGAAAGTTTGTATGTATGTAAGTCTGTATACATTGAAGATATACATGTCAAAAAGACATAAAATATATGTGGGAAGATTATGTTTTTTAGCAGCTGTGTGTTCTAGAAGTAGGATTTTTTTCCTTCATATGTTTATCTGAATGGAAGTCATAGTCCTCCAACCTGACCCATCAAATGTTAATCCTTTCAAGAGCATTTCAATTTCTTTTGTTAAAGGAGCTCTGTATAACATTAATACAATGCTGGCTTAGCAATACATTATTATCAAATTCTTACTGGTAACTAAACTTTTCACCTACACTATTATGGCCACACATGAAATGTCCACTATTCATGCCAACACTTACTTAAAATACATGTATGCAATCTTTTATTTTTATTTGAATTCCTAAAAAATTAATAATCATCATTATAATTTTGAAACTTGATGTTTTTTGGTGCAGTGGTTGAATGCTTTAAATCACAATGCAATTTTAACATTACCCAGAATATATGTATGAGTAAAAACTGTACTCTTTTGAATGGCAATAGAAATAATGCTGATCATTAAATTTTCTTTGAGTGTTAAGATTTGCTAATTTTCTACTTGTCCAAAATTCTTACAATACTTTATAATGTTTATATTTTAAAATGAACCATTTTCCATGTTATAAAATGACACCTTTTGAATACCTTTCTTCATTGTTGAGATAAAAAAATACCTGCAAAGATCTCAAATACTTTGAGTTCAGAACACTGTTCAATACTAACTTGAGAATTCCCATGCAAGGATTTGTTGATGTTGTTGATGACCATACACTAATAACTATAAAGATTAAGGGGAATCTGGAGAGCAGATGTTTATAAAAAAATTAGAGGGTGAATTCTGCCTTCTTGCTTTTTAATTGAGTTTATGTGTGTATGAAAATAGCACTAGCAATCTTTTCTGAAGACCTAGAGCATATAGTGAGTTCAAGAAATTTTAATATTCCAAGATATGTTTGAGATTTCAACTATTAGAGAAATTGATAGAAAAGTGCATAGTTCTTGCAATTATCTAAATTTGGAAATGATAGTTAATTCTACACTTACATCATAAACCTACACACGTCTTTCAATTGCTACCACTACCAAGTTAGTTCAAGACATTCTTCTCTCTTACCTAGACTAATGCAAAAGAAATCTAAATAGGCTTGCTGCTTTGACTTCACAATTCAATAGATTCCACACAGAAGATTGAGGGGGTCTTCTTAAAACACGGATCACATCATGAAACTGCTCTGCTTAAAGTTCATAGAGTTTCCCATTTAATACAGGAGAAAAACAATCTAACATTTCACCTGTCCTCAAGTTCCTGTCACAACATGACTAATATCCTTATTAATTACTCCCTGAACACAGTTAGAGATCGTATCTGTTTTTAGCCAATACAATAAGGTTGATCTGGAAACTTCTGGTCTTCCTCCCCTTTTCACTTTGCTAGCTTGAACTTTAAGCTCATTTAAGTGGCATTTTTCATTAATATCTTGCCTGATGTTACAACTTTAAAAAAGTCCCACTGCTAGATTTTCTAATGAGTCCATTTGCTTCATAATATTTCTGATATGTTAGGATTAGCTATGTTTATTCTTGCTATATTTTGTTTAGTATGCGTCTCCCCAGCTAGATCATAAGTGTCATTTTGGTAATGCCATATATGTTTGGTCTTCTTGTCCCTCCTGTCATTAACGTAGTGCCTAGCACACTTGGAGCTCAAAAAATTGATCGAAGGGACTATGAATTTTAAAAAAACTGAAAAAAAATTTAATTGGTAATTGTTCTTTCATTCATTATTGCATATGGTCATTATGCCCTGAATTTTACTTTTTTCCTAGAATTTTTTACATTACATTTTCTATAGGATATAAATAATTCTACACAATGACAGCAAAAAAGAAAATTGTACATATTAGATTCATCAATAAATGGTTCCCAAATTTGTATAGTTAAACTTAAGGTTTTGAACTAAGTTTTAAAGTTGGTGTTTATTAAAGTTAAGTAATAAAAAGAAAGGCCTCATTTGACTTGTGTGACATAGTAATTGATGATTTTATGTTATCATAAATTCATAATGTCACTTTTTTAATTACTTTTTGAAGAAATGGATTTTATTTTTTGCCCAGCTTCATCTCTTTACAGCAACACATCAGAATAATCAATTATACCATATATAGTGAACAACTACTTCAAGGTGCTAAATATGCAATATTTTTAAAATGCTAAATATTTTAATGTTTGATAAAGTTATGGTAATATTAAAGGGTTATTTCAACACCTATAGAAATAATTCATTCCAAATTGCTACATTTTGTAAGAACAGTATTTTTTAAAAAAATTTTTTCAGTGCCTTTTTTTATTTTAAAGTAACTTAAAAGAAGTGTGGTGAGGTTTTTGTAAGTACTGATATTTACAAATGCATTTCTCCACAGGAAATATTACGCATAAATCCCGTTAAATAGTAAAACACTTTCGATGCAAAACTCCTACATAAAGCTCTGTCAGTCTACTCTTGCATCATTTCCAAGAGAGCTGACATAGTAATTGTGGAGGAAATAAAATTAGAACACCACCTCTTCACACCAGTTAGAGAAAAGCATTCCAACATTAAGGCAATTTGCAGTTGGAAAAGTGTGTTACTTAACGATACTATAATTCAATCACAGAATAAACTGTCAAAAAATATGGTTAGGATCTTTTAGCTCTTGATGCAATCTAAGTAGTAATGCTTCCAATAATTTGAGGACTAGAAAGACCCAATTTTGCCATTAGCTCTAGATAATGACTTACTTGCTAGCTGGGTATGAACAATGGTGTTCTAATGGGCTTAATATGTAAGTTTCATAATTTGGACATTTTTCTGTTAGCAAGCTGGAGGGGGGCCCTGAAACCAGTGTATAGAAGCTCCACATTGGAAAGCATCAATTTTCACACTAGAAAGAATAAAAACAGGCATAAATATCATGTTCATACTCCAAATATGATCAATTTGTGGTTCAATTTTATTTCAGAGACAGCATAGGATTTTTTAAGCCTTAGGAGGTAAACTATGAGGTTTTAATGAAATCTGAGGGACTGTAAGCTTAGAGTAAACATACATTCTTAAAGATTTCAATGATTCAATGTTTATTCTCTTTGCCAAAATTGAACCAAATATTTGTATTTATATGTTTAACTGTAGACTATTTAACAGGATAAATAAAAAGTTAGTGTGTATTTAGTTCTACCCTATTCTCTTTATACATTATCCTCACAATAACTTCATGAGATATTATATAGTATTAGGATATTATATAATAGTGTACTATACATATATAGTGTATAGTAGATAGAATTATTCTGTTTTTACTGTTGGCAAGACTGATATTCAAAGATGTAAAGAACATGATAAAGGCCTCAGATATCCAGTGTCAAGGTTGTCTGAATTCAAAGTCCCCAACTGTTCTTCCTGCATGCTCCATCAGAATTAGTCACCAAATTTAGGACAAATGTTGTTCTTTTCCATGAATAGAAGTGGGAAATGCTTTTTATATTGATGTATTTTAAAACTTAGTCCAGAAATTAAAATGTGAAAACACAATCTTAAGACTGGAAACACTGTCTATAGCACAAATCATCCTAAGCACACTCATGGGACATCAAGAGTCCTGGCTCCTCCACCTTAGGAAAACCAATGTGAGCAGGTTTGTACTCTACCACACTATAAAAGTAGTTGGCAAGCCAATGAAATATGTGTCTTGAAGTGATGTGTGAAATGATTTCATTGTACAGTGTATATACTGCTCTACTTTGGAGATTACAGAAATACTTTGATTTATGAAGAGAATTGCTGCTAGATCTCCATGGTCTAATTTTGGAGCTGGTACATAGCACACACAGAACAGACATACTCATTCAGGTGTACAATACTTCAGCCATCTAGTCTGTACTAAAGATCAAAACAGATGGATGTTTAAAATGTTTATAAGCCAACTGTCAAAAGAGAAAATATGAATATATTCCATTTTTAAATACTCTAGAAGAATTAATATTTGAATTCATGTAATAATATTGTTGTTTCATTTTTTTCTAGCACATTGATATGAGCTTATCAGTAAAAACAACAACAATGTATCAGAAACTTGCTTGGCTCAGTGGTAATTTTAATCCTGACCCTAATTTCCAGTCCTGAGAGTTTAGCCAGCTTCAATACACAGTATGTAACATAGGGTCTTATTGGATTTAGTAGAAATAAAATATTTACATTTTGATGTTAATGTTTCTGAGCAAGACTATGCAGTTTCACATAATAATCC
>CM053407.1:50376564-50434499 GCA_028644305.1 Xerus rutilus | reverse complement strand
CAAAATCTATACTATTTATTCCAAAATTCAAGCTCTTTCCAGTATTTGTATGCTTGAAGGAGTATTATCCTAGTTTCTACAAATTGGGGTTAGAGGTATAAATGTGAAATTTCAAGTGATATGTTTCTCTGACATGTATATTAATAGCAAATATATACCAAGAGACCAATATTAATAAATAATAAAATAAATCTGGTTTTAATAATTCATTAGTGCATTGGTGTGCAGAAACTCTTGCACTTTTGGAATTTGTTCCAAAATGCCATTTTCTTTCTATTTTTCTCTAACAAAAGGGAATCACTATAGAAACAATTGGAGTCTGTTACTGTTTGTGCATGGCTAGCAGAACTGACACCATATGTAGACTATAGTAGAATTTTATAGCTATAGATAAAACATCAACTGTGCTTATGTGAATGAGTATAATTTTCAGGTATAGCAAAATTAAAAAGATGAGGTTTGATGACTCAAAATTCAGCTTAAATAATATGAATATTCTGATATCAAAATGCATGAAAATATTTTGAACAAAATGCTTTCATAAAATATGTCAGTGGAAAAACAATACTCTTCAATTACTCTATTATGTTACATATAATTTTCATGAATGAAATTCAATTAATAAAATTAATAGCACAAAGACATTTTTCAATATGTCTAAATTTTATATATTCAGGTTGACCAGAATTTGGAAGAAACCTTGCGTATAAATAGGTAATCTCCTTTTAATCAAACACTTTTTTCTCAATGGCCTATATTTATACTGCTGAAAGAAATAATTTTTATGTGGGAAAATGCAACTAATTTCACATAATACTATTTTTAATAGAGATGTTTAATTATAAAAGGTCCAAAGGTGAACATTTTTAAAAGAAATTGATCAATGAGTACTAAGTTATAGTTACATAGGAACAAGATCTGGTATGTTGTTGTGTAATAGAGTGACTTTAGATAGCAATTATGTATCATGCATTTCAAAAGCTAAAATAAAGGAATTTGATGTTTTCAACATAAATAAATGATAAATGCTTAAGGAGATAAAAATGTTCAACCTGATTTAAACACTATAATATATACTATATTCTATACATATTATATACACACATCATATGGTACCCCACTAATATGTATAATTTTGTTTTTACATTTTATTTAAAAAATAAACTAAATATATAAGGTGTTTCTATAGCAGCAAATAATAGCAAATGATTAACATAAATGTGCAAAAACTTAAAATGTCAATGTAAACCAGGAAATAAATGTCTTAAATGCATAGATTTTTCTTGTTGGTATAAAGCCTTGTGATGTGACTTTTTATATGTTAGACTATAATCTTTTAAACAAAATTACAATTCTTTTATAGTTAACAAATATTAATAAAATAAGCATTATATAATGCATGTATATATTGAAACATCACATGGTACCCCATAAATATGTATATTTTTCGTATTTTTAATGTATCATTAAAAATAAATTTAAAAGAATAAAAGACACAAGTAAAGGCAAAAATGAATAATATTTGAATGAAGCTTGGGAAACATTTTTAAAATTCTCCTTATAATTTAATGCATCAATAAATGTATTGCCATGATGTAGACTGAATTGAAATTAAAATTTTTCCAATAAAATACTTATAGTGAACTTGAATTTTCATTCCCAAAAGAATTATATAATCATAAAAATTTGAATTGAATTAAAAGAATACTCAGTGACCAAGTAAACATTTGTCTTTTGTGATTTAGGCTTCTACCTATACCCAAGAACAGATAATCTTACATATTTGCTGATAAAAACAACTGCTTCAACTTATATTCTGCTTATGTAGGCCAGGTACACCTTCATTAGCATCTTTAGTCCTACTAATAATTCTATGAGGTAGATACTACTATTAATCTCAACTTATGGTGAAAAATTTACATGATAGATAACTAATATGTAGTAAATAACTTGAAAACAGAACATGGGCAACTTGAATTAACAGTGGTCTTATTCATTATACCAATACTGCCTTTTTGCCCTGAAACTATAAAACCAGTAAGTGATTCTTAATTCTTTACACATTTATTATTATCATGGTATTAGTCCAAGGTGGCAGTGAATCTGCATTTCGATACACTTTTAGCATACATTCGTACTGAAAGTCCACCAAGAAAAATTATTAAAATATGTAATATATTCCAGCAAAAGCCTATGCTATGACAAAATACAAGAACATCTCATCTAGAAACGCCCTCCTCCCTTATCCTCTCTTAAATTTTGGCATACTATTTTCAGACAGAAAGCTAGGCAAGAGTTAAAATAAAAATAATAACTATGCAAACATATTGGCATTTACTTAATAACTGATACCAATGAGTCAAACAAACCCAAAGACTTACTGAATAGTTGATATATTGGAAGAGAAAACCTTTCCTGTTTTAGTGAAAAAGAAGTATTAAATATGGCAGGCAGTTAAATTCACTTATGGCATAATTGGTTACATAACAGTAGCTTCTAAACACATCACTTTTGCACTTATAATTTAGCCTAATTTTGGTGTAAACTGAAGTATCTGTGATGTTATAAAATGTGGGAGATAAATAGTAATGGGATAAGCAAGACGAGTAACAGCAATGTTGAATAAAGGAATGGACTCTGCATTGTATGACGATGTTTTTTATTTTAGCTATTTTGCTTATTATTACATCCTCAATACCTAGAACAGTGCCTATCCTATAGTAGGTGTTGAATAAATACTTGTGAGTGAATGAATTTTGCTAAAGAAATTCGGAGTCACTGGATCATGGCTGACATAGCAGAGCGACATAATAATAAAAGAACAGGTAGATCTGAAAACATTATGCATCTTGTAAGATGGTAAGAGGTACAGTATTCATCCAGAAGATGAAGAGGAATCATAGAAGAGGAAAAATAAAAATAAATGTAAGGGCCCTAAACAGAATTGAACCCCCAAAAGTCACATGTGGTCCTCAAGCTGTCCAAGCAACATGTGGTAAAAATGTTCAAATGACAACTGAATATGGATTGAAATCATTAAAACTATTAGTGCATACGATACCCATAGCTTCCTTCTGAACACTGGGAACAGTAGTGTACTTCCATGCTTTATATTATGCAGTCATAATTTTATAGGTTAGTGATCTGTGGATGAACCAAAATCTGTACTCTACATGCCTCAGATGTGGCCTGGCACAGTAACACTTTTTAGTGGGAACATTTGTTATTGAAATCTAACTGAAAAGATTACATTGACTCTCTGGGAATATGAATGCTAAGACACAGAGAGTTGAAAATGGAAAACGCCAAACACACAGAAAGGTGGTTATAAGACGAATTCATGACAGTAAAAATCATGAAAAGCAGAAATTATGAGGTAGAATATAATACAGAATATTTTTAGTGGTGTTAATAGAATAAGAGAGAAATGAAAATATCTGCTGCATATTTTTCTGTCATTCAGGTACACAGTTTGAGCATTTTTAGTGTCCTCATTTCCTATTCAAATTTAATGTCATTCCAAGAGGATATGATAAAAGATATTATAATGATCCTTCTCAAACACAAATGGAAGAAGCAACCAAGGACCATAAATATTAACACTATTTATTGAAATAGCTTAATTTTGAAATGTATCAGTGATTATGTCAATGTTCTGAAACTGAAAATAAATGAAATATAGATGTATACCTTAGGCTAACACAAAGTTTCATCATTTGTATTTACTATTTGCTTTTCTATAGATTATATGACCATATCTCATTCTGTGAGTATTACCTAAAAATAAATAAAAGTGGCATCATTTCAGATCAAAGATAAGTCATATGTAAGTGAAACAAAATTCTAAATTTCCACATTCTAGCCTGATATTTAATTAGAAAACACTATTTCTGGAAAACAAAAATGAAAAATAAACAAAGATGTAGCAAGACAAAATAATGTGTCTCTTGGGCTGTTATTACCTACATTCACATGTTTTTGCAAACATCAAACTAAACCTATGGGTATATTCTGTCCTTTTTTACTTATATAGATTGTAGTGTATTAACAAACTCTTTGGTTCTGTTTATAGCCTAAAGGCTGATATAACAATATGTTTTCTATTGTTTTAACTTCCAACACTTTCATGTTTTAGATAAGCCCAAAGGTAAATATACCCATGTGTTTTTATAATAAAATAGCTAAACTTAATGTTGTTTGCTTACATAAATAAAAATAACAGCAATATTTCATATCTACATAGAACTATCAAAAAGAAAGAAACTTTCTACCATCACAACTTGCAAAAGAAATAAATGTATGCTTCTATGGGGCTGGGGCTGTAGCTCAGTGGTAGAGCACTTGCCTAGCATGTGTGAGGCACTGGGTTCGATCCTCAGCACCACATATAAATAATAAATGAATAAAATAAAGATTCATGAACAACTAAAATATAAAAAAAAGAAATAAATATATGCTTCTAATAAAAATATTGCATTTTCTCAACATAGAGGAAAATGACTATCTAGTTATAAAAATTACTAACTTTGTTTTAATCAATTTATGTAATTTTGTAAGTAAATTAGATGATTAATAGAATGGAATTATATTTCAACATCTGATGAGAACAAGTTGGGATACTTAACATAATACCTAGCAGTTCAGAATACATATGAGCTTCTCTGTCATTTGTGCTAATATTTTAATCTGAAGATTATCTTAATTATGAGATTAATGGCTTAAATTTTATTTTCTCGAGAATTAAGTTGATATTGCCCCATATGCTACAAGAGTAGCTATTGCAACTATGACCATACATGAATGTCACCTGACAAGCTTCAAAGATGTTGAGGCTAACATAGCACATGCTGTAGTAAGATCAGATTTTGAAACTAAGATTCATAATGTTAAGATAGAAGGATTTTCCCAGCAGCTAATTCTTTGCTTTAAAAAAAAAAATGTGATAGAGTGCTTGCCTCGCATGCATGAGGCACTGGGTTCGATCCTCAGCACCACATAAAAATAAATAAATAAAGACATTGTGTCCATCTACAACTAAAAAAAAATATTTAAAAAAAATTTTAAAAAAACATGTCACTGGAATACACTACAATTAATCAATCACAAAAATAATGACATGTTCTTTGGAAGTATGATTAAATAATGCAATTAAGAAGCACAATGACATTAATTTATTAATGCATATAATAAAAATGAGATCAATTTTAAAAATAAGATACTATTTATCACAAATGACCATAACTGGCATAACTTTTTGAAGGTTCTCAGTAGAGAAATATCACTCTTCTTATTAAAGAGTTTCATATTAAACAAATTTTAAGACTTAAGGCTCTGTTCGCTTTTTTCCAGCCCTATCTTAATATAAAAATAAACTGTCCTTGATAAATGAGAGTTCCAGCCAGAAAGGAAAAAATGAAAAGAAAGAAAATGATAAATATAAGTGTCACAAGCACACTGCAGTTTTGGTCTTGAGGCTGAAAAGATGAATGAGGCTTCAGGTGAAAACAGCTTGGTTAGCACAGCCCTGATCTAACTTACAGAAGGTGAACAGTGTTTGGCTTTCAGTTACAAGGACTCATTCCCTTGTAATGATAAAGCATTTTTATGCGTGCATTGATTTA
Organism: Xerus rutilus; assembly: GCA_028644305.1. NCBI lineage: Eukaryota > Metazoa > Chordata > Mammalia > Rodentia > Sciuridae > Xerus > Xerus rutilus. Next base: position 50,428,878 of record CM053407.1, on the reverse strand, counting down.
CATCTTGCCCATATTTCTATTTATAAAGGCCTTGAGATTACATGTAAGAAACCAAAGTGATTTTTGTATAATAAAACATACAAAATTAAAATGTATATACAGTGCAGCTACTCAATTTCTCAAGGTGCTTAATTACACATTCACTGTGACTTTAGAAATGAATTTTGGGAATCTTTTCCTGTCATGTTTTTTATGCTAATGAGCTGCACAATAGTAAATACTATGACTATGCAGATTTTTTAGAACAGGTCATTGTATATTTTTTTCTGCTATTTGCTGAATTTGTTTTACATGCAAAAAACTATAGTGCGTTTTGAATGTAATAAAACAACTAAAATTATTTTATGGTATTTTCAATAGTAGAATTAATTGCATTTCATATAAATGCTTATCTGCATATTAAAATCTCTGAGAATATTTTCAGACTTTCCATGCATTTAAAATTAAATTATTGGATCTCCTTGACTGTGCACAATTGATCCTCATGAATTGCTCTTGCTGCATAAAGGGATTTCCAAGCTGGAAACAGACAGTGTGTGGCTTTATGTTTGCCAAGTGTTGCCATCTTAAAATCTTGACTGTTGAAACAATAACATTTTGGCTGCTTTTATAACACTCATTTAATGTTTACAGTTTAGTAAGTGTGCATTTTTATAAACAGAGGGCTTACCTAATTAAACTGGACCAGTGTAAGAACTAGGTCAATGTATTGTGAACAAAATAATCCCAATATGGTTGGGTTATGGAACAGCTCAATTTTGCTCATTGAGTTCTATCGATTTTTGGCAGAGAGAAAAGAAAGAAAGAACAGATGGTGAAAGAAAGAAATTGAGCTGCCGGTGATGGAATACACTATCACACTGAATTATAAAGAATGGTGCTCCAAATCCCTCAATAGTTATTTCAATTAGAATGCAAAATCAACATACTGCTAATTTTTGAAGCAACAGAATGTATTCAACAAATACGAACATGGGATTCAGTTTCAAGTTATGATGAACCAGTACTAAAATATGACATCACAGGAAGGGGAAAGATTGTTTTCTGCAGTTGGCTTAATAACACAGATGATATATTTATTTCCTTATTTGGTGGAGAGTGGAGAGAGATTTGCACTTCCTTATTGGCAATTTGAGTGTTCAATCTGAAGGATTTATAATACTTAGAAATAGGTGTTTTATTTGTAAATTAATCTCTCTGCCCTAACAGATATTAGAGAGGGTTCTACCTTCACGTAATTTTGATCACTAGAAACAGACATATTTTTAAAAATAATAATATAAAGATCTCAATTTAGAATAATATGACAAAATAATTTTATGTAGCTATTACAGCTAGTCTATCATTTTTTTCATGCAAGATAAAATCTTGAATAGCAAAACAATAGTTGTATGAGAGATTTATAAAAATATGAAAAAAATTGTGAATGAAAACAATACAATTTTTACATTTTTTTTGATAAGGAAAAAGCATCACACTAATAGAAGAACAAAAAATTAGAGGGGATTAAACTCAGGGGCACTCAACCACTGAGCCACATGCCCAGCCCTATTTTGTATTTAATTTAGATACAGGGTCTCACTGAATGGCTTAGCACCTCACTTTTGGTAAGGCTGGCTTTGAACTCATAATCCTCCTGCCTCAGCCTCTCAAGCTGCTAGCATTACAGATGTGCGCCACTGCATCTAGCCAAGAAAACAAAAATTTTAATGCTAAATATTTTAAAGATTTTTTTTTTAGCCAAACACTATATTTTACTCATCAAAAATAGGAGCATAATCAGTTTGTGGGATTTTTTCCTTCATTTGCCAAATCATGAGACACAATTCATGCCATTTCAAGCTGCTTCACAAAAGGTTTAAAACAACAACAACAAACAAACGAAACCCCAAAACAACTGTCATTAATGTGTCCTCATTGGTAGAGGAAGAGAGCTAAATGATCAAAAGCAAGAGTTCATTATACTTTTCAAATGTAACATACACTCTTTTCAAATTTTGAATCAGAATTTGTTTTGTGAGTTAACCAAATAATATATTAATAATATATTTTGTGAGTTAACCAAATAATATATAAATAATATATTAATATTTATATACAATTTTTCTATATGTTTAATCATTGAGTTTAAAATGATCTTCAGTGTCTGAAGACTAAAATGAATAGCTCCATCATTTCCAAGTTTCATTTAGTCCAGCCATCTGTCAAATTTCCAAATAATTTTGACAATACAAGCCAAGAAGCATTGTTGCTTATATTGTGTGTGTGTGTATGTGTGTGTGTGTGTGTGTGTGTATATATATATATATATATATATATATATATAAAGAGAGAATGCATATATATATAAAGAGAGAATGCATACTTCATTAGCCAACACAATTCAATATTTTATCTATGAAACTAAAGTTTGAATTTCATATAATGATTTCATAATTATTCCCTTTTTGATTTTGCTTTTAATCACTTAAATAAGTAAAAATTATTCTTAGCTGGCAGCCTATGCAAAACAATCAGTGGACTGGATTCAGTGCACAGAATGATTTGCTAACCTCTGACTAGATCTATTATTTTATTTTGTTTTGGAAATTATCAAAAGAAACATCAATTTCTTTACCCAAGAAAATATAAAGCCTATTAATGTAAGAGTTTCATTTCTGACTCCTGGAAGTTTTGGGGAACTAATCATTTCAGTGACTGAATTTGAATCCTGTGTGTTCCCCATCCATAAGGAAAAGGGTAGTTTATACTTCTCCCAATAATTTGTTTAAGTTCTCAGAGGAAGAGCCCAGTGACAGCAATTACTTCTTTGAAACAAAAGCATAGCTATTATTTAATATTTTAACTACCTGTTTCACACTGAGTTACCCTCTTGTTGGCCTATTTTCATCATATCACCTTTGAAAGTATCAAACTCCATGACCAAAGAGGGGGCGGGGAGTAAGAATCTTCCATTGAGCCCTCTGAACTACCTTTAGAAAGCTCTTTGGAAAGATGTAATTAAATACACTTCCACCTAATGGAGAAACCCAGTGTGACCAATTCCTCTACTTACCCACACAGATTATGGTGCTCTACAGTATCAAAGGGCAAGAGAAGGAGTCTGAGAGACAGAAGGGCCTAATGAACTCAAGTCAGCATGAATTCAAGTTGGTACATCCAGAAAGAAAGACCTACGGTACAGTTAGTATTTCTGAAATTGACTAGCTAAAACCAAATCCTGAGGTTCAGCAACACTAGAATCATGCATAATTGCTCCTCTACTAGTTCCTTCCTAATATTCTAGGCTCATGCTATCAAGGCAAATGCTTTAACACTTACAATTAAGTATTCCAATTACTCATTTTGTCAACATGAAAATGCAATCTTTAAGAGTAAAGAAAAGTAAAAAACAAAAAAATATATATAATCTGTAGTTTTCATAGTTGTCAGATTTGTCTTATCTTGAAACAAACCCATCATTACTATAAAACTAGAGCATTAACATTATCTGAAGAGTTTTTCTCTTTCTTCTTAAAAGACTGATGAGCTTCACATCTCTTAAAGACTGACCATTTCATTTATGCTGAGTATCAATTTTTCCAAAATATCTGAAATAGAATGCCTCAGTTGTCTCTAGTCTATTTCCATTAGTTTGTCAAAAGGTTTGCCAAACTTAGAAACATTTACACGAAACAGGTCTAAGTTGCCAGCAATGGTGGGCTAGTATTTGGATGTTAGGAAGGAATTTATGGTTCAGAGAGTAAATTGTGTGGAACATAGAGGTTTTGCTTTATTTCAGCCTTAACCAGCCATAGTATAGAAGTTCCCTTAAATTTTACATCAAATGTACTTGAAGTCGCTAATAATGACATGATGTTGAAATAATGTAAGCATCAACAAAAAAGGGGCTACAACTATTTGCTTTCATAAAAACTACTTTTTGTATATTACCTTTGCTATTTCAGTAAACTTTGTTATGTAATGACATATGATCAGCTGTGCAGTACTGGAAAACTATACATTATAATCAACTTCAAAAAGCATAGTTTTTGTGGAAATTCTTATATTTTAATAGAATGAATAAAGCTCTAGATTATATTAGTCTTTTACATAATTCTAATTGTTCATTTTAATATGTAGTCCATGTGTTTAGCAAATAATTCATTTTTACAGAAGATTTTAGGTATTAGTGTATATAGTAGGTAAGGAAAAGAAAATCTCTAGATAACTTCCAGGAACAATATTCTGTAAAATACTTATTATCTTAAATCTAAATAGCAATAATTTAAACAAAGACTTTTTAAGACTGATTTAATAATTTTTTAAAAAGCAGTTTTTTCCTACTGTAATTAGTATGCACAATTGCACAGTTGTATCTGAACTATGGCCTCTCTTGATCATGTGGTATTAGATCTTCAATCAGAGCAGTGATCTAAAGTATTCAACACACATGAAAACTCTAGATTTTTTTCCACTCTTTGTTCATTTTTCGATTTGGTTTCCTCATCAGTAACATCATGGAAAATAATATCCATTGTCTGGTGGTGCTGCAACAATTACGTGGGGTAGTCTAATCTAGATACAAATCTTAGCATTGTTTCTGGGCAATAGTAGCTATTCATTAAATTATGATTACTGATATTATTTTTATCATCACCACTATTTACTGTAACAGAAGCATAGGGGTTATCTTTTAAGTACTATTTTTAAAGATAATTATTTTAGAGCTTTATTTCAAACTCCAGTATGTATCAACAGTAGGGAATTCCAATCTTCCTCAGTAAAAAAATATAAGCAAGATTGGTCTTTAGCAGATACTTCACTGTTTACCTAGTCCAGTTGAGCATCGCGATTGCTTGTTTTCTCTTGCTTTAAGGGGAGGAATGTTCATCACTAGAAAGTGCAACAGGCAGGGTTAGTAACCTGTAGACTTGGTACACTGGTTCTAGAGCTAAAAATTGGATTTTTCTTGTGAACACATTCCATTGCCTTTTTGGAGAGTCATCTGGATGTCTTATGGCAAACAGATAAATTGTTTTGGTTATCTAAATGAGAGCTGACAAATGTTTCAGCTGGAAGCTTCCAGAAACATTTTCTTTTCTCTTTATATCATTACGTCCATCAGTTTGAACAAAACAATCTCAAAAACATTGCATCAGGTGGATATGTACTATTAAAAGCTTAATATGTGAAACCTAAATGTCTGGAAGTAGGCATAGAAGCAAACTGTTTGAACCTTGCCTGCCCCATGAAAGAATGCTCTGAAGTTTTATAGCAGTTTTTATTTATGGACACAGTGATTCACCAACACTAACAAGCATTAAATTTTCACAGCACTCCTATCACTTTATTTGGCATGGTACAGCTTGAAAATACAATTGTGAATTAAACTCCCAATATTTTTGTTCTCTAAAAACTTTTTTGTGTTTACTTCTTCTATTTTTAAGTAATATATTGTATTATTTCTTGAATTTTAGAAATTATCTAGGATGCTGTCCTTATATTTCAGTATATATAAATCCTGGTACAAAATGCACATTAAGAGGTTGTTCTGTGGTATGTTGTACATTGTTGGGGCAATTTAAATAAAGGTCCCAATTAGTGTAAATAGTAGGAACTTTGAAGAAAAGAACCAGCCAAGTCAAAAAAATATCATCCAGACTGGAATAAAGATCAGAGGAGTGTAAATATGTTTTCTATTGGGATTTCTACCACAAATGGTTCTCTCTTCCTGTATTTAATGCAAAACATACCATGAGTTTGATGTATACCTATCAAAAAAAAGGTCATTTATTATCTACCAAGATATATGATATAGAATTTTTTTTATAAAAGATGGCATGGAGAACCATTAGGATCCCGGATTAATGTCCGCAAGAGTCTCAAACAGTGGCATAAAAGTGGCTTTAAAATACCCTCAAAATTAATGGTAGAAAAATCAGTACTTGTACACTAAGTAAACATCTTAAAATTTAAGATGTAAGAGTAATTTGTAAGCAGCTTAAAATAGTCCTCTAAATATTTAACAAAACTGTCAGATCTGATGGGGAGCAATTCCTGGCACCCTCAGTTCACTCATATTTCCAAACCACTCTGACAACATCAGTTTGTGAATTGGAAGCAAGGACGTTGATTTGAAAAAAAAAATCAGAAAGTTCAGTCTGGAGTCATTTATTCTAGTAGCTTGCATGGAGTTTAGTGTGTGCAACATTTAATTTTAATAGTGAAAATAAGTGACTCTGGAAATTGGAAGAATGGTGTAATCTAAGCCTTCTTTCATTGTAACATGATAATGTCTAGCCTTAGATATTAAAATTGGAGTACTTTATTGTTGCTCTCAAGTTTCTTGGAAATAGTTTTAGAATCATCTTCTATTATTAGGAACACCCAGGGAAAAGTTGAGAAAATGCTACTTTAAAAAGTAAAAAGGACACGATGAAGCGTTCATTCACATGAAGTTAATTCTTCTGCATGAGTCACTTAAGTGAAAGTAGTTGAAAGACTAGACCTATTATCCAGGGGAATGCCTTCAGAATTTTGATATCTGAAAACAGAATGAAAGGAGTACCAATGTAGAGCTTCTTGAAATATATTTTGATTTATTGCATATCAGAAGGTAGATGATAATAAATCAATATAGAGATGAGCTAGCTGTTTGATTCCCATCAATTGGCCATGCATTTATTCTCCTAAGTGATTGTGATGTAAAGTTACCATCTCAGTCATTTAGCTATAGCATCTGCCTTTTGTTGTCCCCTAAATACTCTTTCTGTGCTTTCCCTGGGCTAAAAGAAATCACATATTGTTAAGTACAATTTTAATAAAACATGGAATTTAATGAGATTATGGGAGCTGGTTATCATTCAGTAATGATAATTTTATAATACAAGTTTTGATCTATGTATGATATGTATACTATATTAGCTTTTTATAAAGTACATTCAGAAAAGAACTCATTTATTGTTATCCACAAATTTGGTATTCTCTAAAAAAGTTTAAATAATTTTGCAGTTTAGTTGTTTCCCATATCAAATGAATGAGACATAAGAAAAAATATTTATTTTCTAGTTTGCATTGAGAATTAATTTTAAAGTTGAGCTTAGATCTTCCTAGTTACTAAAAACATGTTCCTGACTACAATACTCTAAAGTTTTCAATTAGATTGTGGTTCCAAACTTGGTACCTTGCACCTAAAATGTACTCAACCATGTACATTAAAACAACTATGATGACAATTTTTTGGATTATTTAATCATTTCCACTGGGAGTGACTGGTGAAAAAGACAGTTATGAAGTGTCTCTTCTGTGTAATGCATTATGAGCTCCAAGAAGTCAAGTTGATTGCCCATGGTTCTTCAATTAGCACCTCAACTAATCTGACGCAATTTTGTTAAACATACATACATAAAGAAAAATACTAAATATTTCATGAAGTGTTCTCAACACTTTCTCTCCAGCTTTTTATTTATTCCTTCACCTATAATGTTCTCCATCTTCTGATCCCCCCAATGCCTGCCAAAATATTTTTGATGCCCAACCTCAGATGCTTCATCTCACATAGCACTTTCTTGATCCTTTTACTATGATGTCTCAGTGTTCTGGAGTCTCACAATTCTTTGTTGGGATACATCATTCTTGGCATACTTCCCCAATAATGTGTTTCAACATACTTTTCTTCTTCCCCACTGAATGCAAACTCTTTTGAGGATATGCTTTATTTATCTGTGTATGATCCACAATTCATATTGCACTGCACTCAGATTTCCAGAATGATTTCCCATTGCCTCATAGTCTGCTGCTCTTTTCCGTATAGAGTAAAAATAATTTGCTGTTTCTCAGGTATGCTACACACATTAATACTTCACAGCTTTAGACAGTGAGCTCCTACTAGAAAGCCCTTCTCCATTCCATTTTCAAGGAATTTTGAAAATGTTACATATCTTTATAGGCCGAGGGCAATTTTCATTCCTGGTGAATCCTACTTGCCTCATGCTCAACAGCATAACTATAGCATAATTAAAAAATCAGTGTAGCCTCTGAACATCATAACATTTTATTTTATATCTGCACAGTGGACCAATTTATTCTATCATATTCCCATGATATGTTGTGAAGTTTTAAGAACCAGGATCAATTCCATGTGTTTTTCGATTTCTAGTAATCAGTAGTGTAATTGATATATAATCATCTTTAGTAAATCTTTGTTCACTTAAAACAGATTTTAAAGTTTTTTTAAAATTCTAGATTATTAAAAGAATAAGATGAAGCAAAAGTGCAATAAAATGGAGATACATAGCAAGAGTGATCAAAGCAAAACTGAGACCCTAGTGTAACTGCTAAAACAACACACTTACACCTGAGCTGAATGATTTTTTCCCTCTTGTAGTACTTTTTTTTTTAAAGAGTGATTTCATTTGTTGGTAGTGAAGATCAAGTCAAGGGCCTCTCACATGCTATACAAGCACTTGACCACTGAGCTACCTTCCCAGCTCTCTAGGACGTCTCTCCTGTTTAGTTTTCTCATTCTCTGCTTACCTCCTTTCTTCCTGACCATTCTTTGCCATCACTGTGGGAAATAAGCTCCAAATCACAGCTGATATCTGCCTAGTAGACTGTGAAATTAATTCTATTTTTTAAAAAATATAATATTTTTTGAAAAATCAGCCTAATGACATACGAAACCCTAAATTGTCTAGGTTGATACTGAAGATTAAGACCCTTCTTCACAGGAACTGCACCTTTTGTTTCTGTGCCAGTTTCTCACAGATCCTGGACCAGAATATACTTCCTGATTGAAAAAAAACATGTCCAGCCAAAGTTTTGATGCTATTTATTTTCTTTATATACTGGCAAATTTTATTTAGATACTTATAATGACTCACTTCTTCATTCCCTCAGGCAAATATGTTAGAATGGTGAGTTTTTGTTTTATACCCATAGATATTTTCTTCTTTCCTTCTTTCTTTCTTTTCTTTCTTTCTTTTTTTCTCTTTTTTTTGGTACTGAGGATTGAACTCAGGGGCACTCAACCACTAAGCCACATCTCCAGCACTATTTTATACTTTATTTAGAAACAGGATCTCACTGAGTTGCTTAGTACCTTGCTGTAGCTGAGGCTGGCTTTGAACTCTCGAACCTCCTGCCTCAGTTTCCTGAGCCACTGAGATTACTGGGGCGTGCACTGTCACACCTGGCAATACCCATATATATTTTGGATGAGCACATTGGCAGTACAATGGATCTGAGTTCAATTTAACAAAACATGACCTTGTGCCTTTTCTTCATGAAAAAAAAGGATAATGCTTAAAAAGATAACGCTTGAAAAATCACCTTTATTTTATTTTGTTCTGTTTTATTACCTTTCTCAAATGTGTGTGTGCCTGTGTCTGTGTGTGTGTATGTCCAGTAAGACTACTTTAAATTTGTGTCGTTTTAATATCCGGCTTTACATGTAGCAGCTTATAAAAAGTATTTTAAAAGAGGCACCACACCATCATATTGAGACCAAAAGTTTCATTGTTATGAATTTAAAGAAAGGAAAACATTTATTTTTATTATATCTATTTCCTTTTCAAGGAGATTTGATTCAGGGTATATGTTCAAAATTTATGAAATGTTATGAAGCATATATCTAGAGACATACACACATATATAAGTAGAAAGAGTATATTATAGGCAAAAACCCTAATTTATATCATGCTAAAGGAAAAAAAGGAGGGAATCATTTATTTCAATAAAAGATAAGTAGAGCACCACCCTTGGTGAAAGTAGTTTTTCAGAGATAGACTGACGTAATTATGTCTAACATCAGCTACTTACATTTTAGCAATTACTTAAAGAAAAAAAAATTTACCTTTGAATATTGTGTTCTAAAAATGTAACAGCACAAAGTAGCACTATATTTTACATTTATTGGACTTTACTAAGAAAACACTAGTAGTTTTATGAATTCATCGCTGATTATTTTTACATTTAAGTTACTATTAAAAGGAAAGTTGCTCTTTGTGATGTGGTTATAATTTATAACCACAGACAGTCTAAGTTTTTAAGCTAAAACTGTGCCTCACCTTCACATATCATTTACATACACTGATTGCTTCCACATGTCTGGCATAAGGTAAAATAGTTTATGAGCATTGTAATACAGCTAAAGCCACAATGAAATAAAATTCATCTTTGTTTAAAGTACCTCAGAAATTTATTCATGCTGGTGTATAAGTATTTTTAAAAAATAATTCTGTCTTCCAGAAAAATCCTTTAAAAGCCGCCTGTAGTTAGTGTCACCTCTTTTCCTAAGGACGTCTAGATTTCCCAGTCTGGTTTCCAAGTGTCTTCTGTTTGACAAAAGCCCCTTTAAGTTACCCTCAAAATGTTCTTCATTCTATTTACCAGCTTCAGACTGCAAGTTTATTTTCTTGAGTGACTGAATATCCTCTTTCCTGCAAATGGGTTATTTGCAATCACAGGTGGTTCATAGAATTGGTCAGAAAGACTGAGACTTTGTATCTACAATGCTTCATTCAGACTCAGGAATATATTAAAAGGAATATTGTGTTAATTCCTATGTGGATTCAATACTCCTTAAGTTGTCATGAAGGATATTGTGTCTTCATGGTCCAAGTCATAACAAAATAATATTCAAGCAAACATTACACCATTGGAGAGGATATACTATAAATACAGGAGCAAATAAATAAAACTAGTCATTTCCTGGTTATTTTTACTAAATATTAAATGAGTGACTTTAGTTCATGCTGAAAACATAAATTGGAACTTACAGTCTGTGAGTCGCAGCCTACACTTTCCTTAAAAAACAGGTGCTTCCTTGCTCCAGCTGGCTCCAAAAGTATTCACAGCCCAAAGACCTAAAAATTAGTCTCCTTTCATCCCCATCTTTAGCTATAAAGTACACAAATCCTTTTGAAATTACACTTATAAGTGCATGAAGCAAGAGGCCTATAATCAGGACACCTAGCTTCACCTAAGTGTACATGAGGGACTGAAAGCCTAATGCTAGACTCAACTGTTTTTTTCATCAGTTGCTTACTGGAAACATTATCTTTTTACAAAACTTTCTCATATCTTCACTGACTAGCTGATGTTGACAAACTTCAGGTTTTTAAACATATATGCTGCTTATGTCATGTCTTTCAAAGAAGCAAGTCACATATGTTATGATTTTCTTTGTATTATCTCTATTACTCTAATTCACAAAAGAAGTAGTAGCTGGAGAATACATACATGTAAATTCACCACAGATGAACAAAACACTGTAATCCATAATTTACATAATTATTAACCTGCTTCATGGAATTGATAATTATTGGCTATTTTCTATGCATCAATCACTGGTTGGGTACCTTACCTATGCATCGTCACTATAGCTATGATAACTCTCAGGTGGTAGCTATTCGATAGTAGAGAAGAAGGCCCTAAGGTTGAAAAAAATAATACCAGTCCAAAGTCCTCACACCTAGGAAATGCCAGAGACAATTCAATGCTTTTAGCACTATGCCAGGACTGCTCTTATTCTTGTGAAATTTTTGTTTCATTGCTGAATTTCAAAACTGTATTAATTTTCAAAAGGCTAACAAGCCTGGATACCATAAGCACAGTACAACTTACCATTCAATAATGATAAATAACAATAGTGTACTTTATCAAACAATATATATTGAAGTTAAATACATGCAATATCAAAGTATATGCAGTTTTATTCTCTTGGAAATATAAAAAGGTGATAAATCTGGCCCACTATCTCCATCTATATATAAAATTATATTATATTAAAATATACACTGTTTTGACTTTATCAAGTTTCCGTATTCTATGAGTAAACTCAATACTTAGACTGAGATCTTCCCTAAACAAACAAATTACTCTAGCATCACTAATTTCACTTCCTTATATGGAATCTACTTAAAATAGACTCAACAGACTCTTTTGAAGTTAATGTCCTGATGTTTATACAATTGTGAACAGAACTATCATAGAGTAGTTTTCTCCAATTTGACAGCTAAAGAGAAAAGCCAATAAGATGAGTGTTAATCTTGGTATGATGAAACAAGAATGGACAAAATAGACATTGACTCTCACTAAGTACTTCATGAGTGCCAGAAAAAAGAAAAAAAAAAAACTTTTCTTTTGATTATTTGCTCTCATTTTGTTATGTTGAAATGTTTCTCAAGTACTTGAATGAGGAGGTTAAAGGACAGAGAGAGGATGCCTCTGTATTACAGTGTGCAAGGAAAATCTTAATTCTGTGCTGAATAGGCACCTTGGGAAACAAAAGTCAGAGATTCCATTGAACATGAAGATCACGCAGAGAAAGTAAGAGACTCCATGGCTCTGGGCCAGTATGTGAAAGCCTAATAAGGAATTGGAATGTTAGGAGTAGTTGCTTTGTTTAAGCACAGCTTCCAATTACCTCTAGTTAGAATTCAGCATGAAGGAGTGAATCTCTACATACCAACCCAGGAGAAGAAAAATATCCATTGAAAGAATAATGAACACAAACTATATAGTCAGTCAACACAAAAAGATAGTCACCCACAGTATCTTGTTTTCTTAAAATAGAAACATCTTGATAAATGACAGTATGTGTAAGACTCCTGATCAAAAATTCTAAATGTATGCTCTGCCATGAACTTAAGAAAATTTGAAGGAATTAATGTGATATAGAATATTTTTAGATAGGCAGCTGTATATTAAATGACAATCTTTTGCTGGATTTTGAAATTATAATCTAAAGAATAAAACTTCAGTTTTTAAAGTGTGACTTGCTTTTCTCTAGACTCATGGTAATATGAGTGTTATGTACATAAATACAAGCTACATGTCCATGTATGAAGTCACTGTATCCCAGAAGAACAGGTCATTATCTGAGGCCCCCATCTAATTGGTAGCCATTTGTTTCAGAATCTTGCTTCAGTGTCTCAGAAGATGAATTAATAACTCATATAAATCAATACCAGAAGGCAAACTCCCAGAACTCTGGATTCCAAAAGCTTTGCTTTGCTCATTCAATTTAAAACGTTACTATTATCTATTTGCTTAAGTTTAAATACCAAAATTTCTATTTGAAAATTCTCTGCCACTTATCCATATCTAAACTAGTTTTTCAGCCTTAAATGATACTTATTCTAACCAAATATTTAACTAATCCATTTTATAAACCTTCAAATGAATTCTGGTTGTGCCGGGTACTCAGTTTCATCCTATGTATGGTCTCACCTGCACTTGTGAGTCCTCTGACCTGGAGTGATTATCTGCTACCTCCTCACTTATTACCTAAGCTGCTTCATTCAAGAAGTATTTAATGAGGGCCTATTATACACAAGACTCTCTACTTAACTTGATTATAAATATAAAATGGATACAGAACAGTTGTGATGTTAAAGAGCTGATAATCTGTGTTTTTTCCTCTCCCAGATGCTAAGTTTCTTCAGGACAGTTGCAAGACCATGTCTCCTACCCTCTGCCTCTTGGAAAGCCTATCCAGAGGAGATATTCAAGTAATATTTAATTGGAGCTGAGGGCATTAGTAAACCAAGATATTAGGAAATGTGTCATTTCATGGAAGTGCTCCCATGAAGAAAGTGCTGTTGTGGGCAGGATTGGGGCTACAAAATGAAGAAATCCTCATCTTTTGGTTATTTTCAATCATTTTCTCACACTTCTGGTTGCAGCAATTTCAAACCTTATTGTTCTCTAATTCTCTAAGTCTTCATCTGTGCTTAATCAAGCTAACATGTCTATACTTTCAACCTGTCTCATCTTCAGCCTTTCTTCTCCATTTCTATTATCATTATCCTTATTCAGACCTTTACTTTCTTATATATGAACAACTTCCAGGCCTCCAACAGTGCCCTCTACCACCTAGACTCAGGTTAATCACTTCAATAGGACACACGAAGGAGTTTGGGCTTTAACCAGTAGGAATTTTAAATAAGAGAACAGCACAATTAAGTTTTGAATTTCAGAAAAAAATCATAGCCAGAAACAACAGAAAGAAGAAGTAATGATTATAGGTTGCTGTTGCAGTAAAGATCATGTGAAGAAAGGGGCCTGTTCTCACCTGAAAGAAAGAACAGGGAAGATTTGAGTGACAGACTCAAGAGGTAGAATATATAGGCATTCAGACTGGTTAAATACGGGGTGCAACAGTCATGAATAAAGGGACAAATGAATGAAATTAAATGCCAAGAAAACCTCATTAAGGAATTGTCTTTTTAAATTTTGTTTTGCTATAGATTGATCTGCCAAAAATGAAATGAAAAGTTCCCAATCTCTTTTCAAGAGGTACATAAAGGTTTTTTTTGTTTGCTTTTGAATTTGGTGGCCTAAAACCTTTTTTCATTCCCCCAGGGAAGAATTAAGAGGATTTTTTTTTATCAAAAGGATAGCCTTTAATAGGAGTTATTTCAATAGACCAAGAAAATACAGATTGACGATTAATATTTTCAGAGAGGGAGGGGGAGCAGAATCTTTTTTCTTTTTCTTTTTAAGGTGATATATTTCAAACCTGGAAAAGCATAAGGTGATTGAATTGGGCAATTGGTCCTGATCATACCTTGCACTCTGGAGGTGGAAGGCCCTGAGAGTGGAAACCTACATGCATGCTCTGGAGGCAAGACCCTAAGCACTAGGACCTGAGGCCAAGTGATGAGGATTCTCAGTGGAAGGAGCTTGAAAGGTATATCCTGGCAACCTCTCATAGTCACTATGCCTGAGAAAGAGCAGAGAACAAGGTGACAATAGCAGTATGCACAGAAAGTGCTCTGGGAAGGTCTACCATAAAGGACAGAACAGAATAATCCTCCTGAACAGCTGGAGACCTGACATCAAGCAAAGGGAGACCCCCTACTAAGACTTTTGTCACAACCCTGAGATCAGCATTCCATATTCCATAATTCCAAATTAAATGTAATATGATTTTGAAAAAAGTAATGGCTTTTCTTGTATTTATTATGGAGACACATAATCATACATATATACTAAATATAAACCCATCAAATATGTATTTCTTCATCTAAATACAATTCTGTTAGCACAAGGAATTCCAGGATTGACTCTTTTTTCAGTTTGTGTTGCAAAATACAATGAATCTATAACTTTGCCTAATACAAATATGAAATGTTCCAAGATTTTACCATCCTGGTTGTTCTGAAACTAATTTTTTGTGAGTAAGAGAAATATACTAAATGATGAAGTACTAAGTAGGTTAAGATATATACAGTATGTGATTTTATATTTAAAGATAGGAAACATATAACAGGAACACACAATTCAAGGGGCATTTTATTTCCAGATGCCCATTGTATGAATGTTATAGATATCTTTATGTTAAAAGCAAATGTGTTTGTAAAATAGGAACTGTTCTTCTCACAACTTTCTGGTTAATAAAGAAATTAATGAAGTAAAGCAGAATAAATCAGAATTAACTAGGAAAACAAAAAACCAGCATTCTAAATCAATACATTTTATAATTTTTTTTTTCGGTACCAGGGATTGAACTCAGGGGTACTCAACCAGTGAGCCACATCCCCAGCCCTATTTTGTGTTTTATGTAGAGACAGGGTCTCACTGAGTTGCTTAGCACCTCACCGTTGCTGAGGCTGGCTTCGAACTCACGATTCTGTCTCAGCCTCCCAAAGTGCTAGGATTATAAGTGTGAGTCACCGTGCCCAGCTTATTTTATAAGCTTAAGGAACTACAATAGGAGCACTTTCTACATTGAATAAAAAAATTACTTTCCTTTTTTCATTTGGTTACAAATAAGTCAGGTTCATATATTTTTATAGATATCCAAAGAAGTGACAGATAAGCTCAAATGACTCTGTGACCACTGTGGAAAAGTTCTTCTAAGTACATGTCACCTGTACTTCTTGATCTTATTTTTAGGCAAACTTAGACAATATTAGTTATAAAGTTCCTAGTTTTCTGTGCTGTAATTTTAAGTCATATAAATGATATAAAGTATATTGCTTTGTGAAAACCAAATCAGAAGGAAAGTTTCCATAGTGGCAATCACCACTTTTTTCTACATCTGCTTCTTACATTTTTCTTTTCATTCAAGGCCCACCTTCCCTATGCCCTCTTTTAAATGTGCCCTAAACTCTTAGTAGATATGATATACCATCTTCTTCAGAAGTCCTTTCATAGCCGGGTGTGGTGGCGCAAGCCTGTAATCCCAGCACTTAGGGAGGCTGAGACAGCAGAATTGCAAGTTCAAAGCCAGCCTCAGCAAGGGCGAGGTGCTAAGCAACTCAGTGAGACCCTGTTTCTACATAAAACACAAAATAGGGCTGGGGATGTGGCTCAGTGGTCGAGTGCCCCTGAGTTCAATCTCCAGTGCCAAAAAAATAATTTAAAAAAGTCCTTTCATATTCATATTATTTATCCAAAAATCCATTCATTTATGAAGAAATGTGATGAATGACTTATGTAACTTAATGTCTTATACATAGAATGTATATAGGAAATATATAATAACTGATTTTTGTAAAGTCTGCAGAGGTGATAAAATGTAGTTTCACTCGTAACAATGTCTTTTGAGATTTCAAATTCAAATGGAAAACTTAATGCTTCTGACATATATCATGAAGATGTGAAAATATATACAGCTCGGACTTGACCTAAGGTGTAAACAGCTTTATTTTTACTTTGCTTGAATATATTGCTTAAGGATTAGGACTAGGCCTATATCATTTTTACTACCATTTAATAGCTATGATTGGTATATAACAGTGCAATTGATAGCTGTTCTAATGTTCTTTCCTGCTATTTCTACCTTGTGACCAGAATAGCAAATATTTTTAAGAATTTTCCATCCAAATTTGTAAATTTCCTTATAACACAAATGTCAACCTACAGCCCTGTAAGTTGCTTAACAAAATTAGGCTATTATCCTCTCCCACCTTCTCAATTATTTGACATCAGAATCTTAAACATAGAGTTCAACCCATATTTCATATAGTCACACTTTAGTCAAATATTCCTTTGGCTATTTCCTATCACATTTACTTTTCTGAGAAAGGTCTGAGGACGAAAAGGCTAAAGAGAGAAATGGGAGGTGCTACCAGGCTGTGGGACAGGAAGACAAGGGAAGGAAGAAACTGACTTGGAGATGAGACAGCAGGCGCAGTGAGCAACTGTTGCCCTTGGTAAGTGTGACAAGAAGCAAGGGAAGCTCTGAAAGGCTGCATCTTAGCAAGCTGTCAGAGAGCAAAGCCAGGATTCTCCTAGAAGTGGGGACAATGAAAAAATAGTCAGCTGAGACTGTTCTATATAATAATATGTTCAATTTCATTTGGGAGGACTGATTTTTCTACACACACGTTCAAGTATTAAGTGTAAGGTTAAGCCAGTTTTCTTTATCTTTAGTCACTATTTGGTCTTAGAATAGTCTCACTTTCTTTTCCGTGTGTGTACTGCAACATAAGAGATAAAGGAAATCAAATGTGTCCAAAGGAAGGAAGCAATTCCTCACCTTGTACCTATAATCTTCCTGCACATATGTATTGTATATTTCCCTTTTCTGAGCTGTAGGCAAGTAAAGATGACCTGGATACTTTCTGATTCAGCCTTGGAATAGCCTTGGTTCAAAATGAGATGTGACTCGGGGGAGATTCCACTGTTCTCACATCCCTTGTGCATCCTAAGTGTCATTGACATATAGCCTGTACCCTGGCAGCTAGCAACACTTTTACTTTCTCTACAGTACTATAATGCACAATTCAATGAATTGATGTAAAAATTTGCATTCCTCTTGTATCCAAAAGGAATTATGTTTTTAAAAGGCATATTTTAGATTCAAAAAACAAGATGCATCAACTAAATCACAAAATCAATCAACAATGAGTGACTGTGCTAGCCTTTGAGACTATAAAGATGAAAAATAATACATAATATATATCCAGATTCATGAACCTCACAGTCTGGTACCACAAACATGATTCACAAAAGTAGTTTCACAGATTCAAAGAAGTCATTTGATATAGTCAGTAGAATGATTTCATTTACTATTCTGATGAAATGGGGTTTTGTTTCAAGTGGGTTTTGTTTTACCTAACACATACTTATTATTGTAGCAATACATTAATTATTATAAGTTTGGTCAACATTGTTTCCTATGCCATATCTTTTTAGCAAGGGAAACCTAGAAATGCAAGTTTAATGGCTTATCCAAAAGATGACAAGACCCCCTAAATTTGGTCCTTCTAAGTTTTAGCCTAAGCTTGCAGAAAATACTAAGACCAAATCATTCTTATTTTATCAACAGAATTATATTTTTGCTTATCTTCATTCTCTAGCTCAAGTATAAATTGTATATTTTCTTATCCTGGGTTTGACAGAGTCCAGCTTTGTTACTGTTTGGAAATAGTGTGAGAATTCTCTATTTATACTAATGTTTATGTCTTGGCAATAGAGGGAGATAGAAGCTGGAGACATTCAGACTTATTTATGTCAGATGGGATTTATTGATTCTTCCATATGTTTAATTATGATGATAATTTTAAACTGGTTAGAAATTAAAAGAAGCCATTGTTTTAAAACTACAAGTTTCTAAACATTATCTTATCTTCTCAGCTAGGTACTCTCTAATTATAAATGATAGCAGTAATATGCCACAGGCAGGCTCACTCCTTCCTATAAGCACATGTTATGATTCAGAAAATAGATACGTATGCAACTTACTACATACCTATATATGTAATTAGTTTACATACATGCAAAACTGTCCTTCCATCATTCTAATTTTTGGGTACCACTATTTAACTAATTAGTTTACTTTCTATTGTAGAGATCAGGCTCACATATAATCTCATTTAAGTTAAAAGGTACTTGTTTGCTTGTTTCTTATTTATAACCATTTATTTCTTCAGGGTCAAAATGTACCAATAAGGGCATTCAAGAAACACATCAAAATCTTTAGCAAATTTCACTTAAGTAATGCATCAGTTTTGTGCATGTCACATCTCATGACTCTTATACCAGTTTTTCTAAGTGCAGCCTCTACACATTATTCCATGGGTGCTTACCCTAGCAGCCTGTCCATTTCCAAACCAAGGAAATAGCTGTCACAAATGGCTAGTGCCACCTATTAGTGGAAACATAGAACTGCAAATCATGATAATTCCTTTAGATAGCACCTTAGAAATCACAAAAAAGTAAACCCAGCCCAGTCCTAATTTATGTTTACAACTGCTGGTCTTATAAACAAGTTCTAACTCTAACTTTGTTTGGAGGTTATATGCACAACTTTACCACAATGGATTATTTTATTGTAAGCTAATTCATAATGTTTTGATAGGAGTAATGTTTTATTAGTTTAATATGCAACTTGCCAAATTATAATATTAGGACTTTGTAAATAAAATTGGTTACATGAAAAAATTAAATTTACTGCAATGAAATAGGTGCCTGAAAATGTCATTCATTTATCCTCTTAATTTATCCCATTGAGCACTGGTTACATAATTATCAATCTAAAATTTATTTTAATATTGGTCATTTTGGAAGATTTTAGAAAAATTCAAGTATAAATTCTATTTACAATAGACCTGATTTTAGACTTAAAGATTCTTCAAAAGGTGTAAAGCTGTGGCATTTTTTTGTCAATAGGGACATATGTAATCATAGCAATTAATCTAATTAAGTTTATTCCTGAAATGTCCTTAAATTAATTCTTGAGTATATAATTCAAATATAATTGACCCCAAATTATAATATATTTGTTAATTATGTTGTTTATGTGTGATAATTAAATGAGAAAACAAAGGGAAATTAGATATCACAACCTATATATCTATTTATTGGGCTAAATATCATTTATAGTAGTAGACTGTTAACTAATGAACAGAAACTACAACATAAAAATTAGAATTAGGAAAATTATCTATTCAATGTTCAGATTTATTTAAGTTAATACTGGCTATAAGTTAATGGTTTATTATTATTATAATTATTATAAGTTAATGGTTTAGAGGCTAATTTTGTGGTCTCAATTATTTTCCTACATGCTAAAGTTTACATTGTATAAATTATTATTTGAAAGTCCAATCTGTTTGGCAGCTTTAACAGAAGAGCCACACATTTGAGACTTCACTAGCCATCATTTCATCTGACCAAAACTGAATTGAATCCCAACATGTGTGACTTTTATATTATATTATGTTCATTTTTAATTATTTTGCCAGTGTAATACTCATTAATTAGACAAATAAAATGTTCTACTGTTCTTTGTGTTTAAATTGAAGATCTTAGAATCACAATCTGATTTTAAAGTTAATAAAATTTGAAAAGATCATGTTAAATAAAAATAAGGTAGTTAAATACCAGGTGCTAAATGGATAGTGACTGTTTGAGAAAAGAAACTGCAAAGAATTTATGGCTTTGTTGGTGTGTGTATGTTAGCTTGTGTGTGTCATTCCCTCCCCTACCTTTCTTAGAAAGTTCAATTTTAACTAGGATAGCTAAATTTTTAGTGTAAGATGCATTCCATTCTATACTATTATATAAATACTTAAGATATTCACCAAAACTTTTCATAGGATTTAAAAGGTCACACCCCATTTATTATATATTTTATGTACACATAATATAAAATATAATTTTGATTTTAAATTAATTCATGTATTTGTGAAGACTTTTTACCATAATTCACATCCTGTAGGTTGCTGAAATTATTTTCCCCAACCATAAATATCAACATAAAGAGATGTATTTCAAATATAATAAAATATATATATGTATGCATACCTATGCATATATCCATGTCTTTATATACATACTATATATAAATAAACAATATATATTATATACATAAAAATACTATAATATCATATATATAATTAAACACTGTTTTGGTAAAAGTAAAAAAGTTGCTGAACAGGAATCAAGTTTAGTAAATCATTATTCATGTTAATTAGTTTTAAACAATCACAATTTGTTGAGGAATAGATGAAGAAAAAACTTTGAAAGTTTTACTTCAGAGTTTTTAATTAAATAAAAGTGTCTTCTAATATTGGAAAACTATACTGAGAATTTTGATTGAATTGGCAATCTCATTCTCATAAGAATTAAACAACAAGACTCTAGGGGGGTAAATGTCAGCAAATACGAAAAGAAAGCCTTTAAAATGTCTACCCTTTATTTCAATGTTATTTACTAAATCCTCCCTATGAAGATAAGGTTAAAATCATTGATTTAACCTCTGGATTCACAGGATCACCATCACATTGAAACTTGCATATGTCTTTGATTTCTACTAAAACTGAAGCACATAATGTCATGGGAAAACCCATTACATTGAATGATGGAGTATCTGTCATTTGTTTAAAACTCAAAACCTATTCATTCTTGTGATTTACATAGATTTTACTGAAACTTTTCATTGTACCACATATCTCAAATGAAAGATTAAGTGATTTTCTAGTATTTCATGAGAAAAGTGAAATCTGCCTAGTTTTGTAGAGGAAATAAACAGTTATGTGCCAATTTTTAAAAGGAGCAGCTTAACTTTTAGCTCTATTGCATACATTTAGGGAAGGCAAAAGTATCTCTGAGTGAATGTTTCTTGAGGATAATTTCTATGTGACTGCTGAGATTTATGGAGTTCTCACATTTTCTTCCCCCACAAGGATTCTAAATCAGATTGGTTCAGAGGAAAAGCCAGCATACCCCATTTTTCTAATATTATCACTTCTCCAGATGGTCCTGAGCACATCTATTCAAGTCCTTTTTCCTAGAAAGTAAAGAGGTATCTTATTAGATATGGGTGTACATTCCCTACAAAGGCTGCCTTCTTGCTTTTACTTCTTTTTCTTATTTAATATATGAAATCTCTTTAATCTCCTACCAGGCAAGATGACCAGTCAGGTAGAAAGTAAGTTCAGTGATTGCCTGAAAACTTCATCTTGGCCACCTGAGCAATGAGAGGGTTAATGGTGGAACATTGAAAACAAGTGACCATGGGAAATGAAGGTTGGCAGGGATTTAACTCTTCATGAGTCCTGCTGGAATATTTTTAAGGGCAATCCAGTTGATGTTTTAACTATGTTTGACATCTCATTAAGGAGGAAAAAGAAGTAGCTAAAAAAAAAATCTCCATTATAGTTTAGAGCAAAGTACTAACAATTGGCTACCAGGTGTTTGCTTTGGCAAAACAAGCTACATGCAGAGACAAAAAGGTAATGACAGACCAATAAAATGACACAAGAAAAACTACTTGGACCATTCTTTTTATTCTTCTTGTCCATTTCACAGTTTATTTTACCAAACTGCCAAGCTTTTGGCATATCAATAGAATTGTTATATAGCTAAGGGGCAGCCTTGATTTTTATAAAAGCACAATAATTCTGATGGATACCATTAACTAAAAAATAAAGGGAAGGTTTATAATGACACTGTCTAATATATAGATCTTGTCAATGTATAGAGCTGCTTCATCAGACAAGGTTAAAGCATATGTATAAAAGAAAGGAGTATTTTAATAAAATGCTATCTTCCTGACTTGAATGTATAGACAAAACAGGTACCTCTTCTATCATTGGGAATAATAATCTATTGCCATGAAAATAAAATTATTTCAAAATAAGAAAGTATGATATTCAATTTTTATTTAATTTTAAAATTGATTTAGCACTTGAACAAATCTCTAAATTTTATAGATTTTTAGAATTATTTCATGTTTTGAAAATTTATTAGTCTAAAATTACAGCATGCAGCCATTCACATCTTTGAGAACTAAAGTTGCATGTAAACTTATACTGAATATAAACTTGAATAAAGTGGACTATTGACTTTAGAACTACTTGATGGCATCTTCTCAAGGAGAGAAAAGATGCCATAACATTATATGCTATGGAAACAACTTAAAGAAAGTTATTAAATAGAAACATAACAGAGATTTAATTGAGTATTTCATGGATGGTATGCTTTTTAAAAAACTTGTATAATAAATAAAATTATAATTTTTGCTGATGCTTAAAATCTATTCTTTATTAGACACCCAAGAAATTATTATACCAAAATATTTTCCAATTCAATGTATTTTTCACAATGGGTATTAAATCCAAATAAACACATTTAATAGGTGTTTAATCTCTAATCCAGAATGTGAAAATTACCTCTCTCTTTCCTACTTGAGATCCTCATTTACACTAGAGCATTCAGAAAGAGATGTTACACATCACGTGAAAATTAAAGATTATGTCTTCTGGCATAGAGCAGTATACAACAGACAGACATCACCACAGATATCCAATAGTTTTCTTTTACCCTATAGGCTAAAATTGTAGCATAATTGAAGTTTTCACTGCCCCACCCCCAATTCTAGAAATCTGAGAATCATAAGAAATCAGCACCTTAGGGAGCAGAACTACTTGACTAAAAACAGCAGTTTTATCTTCTACTCCATTTCATAATACCTGAGTTATATAAGTATTTTCTGATATTAAAAAGTGCTATCTTGGAAACATTTTAGCATTACTTTATACATCAATCTATAAAATCTGTCTAAACAAATTTTATAGTGAATATTTTCTCTGAAATCCTCAATTAAAAACAATGCACATGCATGAAACTGTAACCAAATAAAGTACCATGTAATAAAGATGAGTGTTTTTTTCTTTCTTCTATTTACACTTTTTTAAAAAGAAGTTCACATAAGTAGCTATGCAACTAGAGACTAGTAGAGCTCTTCAATTTTCACTGAAGTACATATGGAATTAAATAACATTATATTTGAAAGGCTAGCTTTACACCAATTAGTCAAATACACAGTCTTTTGTACAATCATAACACACTGTAGAAAAACTAGCCTGTTCTCCAGTTTATATTCTCTTGGCAAACCGTGATCTACTGCTTATGTTAAGCATCTGATTGTCAGATTTGAACAAACTGAATATTCATGATGATGATTAACCATTTAATGTCTAAAACTAAGAAAATACAATTCACCATAACATTATTATAGGTGAGGCATGCACATCTACAAAGAGACCATTTTTACAATAGTATTGTTTTAAAATTTTTAAGATAAGTAAAGTCAGAAAAATTAACAGAAGATATGATCATAAGATATACAGATCAGCATGTACCAGGCATGCAGCTCTTCTCTGCAAATGTGATTAAATGTTCTTTGTTTGCATTTAAATTGTCACATATCAAATAGAAGACGTGCTTTTTAAAAAAAAGTGTTCAAATCATCTCAGAAAGATACATATAATAACATAGGATTCTCAGGTTAAACTAAAGGTTTGATGGTTTGGGTTGGGAGGGAGTTCAAGAAATGAAGGGGGGGCGGACAAAGCTGGCCAAATAAAAGAAAAATAAAGATTTACCTTTGTAGGATAATTTCAGCCTTGGCACATTGTTCTTCCCATTTTGATAGTTTGCTCTTGCTGTAAGTAATACTCCCCAGAAAAGACAGACAATCCCAGCGAACCAGCCCATGCTGCAGACGCTGTAGGTCCCTGTGCTGCTTCAGTCTTCCTTCCTGTATTGTGCGGCCAGAGAAGTTCAAACAATCTGGAAACTGGAGGTAACAGGTGATTTAGGTCAGTTTCATTCATAAATGCAGACAATCAAGACCTCATGGCAACACTAACACCTCTTCTTCTGTAACAGTCACTGAAGCACAGAAACTTCAAACCCTCAAAAAAAAAAAAAAAAAAAAAAAATTGAGCCAGGCACCGGATAATGAGGCACAACTGTTGTGTGGAAAGAGAGAGAGGAAAAAAATTAACAAGGGCTGCGGCAATGGTGCTTAAGAAGCAGTTCCTTTTATCTACGTTCCTCTGATAGCCGGTGGCCGACTCTAATCCTGCCCCCTGCTTCATTCGGCTCCGGGGAAGCAGAATGAAAGGGAAACAGAGAAAGAGAGAGAGAGAGAGGGAGAGAGAGGGAGAGAGAGAGGGAGAGAGAGAGAGAGAAACCCTGAGCAGGAGCAGCGCGGACTTTTCCTGTACACATGTAGGGAGAGATGACACAAGATCCCACAGACAGGTTTTCCCAACACTCACTAGACTGGCTGACAATGGGAGAACAGGCGAGCTCAACCCACTCCCCTTCCCTCCTGTCACACAACACATGCAAAAAACATCTCACAGAGATTAGAGCCGGGAGCAGAACCCTCCAGCGTGCCTGTGAAAGGCATGTAGCTATAAATTTACTTCCCAAGGCAAGCGTTGTTTTATAGCCATTTTTGGGTGCAATTTTGATTAAAAAAATCTGAATTCTGTTACCTACATAATTTACAATTCATGCTCATTATACAATCCTGCTGAACTTGTATAGAGTGTGTGTGTGTGTGTGTGTGTGTGTGTGTGAGAGAGAGAGAGAGAGAGAGAGAGAGAGAGAAACCTCATCAATATAACTTTAACCACTGAAGGTTTTAAAGCCTTGTTAGAGATCAGTCCCTCCTCCCAACAAACCCCTTAGGCTCAACCACCCCCTTCCCCTGCTCCACTGCAATTTCACTGAAGAAATTCCTAGTAAAGCCCATTTCAACAATCAGTTCAAGACAAATATAGGTCCACTGAGAATTATAAATTACAACAGGGGATTCTCAAAAGGATACTCAAAATTTAAAAACATCCATGGCTTTCCAGCTTCTGGAATGCTCTGCCTAACATCTTTAATGCATCACATCTCATTAATTAAAGCTACTTCCCTAGTTTTGGTTTAAAGGGCAGAGGAAGATGACAAAGTTCAAGAAAGTCCCTGCTGAGCGTCAAGGACCAAAATAAAACGAATATTTCTGTCTCTTCATGAGCTGGTGAAGGGTCACTAAATTTTCTGGGGGGCACTTGTACATGTATTCAGGGAATCATCCAAACACCATCAGGTTTATAAAGCAGGCATGTGGTCTGTGGTGTCTCAATTTCCTCTATTTTCTTTCAGTCTTTCCCAAAGTTGATATCCTTATAGGATTTGGGCATTGCACAAAAGTTAAAAGGAGAGAACTTTTCTTTCGTTAGTAGCCCAACTTTCTCTGCTTTTTCTTTCCTGCCACTGACACCCCCTCCCAACACTTGAAATACAGGAGTACTGAGCTTCAATAATATGGAAATTTCTTGGTCAGAAAGAGGGTGAATCTCACAATTAAAAACACAAACACTGAGCTGAAAGCAGTTTAGAATCCTTACAAAAAATGATCTAAGCACTGTCACGACAGCTTTCATTACTGAACGACTACGGACCAATAGAGAAAGAGCAGTCACTGTGCGCTCTCCCTCTCCCTCTCTCTCTTTCAAAATGTGTTTGTGTGAATGTAGGTGGAGGAGGATAGAAAGGGGGAGGGGTAAAGGGAGGCGGGATTCTTCCTCTGCTTCACTAGATTGATTCATCAAACAGATCCTATTGTATTTGTCAGTTTCCACAAGCCTATTGATCAGTTAGCATTGTTAAGAAAATAAAATCCAAAAATAATGTTGATTTTACTGATTCTCACACTTGTTATCCTTAGCACTTTTCACGCTCTGGGCAATGGATTAGGGCTGCAGATGACAAGAGGCCTGTCTGTCTTTCATGGATTACTCTCTACAGACACTCATTCTGCACAGGAATTCATGTCACTTTGGGATTATTTAGAGGAACAGACTAATGAATCATTCTATTGAAATCTCACACATAACTATTTTAAATACTTTAGTTTCACCCTTTTCACCAATGTATATTTTAAATGTCTTAAAGCATTTTTTAAACTATATTTCTTGTTACATAGTAGAGGAGAGTAAGTTATTTGTCAAAACTAAACTGGATAAAGCAAATTTAGAAGTGTATCTATGTCATCCATGTAACATCTAATCTTGGAATATTTTGATGTGTTCAGGAAAAAGAAAAGGTCATAGGTAAATTCAGATAAAAGAGGGTCAGAACTGACTCCCCAGGGAAAAAAGACATTCAATCTGGTTTCTGAACCACAAAATCAGGACAGAGTGATTTAATTGTGTAAAACAAAACTTTAATGTCACTGCCTGGGATTTGATAGACCACACACCCCCATATTTACAAACACATTTTTTAAAATGTAATGTATTTATTTGTTTGTGGTATTTTCCAGACCCTTCACATTTTTATTAAAAAATAAAAAGGTCAAATAAGTTGATGTTTACATTTACTTTTTGTGCGAATTTTTTTTAATCTTAAAAAGTAAAAATGGTAAATCCTTCAGGTAGAAGTAACTGTCCTGGCCTGAAAAAAATTATAAAATAGTAGAAAAGTTTAGCTGCAAAATAGATATTTTACCTGTGATTGTAAAAAATGAAGAAAAAAAAAGAAACCCTATATATCTGAAAAATACTTACAAAAACATTTAGAATGCTATAGTTTTATTGCTTTCTCATTTGATTTTGATAAGGTTTAGCTAAAGTTGTTTTCACTTTTTAATATGCTTCCAGGTACTTGAGAAGTAATTAATGTTAATTTCTTTCTCAACTCAGATAGAAACAAAGTAGGGGGACACCTGATTGAATGTTTATCAGAACCTATCAGAACATAGCTGCAGGTGTGAAATGTGGATTTGATCTGCTCCTCTAACTTTTTCTTCTTATTCTGAGAATCTGTGGGCTACGTCCAAACATGATAAGCCCTGCTGTAAGTGCCACCATAACCATTGACTTTACTGCATCATTTGCTATTTAAAATTTAGAACTCTTTTATTGATCTTTGAACATTGAATTTTATTTAAAGTATGAGTGAAGCATTCATTCTTCTTCCTAAAAGCGTTCTATTTTGAATTATTTTTCTAAATCACAATCTAAATCATGTACTATAATTTATTCTATCTGCAACTGAGTTCTTAATGTCTTCTAACATTTCACATTTTTAAATGTGATTAACTTCTGCCACAGTGTCAAAATTGAGCAGGTGTTTAATATGATGATCAGGCTGTTGTATATATTTCTGTCAAATAAATCAGTAGTTTTCAACATCACTACACTCCATATTGAGATGGATTACTAAGAGTGGCATTTTCTGGGTGCTGTGTTTGAATATCTAAAGAAACAGCACTTCCAACTTCACAACAGGTTAGCTAACCTGTTGGGTTTTTCATTAAAGACCTGTGTGGTCACAGATCTGTATTAAAGTATTTCTCCATTGGAATGGTGTTTCTGAACTTTTTAAAAAATATTTAATGAAACCAATGTGTATATTTTTAAAATACCCACTCTAAGTCTTGTTATTAAGAAAGAATTTGGGATGGCAATAAACATTGTAACTTAAGAGCGGAAATTGTTCTAATTTGTGAAATGATATTCCAAGTACTTCTTTAGGTTATAAATACCCTCAATCATCTTGTGAGTAGAAGGTAAAGATACTACATTTGAGCGTAAAAGAAAATAAGGAGAATGTATGTTTTCGATGTATTTAAAATATTTAGTGGATAAAATGTATTTCAAGCAGTGGTGCTCTTGATTATCACTTCCTGCACCCCCATTTTATTTTGACTCGAGAATTCTCCCAAAGTGTGTGCAGCCTACAAAAGTATGTAACCTGTTTAGGGGAAATGAGTGAGTCAGGAATTTCAAAATGAGTTGGTTAATCAATTATCTTAAGAAACAACACTAAGAAGGAAATCAATACTAGAAACAAATTTCAGTGATCTCCCCAAGGTGTTTTGTGATTAAGTCATATAAAAAATATGTATTAGTTTCCATCCAACATTCGTTATTTCCTGCTATTTCCTTCTTCAGGGGAATGCTTCCTCAGCATTTGAGAAAGGCCTGTGATCAACAGAACTATAGCAAAGGCCATAGTCAAGCATTTGCCCTTGCTCTAATTCTCATGTTGAGTTCGTTTTTAATGAGAGTTTTTTTGGAACAGGGAATTTGAACCTTTTTTTTTTTTTGGCCACGAAAAAGAATTGTGCGGGTGAAAAAATTCTTTAGAAGATCAAAAGATATCCTGGTAATTGGTAAAGCTAAATATTTGATGCATTATTAGTTCTAGCCAATAATGATAGTTATTTAAGAACTACTGGAGTCATGGATGGGAACTGGGAGTGGCAGGTTAAAAGCAAGGTTTCTGAAATTAAGTTACACTTTTTATATCTGACCCTTATGAATGCTTTTAGTATAAGCAACATGTGAAAGCATGACTTTAGAAAAGCAATTGGTAAAATGCAAAGGGAATTCAATCTCTAAAGAAGCATTAACTCCTCCTTACATCCATGTCCCTCTTCAACCTCATGAATAGAGATTTCAGTAAAACAAGCCCATTCTTTCTTTGGACTTAATATGTAACATTTTGCAGTTTTGTGTTTTCCTTGCCACATGGAGATTCCTTGTTTTTCAAATAAATCAAAGTGATAAACATTAAATCAGTGTGGAAGGAGACAAGAAGCTGGCCAAAGAGTTACATTATTTGTGGCTGTACATTTTATGACAAACTTATATAATAAAGGATCTCAGAAACTGTGAGGAATGTTATCCCTTTTTTTGAGACTTTGATTAGTGGAGGAAGTAGGTGTATATTATTGGGTTAGTGCATCTGAGTGTGGGGTGGAACACTGGAGAAGTAATGCATAAGTTATAGTTAGTATCCAAATTGTCAATGGTGGCTAAAATCTAGCCTTAGGAACATGGTTTATTATTTCTATGGTTTCTTTTGTATTTTGTCTTCTTTAATCCATCTCATATATCAACATTTCAAAAATGTTTAAAAATGCCATTTTCTTTGGATCATTGCTATGTGTTTAATGAACTTGTCACCATTACAGCTTCTTTATTAGATTACCTGATAAATTAATGCAGGTTCCTCAATATTGATTTATTAAAAAACAACAAAACACTGAAAATACCTGTTGTTTTTAAGTGGATGTCTCCACCTTCACTCAATCGGAACAAGAACTTTTCAAAGGAGACAAAAATCCCATTGTTAACACTGATCAGTACTGGCCAGGCAGTGAGGAGGAAAAGTGAGGCATCCATGGAATACAAATGAAACAAGCAGGTTGGCCATTCAGTGTTTCAGTATATGAAGTTATTAGTAATCTGCTTTCACTGAAGACATAGCACATACCTTCTCGCCAAAGAGATAAATAAGCAGATCTATACAAAATAAACAAGTGAACAAACTAGCAGTAATGTGTAAGGATTGCTTTACATCCAAATCGGGCAAAGCAGACGCAGAGTTCCTCTTTGTTATCCACTGAAAAAAGTATTGCGCCTCAGATGGAGTTTATGACAGTCTCTATATTCTAAGAAAAACCCTTTCTCTTTATTTGAAATGTTTTTAAGGACTTTCATAATGGCAGAGAGGAGAAATACTGAACCCTAGAATTAAAGCTCCTTACAAGAGTTGACTATAATGGCAAAACCAACAGTTCAGCAGTGATTCAAAACCACAGTGCAGTGCAGATTTCTCCAAATTGCAAGAGTCATGAAGAATGAAACTTCAGTTATTCTGTTCTAAGCTATATTGCCTCAAATTTAAAACATCATTGGATCTAGTCAATGCTCCTCCCCATTTCTTTCTTTTGTGATGTTGGGGTAGAATTATATCCTAGGTTTCATTTCACTGCCTGGGCTACAAAAGCAGCTGTTACCTTATAGGGAAGATTAGGAAATGCCTTGTTTATTAGTTAACATTTTTTTTGTATTATTTACAATGATGTGTGAAGAAAATTCAATTTACCATTTTTCCTTTGAGTATATCCATAGAATTAATCTGTTTGAAAAATCAATCAGCATAAATTTATTTTCTTTTCCCTGCTGTATCAAAGAGAAGAGAAATAGCATGCAATGTGTCTAGCTTTGCATCTTAAGTTACAGATCTGAGTTGAAATGGTTTGAGTGAAAGACTTAAATGACAATGAGATTTCTCCTTTTTTTCTTTTTAGGTTGATGCATGACTTTAGTGAATTAAAACATTTTAAAAACCTTCAGCATCTAATTGAATTTTATAATCCTCCTCTTGAGACAAAAATAACGCTCACTATATCCATTGTGCTCTCACACAGTTTTTAACTCTAGTATCTCAACAAAAGCTTCAACAATGAATTGACACAATATGTTAATCAACATGAGGAAAACAATTAGTTCATCTTCGGACTTGAGATTTCAGAAAATGAGCATATTTCATATTGTATAATTTTTAGAAGTGATATTTGATATTCTTGATAGAATTGTGCAACTTGATGACTATGATTATTAATATACAGTATTTTCAAAAATGCTAAGTAAATGGATATAAAGTACTCTCATTGAAAAACTGATAACTATATGAGGTAATGCTCATGTTAACTAGATAGATTTTGTTATTCTATGTTGTATGCATTCTTCAGAACTATATATAATGTTGTACACAGTAAATGCATATAATTTAACCTGTCAATTAAAAAATTCATAAATATTAGGCACTTTGGTGGTCTATTTTTGAATTATAAAATAATCACTATAGATTTTATGGTGCTATGACACCTCTTTCAACTCTATTTAGCCAAAATGACAAAAACTTAGAGAAATAAGAACACTAAAACTGAGTGAATGAAACAAAATATAGTGGTTTATTTCTCAGATTGTCAATAAATACTTGCCACAGTGTTTCATCCAGCATATCAAAATTAATTTCAGAGACAATTTTAAAAACATTTTTCTTTACTCATATACCCCAAAACCTTTGAAAACATTTACTTGTCAAATTTCTTGCATTGTTTCCTTTATATTCATCCACTCATTCAACAATATTTTGAGATTTTTTCCTACACGACACTCATTTTGACTTGTAAAACAAATTATATGTTGTTTTAGAATAGTGATATGTATTCCCAGTAATAAGTGCCCTAATGCCAATTTTTTTCTACCACAAGTCACATGGACCATCTATAAATCTTTTCATATCTATTTTGGTTAGTTTTTGAAATTTTCTGTACATCTCTACTGCTATACTCTTTTCACCAATTCCTGTATCTATTTTCATTCCTTTTAGTAATGCCTTTCCTATTTTTGTGGAAGAGTCTAGCTGATTACAGATTGTTCACATAATTTGTAGGATTTCTCATAATTACAGGCTATTCTATTTTCCTAAAGCAAATATGCCCTATATCAGGATTTTGTATTAGGAACTCAGGAGGTATATATATATATATATATATACACACACACACACACACACTCTCTCTCTCTCACACACACACATATATACACACATACATGCAATTACATGTGTGTGCATATGTTAAAGTTTGTATCTATCTATGATACTTGTAAAATTTTTCACAATACTTTGAAAGTATTCTGGGAGCTTCCCTTTTCCTGTTTCTATGGTGTTGTATATATCTATTATATATATCTACTATAACTATTATATTAGTAAAATATCCTATTATAACTCTTATTACCTTATATCATATTAAATTTTCTTGATAGACAGTAATTTCAAAGAGAACAGGAACTATTTGTTCTCATTATTTTGTTTTTGTGTTCAGCACAGCATCTGGCACAGAGTAAAACTTAACCTATTAATTAATGGATTAATAAATTAGCTAAAGAATCTGGGGAAGACTATGCTATATAATGAAAATATTGTGTCCTAGAAATATCCAAATTTTAATAAATAATTTTGTTCTTTGCAGATATAATTACATTAGCTTTTTGTGCTCTTATATAAGAGTATGTATTAGAATGTAGACCAGAGCATTAAGGTTCTAATTTCTTCCTTTAAAATGCTGCTAAAGTAACTATTATAGAGTCCGTAAAACAAAAGATGTTTGGTCTCTTCTTCCAAGCACAGAAACTTTCATTGTTGCTGTTATTACTTTTGTATGATTCTATACTTCTCTAGAAATGAAAGATCCCTTGCATTTTATGTAGATTTTAGAGTTATTAGATTGTTACTATAAATTGTAAAGTGGCATAGTATGTTGTTAATATAGATGCTGTATGGGAGATAGGACATTTGAGTTTAAATCACAAGATCATGATTTGTAACAATATAATACATATTTAAGTTTCTTTGTCTAGAAATGCAGTTAACCATCTCCCTCCTCCATCATAGTTGTCAAATTGCTTATATTTTTTGTTGCCAAATACAAGGACATCCAGAGAGCTAGTGTCACTAGGCAGTTTCTGCCTCCACATGTTGTGGAGTTGGGCTCTTCAGTCCCAGGGTGTGGCCAAGCCTCTGGGCATCAGAATTGAACATGGGGATGAGGCTACCATGTAGATCTTGGGGAGAAAAAGCTATGGTTCTGAAATGCTCTTTTGGAGAAAGAGGAGACAAATTCTTAGAATCCCTAGAATAGGCACCACAAATGTTAAATGAAAAAGAAAAAGGAGAATCTAGGTTGATATTAATTTTATGGTTTGAAAAGTTGTCCTTCAATTATTGCATGCTAGATTTAAAGTACACTGAATTTACATATCGAATCTTGTGTGTTTGACCATAAAGTATAAGATTATCTAAATTAAAATTTGAGAAGTCAAGAGGGTAGTAGTGAGCAAATAATCCATGACTTAGACTAACAAGCATGAGGTTGCCTTTGCTAATCAGCAAATTGAAGGCAGCTGCAAATTGAAGGAGAGCAGCATTTTACCACCTAACAAAGACTCACTTGGCCAGATGTGTTTTTGAGATCCTCCACCTTTACATTCTTCACAGTATAGGAAGAATGGTATCTTATATGGTAAATCAAGCCTTAAATTATTCGAAGACCCATTACTAGTACTAAATCCTCAACATGTGAGTGGGTTTTAATAACCTAAGTTGCAAGTTTCATGAGTTAGTGAGTATTTATGTTTCAGAGCAAATTATTTTCCCAGAGGAGTGTCATACTTAACTTTAGGAAACAGAGAAGTTAAGGTCAACAGGTGAAACACCTGTACAGTTATTATGGGAATATCTCCTGCTACTATTTATATTTTAAGTCATTACGTCTCATAGGTCAATGGCACTCTTTAGTATTTTAACTGTTCAACAAGTTTTGTTTCATGCTGTTTTCAGAACACTGGGGAATCCTGATTGGCTGGTAAATAAGTTAATTTTCCGTCCTGGTGGAATTTGTACTATAATAGTTTCAACAGGAACATTTCTTTTTACCTTTAGGATCACTGTTTAAACACATTGGCAAGAACGTGACAATGATTAATATTACACGACTGTCAGGTTCTCACGTTTACAAATGGATACTCACAACATATCATTGAGATTCATAATACAAATTATTATACTTAATTTACACAATAATTCATGTTTGTATTTGTTTTTCATAATAATTGCCCCAAAGTCCTAAAACAGTACAAAATTAAGTATGAAGACATGAATGCTTTAATCTGAATAGAAGCAGAATTTTTATGCATACGAGTCAGCAAAACTTTCTAACTGTATTGGCCATAAGTAGTGGGATTAAGTAGATTTTAAAAAAAGAATCATGTTTTATAACCTTATACAGAATTCTTAAGAGTTCATCCAGTTATACTTCCTTAAAAATGCTAGGTTTCAAATAATTTCAACAACATTTTGAAATGTGAATTCAATAAATGTGGGAAGCCACTTAGTCTGTCTCTAAATTGACTCTATCAGAAAGTGGTTCAAATGTCACTAATTATTTTATAGGAATAATCATGTTGTAGCTTTAAACAAATGTAAGCTTTAGTCTACTTTAAGACTGGAGTGCCAGGATGGAAATACAGACACTTCTGCTGAAATAGAGATGATTGAGTTACATTTAACAAGATGCAGGATGTGGCACTTCAGCTATCTAAGAGTGGTGGGCTGTATGCCACCCCAGAAGCAAGATCATGTTTCCTCTGTCTTGTGCAATTTCAGAAAACTTCTTAAAAATCACATGATTGACACTGTGGCATTCTTCCCATTCTCTTTTACTTAAATGTTAATATCTCTACAGTAAGCATATATTTTTACAGTGTTAGAAAAGCAAAAATAAGCCAACCTTTTACTTTTGTGAGTTTTCAAAAGCTTGGTTTATTGTACAAACTAGGATGATCTTTTATTTTCTCTAAAGGTTTATCCCTAACTGATGTTGCTTCTCTAGTTTCTGTGTTTCCATCCTAGAGATCTTTCTCCTTCAACTGTAAAAATGAGTGGCTAGATACAGTAAAGACATAGTAGTTTGTATTTTTCTATGTATAGCATAGTAAATATTAAATAGATCCTTCTAGCTCTAATTTGGTTATATATTTATTCAGTTCTTTGTGGTTTTGAAAAATCTTTTATCCTAACCGCCGGCACCCCAATACCCTATGTACTTCTATGAGTTAAATTTCTATACACATACACTGTGTTTTGAGTATATTTATATGTGTTAACTCTGTTAGTAAAGTATATGTTTCATGACTGTATTTGTCTTTTGGCACCACTTAATGACAGGACCTCTTTAGTTTTGAGGGTTATATGGGCTAATTCCTGTGAGGTTCTAAGTTCAATTCTTTTTACACAATGGTCCGCAATAAATGCAACAGAATAACTTCCTGACTATTATCAGGAACTTCCTAGGAGACGTAGGATAAGGTTTGCATCATGACACAAAGCTGGCTATTAAAACTGTTATAGTCGTATAAATAGGAAAAAAAATGGATTGAAAAACATTCTGAAGATTTTCAGAAAAATTATATCTATTCTATTACAACTTGGTTCAAAGTTTTCTATGTATTCCTGAAATTACTAAGACGAACTTAAAAAAAAAAATCACAGAATTCCAAACTCTGGTCAATGACCACTTGATTACTTAAAAAAAAAAAAAAAAGCTATGTTTAAAAACTGTGTTTAACTAAAGAAATTATTATGTTCTACTATGTTCTATTTGGGGATGTATAGAAAAGTAGTTTTTAGTAGGGTGATGAAATATCCTTAAATAATAGATTTTCATTAGGAATAGGTTTGACATAAATGACTTTCATTTTGCCCAATGCTCTGAACTATAAGCTAAAAATCAGGCGTTATAAACTTTAAGAGGTAAGTCTTTTTCTGTCTAAGTAGGTGTGTGAAAATGAGTCTCCCATTTCCCAGGAGGTCAATGGGGCTGTTGGTATAGGAGGGAGGTTTACTTCCATTTGTTCTACTGTAAAGAAACACTGCAAGGCAAAAATAGGCTGAGTATGTAACAAGAACCTTAAAACATTGCAAAAATGAGGCGATTGTAGTCACTCACCTGAATGCTTATACTCTCAGGATTATAAAACATTTTAGTATTACATATTTTATATGTGTATGTATGTTAATATATGCATATGTACATATACATGTAAGCCTGCATATGCATATATGTTGGTGTTTGTGTATATACATATCCAATTATTTACACATACAGTATATACACACATGTGTACACTAAATGCAATTCAAAAAGTAATTGTGGAAGCTTTCACCAGGTACAAACATAGATAAAAGATACATACTGTGCTGAAACTAAGAATTCAAAGACAAATGAATACATCCCCTGCTATTAAGGATTTGCAATTGAATTGGAGAGGCAAAGTAAGATTAGACTTTAGAAGTACACCTCAACAATCTTTTAATACCATTCAACTATAAACTTTAACATAGACGAAAGATAACTACTCTTATCTTTTTGAAGTATTTAGTTAAGGTGAGGTAGTTTCCAATACTGTGCCAAAAAATATTTCTCTCTTCCTTCAAACAATACAAAGTCACGTGTGATTCTTGGCATCTTAAGTACAAGTGAAACAATTGGCTTTGACCCATTTCCTTATTCTGAAGAATTATTCTCAGATTTCAGGCTTGAAAAAGTGATAAAGGCTATTTTCAGAAATCAGAGTCTGAGGATATAGAAAACTGCAGGTTTCTGATTACTGCACTGCAAATTCACGTAGAGGTGAACACCATCACCCTAGTCATTATCAGAAACAGACACTATATATTAATGCTCTAAAAATAATATAAATATTGAAAGAGTATGTAATTTTACAGCTAATAGGCTAGTAGCCTATTTATAAATTCATTCACTTTTAAGTGTCAAGCAAATTTGTGACTAACACTTGCATATAAAATTATTGTTTTTCTTCATCTGTTTTATTTCACCTATACTGGAGATGACACCTCTTCAGACCTCTGTTTTGTTACATATTACTAGATGAAATCTGAAATGAAATTGCAAAACAGAAGAACATTCTGTAACTTTTGTCATTTACTAATTTTTGAGATGAGCCTTCGATACTTAGTGGTCCAAATAAGAGTGACAACAACAAAAGGATTATACTATTTAACTAGTCCAGGTTGTGGGATATGTGTTTGTGTGTGTGTGCAGGCTCATATTTAACCCAAGTGGATGGATTACATTATTAAATAACAAATACAGAACCATATGATGAGAGAAATCCAACCTGAGTGCTATTTGCAGCTTGGCTATTAATCAATTATGTGTTATTAAATAATAAATTTCTTGGGGTCTCAATATTCTTCCCTGTAGATAAATTAGTTGGAACAGATGAACTTTATCCCTGATTCCCTCTAGTGCTGAAAATACTATGTTCTAACACGTATTTCCATACCATGCTATAAAACTCGTCACTTAAAATATGAGCAGTGTATTTAATAATTTTTGTTAGGAATAATATTCATACCATTCCATGCAAAACTGTAATTTCAGTTGTGGAACAAAATGTAAAGCTGTTTTATAATACTATCCATTCAAAATAGTTAATACTATCTGTGACAGCTCTAATATCAAAATACCAATTTGTTAAATAAAAAAATATTTATAATATGCCTTCTACACTAAACTCTGAAGTAGGAACCTGGGATAAAAGTCAATCACATGGTTCAGACATTGAAAGTAACTAGTATGATAGGAATTTGGGTGAAGTTAAGATTTCTAATTGTGTTTACCATCCCTATCATTTTGAGAAGAGTTAAGTTTCTTCTTCTGAGATAGTTAATAGATAATGTATATTTTTCATTTACATTTTTTCATTGATTACATTAAAAGATGCATTTGGTGGCAAAGAAAACAAATATTGATAATAATTCAACTTACTACAATGACTATTATTTTCAGACACTGGAATCCTATCCAAACACTGAGCTAATTACTCAGTGAGGGAAATACTAAATAAAATGTATTATTGTCCTTGAAGGAGGTCCCAGTCTAGTGAGAGGAAGAGTTAAATAATACAAAAATATAGCACTTCAGTTGCTTGGATAACACAGATGATAGGCATTCAGCCCAACTGGAGTTTTACAGGAGGCTTCCTGTGGGAGATGGTGCCTGAGCTGGGTCTTAAATGATGAGTAGGAGCAGGTGAAGAAAGATGAGCAGGTCATACCAGGGCTTCAACCAAAGTACAAAGCCAGAAAATAAGAGAGCGTGTGTGAGTGCAGGAAATGGGAGCAATCTTGTCAATAAAAGGGTGTAAATTGCAAAGAGAAGAAAGAAAGGAGAGATCAGCAGGAGCCAAATCATAAAGCATCTATATGGTCATGCTTGTAATTCTAATATAGGCGATGAAACACCACGGAAGGATTTTAAAGAGGAGAATGCCACAGGAAGATTTGCTTTGGAGATAAATGAGTCCAGTTTCAGTGTGGAGGGATGCATTTACTAGGAAAAAGCACGATGGAGCTAGGGAGGACCGCCAGGCTTTGTTTTAATGATCTGGAACAGAGATAACTAACACCCCAATCATGGTAGTGAAATAAGAAAAGACAAGAAGACATATTTGAGAAGTACAAAAGAGGTAAAATCTACTAGTTTGGGGAAAAGCTTGCATAAAAAGAATGAAAATGTACGATTTTGTATCATTTCTCCCATGATCATGGCACAGATGAATAGATACATTAACTGATGCCAGCAAGAGAAGAGGAGGAGCAGACACACCTGAGGAGAGAGAAAGGAGTTCAATTTTGAACTTGTTTATTTTGAAAAGATTACCAAGCAGTATTTTAGGTACATGTAAGCAGTTCAGTAAATTAGTTTAAAGCTCAAATGCCAGAGGCAGAAATAGGAATGTATGTGGGAGTTACGATTAATAGAGAAAAAGTAGGCTGACGAGAGAACTCTGGATTATAGTGAGGAACAGGCAGAAGAGGAAAATCCCAAACAGGACTAGAACCCCAGGTAAGGACTAGAGGAAGTAACATCATGGATAAGCGGGTAGAAACCTTTAAAGAGGTCTGTCAAATGGGAAGAAACTGGGCACTGCATGTATGATTTGAAGTAGGAGAAACTCTATGTAAGATAGTTTGTGGTGGGGAAGCGAAGCCAAATTACAGCGGGTTAGGGAGACCAGATATATGATTAAAAAAAGTTAACTAATAATTAGCTGATATTGGCTAATCCTTTCCATCCTATTCTCAAAAATGAAATGAGAATGAGAATTGAAATTATTTTTCATCTTAGACTTTTGAATTACAGGACAATTTGAGTCATTTACTCTTAAAAATGGTAACCATCTACAACATATAACAGTTTACATTTATCATTACCACATGGAGAAATTAATGATTTTTTCCAAATGATTAGATTTTATTTATTTCTCTGTTTTTGTTCAAGTGTTTCCAAGACTCCTTGAAGAAACTGATTCACTGATTACAATGTAATATTATGCACTTAGCTTTTACAGTAGGTTGATGTAATAAATGATCTTTTGAGAAATATTCACAACATCTGCAAAACTACTATTCATTATACTAGTCAACATCTCAAATAATGATACACATGGTGAATTCCTCACAGAATTTAGCACCAGAAAAGGTTTTCTGTAATGTTGAATTGATAAACTCCATTTTATCAGTTAATGGAAGTACATTTCCTTTTTAACCTTGGCAGAGGAGAAATTTAAAATGAAATTTAATGCTCATGTGTGAAAATCACCTTTATAAATTTTCTAGTTTGTGCCTACCAATTATATTTTCCTTTCTTATATGAGTTTTCTCATTCTGCAATATTTTCCTTGTGGGTGTATGCTTATGTGCATGTATGTTAACCAAAGTAATCATCAAATTCTATTAAGAATATGAAATTCAATTTACAGTTGCAATAAAAATAGTAATAAAGTGTTTAACAAGTATTTTATTTCACTTTCCCTTCATTACTTTTGAAGCTCTCTTTTCCCTCCCACACAAACATAGTTGTGTACTGTTTGGAAAACAAGTGATAATTTCTGTGGAATAATTTTTAAAGATAAATTTTTTCTATATTTGAATTTTCTTATCAGCTATTTTCTTCTTTTTCCACACATTTAATTCAAAAGAAAGAGATGCAGTAGAATTTAATCCAGTTTGAAAAGCTATGTGTTAATTTATTATATTTATTCTAATATTTAATTATAATTCTGAGTCTACTACCAATTAATATACACATTGGTGATAATTTTTTAACAGGACATTTAGCTGCATTGA
Organism: Xerus rutilus; assembly: GCA_028644305.1. Taxonomy (NCBI): domain Eukaryota; kingdom Metazoa; phylum Chordata; class Mammalia; order Rodentia; family Sciuridae; genus Xerus; species Xerus rutilus. Next base: position 50,388,570 of record CM053407.1, on the reverse strand, counting down.
CGACCACTTAAGATTGTATCCTAATTCAAACAGATTCTATGACATTCTCTTTTAATAACATGCTTTTTGTGTGTGCTGCTATTAATGCCTCATATTCCATAAACAGAAATTCTGAAAAGCAATATGAAATGTGGCAGGTAAAAATAAAGGATTACAAATTATATACAAAGTAATGGAAAGTTTACAGTTGAGTATAGATACAACAATTATAGAAGTGATTTGATTTTGGAACTGGCAAAATCTGCTTCTTCTTACAGGAATCCCAAGATATTCTTAAACAAGTTTCTTCTCATCTTTCATGACTCATCTCAGATGTTACCCTCTCTTTGAATCCTTCCCCAAAACTCTAGGTAGTTGTCTGTGCCCCTTTCTGTATTCCTGAACATCAGACTTTAGCAATAATGGAATCTCAAAATATATTGCAATGAGAATTTGAAGATCAGCTTCTTTCCTCTTTTCACCAGGAGAAATTGTGACTTCTTTGCCTTTTTAATATAAGGAATAAGAATAACACTAGACATTCAATATAGGCTCTTTTTTTTTGAAAGCTTCAATGTATGAATGAATGAATAAATGAAAAAAACATGTCTGGGGAAAGCTGCAGAATAATAGGGATAATGGTGCATCACTCTTTCTAAATATTCATCTCTTTCTAAATATTCAAGATGATTATAAAATTGGCAGTGACATTTCTAATGATGGCATGAGGTAGCAAGAAATAATCCTAGCAAAAATTTGAAAAGTTGGGAAATAAAACTGGTACAAACTCAACATTAAGTTAACAAATTGCTCTGGAATAGTGATATCAAATCCCTCCAGTAGATCAAATTTATCCCAGAAGAAAAAGACTTGAACTGAATCTGCTTGACTATATTTACATAGTGAACATAAATATGTGGAAATCACAAGCAGATAGTGCAGATAGTGCTGCCATGGAGGCACCAAGAAAAAAGACCCAGAGCCAGCTCTTGGCAAGACATTGGCGCTAGATCTATCCTTGATTTTCATTTCTCAAAAGGGGAGGTTGTTCCAGCACCATGAAAGAAATAGGGGCATTAGGCTGTGTGCTTTGACATGATGCTATTCAACATCCAAGGATGTTACTAACTTTCACTGTTTTGGCTCCAAGTGGTCTACTTAAAAGGTTAGAATGTGATTGTCATAAAAATAGGCACATTATGGGTTCTGTGACATTTGTTTTACATTGCACCTTAATAATATTCCAATTCATTGTACAATAATAATAGTTTTCAGTGACCATGATAAACTAGACAATAGATCAGGTATTCTTTCATACAATTACTTCAGTCTTCACAGTAGTTCGCAGATAAGAATGTTTCTTCTTATTTTACCTATAGAGAAACTAAAACCTGAGCAATTTAAGTGATTTTATGTCTGCTGAAAATGCTCATATTGCATTTATTTCTAGCCTTTCCTTTATATTGTTACAACTTGATTGGACTTATATTGGCACATACTGTCAGATAACATGATGTCAATATTAGAGACATATATAGGATTATGTTTTTAAAAATTCAATTTCATTGTGAAACTGGGTCAAATAGGCCACCAGCACTGTAATTCTTCCAAAAACATATACTAAAATAAAGTGATAGTTACAATACTCGAATAGTCAAAGAACATTTTATTCAAATGGAATAGCTAAACATATCTCCTCTTCTCACCTTGGGAGCATTCCTGGATAGGAACTCTGAGCCCTGCATGCTTGGACATCAATAATCAAAGGCCAAGAGTTGCTGTTCCTCCTGCTTGACCTGTTCATCCCCCAGAGAGCTCCCGTTGCTCATTGCCTTAGCTTCTTTATGAATCTACTCAAGGGTTGAATGAGGTTACATTCCTACTAACCACCCAATTTAAAACTGTATCCATTATTTTTGTCCTTCAAGTGTATTTTTCCTCACAGTCCACAGGCCATATCATACATCTTATTTATGGGGGATCAGTTTTTCCCCATTAACAAGCATTCCTTATACTAGTCTGCTTTATTTTGTATCATTAATACTTGAAATTGTGCCCAGTACATAGGAGGTATCACTAAATATTTATCAAATGAAGGAATGAATAACGTAACAGAAGTACAACTGAAAAATTAATGGACTCATTTTATAGACTCTGAAGCAAATTTATTTTTGTATTGTCATATAGAAAACATGTAATCTTTTTAGTAGGGCCAAGACCAGAATGTAGTACACACAGATATACAGATGAATAATTAACTGTTAATATAAATTCAATGGAATAATATTTATTAATATTCTATTATTTATTAATATTTATTATTTATTAATATTCTACTCTATTTTGACCTTTATTTACAAGTGACTTATTTGTTAGTGAAACAAAAAAATCCAGCCTTGAGGTTTTCTTTCTACATAGTAGAGCAGATGGAAAAATCGCTCTTTGCATTAAGTATCAAGAGACTGAGACAGGAGAATCGAGAGTTCAAAGCCAACCTCAGCAATGGCAAGGTGCTAAACAACTCAGTAAGATTCTGTCTCTAAATAAAACACAAAATAGGGCTGGGGATGTGGCTTAATGGTCAAGTGCCCCTGAGTTCAATCTCCAGGACGCACCCCCCCCAAAAAAAATCTATAGGAAATACATTTTTAAAGTATTTTTTTCAAAGCCTGATCATTTCTCCAACTGGAATTATACTGACTTGTTTTTGTTGTTGTTGCTGTTGTTGTTTAGACAAAGCAGCACAACAGGAGACTAACTGCAAGTTATGCCAGTGAGAAGGAGAAAGAAACTGTTAACAGTAATGCCTCTGAGTCATGCTAGGCAGAATGACAAATGGAAGATGATGTACGTAATGACATGGGAGTCTTTGGCTTTGCACAGAGGTCCATAAATATTTTGCACATGCTTGGAATACATGGACGTCCAGTTGACAGACTCTCCAAGAAAATTCTAAAATTAGATACCAGATCTAAATTGGTATGAGGAATTTAATAAAAAGGGATGTCCTCTGAGGCTTTTAGGTCATCACACAAAGTGGTCTCCATTGTGTTATATTTAGTAGTGCCTTGTAAGCCATTCTGGAAAAATAATGTACAAAGAACTAAACATTAAGACATTGATTCACTTTCCCCCATATTGCAATCAGTTTGAATAACAGCGGATATGCGATTCATGCTAATTGTGCCAAAACAGCAGCAGCATGAATGCTAAATTATTCATCATGTTCACAAACTGTCAAATGGGGCAAATAGCCAACTATTCAAAATAATTGCAAAAAGATTGGCACAGCTGTAATGTGTTTTCAGAGTGTATTCCATATCCTTCTGAAACCAATGTTCAATGTAAAAAGGAAAGCCTCTTTTTAATAGACTCAGAGGGGGGATTTAGAATTCATTCATAAGTATTTCAAGCAAAAACTAATTAATTCATTTGTACTATAATTTACCCCTCTCCAATAAATTAAAAATATCAAAATATTTCCAGCTTAGAGGAAACTACTAATAAAAATAAATGCTCAAATATATGTTGAGGATGCATTGAGATGTTTTGAGAAGTCCCTTCTAAGTTGCAGTCCTGCCTATTTTGAACTAATGAACACACTTGACCTTATATAAAACATCCAGTTTCCATGCTAAATTTTGTTATAATATGGCTTGCTAAATCTACCATGTGCTACAGTGTTTAAATGGGCTACATTTTAAAAGATGAGGGAGAAAGGAGGGGGATAAAGGGAGGGAAGCATAGAAGGAGAGGGAGGAAATACAGAAGTCAACTCAAGGTTTAAAATTTCTTTTTAAAAATATCTTTCTCTGGGAGATTACATGTATATTTTAACTTTTTAAAGCACCCATTCTTCTTTAGTAAGAACAGAATTATGTATAAATCCACACTTAGTTTTACAATTTCAAACACACTTTAAGTAGCTGCAATTATTTCAAAGAAATAACTTCAAAATATTTCTCATCCATTTGTGCTATGCAAATAGTTTATATTACAAATATTCAATATATTTTAAAATTATCCATGTAAAGATCTTTTGAAATTTTCTAAAGATTTCATAGGCTAAAGGAATATTTAAATAATGATACAGAAAACCAAGAAAATATAATTAATACAATTTTTATATAGTATATTGGTAGACTGCAAAAAAAATTAGATTTAAAAGTTATAAATATTTTAATGATGAAAATATGATAATTTTGTCTGAACAGAACAGAGAGTTTGTTTATAGGCAAATTGTGCTCTCACCCAAACTCTGAGGTGCTTAAATGTTTTTATTAAAAGTTCTACTTCCAATCATTATTATTAAAGAAACTTGTTCAATGCTAGGTAACAATTGCACATTTTCCAGTAGTAATATATCAGGTTTCTATCTTTTATCTAAGTGTTAATAAACTAAGATAAGCATAGTTCATTATTAAAATAAGTTTACATACTTGTATATATGTTCATGAGGTTGGGAAACAGGCAATGTTTTTTCCAACAAGTTAGGAAAAGTTAGGAAAAACAAGTTATATCAAGTTATATCAAGTTAGGAAAAACATTTATCTGACAGAATATTGTCTTCTATCTTTATGTCAAAATGTCCAGGTGTTATATTTTATTTGTTCTAATTAGTTATACATGACAGTAGAATACATTTTGACATGTCATACATAAATGGAGTATAACCTCTCATTCTTCTGATTGTATGTGTCGTATTTGACAAAAAATTTTACTTGAGAGTAAAAACTTCTGAAATATTTCACTTGTGTGATGGACTTTCAGGTGAAATGCATATTTAATTTTTAAATTCTTTACATTTGAAATCCTTATAATTTAAAAAAAATTCTGATATGATTCCTTGATCTGCAAGTAACATCTTTAGTCTGTATGGAGGAGAGTTTTTAATACTAAAGGTGAGTACTAATTTAAGATATTTACCCAACTCAATTATATCTATTACTTCAATCTAGAAAGCTATGTGAAGAGAATTAGAATTCTTAAGGGAAAATATATGTGAGATGATATAATGAAATTTTATATAGAATTATATGTTCATAACTTTTGTATTCAGATAAGCTAAGAATTATTATTAAGGAATTGCTAGTTTCCTTTCTCTAATACAAAATTATGTAGACAAGAGACAACATCAGGAAAATTGCTTAACTTTAAGGAAAGTCATTTAACACTTAATAAATTTGAGACTATATAATTTCTAGATATTTTTAGAAACATCAAACTGAATATGGAAAACTCCAAATCTGCTAATTGTTTTGTGGCCTTAATAATGATACTCAATTTAAATGTATGTTATTTACTTGAAATTTATTAAATAACAAATGGATTTTTTATAGAGAAATAAGGCATTGATGGTGTGTATAGGGAACTCAACAGTGTATAGAATAGAAATGCCACATTTAGCTGGGCTTTCCTTCCTATGACTTGTACCTCTAATTTTCATTAGAGGAACCAGCTGTATTCTTAAGTGGTGAGACATATTTCATATTTAACCTCCCTATCACATTGCTTTTGCCCACCTATTTTCAATTATGTTAAGGTCATGCTTGTCTGCATTAGTCAAGATCCCCCACAGGAAACTGAACTAAATCTTGACCAAAATAGGGAAATTTGAATAGGATTTACTTATATAGTAAATATTTAAAAACATATTGGTATGGAGGACCTACAAAGCACTCATTTTCCTCTCAAGGAGACAATCTATGTAATTCCTTTCCTTTTGGATGCTAGGAATGACTCTACATCACTAAAAGAAGATTAGTCATCAAGTGAGAGTAATATCTGATTACAATCATCTTCAATAGAAATGTAAAAGACCTTTTCTAAAAATATTTAAAGCATTATTTATTTGTTGCCTCTAAGAGTTCTGTATTCTTACTTCACTTCCAAATAAAATAATTATGTAGAGGCTATCAAAGATGGCATGTCTCTATGGATGTCTGACACAGGTGCCCAAAACTAGTTCTCAGTATGGTATATGGAGGAGGAATTTTAATGGATAAGGAGTTATATAGACATTCTTAAAACTCTCAGCATGATAATTGTAGCACCCACAAAAGCCCTGTGGAACTGACCTTGAACTTCCTGAGGAACATAGCTTCATTATGTGTATCAATGCCATAATGCTCTGCCATTATGGTATAATTCTCTATAGTATTACTAATGCAATCCAGTCAGTGCTGTCAAAATTCACTTTTACACTTCTGAGAAACTCTCAAGATAGCAAGACTTATATACAGAAAAATGAGCTTTATGTTATCATTGGTTTTGATCTTGTGCCCCATGTTATTCAATGACAAAGTAATCAAACAATAATTAAAGTTTATAAATGAAGATAGTTTTCAAGTTTTATGCCTGTAACACTGACTAACTTCTAAACTGTAAAGATCACATCCTATCTTCAGATTTTCTTATCCCTATGGATAAAGAAGGGCATAGACACCAACAATAAATACTTAGATGAATGTCAGCTTACCAAGACTTTTATATACCAAAGTAAAGATGTGGAGAACAGGACACAGAATAGATCAAAGCATATCAATCTATAAGTAGTAAGATAATGAGCAAATAGAATCAGAAATTACAAAAAATTACAAACAACATTTACAGTTCTATTTTGACTTAGGTAAATTTGGCATAATGGAGAGGGGAATGGAAATCACAGTTTCTGACAAAGAATCTTAAGGAATTAGTTATATATTTCGTTTTAAAACAACATGAATTGTGAGTGTGGTATAGATTTTCCCAAAGAATAATGCATAGGTTTCATATAAGCAATAGTGATTTTTAAATACATTTTTTTCAGAGTAAACAGATTTGTTGATCCTAAAAGAAAATTGTCATTTATTCATTTGTCCATGTCTGCCATGTGCAACACCTGTGGTAGTGCAATGGTTCTAAAAATTGGTGGTGTTAGTATCACTGGGGAAGCTTGTTCAAAATACAAATATATAGAAATTACTCCACCCAGCAGCTAAGGAAGCTGAGATAAGAATATTGCAAGTTCAAAACCAGCCTCAGGAACAATGAGGCACTAAGCAACTTAGTGAGACCTTGTCTTTAAATAAAATACAAAATAAGGCTAGGGATGTGGCTCAATGGTTGAGTGTCCCTGAGTTCAATCCCTGGTCCCTCCCCCCAAAAAAAAGAAGAAAAAAAGAAATTACTCCAAATTTTCTGAGTCAGGATTCAAAGGTATGGCACACAATTATCATTGCTTGCAGGAAGTTCTTCAGATAAGTTTTTTGCCAGAGACATACATTAAGTCAATCAAGAATGCTTCTGAATATATCTTCTTATTATAATAAAATGATTTTTAAACACATTATAAAACAAGTTTTTATACATGAACATGTTGTATGTCTGTATATATGCTAGTCAATTGCTTTCTGTTCTACTCACCAATATAACACAGGCTCTTTGAAGGCTAATGCTTTATAAGTATGTGAAAAACTAAGGCTTTCACATATGAAACCAATATGGGACTAAAGGTAATAAAATTAACATGCCATCTAGGGAATTTCAGCTATCATGAACTTTAGGAAAGATAAGATGATATGAAAGTCTAGAAATAAAATATAAATCTTATCTTAACTGAAGCCAGTTGTATTCTCACCAGCAGAAAACAGTGAGATTTGTTTTATATCCTCCAACTGAAATAAATATCCAGGTGTACATAAGGTTAATTACAAAAGTGAAATTTTGCCAAAGCAAAATGTGGACCAATGTGTATAAAAGTACATGATAAATCTGTAAAAAGTTTTGATAGAAATATGTTAAAAATGTAATGAGATATAGAATAATCTGCCCAAAATATACATTGTTCAGATGTTAAGGAGAAACAAAATAGATTACCATCTTCTTCACATAGTTCTCCTCATCTTTAACTCAATCATTCACTCAACATTTATTTTTTATTCTTCATGTTGTTTGACATTAATTTTAAAGAGACAAATTTCTATTAAATATATTATTGTATTTTAAAATTTAATATTTGTATTAAATTTGTATTAAAATATAGATGAGATCCTAAATTTGATCTATGAATTAGGTCCCTAAATCAGATATTTTTCTTTTTTCAAATTCTGATGGCTTAACCCAAAAAAATATGGATTCTATATATAACTAATTTCTAGAAAAGAAAAAGAAAAATTTAAAGATTGCAGTACCAATTTTGTCCTATAACAGAAAGGAATTTTAGGTAATTTTCACAACTCCTCAAGTTCTCTGGATTTAGTTACTTGTAAGAAATCATCTGTTAAATATACCAAAGGGTAAGAGGTCAGTTAATCTTTGCTCTATTTAGGTTTTAAAAAATAAACAACACAATGATGAATGAGCATTGACAGCAAAAACATTCCCATGAAAATGTACATTATGAACTACACACAGTCCCTTAAAAAAGACCAAGTCCATTCCTCCCAATCTCTTCTCAGGTGGTGTGGTAAGAGACAGATATTCAGGGCACCTTGAGCATACTTTCAAATACCACTAATGAAATAAATAATACTGCTGTCACTTCACCCACTGGGAGGTGGGTGTAACTTCAGGCATCTTCATTTGTCACTCTTCAATTGAATAATGCTCCTTTAGTACACAGACCATTTCCCCACAGCTGGTAGCTAGGCTCCTAGAAGTTAATTGAGACATTGCTTTCCCCTTGAACCTATGAGTGTTTGGGATTGTGAACATCAACATGCACGTAGTAAGGTGCAGTCCAACCCCATTATGAAAATAAGTTGAACCTGCTTTCTATTCCACTTATCCATTTGCAATGAACTCTAATTCTTTAAAAGGAACAATGTTAAGGGAAGAAATTAATCACATGGGATAGAATGAGAGTAAGTTTCTTGTAGGCCTACTAGGAAATACTTTTAAAACAGTATATTTTGTACTTCAAAGAGAAGTTTAAATTAATTTTTCTGATTAATAGTGATTGATTTACAGTCAGGGACTTCTAACTATATCTTGTGATTCTCAGTTTCAGATTTAATATAATTCTAGAAACTATGTACATATTTTGAAGAGAGATTGACAATGATCAAGAGATCTGAGTTTGGAGTCATAGTTCTGCACAAAAGAAACAGCATGTGATTAAGTGATTGAACACCTTATCATTTCACACATCATGCTTCATCTTGGGGTGCCCCAGGTTTTTCTTAGGATAATGCATTCAGAGTTGTGGAACAAAACTAAACATCCCCACATAATTTGTATCTATTTGGAGAGAGCAAGGTTATTCCTTCTGAGTGACCTCTAAGAAAGTAATGAAGAAAGTATTGAAGGTTTTTTGCTCTATGATAGACTATGTTGTTCTATAGTAGATTATCCCCTTCACAATTGAAAAAGAATGAAGGCAGAAGAGACACCAAGGCTTCCACAAAAAGTCAGGAGGCTCTGTTAATCAACAAAGAGGTTGTTTTTAATGTCCTAGAGCTCATGAATTGAATCCAGTGTGCTTATAACTGCTTCAAACACACACCTCAGCGTCTAAACAGAACCCTGAGTTCCAGGGTAAACTCCCTGGATGCACAGTAACACTTGGACAGTGTGTAGACTCTACTGTGTGAACAGCTCACAGACACTTCCTGTAGGGACATAGACATAGTAGTGTAGACAACTTCTAAGCAGCTGGAGTGGGATAATAGAAGAAAGTGGGAAGAATAAGATAACCTGCTGTCTACTTTACAAGCAGTTGCATGAAGATTAATGGGCTAATTTCTGAGAAGCACTTAAACAGTCATGGATGCCAAATTTAAACATTATTATTTATTAGTTGGCTATGTGGTAAATTTCCCTTGAGAGCATGACTGAAAGCCATATAAAAGTGTATCTTCTTATTCAATTTCTTATTCAATATGCATATGCTACGTAAGGTAGATTTTAATTGTGTGAGAACATTTAGAAAGATAGTAAATCATCTTGAAGTGAGCCTAACGGAAAAAATATGTATCTCCAAATATTGAAGAGTGTTCAGCATTTAAAGGATGAAGAACCAGAAATTAACCAATAAATGAGACACTCTGACAGAGTTGTCTCTGTCCCTAGAGAACAAGATTTGGGAGAGGGAACATAAATTCAGAATGGTGCTGTTGGGAACAGAAAAGGTGTCAGAAATCACACATTTTTCTATGGACTCGCCTATAAGAAAGTCCTTAAAGAAAATGTCTTTAAGTGTACAAGCAGAGACCATAAAGTTTTACAAAAAACAGAAGTTGGGAGAACCCAGTCTTGCAAACTTCCATAGAAATTTTGAAGCACTTTAAAAATTTGTCTACAATAAAATTACAAGTCATAGCACATGCGGATATGTGTTTATATAGTAAAAATTATGTCTATACCTTTTTTCCATGAAGCCTAATGCCCACTAACGGCCAATTTTTTGATATTTTTGTTATTTAAAATAAATGCAATTTTTAAAATGTCACTCAGTAGTTGGACAAAGATCTATAGCCAATACTGCGGTGGTAATATCATATTCAAAAAAAAAAAGATCAAAGAGCCAAACATTGAAAATCATTGTGCATAATGTACACATAGGTATGTTCTATGATGACATCTGATACCTACTCTTTAATGACCAATATCTGAAGCTAAAAGAAAGCAAGATGATATTGGCATAAGATTTTAAAAATATCCACTACAAATTACTTATCATTCTATTCCTAATGGCTGTGACATTTAGGAAATGAAGATTTATAGTCAGTTACCATTGTCTATAATTGTAGAGATGCCATTAAAATCCTTCTTTGCATTAAGTATGCCTCACCGATTCAACCCTCATTATTTGTTTAATGCTTGAGGTTTATTCTTTGTCAGATAGAGGGACAATGGAAATGAGAGCAGCTATCCTGTACAAGGTTAATTTGTGAATGATAAATGAGTGTTTTAGAATGAACTGCACAGGCTACAATTTAAACACGTTTTGGCTTAAGACCAGTTTTCTCTGTCAGTTGGGGATTTTATATAAAAAAGAAAGGAGAAGATGCAACAGCACAGGAGAAAATACCAGTGATTACAAAGTTTTTCGCAAGAACCAGCAGAGTTCTTCAGGATTATTTTTGGTTGCAGAGCACGCAGGATTTGTGATGTTAACTTGGACCCAACAAGCATTTATTTGCTCATTTCATTTTGTTTCATTTCTTGAAACAAAACCCAAAATACATTCTTTGCTTTAAGTACGTCTTGTATGATGGTTGAAAAATTGGAATGTACTTCAGTTAAATAGGTGTCTGGAAAAGTCATTCAGTCATCTTCTCAATTTATCCCACTGAAATAAAGGCTACTTTACTATTAAATTATTTTCACCCTTAAAAGTAGGACTTCTAAAGTCATGATTGTTTTGCAATAACTCTAAAAAAACATCCTCACATGCATTCTATTTAAAGGCATTAGTCCTGATGCCTGGAGGAATGTGGTGAGTTATTTCTTTACTGCATAGGACCACCTGTGTGATGTGATTTGAATGGAATCCAAAGACCCCACTTATGCAAATAATTCTACCACCAGACTACCATAGAAACTTTCCCTCTTTTTCATCTTGAAGTTCTCATCGCTAAGTAATTTTTCTCTTTCTGCTAGCGGGGGCTGGTATGAGTGTGTGTGTGGCGGGGGTGGGGGTGGGGTTCTTTCCATATGGGGAATAGTTGAAAGCTTCAATGGGATTAAAAAATAAATAAAAAGGAACAGATATTGATAGGTAAGAAAAACTCAGTTAAAATATAAAAGTTGCCTTTAGTGCTTTGATAAGATCTATCTTGGAGGGCAAGATGTGGCTGGTATGTCTGGATGTAAAGATGTCATATGTGTATGCTCTGAAGTGGGGCAGTGAAGAAACCAGAGAACAGTGGTCTAGCATGAGCTTGCTGAACCTGGAATAAATGGAAGCCCAAATTATGAGCAGATAGGGAAATGTAAAGTGAACATCTCATTAATGAGAAAATGGAAATAATCCTAATCATCATTGGACCAAGATTTGTAGACCTTAAGGAAGCTCAAATACAATATACTATTCAACTTATATTG
>CM053407.1:50345966-50376064 GCA_028644305.1 Xerus rutilus | reverse complement strand
TCCTGAAGGGGACCATGTTCTACCCCAGCTACTGTGTCTGAACATTGCATAGAATATAAAGCATCTCTGATGGGGCTAGTCTTCAAATTCATCCTTCCTCTTTTATTGACCTGCTTGTACAAAAATCTTAGATTAACTTCAGGCTGGGAGTGTTTGTTCTTCAAATAGCTACTAAGACCAAAATAGGAAAGAAGGATCTTGAGTTGGTCATAGTCCAATATATATTACGTCTTTTTGCCAGTACATGCAGGTTCAATAAACACTTCCAAGTATCCCATTGTCCATGGTGGTGAGTAAGTTTATTTTTAGACACACAAATTTCAGTTAATAGTATTTCAACGCTTGCTTATAGTGCTAAAAAGATATTCTTTAAAGACTACCACCTAATATTTTGATAAGAGATAAAACCAAAAATTCAATGAAACTGCAAAAAAAAAAAAAGATAATTCCATGTCTTTTGTATATAATGTGGTAGAATTGGCACCGAAATCGAATGTGGCTTCTGTTCTTATTATGTCCTCTTGGGCAAGTAAAATAATCCTTTGATTTTCCTTCTTCCCCCAACTTGTTTCCCTTTCCTTTATGTAATTATTTTAGAAAATAAGTGAGATAATATGTGAAATTCATTTGTATAAAATAGATTATGCTTGCACATTGCTGTGAGGAAGGAAGAACATTGATCTCTAGGTCTTCTGATTCTGTAAAAGTTTTCTTTGTAATTGACTTTAATCAAACAAACAGAAGTAATGTTATTATCCCATTTCAATAAGCCTGATTCTTTTCCTACTTAATAAAAAAATATAGACTTCAAAAGTCCTCAGACAACCTATTACAAAGAGATAAGCTTTATAATTAGTTACTGGTTGGACACATACACACTATTCTTGTGTGATTTTATTGAAAAATATGATATTATAACATAATTAACCATAAAAGTTAATTTCTTATGAATCACTTTGTTACTCAGACATATAAAAAATTTATATTTTGGTTATATTAATACTCTTTCCTTTTTTAGTTTCTGGGTTAAAAGCAAGAAAAGCAACATTATTTAACTGTTTAATTGCTTCCATTTTGTTTGGGAAACTTAACCTCAGTTTAACCTCTGTGGCTACTGTGCGAGTCAAAATCAAATGACTTTGACGATCTCAGTCCCAGAATAATAAACTCTTTGGGGGCTTTAAGGCTTTTTACCTTTAACAGGGGGAACTGAGCAGTCTTCAACTTGTTTGTGTTCCTTGATTGATAATGAGCAGTTTCTCTGTCTGCATCTGTGTGGGACTATGTGAGGTCTGCTTTAGCCTGCTGGGAGTTGAGAGGAGGGAGAGGCAATCACAGTGGATTTAAAAAATTGTTCTAAAGATGACATTTGGGAGGAAAATATTTTGGCCACAGGCCAACATGATTTTTTTTTAATGCTAAAACAAGCTTGGCACTTTACATTTTCATTATAATCTGTTTTCACAATTCAATGTAAGTTGACAGTTCAGTAAGTCTAATAAAAGTTTTCTCCAAGTGGTTACTTCTATCAATAAGAAAATTTTTAAAAATACATAATGAAGGAAAAATTCCAGAGTTAAGAATTTTTATTTTATTTAATCATTTCCTACAAAATTTAGTGAGAATAAACTCTTACTTGTTAATTATAGAATATCTGACTCCTACATTTGTTATAAGTTTAATTTGAAAAAAAGAGGGGGGCCCATTTCCAAGATGTAAATGATTTCTTAAGGAATAAAATAATTCTTAAGGAATGTAGAAGACATAGTAGTGATAAAATTCGTGCAGCCTACTCTTTTTTCTTAAGAATTTCACAGTGTAAATAAGTTCAAATATAACCTGTCTCCTAGCCGCTTATGCAGCAAAAGAAATGTGTGTTAGATTTCAACATGCCTATTGCTTTAATAACGTTATTGCCTTCTTTATTCTATGCTACTGGTTATCTTTAATTTTACCAATATTGTGGTTCTTTGGGATTTTAGGAGCATTGGTTAAAATGAAAAATGTCATTTGCTGATCCAAGGTGCTATGCTTTGGAAATGATCAGGAGAGCAGCTGGGCTTTCTGACTGAGAAACAGCAGGTTAGAAGCCAGGAGAGGCTGGTTTACATAAGTGGAGCCAGGAGCCTGCTTCCAAGTGGACAGGAGGACTTGAAGCCAGTACACATGGTCAGAAGAACCGACTCCAGCATGAGCAGTGTGTTCTCGTTTATCCTTAAGTGAAGACATCTATGTTAAGTGAAGACAGGGAGACTGTCATTGAGCCAGAGGGCTGACTCAAGAAAACTGTATTTCTTTATTGCTTGAAAGTCTATCCATGGAGAGGATGTCCCACAGAAACCATGCTGACATTCAGTGACTGCCCAGAACTCTACGAAAACTTATTATTATGTGACTCATCTAGCCTCACCACATATTGGTCTTCTGAGCAGCAAAAGCAGTTTGTTTTGTCTTGAGAGCAACTTATAGTATTTCCAGAGTCATTGAATCTATAGGATTCTCTCAAGAATTAGGAACTCTTTTCCAATTAACCTAAGAACAACAGGCAAACCCAGACCTCATTTTCCGTCTTGTGAGCTGCTAATTAGACAAGGAGGATTAATACAATCAAGGATGGGATTCAAGCTGGGCGTGGTGGCGCAAGCCTGTAATCCCAGCACTTAGGGAGGCTGAGACAGGAGAATCGCGAGTTCAAAGCCAGCCTCAGCAACGGCGAGGCACTAAGCAACTCAGTGAGACCCTGTCTCTACATAAAACACAAAATAGGGCTGGGGATGTGGCTCAGTGGTAGAGTGCCCCTGAGTTCAATCTCTAGTATCAAAAAAAAAAAACAAAAAAATGGGATTCAGAGTCCACAAAATAAAAATAGGTCAATTGCAGAGAATGTATACTTATTCAGACTGGAGAAATTTTTAATTAGGGTCCTGAGAACTTGGATGCCATGTAACCATGATAAATACATAATGTAATAATGTAACTTTTAAAAATGATATTCTATAATTCAAAAAAATACTTCTATTAGAAGTCAAAATGATATGCAACTCTGAATATTCAGCTGAATCCAGCAACAGACTCTTGTGAGGATCTGCTATAGTAGATGGAAAGGAAATGCTCCAAGCAGTCCTCTCACCTCTACTAGGTCACTGTTCCCTGGGAAGATTTTGGTAAGTATTGAGCAGCAGGAGGAAGATCCACGTTAGATCACTTGACTGATCCTTATGGGTAATCATTTTCTGGTGTTGCTGAAGTGAAGCTTATACTTTTCCAGCCATGGGGGAAAGAATTGATAATCACTTATCAAAGTTGAAAGATGGAAAAATAATTCTTATCTAAAATTCATATCTTCTATCTAGAAGAGTACTAACATCCATGTAAAGGTAAACTACAACATTACAAGGTGGAATGAGATTTTTTTCTAGATGTGATATGATTCTACAACAACACGTATACGGCAATGGGCTATACAGATAAGACACATTACTGAAAGTGAAGTCTCCTTCATTAGTTACAAATACATCAGAAAAAATACTGCTTACTTGAGATATTTTTCTAATGTTTGAAGGACGTTTGTTCATTGAAAAGTAAGGCTTCCCATTTATATAAATTATGAAAACAAGTTCTCACCTAAACAGTAATTCAGAATGCCACACAAATATGAAGAGCATCTGATAAACAGTCAAGAATCAAAATACATTGGATGATATAGCATAAAATATATTACTTCCTCTCCTATCCATTCACAGAAATTGCATTGTGTAAGATCACAAATTATTAAAAGTATGAATTTAAGTTAAATTGAGAACTTGACTCAGAAAGTTTTATTTAATATTTTTTTTGTACTTTAGTAATTCAGAATTATCCTTTCTGCAAAGGCTAATGTTCTTCTAAGTGTAAATTTTAATAAAAAGTTATATGAATTTTTAGAACATTAAATTATATAGGAAATATTGACTGAGTACCCACTGCAAGGGTTTTAGAAATACGAGAGTAGCAAGACAGATCTAGCTGCACTCTTTACAGAGTTTCTACTGTGGTGGAGAGTTCAAATGAACAAAAAGTATGACAAGGGCCATAAGGGTCACAATGTGTCTATCGGATTAAGTGACCTAGTTATCAGTTACATGCAACTTTAGTGGCTAGTTTTGTAGATAACGTGTGTGCAAGATATGCATATATGTATATACACACACACATATATATAACTTATGTATTGTACATACAAGTTTATATAAAACTTATCATATATGCATATTTATACAGTACATATTTAATTAAATATAGATGTACTATATATGTATATGTTATAATGCCTTATGTGAGATACATGTATGTACATATCTGTGCAAAATATATAAATATTTCACTGTTTAAGAAATAAAGCAAAAGGTGAGTAGTGGATAGAAGGTGAGGTTGGGTAGAGAGAAGCTTTGATAAAAATTGTCATAATATGACAATAAGGATTACCTACCAAAGAAAAATAAGTAAAAGAAACAGAAAGGAAGAAATATAAGATTGCATAAGATCTCCAAAAAATGATGAGAGAAGGAGGTTCAGAACACAAGTTGAACAGGAAGACTAAAACATCCTCTATTGTGCAGAGAAGAAATTTAAAAATCAAGTAATGCAACTGTTATATTTATCCATCTGGTGGCATTATGTTGGGATACTTTTTGTTTAAGGGTTATTATTTTCTCTATTGCCATAGGAAGCTAAATTATCTTTGAGAGGGAGGGATAAAAAAGACTGTATGTGTGAATGATAAAGACAATTCAAATGAATGCTGTGGATAACAGCAGAGAGAACTGGCAGACACTAAGAACAATGGGCAGCATCAAGGCTGGCCGGTCATCATTAATGGATATGTTACCAACTTTCATTGTTTTATGATTTTCTTTAGGTCTACTGGAAGAATGGAGGTGATAGGCTAGTCTAAATCATCCAAGATTGGGGCTTAGCAAACATTTTTAAAAGGAAGTCCAACTGAGAAGGAAAAACGAGATATTAACATGATGGCAATTTATAAGCTAAACAAGAAATGTGGTAAAGAAATGAGAAAAGGTTAACAGTTGAGAAAATAGATCAGGTTCTGAAGTGTGTGGGTGAGATAAAGAACTGAACTACTCTACTCATAATGGAATAAGAGAGCTGGAAGGAAGGAGACTGCCATAGATCCAGACATCTCAATCTTGGATGCCAAACCCTTCACAGCAACAACAAGGCCCAAATATGACTATGGAATGTGAGGTTGAGAAACATGGGGACAAGACCAAGAACGGAAAGGGCAAAATGTCATTTGTGCAAGAACAAAGACGTTACATTTGCCCAAGAGAACAATAGGAATTTTTTTCAATAGAATTCTGATGGGAAAATAAAAAAAATCAAAGACTTGATTTAGATGCTAAAGTCTTCAGAAAATTATGGGAAATGATTTGAATAGGAAAAAAATGAAGCAGGAATAATAAAGGGCAATAGAGTTGAGTGTCATAGCCTAAAAGTACATAAATTTGTAATTAAGAAGAGGGGCAGAGGTTTAGAGGCTTCCCTAAAATTTGAAATCAAAGGGAAAATGACCCATAATATTCCAATGTGAATTCTAAATAATATGCACTCCATGAAATCCTTCATTCTAGCTAACTACTTAATTATAATAAGGTTATCATAATGTACAAACACTGTAAGAGCCAGTTGACAAATCCTTACAAAATGTGCATACCATGTAACTGCCACCCAGCTGAGACAGACACGATCACCAATACCCCAGAAGCTTGCTTCCTCCTTCTTCCAGTCATTACCTACTCATGTCAACAGGTAATTACTAATATGACTTCTTCATGATGTATTAGTTTTGTCTATTTTTGCATGCATTTATAAATAGTTTGACGACATTGTTGGTCTATACATATGTACACTTGTTTTTAATCTCCATTTTTGAATTTTAACCAAGTCAAGCTTGGCAGGCACTTCATCTAGAAAGCATGTATGTTTTGTCAAGTTTAATGTTTGAACTAAGTTCAATGAAAGGTAGACAGAATTGAGATGAGGCTCTGAAGCTTTAACCCTAAACACAGATCACCTTGATGGAGCAAAGAACTTGGGGACATTTAGTATCTTATTATATCTGAGTCCTTGTCCATAGACAGGCCTGGGCTCAAAGACGAATTAATCAATAATAACATGACAAATAGAAATAAAGTTAATTTTAGGTGCCCATCACAAAAAAGACATTCTTTTAATAACTGCATATATATTATCTCCATTATCTTTACATCCATTCTGTAAGTTTGTTATTATTCTACCATCGTTTTACAAGTGCCCAAACTGAATCATAAAGAAGTACCATTGTGTGGAATATTATTCAGCAATAAAAGAGAATAAAATTATGGCATTTGCAGGCAAATGGATGGAATTGGAAAGCATTATGCTAAGTGAAGTAAGCCCAAAAAACCCAATCCCAAAAACCCAAATGCCGAATGTTCTCTCTGATTACTGGATGCTGATACATAAGGGGGGTGGGAATGGGAAACATAAGAGAAATGGAGGAACTCTGGATGCGGCATGGGGGAGGTGGGGGTGGGAAAGGGGAATGGGTATAGTAAAGATGGTTGATTGAGATCGTCATCACTACCCTTGGTGCATGTATGAAGACACAATTGGTGTGACTTTATCTGGTTTGCAACCAGAGAAATGGAAAAACTGAGCTCTATATATGTACTATGACTTGAAATGCAATTAAATAAACTAAAAAAAAAAAAAAAAGAAGTACCATTGTGGAAAACAGACTCCTGGCTGCACCCAGGATTTGTAGCCAGATCCTGCACCCAGGATCTGGCCCACTAGCAAACTTCCTGACAGACTCCTTTCACACAAAACCCTGACCTCCTTGCAAAAATTTCAGAATTCCAACTGCAAATACACAGGAACACATCTGCCACTCTACAGCAACGCGAAAGTAATTTGAACCCTGAACTATTTAAATTTATAGTCTTTGGTGAGTATCTCTGAGATCTACATTTTCCCTTCTCCTTGGTCTAATCTAGAAAACTTCAGAGGTGGAACTTCACTGTGTCATTGTCTTATTTCCAGTGACTACGAAACTGATACAATTTTTATCCTAAACTCACATTCATCAGCAGTTTTATTACAAGAGTTGATGCTGCTAATGAGTGAAGGAAAGATGGTGTATAGATTAGTAGCCATACGAAAACCACTTTCAAAAATAAAAACAGAAACACTAACATTGCATTGATGTTTTCTATCCTTTAAACAATTGCCAACTGGTAAAATAGGCAAGACTTAAAATTTTAATGTTCCCTTTATGGTGATGGCAGATGAAAAACTCTTGCTTGTATCACTTCTTAATTCAGATTTATTGAGTATCTAGAGATTTATATTCCTTTCTCATAGTACAAGAATAAAAGGTAATATGCAATTAGCAATCTTTTGAAGATGATGTGGTGCGGGAGCAACAACGATGTTATGATAGCAATAACACTCAAGTTCCTGTATGCTTGATTGTGCACATTTGAAGCTTCTATATTTGCTTAAATGTATACAAAATATGGAGAAAAGTATGAGTGTGACATTCTTTTATAAGAAACAACATGTTACAGTAGTTGGAAGAATATGACTTTACTAGGTCTAAATGGAATAAATATTGTGATTCAACACTCAGTAAGTGACACGTGAATTTGTGAAGTGAAGGTAGATGCAGTATGTCTTATAACCAGTAAAAAATACATCATTATCCAAAAGTAATGATTTATCTCTACTTCCTTTATCTTTGAATGATGAAATGCATCCTTCAAATTGTTAAAATTCAATATTTTCAGATTATCACTCTGAGATTCAGAGATATTTTGGATACTTTTAAGTCATGATTTTCCATCATTATTTGATGTAAAACTATTGTTTCAAAAAAGGCATTTAAGGAAAACAAAAGCCTAGTGAACTTAAGCATCTGTTTGAAAGTTTTCTCATTAATTACAGTAATAAAAGTGATAGGACATACTATGTTTGCTGAACAGAGAAAGCCCACAGCACAAGCCAGCTCAGAAACGAAGGGGTTACTGTTTATCAGTGTACAATAGATGAAAAACGCACACTGGCTCTCAAGTTCAAAGGGCTTGAGGAAACTTTGGTAACTTTATCCCCTTTAGTCACAAACTGCGAGGCGGCATATGGTTAACATCCTTTTTTGGTGTTATTTTTAAACTTGTTTATAAGACATAAATGAAAAGTATTCTAAACCCTGTAATGACTTTTTTTCTATGAACGGAAACTTGATGGTGATGGCCTTAACTCTTGAAGTTTCACTATCCGACCACTTTTCTCTGAGGAAACAGAAATGTGTACTTGAGAAACCAAAATCTGAAAACATAAAATTGTACATGGTTACTCTTCTTTTATTCCCTCTGAGTTTTCCCAAGCACAGGTATTCTAGACTAGACAGCTAAGATAGTTGAAAAGGGGATTTAGAAAACTGTCAAAAATCATTTTGGAGAAAGAAAGAGTATCCACATTTTCCATGAATCAAGTGGTAGCGAGGGAATATCATTTTCTAAGTTAATTTCTGACTCTATAGCAGCTAGAAGCTTCGTTCTCCTAAATCACACAAGATATTTATTAAGTGGGGTGGGCAAAGGAAGTAATAAATGTCAAGCACTCATCAAAAACAGGCTGAGCACTTTATTTATTTATTCATTTATTTTCTTCTCTACTGGAGTTCTTTGAACTTACAATAAGTAACCCATCTGTAGATCAAATCTACTGTAAAGCTGGTTTACCATGCTACTTGTTTTAAAACTTACATCTTTGCCCAGGAAATTAGGAAACAGGGACCATAATGCATTGTTAAATACAGCTCTCTGCTTCTATTAATTTTCCTTGGGATATATTTACAATTCCACACAATGCAAACAGGTAACATTTAAAATAGGAAGAAGCTGTAACATGCAAGTTATTTGTACCTGCTCTGAAACATGGCTCCTCTTAGGGGCTCACCAGCGTCTCCCACTAGAAATTAAACGGTGCCTGCTGTGGTTTTCTCTGCTCTGTTTCATCTACTGTATGTGCATTGGCTCTCTTTAAGTGAAACTGAAAATCAGTGCAAAGAGTACAATTTTTAAAAGGCAGTAAGTTGTGCTTGTGCATATTTGTGCAAAAGTTGGTGTGTGGATATTGCTAGAGTATAAAGGAAAAGGTCTAAATGGAATAAATATTGGGATTCAAATAACTTAATAAACCAATGAAAGAAAAAAGCATGGACAGAAATATGATAAAGTTTATCTTCCTATTTTAGACAAATTAAATAGAATGACATTTCATTTCTTGCATCTCATACCTTTCTGTGATAACACAAATGCAATTGCAAACACTCCTGTGATTTATCTGATGTGAGAGAGGACAATCACTTTAAGCTTTGAGATGCAGGCCACTGTCCTTGTGTTCAAAGGCCTGGTCTCTACCTTTCTTCTGACAACACTTCCCTACACAGGGTCAGCACATGGCTGGTTCCCCTCCCCTCAGAATACAGATCCATATCCAGCACCTCATTTACTTGGGGTGATCGTTTGTGCGGGTCAGGGAGTGGATGAGAACCCTGGCTCTCAAACCAGTCTCCTCATTATAGGCTCCTGTTTCCAGAGGTCAGATGCTGCCCTTGCTAAACGTGACTGTTATTAAATTCACCTCACTTCCTGTGCACGATGAGTATTCATAGACGGATGTTTGGTAATGTGATGTTCCCACTGAACTCTTGAGGAATTCTTTTCCACCACGTGAAAGTTCAAGGAAAAGAGAAAATGTGACATGGTAATCCAAAGAAAGATTTATATGCTGTATTTTGAGAAGATAATTCTACCCTTTCCAGTATTATTCTCTGAACCTTGTAGAGAAAAAATTACTGAGTTTTGCAGAATTTTACAGATTCTTAGGCAAGTAAAAATAATCTTTCCTAAGATTCATTTTTTGGCCATCTGATAGTTGAATAATAATATTTAAATACTTCTGGTGACAATGAATATTTGCTTAATGTGCTTTTCACAGAGCTCTGAAAACAGTCTGTCAATATTTATTTATTAATCAGTGCTACTTTACTGCTCCAGAGACAATGAGTAAATGCCACAACCAAAATTATAACCCAAGATTCTTCATTTCCAGTCATAAATTCCAACCACAAAACTAAACTTTTCTTTCTAAGGTATTGCTGTAGGAAACTACTCGTATTCTAAAACTAAAACTCTAGGGATTATCTAAACCAGAAGGGATGATTTTTTTTTTCTTTTATGAGCTGTGGCTTTGACATCTGTTAGATTTCCTTTATTGCACAAAACTGGTTTCTATGACCAAGAAACTAAAGTTCTGGCAAAGAAATAGGGTTATCTCTTAACTAGCTTTTATTTTTGAAATTAGTGTGTTTGTACAACCTCAAATATTAAGGTACATGTATTGTACATGTTCTATATGAATTAGTTTTATCCAAGATTAAAATAAAACATTTGAGAATTCAAAAACTCACATTATAATTTTAGTTAGTCAATGATGATTGCCAATGCTTCACTTAGGTCATATTCAGAGGGTAGGTTATGTGGTATGCTATATTTTTAAAAATATTTTTATTGTATATATCTTGTATAATCTTTAAA
The DNA here is from genome assembly GCA_028644305.1 of Xerus rutilus. NCBI lineage: Eukaryota > Metazoa > Chordata > Mammalia > Rodentia > Sciuridae > Xerus > Xerus rutilus. Next base: position 50,365,421 of record CM053407.1, on the reverse strand, counting down.
GATTTGTTTCCTATGTCCTTGATGTAAATATAACACCACCACCAGGGTACATTAGAACCAAGAAGACAAGTACATTTTGTTTCTCCTCTACACCTTCATACTATCCATTCTGAGAATGGAAATTCATTCCCTAACCCTATGCGAGATTGACTTCTCAGGTGAAATGTATGAAAGATGTGCATATTTATGTGTGTGTGGATTGGGGAGGACTGAAGGAGAGGTTTAGGGAAGTGTGATCTAAATATGGTACTGAGGTAAAAAGAAAGAGAATGCATGAAAATGAATAACATTTAACTTTCTCACAATAAACCCCAGGTACTTGTTTTAGAAAATGAAACAGAAATATTTATGGTGTTGGGAAAGAAAAGGAATCTTTGCTTCCTATGATCACATGTTGCATAGAAGAAGATATAGATGTCATCAATGAGGTAAGAGAAGAAATTAAACAAGCTGTAAGTGAACTAAGCAATTAGTCCAGTAGAAAAAGAAAGTAGAATACTTGGAAATAGGATACTTCCTAACATGAGGGCAGTTGTTCTCTAGTGAAACAGTGACCTAGAGCGGGGATCCTCGTGGAGGCCAGCACCACCAAGACTTGCTGGAGCTCTGCTTCATTGGGTGCTTAATTCTTTTGAAGACATTCTCTTATGCTTCCTTGCATCCACAACAAATAGAATGTGCTTAGCATATAGATGGTAGGCAATAAGTACTTGTTGAGTGAACAAGTAAATGAATAAATGAAAGAATAAAATGATATGAGAATGACTGAAACATTTACTCCTAGAATATCAATACATTCATAGGAGGATAAGTAAAATAAATTATCTTCATAATAATGTCATAGCATGTTTAATAAACACCAGGGATTATAGTGGATACACTACTAATATTATTTATAATCCTCACAGTCATTCATGACAGTGAATATTGTTATTCTCTTTTTCAGATGAGAACCTCTTTTAACAGGTCTGCAGGACTCTTTGGAGCAAACAGAATTCTATATGTGGTTGAAATTGCCTGTGAAGACCTTGAATACTTATATTGAAGATTATCTCTATGTTTAATTATGTTCTTATCAAATTACTGTTTTATTATTAAAGGAGAAGCCATAGAAGTATATATTTTGCCTAATGGCCATGACACTTTAGTATTGCTTTAGTATTTCTTTTTTGGTACCGAGGATTGAACCCAGGACACTTAGTCGTTGAGCCATATCCCCAGCCCATTTTTTATATTTTATTTAGAGACAAGGTCTCACTGAGTTGCTTAGAGCCTCACTAAGTTGCTGAGGCTGGCTTTAAACTTGTGATCCTCCTGCTTCAGCTTCCTGAACTGCTGGGATTATAGGCATGCACCACAGCCCCTGGCTGCTATATTTCAATATATAATCATATTAATGTGTATGTTCAATGAGACATTCAACATTTAAATATATGGTAACTCTTTTATATTAACTTACTTCCCATGAGAACAACTAAAGAAATCTATATGCATATATATCCATAACTATATCTGTATCTGTACATTTACCTGTAGGAACTTGGGTGATAAAACAACTTGCTAACAAATACAGCCAGTAGAGTCACTTAAGCGTAAACCAATTTTCATTTGTCAATCCTGCGTAGAGTATCTCATGGTTTGGTAGACATATAAATTTTTTTATTCCTGTTTAAATTTCATCAGCCTCACAGGTCAGATGAATATTTTGCAAATCAGATGAGTATTTTGCAAAGTGTAGACTAAGAACTTGTGATTCTTCTGCCAGGCTTTATTCACTATGTCAAGATCAAGCTCACATAGACAGTAGATATTTCATGAATGATCCATGGAGACAGGAAAATGATGTAGAAGTAGAAGAGGCTGTCTTTCAGAAGATATAATTTTGAATATAAAATTATAAATTTGTGAGACTTCTTAAATGTATCATAATTTTGACAATATAATGTGGCAATTATATACTTTAACAAATGGAATTTTAACTTTTTGATATTAACCTTTGTGGTAAATATTTTCCCACTATTTCAATTTTTTAAAGATATCCTTAAATTTTAAAATACATTGCCGTGTATGGATAAGTGCCTGAGTTTATGCTTTTATTTAATCTTATGAACCAAGATCAGGTATGTGCAGGCAGTAATGCTTGATGTCTGAGAGTCTAAGTTACTCCCTAGAAAAATCTTATAAGTAGTGCAGAGCACAAGGTCAGAGTCCTTGTCTTAAGCTAGAGATTCCTGGTCTTCTAAAGTCTGTAATTATATTGTTGGTAACAGAAGATGTGGCATTTTTCTTAGCTGGTCTTTGCACTCCTTTTAGCTTCCTCCATGGAGATATTTTATACTTTATGTCCCTCTGTGTTTATGAAATGAGTTTCATAAAAGTATCTAACACATAGCATTGTTGTGAGAATTAAATTCGTTTACATATATAAAGCATTTATAACTTGTTTGGCACATAGTGAATGCCATGTGTTTGTCATTTCTTCTCTCTCTGCACTCTCTCTCTATATCTATCTTTGTCTCTCTGTCATTCTCTCTTTCTCTCCCCTCAACTTCTCCCCTCCCCCACACACATCACCTTAAAAAGTTATCTGGAAGCAGTGTTCCATGCTCATTATTACCTGCTTTGGTATTTATAGTATTTCAAAGCAGTGGATCTGTCCTACATCTTTCTAGTGCTTATTAAACAGAGAGTGCACATTAGACCAATGTGATAATTCCATCATAATCATAATCATGAGTCTTGGTCATAAAAGGAAATAATCCTTCCCAATCTAAACTGTACTACAATTAATAAATCTTTCCTTTATAGTGTTAGAACTAAGAGTTGAATAATGGAAACAATAATCTACTCTGGCACATTTCACACTGTTAAATGTAAAACAGCATAAGCTAATTTCTTCCTAAACATAAAATTTCAAATAACTTATGACTCAGCATTATTACTGCTGTCATCAAGAAGGAATGGATGATTGATCCTTCACTACTGCTTATGACATTATTTTACTTTTTCAGCCTCTATTTTTGTCTTAATCAGATGAAGAATATTTTAAATATCCATAGGTCTGCCTTCTTGCTAATACAAGTTTACAAATTCTTTTCAGCTATTCACATAGAAGGAATACTTAAGACATTTCAACATGAAGATTCCAGAATGTGTTAGGAAAGAATGTAAATATTTGAGGAAAATAAATAGTAACCTGAAGCAAACTACTTGGGGGGCCTACAACAATGGGGATAATTCTTTCTCCTGTTCTTTTTAATTTTCTTGAATATTTATGTGTGTGCTTCTGGCTAAAGATGGCTGTAGAAGAGCCAAGATTCTATATGAAAAATTACTCCTGTGGTTTTCTCTTGCTCCTTTGACAACAATAAATTCAGTGATACCAGATATATTAAGATAACATATTTTCATTAGATTTCCAACCCAATCGTGGATCCATGTGGTTCAGATAAAATGCATTTGTGTACCCAGATCTGAGATGCTCATCATAACCAATCTCAACTTCAGTGCCTTGGAGCATTATTCCTCATGGGAAGGAGCCACATTCATGCCTAGAAAATACAAAATCCAGTTTTGTGGGGTAGATGAGGGGAAGGTTTAGAAGATCTTTTGTAGACTGCATAGGGCTAACTTGAGCTGGGACATACTCATCTACCTTTGCTTTGTTCCAAAATGGAAATGTAGACACCAAGTCACAATTTCCTGTTAAATCATTCTGGGTCAGAGTATCTCATTATTGGCTATTCTGTTTCCAGATTCTCGAAAGAACTGAGGTTGTCCCAATTCTCAACTATTGTTCTGAACCAGATTTCTTGTGTAGCCTCTGTTTTGAGTTGCTATCCCATCATCGGTCTACTTACCTGTTTTCCTAGCAACCTAAGGCTGCACTAATAACACCCAATTCTTGCTGAGTACTTCACTTCAGAGATCAAGGCATTTACTTAAGTTTAGTTTTGGAGTTTTCCAAACTTTAACTGGAGCAGAGAAAGTTAAAGATCCTTGTCCCCCACACACCCAGGAATGAAGGCTAATACACAGCAAATCTGGAGTTTATAATAATTACATCCAATCACATCCATCTGATTTCAAAGCTCCTGTTCGTGTTCTTCAGGCTACTATTTTCCCTTTAACTTATATTGTTTTCCTGTGAATTAAGGAAATAAAGTCTAAACCTAATCCCAGAATGGAGCCCAGCAATCAATGGAATGGTCACTTAGACACTGTCAGATGCCCAAAGTCAAGTATTACTTAACCCACAGCCACTGTAACTGTTTTCTGCTCTTTGAGTATTTTGAGAGCTGTGGTACTCCATTAGCAGATTTTTTGAATGAACCATACTGTTCTTATTTGACCATGTTCACCATGGCTGCCTCTATTTAAGAGGTCTCATCCCTGAAACCCCCTCTCTATCTCCTACAATGCTGACCACTTTGTCTCCCATGAGCACATAGTCTTCATATATGAAGCACAAAATGTGGCTCAAGCACAGGAGATACATAGGAAATCTAAAATAAATATGGAAAAACAATATAGAAATCTATTAAGATCACAGAATAGATGATATTCCTTAAATACCAGATTAAAGAACTTAAATAAAATTTAGCAAGAAATTAGTACCAACTCATTCTTTTTAGACAGCTCAAAGTGGTATTTTAGAGAAAATTTTCAAGCAGCAGGAAAAACAAAAGCCATTTCAGCAATGCAGAGTACAGATGAGAATGGATAGGAGGGAGTGACTTTGAGTCATATAATAAGAAAGAGGTACTATCTAAAATTGCAATAAAATAGAAAGCCAAATACAACTCAAAAAAATTAAAAACATAATTGAAAAGAAACTGGAGGTGCCAACTGGCACACACATGGAAGGAAATTGCTTTAGTTGGTGAGTGAGAAAATAGGAATGATGAATTTGCTGAGGTCTGGTCACCACAAGACTTGCTAGAATGTTTTAGGAACGTTATGAATCTTATACACAGAGCTTATTGAAAATATTTACAATCTTAAATATAAACATTACCTAATCATTGATGTCTATCAAAACACAGTTACATATTATTTATCAAAATTATAGAAAAATAAAGTTTATAAGTGAAATATGATCAAATTTATAAATGTCATTTTATATTCTCTAATTTTATTTTCATCATTTTGGATAAACACACCTGTTAAATCAATTTCACGTATTTTAGTAAAGGTATATACATGATGCTATCTTTTGAAATACTTATACATTATTAAGTATATCATCAAAATAATGTTTTCATGACTCTCTTACCATTGTCCACCTTCCCTATACATGCATGTGCATCAATACCAGATTACCATTTTCATGATAGTAGGATGATAGGAATTACTAATTTTTTTAATTCCCATAACCTAGTAATTTTGCCTGACACTGACTAATTTTATCAGTAAATAGTATTAAGCTAAGTTTCTTATCTTACCCAACAAATATACTTCTTTGGCCTTTAAAAATGGATTTTTTTCCTGTATGTACCTGCATATTTATACCTACCTGAAAATACATATGCTTTTGTCTGAAAGTTCTTAATAATACTAAAATGTGTATAATGTCATAACAAGATAATCTTTAACTTTGTGACCAGGTCTACACTATTTCAGAAAGGCAGCTAAAAGTGATTCACTATTCACATAAATTTCTAAAATATTTAATAAAGTCACTAAATATTCTTTAGTACACACTTACAAACTAAACATGTGTACTAATTAAACAAAATCAACAGTGCTTTTTATATGTAGCTATGAAATTCAAGTTGTAATTTTAAAATAGCAAATCGTTTTCCTTCACAGAATCATTTTAAATGCTTGTTTATATTTCTTATGGTTAACAGCTTGATTTGGTATATTTATTTCTACTTTTGTTTGTAATTTATCTGATTCTTTTAGAGAAATAAGTATGTAAATTTGTTTGAATTTTATTATTACATCTATGAGAATGAAAATGATGGCTATGCAGCTATGTTATTTCATTTCTATTCTTTAAATGTTATGGAAGAGAATAATTGAATTAAGTAGACAACTTTTATGCATTAACTCTACTGTAAACCACTGCCCTTGAATCCTCCTTCCATGTCAGCACCCCATTTAATGCTGGGGGAACTGTTGTCTTTATAATTTACAGTGGATACCATGCCTTGTCCCTATGGCCATGATAATTTGTAAAGTGGAAGGGATGTCAAACACTGTGAAGTAGAGTCTTTCCTTGGAGAGAGAAAAAGAAAGAGAGAGAGAGAGAGAGAGAGAGAGAGAGAGAGAGAGAGAGAGAGAGAGAGAGAGAGAGAGAATGAATGCTGAGTAAGTGAGAGCTTGCTTTTCCCTTGGAGGTCCCAACAGGAGATGAAGCTAATTATGACATTTCCTCTTAAGCTCCAGCTTGGTCTGCAGTAAAGAGGGAAGCCTATATGGGCCCAGGTGAAAATGAGAGATAAAGGCTCAGTGAAATATTTCAGTGTCTACTTTAGTTGTACCTGAGACAACTCTTTCCCTGTCCTTTCCAATATTTTACCTTTTTCCTTAGGATAAATTGTGTTGGGTTTGTGTAATTTTCCCCCCAAAGAGTTTCCTTGACTTCCTCAGTCAGACAAGCACTCTCTCTCAAGGTTCTGAACAATTTACAGCCCTCTATTACTCCACCCATTTTTTCCCCTCTCTAGATAGAATGTCAGAATGGAAGCAAGAGGGTTATTATTACAGGCTTAACCTAAATGTGTTCCAATTTACTTTAAAGAAAATCATTTGCAAAGTTTGCTCCTTTAACAAATATCAAATTTCTTGAGACTCACCTCCCAACTAATCATGACCCTCCAGTGTACCCATACCACTCCTGAGAATTGCAACTACAGTGCAAGGAAAACAAATGGTTCTCATTTGCTTCCCATGCATGTGGCTGATCAATGAGCAATCTCATTACTACATTTGCTAGCAAAATGGACTTTGCTGTATAATTAGAAATTTACTTGTCTTCCTTCCTTCCTCCCTCCCTTCCTTCTTTCATCCTTTTCTCTTTCATTCTTTGGTTTTCTCTCTCCCTCAAACATTTTTTACCCTTTCTTCTGTCATCCTAGATTAATAAAGGGCACAAATTTGTTAATTTGAGAAAATATTCTGTTCATATCTCATATATATATTCTACATAATTTAGCAATCTTCATCATCCTATAGCACTAAACTACTCTATTGCTAGTATGCTGTTTTGGTTTAATTGTAGGAGTTAAAGTGCTACTTACTTGATAAATTTTAAAATACATTTTAACAAAACCTAAGAAGTAATGTGTGGCTTAAGTAGTTTATCCTTGGCCACAATACTGATATTAATCCAAATGAATAATGATAAAAACTGGGCCATGTGAATTTCTGGAGATGGGAAATGTGTGAGGTTAGTCTTTCAGCATCATAGAGATTTTAGAGCTTACAGGGACCTAGGAGATATTACAGTCAAACTCTCCAATTTTAAGGATAATTAAATTTAAATCAAGAAAGGATAGGGGAATTGCATAAGATAAAACAGCTAATTGATAGCAGAGCACAGATTAAAATAGGGGTCATCTATCTCACAAGTGAAACATCCTTGGTTTTTTTTTTTTTTTTTTTTTTTTAGTTGTAGATGGACACAATGTCTTTATTTTATTGCTTTGTATGTGGTGCTGAGGACCCAACCCAGAGCCTCACATATGCAAGGCAAGCACTCTACCACTCAGCTATAATCCCAGCCCCATTCTTGTTTTTGCATCATATTATGTTTAATGTTAAGGAGCTAAACATTATTATACCATCATTATCATTATCATCATCATCATCATCATCATTTACATTTGCACAATCAACTTTCCACACAGAATTTCATTTTCTTTAAAAATATTGATTGTTTCATATTTCATTGTTACTTTTCTCTGTGGCACAAGTTACTCTTGGCTACAATATTTAGTGTTTGGCATACATATATTTTTCCTTAAAACCTTTCATAGAACATAATAAATGCATTATAGCAATCATTTTATTAAAAAATGACTTTTTAAAAGAAAAATAATTTAGCTTCTGAAAATAAAAATCAAGCATTTTCTTTGTAATGAAATCATATTATTTTAAAACAAAGAATATTTTTTCCCTTAAAAATGTGTTGAGCCAGTATGGTTGAAAGCAGGAATATTTAGATGGAGAATATGATTTGGTATTCCCCTAAGGTGAGATCGATTTTCAAAGGATTAAGCTTGGAAATCTTCTCAAATGATTTACCTGCTTGTCTGGTTGGACATGAGAGCTGGAGTAGCACGTAGTCTTTATTTTTCAGCCTGGGTGGGCTTAATTTTGTGAGCCAGGTAGAGGAATTTGTGTAAATTATTTTCCTCTAAAAATTTGCTCTTGGCATGATGGAAAATAAAAACTGAAACACCTGTGAGCCAAGTACAAACATCTGTATGCCTTACAAAATATCTGCAGCATATTCCGCACCACAGACCTTTATTTGACCTGCTCTGCAAGAGGATACAAGTGAAGGGGTGGAATCAATAGAAGATAATAAAATTGAGAATAAATCCTACTTCCCCAGTTACTTCCAGCAAATTTAAATAGCTCTGCATGTTTTTTAGGTTTGCTGTTTATTGGCCTTGGGCCACATATCTCTACTTTTATACATACATCTATTATTTGTTTAGTTTACTTTCTTATTTAGTAAATCTCAGAGACCCATTAGGATTAAGTGGTATTTATGAAGGGAATAAGAAAGCAGTTGTGAGTATTAAACTTCAAAATAATATACTAACAAAAATGTTTTTAAATATATAGAATAAATAACTTATAGGCAAATACTATGTTCACAAGTTGTATCAACGAATCTATTTGTCAAAGTTGGAACTTTCAGGTAGATTAATCTACCTGATTAAATTATTGACTAGGTTGGAAATTTTTTTCAGTTGAATTGTACCTACTTTTATTTTTTTCATTGTCAATTCATATTTCTGATGCATTTTTCTCTTATGGGACAAATTTAAGGATCATCAAATTCCACAAGAAATATATAGGGACTGCATATTGTGGACAGCATCATCTTTTTTCCTAATCTTAGCCTGATTTCCATTTTCCACTCTTTATTTTTTAGCTACCTCCTCTAAAGTATACCAATTTCAAAGACACACATACATATACCTAAATCTATTAACACAACAGGTTCACAAAGAACTTGACAGTTTTCAACTTCAATCAAAACAGCCTTCCAGAAACCATAGTTCTTATTTCTGAAAAATCACTTTCACTGAATCTTTAATAGAACCATAAATGTAAATAAGGGAAAATCAGGGTGTCAGCCTCATAGAGACATCTTACCTGCTTCCTCACTATTGGGATAAATTCATTGACTCCAGTAACCTGGTAATTCTGATACTTGAGGAGGTCCAAACTAACACAATCATCACAAACTGAAATAAGTCACTGAGATCCTTTCATTCTGCAACCATGATTCCCTCCTTTAACCTTAATTGTTGAAGATGCAGGAGAGATTAGCAGAGTGGGCATAAATCTGTCAGCACTCTTCAAAGGTCATGCCCCAGTGATATACAGGCAGAAAAATTATCCTCAGAAATTTAGGAAAGCACACTACCAAAAATGCAAAAATAATGATTATCATAATATACTTTTCCTAATTCAATCTTTGTTTTTGATGTGAGATAACAGTATGCTATACTTTATAGCACTCCTTTCAATTACTAAATGCAATTATATTGTCTATTAACTCATCATTCATCTTTTTACCAGACTGAAGGCAGAAACCATGTCTACTTTATTGATAGATATGTTCAAAGTATCTGGCACTTTTTCTGGCACAGTTTCTATAACTGATATCATGAATGGTTGAAATAACTGAAACAATTTAGTGAAAACAATACCATAGATTATAACAACAGGGACATTGCAATTAATTACAGAAAAAGACTGAAAAGCAATAAAATTTGGAATCTAAATGAAAGCAAGACATATTTGCAACTGGGGTAATTTCACATGCACCTGTTGCAGATTTGATGGAACTGGGAATCGCCTTTGTTTGGTGACCATTATGGCCAGATGCTTGCCTCTACCATTTTATTAGCCCAATTAGTGTTTAATTATTTATTACTGCATCATGGGCCATACACACTAATCATTGTTAGCAATATATACGATTAACTTGAGTAATAAAGTAATATAGCTAATAAAAAATTTATTATTATGTTCAAATATGTTCAGAGATTTTACACAGAAGAATGTGGTTCTGAACAATTAGGCAACAAAATAACATTGTATTAATAATATCATCTTAGGACATCTTTAATTATCACTTTATTTTACCCATCCTATTGGCTTTATTTTATTCTTTAAGTTGTATCACTCATGTTAATTGTAAATGAGACTAGATTATTAAGTCCAGGACTAAAAGATATTTTCCCACACTTCCACCAAGTTAGCCTTCATACACGCAGGTCAGGTTACACCATTATCTCTGAGCATCTGGAAAACTATACTATTTGATCCCTAGGCACCAAAAAGCAATTCTTTAGGGAATTTTCTGTTTTTCCAGTTCAGCTTTTTTTTTCCACCATAAAAAATAAATAATAATCATGAACTAAAATGTAAATGCAATTATTTTTCAATGGCATAATATTAGTCAAATAGCAATAAGGACAATTTTCTACATTATACTTCTCAAAGTATATCTATCTTCTTTCAAAAATATATAGCTTATTTATTGTAAATACTACTTTTACAGAATCACATGTTTTACATGCAAGAATATTTTAAAATTATTGGTTACGTTCCCTTGTCACCAGGACCTTTGCTGATCCAAAATGTAAACATAAAAATATCAATGCCTTTTCAAACAATTGAAAACCTGAAGAACTAAGCAATGAAAATCTAAAGCTGCCTAAAATATTTTGAAATATTTGTCCAAAACTACTATGATTTTATTTAAACTTAGGTATTCATGTCAAGCACAACAACATGTTAGGAATAATAGTAGACTGACAGCATTCCTTAACCCAGCAATTTGCAGAATGTTTTCTGTGGGACCTGCATATCCTGCAATATCAATATATTTCACTCAATTTAAAGATTCATATTTCACTCAATTTAAAGATTCTGTAATTTAAGAAGCTTAAGTAATAGTGGAATAATCAAAGTTAAATAACTACTTCAGTCACTGCAAGTAACTCTAAGGCAATTAAATATTTGGATGTGCAAAGTGACTTTTAGGACAATAATCTAGTAGACAAGTTTTCCCACGCTTTCTTAAATGTGAACATTTCCCTAAAGGCATATTAGAAGAGCTACCTTTACAAGGAACACATTTTGAGAAATGTCCCCATCAAAACCATCATTATGTGAAATACTAAAATATTATAGATATTGCTAGAAATGCTGAGGCAGCAATAGCATGTGATTGGACACTCTATAGTACAATATATATATATGTGCAATTTCAGTTTTTTACATTTTCTGACAAATGGCTGCTTTATTTTCCTAGGATCTCTGTTTTGTTCCATTTTTTCCTTCACTGTGAGAGTCATATTTAACAGATAATCTTATGTTTCTGTTATGACCACATTTCAGGGTCATTAATTGCTGGTTCACTAGGCCCCCTCCCTAAATGCCTGGCCTGTGTCATTCTATGGGTCACTTACATTTCATAGTGAATTCTCCAAAGTTTGTTATCCTATTCTCTTCAGTTTAAATAAAAAATATTACTATATTGACATGAAATGGAAAAATACATCTATGTAAGTTTTGTTTTCTTAATATAAATGTTCAGAGCTCCAAGAGTTTTTCAAAGATAATATAAACATCCAACTATTTGCAGTAGGGACGATTTTTTTTTAATCATTCAAATTTTATCTTTTAATTTTTCTGCTTAAACATAAAAATGTTGTTCCAACATATATTTAACTTGTCCCAGGAGAACCAAAGGTGGATGATCCACTGTGTAGTTTGCAAACTTGCCTTTAAAGCCTTGCAGGCCACTCTTTCTTGACTTGGTTAAGTTACTGCCTCCTATTGACTCTGCTTTTCCTTCTGTCAGTAAACAATCTGCTATGCAGGAAAGACCTCTGAAATTCCTAACAATTACTTTCTCTTCTTCCCACAATTAAGGGAGTAGAGAGAGGAAAGAGAATAGAAAAAAGTACACAGTTCTGCTTAGACTGTCACTTTGCATCAGTCTGAAAGGGAACACGTATTCCCAGCCTCAAAGGGGTTTCGGGAACAATTAAGCATGGCCAAGAGTGAAGCTGGGAAACATTCCAGCTTCTAGCAAGTCAAGTCCTCGCTGTGTGATCCCCAAAACAAAACAATGACAGATTAAACTACCAGAATAGATGTGCCTCCATTTAGAAGTATGTATATGGACTGTTTACTATACTTGTACATTATATATAAAATATCTGAAATATAAGCTTTAAGGGCATGTGATAAGCACAGAGACCAAATAAATGATTTATCTTCCACAGAAGACCTCTTTTTGAGAGCAAAAGTCAGAGCTATTAAAAATTATATTGAGAGAACTTATATAAATCAGATCTCCTCTTACAAACCTGGGTGTAAGGAATGCCTAGCAAAGAAGATTTTATTAAAAATATTTAAAATATCATACTAACTATAACAAACTTATATTATTGTTATTCTTATATAATATCTTAAAATACAATATATGCTTGGGGCTAAGGTCCTCATTAGTTATAGGAGTGTTAATTTCCCACTCAAGTAGAGGTTTTAGCTATTTTACAGGTTTCAGCTCCACCATAGTATATCTGATATCATCATTTTTACCTATAATTCAGAGTGAGAAATATTTTCTATATGGATTAAAAGGGTGATTTCTACCACTTTGTTGTTTTTTTATACTTGCAAAAATCTATTTGCAATAATTTCTATAGACTTCATTTTATGAGAATTAATTAGTACTGAGAAATATAAAGACATAAAATTACATAAATCCACTCTACTGGTATAGATAATATATATTTTCTTCCATTTGTATAACTTCAGTTCTTACTCCAGATTACCAGTATTTTTTTTTTTTTTTGGTACTGGAGATTGAACTCAGGGGCACTCGACCACTGAGCCACATCCCCAGCCCTATTTTGTGTTTTATGTAGAGACAGGGTCTCACTGAGTTGCTTAGCCCCTCGCCATTGATGAGACTGGCTTTGAACTCGCGATTCTCCTGTCTCAGCCTCCCTACGTGCTGGGATTACAGGTTTGAGCCACTGCGCCCGGCTCAGATTACCAGTATTAATGACATAAAACAATCTGTCATTAGGAGCAAATAAAGGTACCAGTGTGAACATAATATATAAATATTTGTAAAGTTTAATTTACTTTGTAAATCATTAATTAGAATGTTTAGTCAAGGATTACTATAAAAGCAAAATGCCCAACAGGTTTTGAAGACTTACTACCAAAAAGTATGTAAAATATTTCATGAATAATTTTAATATTGATTACATATTGCAATACTTTCTGACATAAATTATATTTAGCATAGAATATGGGTATGTTAATAATTTTAACATAAATACTGGAAATTTAAAATTATTTGTGTGGTTCACATTATATTTTCATTGGATAGTGCTGCTCAAGACCAAAGAAAAAATATCCTGATTATGTAAAATGGCAGAGAAATCATTTACTATATGCCTCGTTTAATCTTTCCAGCCTGGCTTTCTGTCTATCCTCATCCACGCCCTAAATCTCAGCTACATGATGATATTTGATATTTACCTGACATTTATCTTTCATTTATTTGATTATTCAACAATTATTATGTGCCCACACAACTAGATAAGGCTTGGAGATACTAGTGTATAGGAGAGAAAAAGAAACACACAGCACTTAGCTTCATTGAACATGTCATCTCTAACTCTTCTCATTTCATAGGAGGAAAGTCCCTTACATTTTTCTCTGTTGTGAAATCACTTGCTGGCCCCTCAATCTGTGCTTCTATAGTGTTTTATATGTATTTATTTCAAAAAAAACTTTCTTATATTGCATTTAATAGGTATCATGTTAATTTTGTATTTTTCTTTAAATAGGCTGTTAAATCTTGGTGAATTGATTCAATAATATTTATGTCTTGGATTAAAAGCCATAGTACATAATGTACTTAATAAACCAATTTTAGAATGGATTAATTATTTCACAAATAACATGGTAAAATTTAAAAATATTAGTTACTTCCACAACCTGATTAAATTTATTTATTTATTTATTGTGGTGCTGGGATTGAACCCAGGGCCTCATGCATGCTAGGCAAGCACTCTACCACTGAGCTACATCCCCAGCCTAATTTAATTTTTAAAGCTGTGCTTATTTTAATTTGATTACAATTTGGCATGGTTCATTTCAGCTATCCTTCTGTTATTACAAATATTTTATGTTCAAATGTACTATCAAGCTCAGCAAATTTAGAACAAATTCAGCAGAATTTGATCCATGACTGGTGCCCTTATTACACTTTAAGCAATTCATTTAGTCTCCCTGAACACCAATCTCATTAGTAAAATGGATTTTAAATTACTACTACATGTTTTTGTTGAAAAGACTATAAGAATCAACTCATGAAATAGCGCATATTTCACAGGAATACCTCCATAAATATAAAATCACAATAGTTAATTCTTAGTGTATTTTCTTTATAGTAACTAGATGTAAAATTTTGTTTGGTGGGTAAAACATTAGCTCAATTCTGAAATCCAAGTAAAATTTATGGTTTTACATTTATGTAAATGTGCTGCCTTGGCAAATACTCTTGTTTCCCTCTCTCTCAATTACATTAGGTGTAAAATGGGAAGACTAGACAAAATTACATCTCTCACAGGTCTAAAATTCAGTCTTTGTAGGTGATGATGAAGTCTCTTTTAAAAAAAGCCAACAGAGATCAAGGCCTTTTCCTTCTTCCTTCTCCAATTCCAGTCGAAGATTCACTGGGCAGGCATGAGTGAAAATAGATTAAAATTAGATCCACTGGTATGAAATTATAGCTTAATATATAACATATAGTTGCAGATAGATATGTGAAGTTGTGTATGTATATGTTGGGTTTCATCTATATCTGTATCACCTTGCTCTGTCCACTGAAGGAGCGTATGGATATAAAAGCCCCAACAACAATGAGAACATCTAATGCTCAATTTTCATTCTGCATACTTTTTTCCCTGGAAGGAACCAGAACTTCTTGGAGAAATGGCTGATACATGGGCTGAGACTATAAAGTACAAAATGAGCCCAGAATATGGTGTGGGATCATAGAATGAGTCCCTCAAAGAATGTTTTTGGACATGTCAAAATGATAAAGGATCTAGCTTGAAGGACTCCCATTGTCCAAATCTGAAACATTTTAATATGTTTATAATATGCTGAGTAAAATAGGATTTAATTAGTTTATACTGATAAAACAGATAAATGAATGCAGAGAATATAAATGTCTTCATTAAAGCAGCATACCAACTAATAGATGCCTTCAGATAAATAAAATTAGAAAATCATCATTTCATAATCGTAGTAATAATATAGGCAAGAAGTGGCAATAGTTTCCATAACTAATGGATGAAGTAGGATGAGGACCAAGATATTTAATTGGTCCCAAAATATCTCCCTTCAAAAATATTTATGGACTATAAAAGAAATAGTAATTATCTAGTGGAGAAATCTGATAGTGATAACTTAATTCAGCTATCTAAGTTAACACTATCAGTAATGGCATACATCAATATCCTATGCTAATCAGTAAGATGTATTGAGAAGGACAAAGCTTCGTGCCTGTGTTCCTGCTCCAAATGCATAACCTAGATGTAAGTTTAAAGAAAAACTGGACAATCCATTGATGGGCATTTTACAGAATGAATACCCTATATCTTCAAAACTGTCAAAATTATGGAAGCTGTGTAAAGACTGAAGAACTGCTCTTACTTAGGAGATGAAGGAGACACGACCACAGAGTACAAATGGCTATCCATTCAGTTGTGATCACTACCTAGAAATAAAGCAAAATTGAATGACGGGCAAAGAATATGTCAGGGTTCTTTATATTCTTCTAGTAATGTTCCTATAATTTTATTTTTTCAAATAGAATTAATTTTCATAAAAAGACGATAGCAAAACCAAGCAGAAAAAAGGTTTTTTAAAAAAATATGAAATAACAGAAGCTAACTGCATCTATTTTTCAGTGGGTCAAAGTAAAGCCAGTGTAATCACAAGGAATGTGCAATATTGGCCAATACCACACTCTTAGGTGACATTTTTCTTTTTTGTCTCTTGACAAGTAATGTTACATTTGGGTAGCTTATTATAATAAAAATCTTAGTATTTGGCTTCCTAGTACATTTAGATGTTACTCTTTCTATATTTCTATGGCTTTCTGTGTGTACTTAAATCACGCTGTATCCTGATCTTGAATATAACTGATGCCTTGATGGTGGGAAGCCACTTTACCATTACCAATGGCAATATATTTCAGAGTTAAAGATACACTAATTTCTTATTGTGAATTATGTGCCTTTTAACAATAGAAAAGTAACTTTTTGATCCATTGAATTTTTCTTTGAAATGTCAATGTCTATTAAAATATTAATATTATACTATCTTTAAATTTTAATTATCTGGTAGTTTCACCTATTATTTGGCTCTTAATTTTTGTGAAATTTAACAAATTTTCATACTATAATTTTTTGACATTTGATCTTTCAGATAATATACCATTCAACTTAGTTTTCTTGCCCTAAATGAGAAAATATATTTTCTGATATGGAATTTTCTCACTTTCCTATGATAAATGATATGCCTCTTCATTATACTTTTCCTTGAGTTCATGCTTCCTGAACATTTTTTTTTGGTACTGGGGGTTGATCACAGGGGTACTCGACCACTGAGCCACATCGCCAGGCCTATTTTGTGTTTTATGTAGAGACAGGGTCTCACTGAGGTAGTTAGCGCCTCGCCGTTGCTGAGGCTGGCTTTGAACTCGCTATTCTCCTGTCTTAGCCTCCCAAAGTGCAGGGATTACAGGCTTAAGCCACCACACCCAGCTCTTCCTGAACATTTTTAAACTTGTTTAAAAAGTAATTTTCAATTTGATTTAGAATTCACTGTTAGGTAGGAAAATGTGTGTTATATTTTTCCTTTTCTGTTTTTCAAAAGCATTTCTTAAACCCGTAGCAGTTCCTCTAATAGTTAGAGGTAAAGTTTTATCTTTTGGATAATGCAAGTTATGGCACAGGGATTAATTTCTCTGCCTCCTTCTCAATTACTATCTAGTGGAAGCATTGGCTTGAGGGGGATGGTAGTGATACAGCAATTCTCCACAAAAGAGGTCTACAAAGAAAGGCCAGCATGAAGGTGACCACTTGAACCCAAAAGGAAGCAGCCTGGGGGGCTGCTGACATGAATCATTGGTGGTCCTCAGGAGTCATGCAGAAGCTGAGAGGAAGTTAGTCACGATTAAGTAGGGTGCTGACAATCCAGTCAAGATCACTCATGGGCTATACTTGGATGGGATCGGATGGAGAGACTCACTGTTTTTCCCAAGAAAAAAGGGGAAAACAGTTAACTTCATCAATGAAAACCTGGGTTTTTCTCATTCAAATTATTTCAGCAGCTTGTGCCAAATTGAAATCATTATCAATTTCTCATAAGTTTTGAAATTAAATAATATACTGTGGCAATTATAAGACAGACTCTGTAGCCACATTCACTAGGTTCAAAACTCAGTTCTGTGGTTGCCTAGCTATGCAGTGTTGAGTGTTTTACTTCCTTACCTTAATTTTTTTTAAACTATAAAATGGAGGAAATGGTGGATTAACAATATAATATTTACAAAGATAAACTGAGTCAATATATGGCAATGCATTGCTAATAAAAACTCAACAAATGTCCATTATTATTAATGTACTTTGTAACAGCCCTGAGATTTTTTATTCTTCTCTCTTATGAGAAGTAAAGAACAAAAGAGTTGCTTTTGGCTGCTAAGCAGAATCCATAATGAAGTGTAATTATTTGATTATCCTATTAAATGATCTTTTCCATAATATTTAAAATTACCCGGGTCCTTGACTGCACCTACCTTGCAGTGACAAAGGTGACACATATAGAAACCCTACCATCTGTGCCCATGTCAGATCATCAGCCCTTTCTGGAATAAATCTATCATTTTCAAGGTACACAGTAAATTCATATCTTTATAACCACTGCTGGACCTTCAAAGCTTGTTTCCAATATTTAAGTTTATTACTATTTTCTTAGTTGATTTCCCGTTGCAGTTCCTTTTGTGGATATTATAAAATAATTCTATTCTTAACTATTGTGAATTTAACTGCCATGAACATTGATGTGGCAGCATTATTAGAGTATGGTTTTGGGGGTTACTAGGAATTTAACTCAGGGGTACTGGACCACTGAGCCACATCCCCATCCCTATTTTGTGTTTTATTTAGAGAAAGGGTCTCACTGAGTGACTTAGTGCCTCGCCATTGCTGAAGCTGGCTTTGAACTCACAATTCTCCTGTCTTGTCCTCCCAAAGTGCTGGGATGACAGGTGTACACCCTGTGCCCAGATGAGTATGATGATTTTAAGTCCTCTGGGTATGTGTCAAGGAGGGGGATAACTGGATCAAATGGTGGTTCTATTCCAAGTTTTCTGAAGAATTTACATATTGCTTTCCAGAGTGGTTGCACCAGTTTGTAGTCCCACCAGCAATGTATGTAGTCCCATCCTTGCCAACATTTATTGTTACTTGTATTCTTGATAATTGCCATTCTGACAGGAGTGTTATAAAATCTTATAACATTGCATTTTTCTAATTGCTAGCTTTCAAGATAAAGAAAATGTGGTACATATATACAAAGGAAAATTACTAAGCCATAAAGAATGAAATTATGGCATTTGCCAGTAAATGGATGGAACTGGAGACAATTATGCTAAGTGAAATAAGCCAAAATCAAAGGCCAAATGTTCTCTCTGATATGCAGATGCTGAGTCACAATAGGCAGTGGAGGGGCAGAAGAAGTTCAGCAGATTGGACAGAGGGGAATGAGGGGAAGGGAGAGGAGATGGGAAGGAGAAAGACAGTAGAATGAATCAGATATAACTTTCCTATGTTCATATAAATACAAAAATAGTGTAACTCCTCATCATGTACAACCACAAGAATGGGAAGTTATACTCCATGTGTGTATGATATGTCAAAATACATCCTACTCTCATGTATAAAAAGAACAAAGTAAAAAAATAAGAAAGTCTGTGTAAATTAAAATGTGATTGCAACAATAAATATTTTAAGACTTAATAATAAAAAATTCTGTCCTTGAACTAACCACATTATTTCACCAACCTCCAGAAGAGATAAACCTCCAAAGTTTTTTAAAATAAATTCATTTCTATGTTAGTGTTTAAATTAATATCTTCTATTAAAAGTTTTG
>CM053407.1:50323264-50345466 GCA_028644305.1 Xerus rutilus | reverse complement strand
ATAAACTTTCTTCTCTAAGTTGTTCTTGTCAGATATTTTGATCACAGAAACTAAGAACGAACATACTCTCTTTACAATTTTTTTTAGTAAGAGCAGTTGAAGCTAGGTAAATGGACACAGAAGTGTAAAATGCTTCATTTCTTTCCATTCATAAAAAACTAAAAGGAAGCTTTCCATTCAAGCTTTTAACTTGAATGTCCCTGCCTATAAGGAGAATTTAGCAATTTAAATAAAATACTGGATCCCAGTTAGACATTGTGTCCTATGAAAACTAAATATTTTTCAAAGTTATTGATAACAAGAGTCATAAAGGAGGAGAATGTGCTTATTTTTTTCTCTCAGCATCAAAACTTTCAATTTTCTAGGTGCTGTTTCTTTTTTGACCCTATTAAATTTCTGGAAATAAAAGCCAAACAAACATATCATACAGAGGTTTTCTTTAGGCGCACAAATTCAAGTCCTGTTGAACACAGTGGGGTCACCAAACATCCAGTAAAGCCTTTGCCAATGTTTGTGTTTTCTTGCAATTAGATGGAAATCAAAGCCATGTGGACACCAACAGGGAAAACAGCAGGTCTCAATGTGTGCTTGGCAGGACACATTCTGTCATTCCCTTGTACTCTTCTGTGTGTGTGTGTGTGTGTGTGTGTTTTTCTTTTTTGACAATGTAACAAAAGCTTATTTTATTATTTGTGGTGTTGTGGTGGTGGTCTGAAAACTTGTCCCCCTACTTTACTTATACTGTTTATCTACAATTCCCAGATGGTTTCAGAGAAGAAAATCAAACTTCCCTCTGGAATGAGTCTACTTTCTTTACTGTTTAAGTGCTGAAGACAATATAGCAGGTGCCTGAAAACCTGTGGGAAGACATTAAACAAAAGGCATACGTAAAAAAATCTGATTTTATGCTCCACCAAAGGCTCTTCCAGGAAATGAAAGCAATACAGGTGTACCAAACTATCTAAGAAAAATAATGTGTAAATACACATGTACACAAATATTCATACAGGTTTTAGGAAGAACTGAGTTCCTAAAACCTATAATAATGGCAACAGAAATTAATAATTTCCAATATAGTTAATTGGCTAATGTAAATATATTGCTTTTTAATTTTCTAGGAGTTTCATTGAATTATTTAATTATTCCCTTTGACAAGATACTTTCTGCATATAATGGGATTTTTATAACAAATTATTTGTTAGGAAAGAAGTAAAAATGAAGGTGTTTAATATGAAGAATGTAATCTGCTTATAATTTTGTGCAAAGTTAGAAAAATTATGATTGTAACAATTTTTTTTTCTATTTGCCTCAACAAATGTTTTCAGTGAACAGTGTGTACAGCTTCTGAAAATTTGCTTTTTTTCTGTTATGTTTGATAACATGTATTAAAATACAACTTTTGAGAAAAATAAAAAAAAAGAAGTAAAAATGACTGTTTACATTAGCAAG
This sequence comes from Xerus rutilus, assembly GCA_028644305.1. Lineage (NCBI taxonomy): Eukaryota > Metazoa > Chordata > Mammalia > Rodentia > Sciuridae > Xerus > Xerus rutilus. The sequence continues at coordinate 50,344,017 of CM053407.1, read as the reverse complement.
AGCATAAGGCCTCAAATTCCATGGATACATTTTGTTTAAAAATTTTAATTTCTTTCCCTTTCCCCACCTCAGCTAAAATAATGCAGACCAGTGAATATTTTTACTTTAAGAAATGGAAATAAATATGAGGCAGCTTGATATAGCAATAGTGACTTTGGTTTGACATTCATCCAAGTCAAACTCTTTCATTCACATCTTGAGTTCTCATTGAATTCAGTGCCAGACAGGGAAGGAATGTAGGACAAAGAGTAATGCAGATAAAGAAAGGAAGGCAGGGCTTAGAATTTTATTTTGACATGTAATACCTTTTGTTTAAAAAAGTGATTTTAGGAATTGTCAAAAGAGTTTTATCAAAAATAACAGAGTCTGATAAACAATAAATAGCAAATAGGAGTATCTAGGAAATAAAAAAGAAAGCAGTGTTCATAGTCGTCCAAATCACTACCCTTACTTTGATAGAATTCTTACTAGATAATGCTAGCTAATGTTTCTTGAACAAAAACTATGTTAATACTTTATCTGAATTATTCTCAGAATAGCTCTGTGATAAAGGAACTATTGTTCCTTACCATTTTATACAAGGCTTAGAGAATTTAAGCAAAAGTTTATAGAAATAGTAGAGAAAGTGGCTAGAATTCAAAGGTAGAAAACTTTCCTTCAAATCTCCCACCACCCTCCTCCTCATCCAAAGCTCCCATTCTTTATTACAATGCACCACTTTTTATGGTCCTGGCTATGTTTTACACATTTTGACTTTTTGTTTTTCATTTCAAGGAACTATATTTACACCATTTGAAAATAATGTATACTCAAAGTTATTAATACTGAGGTTTTCATACCACCAATAATCTCTAGTTACCATTTAAAAGAAACATATTTTGTATCCAATACATATGTAATATTTGGAAAATATGTTTATTTTCTACTACATACATACAGAGTAAGGATGTTCAAAAATGTTTTAAAAAATACCTAGAGGAATTAGCAGAATAATTTCACTTACAAAAATGACAGGTGCTAACTATATGCCAAGTTTTGTTGTAGGATCTGCTCCGTCTCAGTTGTTACCATAATCCATTTATTTTTATCTCTCGATGAAAATAAAAACTCAAACTTTTACATTATCTTACTTTATTGTGAGTAATTAAACTTGTCATGTTCTCTTGCGTTTGCACTCCAAATTATCTAAAGACAGAATCATAGTATTTTTGTTCTTATTTTAATGTGAATTTTTTTCAGTTTTATTGGTAAATAAGTCATATAAATACATTTAAGACATACATCCTGATGTGTTAATACATATTATGATATAATTTCTACAAACTAAGTAGCACATCTTTTTTTAAATTTTATTTTGAGCCAGAGTGTACACTAAGTTGCCCAGGCTCAACTTGATCTTGCAATCATCCTGTGTTAGTCTCCCAGTACTGAGATTACAGGTGTGCAACACCATGCCCAGAAAATAGACAGCATTTTTAAAGCTCAAAACTGCCATTCATTTTGATTTCTTATTATACCACCCTTCCTAATTTTTTTTACATCTTTTCTCTTTCCTTTCTTTTCCTTCCTTTCCTCTTTTCTTTCCTTCTGTCCTTCCTTCCTTCCTTGTCTTTCCCTTCCTCTCTCCCTTCCTTTCTTCCTTTCTTTTCATATTCTCTTAATCACAATTCCAATCACAGGATATGTTTTAAATCCATTCTACTAAATATATTATCCCCAAACTGTCTCTTCCTACAGGCCTCACCTTACTTTCCTTTCCTTCCTACATGTTCCTAGCCTATTTGCTTCTGAAAATCCACGACTTGCTATCTCTATAAAACTTTGCTGTATTTAAGGTTCTTTTTTAGTAAACTTCATTTGCTTTGAATGTGAAATACTTGCTTTCCTTTTTGCAATCATTCCGAAAGAAGATGTATTTTAGAATCTTTTCTAATTGGAAGAGATAAATGGCAATAGATGGCAAGGATCTGCCATTTCCAGTTACCATTCTTTTATGGTTTAACTGATACAAATAAATTGTACATATTTATGGGGAAGCAGTGGTGTTTGAGATGTGTAAACAATTTGTATTATTCAAACCATCTAGAAAATTGGAAAGTTTTTTTTTTTAGTTTTTGATAACAAATGTCACAGCAGACTTAGTGTTACCATTCTAACACAGAAGCTCTTAGTCCTCAAAGCAATATTTTATCTTATTTACTAAATTTCTACAATTCCAAGTTTTTTTACCCCTGTCTATGTACTTCTTTACATTAAAAAGTGAGCCCAAATGAAATTTTATTTCCAGATTTATGGTTATGTGGAAGCAAATTTGGAAAACTAGTACCTCTACTGTTCTGTCCGACATGCTGTTGTATAGACGAACAACACAAAGCACTTCGAATGTTGTTCATTCACATGAGACTTCTGTTGATATCTGCAAAGAAAGCTTGTAACTTTGTGGTTTGCCTTGGATATAAAAGTCCTATAGGACAGTGAGAGTGAATATGTAACTTGATTAGCTAATTTGATTAAGCTTTTGATAACATGTATATATGTATATACATAATATATATATATTACATATATATAATAGTTAAGGAAATGTAAGGTAAAAATCAGGTAAAGTAAATGTAAGACTATTGAATTTTAAATGAATAAAAAATTATATCAATCAATATACCCAAATAAGTAGAACTTTGAAGTAATTTCTATCATTTAAAAATAGTCAGTACACAAAAGATCTAGTGTTATCAATCCACATAATGAATTAACACAATGAAGTCATAGAAAGTCAAAGAGCAGATCTGTGTCCATGGCTAATCTAGATCTAGAAATTTTCCCTGAAAAGCTCATGTTTTGAAGGTGTAGTCCTGAATGCAGAAAGGTTCAGAGGTGGGACTTTTAGGCAATGAGAGATGTAATCTCAACAGTGGATTAATACATCTGATGTATTAATAATTTGAATAGACTACTGTATACAGTAGTAGGCAGGTGGATGAGGCATGGCTGGAGGAAGTAGGCCACTGGGGACATGCTCTTGGGAATTAAATCTTGTCCCTAGCTCTTCATTCTATCTTTCTCTGCTTCCTGGCTGCCATGAGGTGAACAGCTGTCCTCTACCACACCCTTCTCCCATGATGTTCTGCCTCACTTAGGCTCCAAGCAATAGAGTCAGCAAACCATGAACTAAACCTCTGAAATTGTGAGCCCCCAAAAAACATTTCCACTTCTAAGTTGTTCTTGTTTGATCTTCTTCTAAGTTTGATCATTGTGATGAAAAGCTTAACACAGCCCCCAAATCTCATTAGTATTATGTCTAGTTATTGTAATATATTTATTTCACTTGGAATAGGTCACATATCTCAATGACATCTGATGTGGCTAATAAGTTTGGTTATTAATTATAAACATGGCATTTATATTATAAAAAGATAAAAAGGACTTCAGATAGTTAAATCATCAACTAGATATTATTCAGGCTAGTGTCAAGGAGTCAATGATAAATTATTCTCAATAAATTTCTTTCTGTGTATTGCATCACCTCAGAATGTTGCTTATAGTATCCCATTATATATCATATTTAATGAGCTATAAAAATTTTTCAGATAAATAATATCAGAAAATATGATGTTCTCTAAAGCATAAAGTAGAAATTGTTATTTTTTCACCTTATTTATACACATTATTTACCAGCCTTAATATTTTACTTATTGTTTCTGCAAGGAACAAGTGCAGAAATCTAGCACATAAGCTGTCTCTAGTGCTAAAGAACATAAGAGTTATCACTAGTGTGTCTCATTCAAATTTTATTCTATATTCATTTGACTCAGTTCTTTTTTATTATCCATTGCTGTCTAATTTCTGTGGACTATGAAAGATACTAAACATATAACTAATAGTTTCTCTTAAATTTTAATATGAAACCCTAACCTTTAAAACATTGCACATTTCCAGTTTGAAATTTGTGCTACCATGCTCTTTCAAGCTACAAAAGCAAATAGTCTTATTTCATAAAATTTAAAAAGTAAGAATATACCACCCAGACATATAAGAAAAGGTGATTTCCTTTGCCTAAGTTGCTTAGTCTTTATTTGTTAGTGGGCTCACACTACTGACATCTGACACTGGCCATTCTGCAGTTCAAAAGTGAAAAGCTTAGGAAGAAAAGCCCCTTGTCCATTTAATTCTCTAAGGAGTTTACTCCTTTGGGCCAAATAATCATGTGGAGCACCTGTGGTGCAAGTGCTAAAGAAATATCAAGCAAAACCCAGCCACAGCTGTGCTGTAATCACTGAAGTGTGCCCAGGGCATAATGGCACATTAGGTAGGCATTGATCTCTGCCAGTTTATGAGGTCTCTTACAGAATTAGGCAGACTTTTTCACTGAAACCCATGGAGCAGAAATTGCTACTTCTAAGCTAATCCATTTTCAAATTACCATCCAATTGTGACTGATGACCTCACTACAAATCCTCTTATCTACCTCAACCCACTCAGCAAGCAAGGGAGAATCAATTGCTATTTCCCTTTATTTTCAATTTTTAAATAATAAAAAAATACCTACAAAACTCTTTCTGCCATTCTTAGTCACCTTCAGGGCTACTGCAGCTGTGAAGATAAGCATGATAAATGTTAAATGCTGTCTAATTGTCAGTGTTTATTTGGAAGGTAAAATGGGAAAGTAGAAGATATAATTGGTATACTTCTGATTCAAAATAGGCTGCTATGCATTATAGCTAATTTCATGCATTTTAAAAAATAGTTTATTCAGAATTGGTTTATATTGAATACCTGACTTTTTGAAAAAGTAAAAAGAAGGGAATCCATCAGCACATTGTGCAGTTACTTCCTGGTAAAAACCCTGTGTCCAACTTAATCACCTGAGCAGATAAAAATAAAAAATACAGGTGAAGAGAAGAACCTCTGTTCTGAAAATGAAGGCATTTCTCAGTTGTTTATTTCACTGGGAGGCAGAAAAATTCTAATTAATCAAAATCCATTTTCAATTTCTCCTCAGTGAACTTTCTCAGAGATGTTAATATGTGTCTTTATTATCCACAAAATTCTGTAGTTGCAAGAATGCACAAAGAATGTTCAAAAGTGATGCTGACTTGTGTTTCTTTCTATCAAAAAACAGTAATTTGTTATAATTATCCAAGGCCTTTGGTCGTTTTTAAAAAGTCAACAGTTTTGGGCTGGGGTTATGGCGCAGTGGTAGCGTGCTCGCCTAGCACGCGAGAGGCACTGGGTTCGATCCTCAGCACCACATAAAAATAAAGATATCCTGTCCACCTACAACTAAAAAATAAATATTTAAAAAAAAAAATAAAATAAAATAAAATAAAAAGTCAACAGTTTTGTACATATTTTATAAGTTAATCATATTGTGAAAAACATCTCGCCCAGTTCTTGAAAGTTTTTCAGGTGAACTAATGGGATGAGGCCTAGTTTTAATATATATGATAATATTCATTTATATATTTCTTGTAGCAAATTATGTACAAGTAGTAATTTTGTTCTAGCAAAATTATAGAATGTCTGTTGACAACTGCATTGGACAAAGCACTAGTTACAAAAATCTCAGGCTTGGCAGGGCGATGGATGAGGCAGAGAAATAATTATTTCCATGTCTATAATTAAAGTACATATTTTTTATGTTTCTAACTCAAACATAATCAAAATTCAAATATCTGGGCCGATCCTTACTGCAAAGCATCATCCTAGCTGCTTTATTTATAGTGCCCTGTGCAATGGATTGGCTTAATTACCTGTTCACAGCCAGTTAGCAGCACTCTGGTTTTTTAAAAAAATATCTTCTCAAAGAAGCTAGGATAATTTTCTCACAGTTGCACTTTGAATGATGCAGGTATCTCAGGATTTATTTCTGAATATTAATCAATGATATTTCTTATAGTTGGTATATAAACTAGGGTAAGTCATTTGTGAATTGAGAAAATACTACCTACTCCACTTACCTATTTGGTAGGCAGGATGAAAGATATCAAATTAATAAGCAGATGCAATAGAAAATTAATACTTTTGTTAAAAATTTTAATTTTAATAGCAATAATATCAACTTTTTCAAAATCTGTGCATGTGGGTGGGGAAAGTCACAATTCTATAAATTACAAACAGTTAATAATAACTAAAACATTTCAATTGCATTTATCTCATTATTTTATAGTATTTTTTCATGTTTTCTTACATTTTCAAATAAAAACAACATGTGTTCACCTTTATTCAGTATATAAGAAACTATGTGATGGGAAAATTTAATGAACATCTCTATATTAACTCCATTTCTCATGTCCCAGGTTTCCAAAGCCAATGAAAAACACTTTCATATCCTTAATCTTGTATTAATTACAACATATACAATATTATATCAAACAGATTGAGTTTTATGTCACTGATTTAAAAAAAGTAACACATATAGGATAACAATATGAATATTGTTTAGTAGAAATTAATATTTCATAAAACGTATCATGAATAAACTTCTAATCTATTGCACAGATCTGACTGCTACTTTTAAACAATATATAATATTCAATAATATGGGTTAAAATCACATTACTTAATTCTTTCCCAATGATGAACATTTCAGAATCCATGGACGTTTTTACTTTTTTCTCTGCTTGTTTTGTTAGTTAGTTGTCATTTCATTAAAATGTGTGCATTTTTTGTAGATATTTCTTGATTACTTTTCATGAATTAATAGCCACTTGGATTCCTTCAATCTATGAATGTGCCTAATTCCTGGCACCCCAGAAAACACTGAATAAGTTGCCTTTCTTTAATTTTTACCAATCTGGTGAAAGAAAGATATCTCATTCCTTCTGTAGATGGAATTTCCCTACTTGTAAGCTTTAGCATCCTTCCATAAATTTGCTACATATTTTAGCCTGGTCTGCAGTAACTCCCAATTTATATATTTTGACCAGTTTTATATTAGGTTATTTGTCTATATCTATCATCAAAATTAAATAAATTAAATCCCTATATCCTTCTCCTGGGAGTTCTAGTAAGGTTAAGTTAACACTGAGAAGTGGGCTCTCCGCCATCTTAGCACTTATCATATTTTATTGAAACGTTTACTATACTGCTCCCATGATGGCATTCTTTTGATTGTAGGGCAATTATTTTTCTTTCTCTATTACTCCAATAAGTTATGATGATACATGGAAGATTCTGAATATTCGGGAAATAAGAGTTGAACTGGTAAAATGGTGAGAAGAATACATGTTAAGCTGCCAGATACTTCAAACTGCTAGGGAAGGAATTACATCTCATGTTTATGTGTCCCCCACAGAAAGTTGTTCGAAAAATATTTCTGAATTAATTGTAATCAGTTGCTCCATCTTGAAACTCTTTCCTCCAACTTCTCAGTTCCTCCCTGGAGTTAATAACAGATCAGCTTCAAGTTTAAATCTACGAGTGGAGAATGCTAGGGGCCTCCCCACTGACTCTCTGAAGGAACTTTCTGTAGTATGCAGCTTTTAATGTTAATTTTTCTTAAACTTCCTTGCTTTTAGTACTATGATCATTCCATCCAAACTTGGCAATTGAGGATTGTGTGGAATTTCAACTAACACATCTCATATGTGCATGATCTCAGCCTGTGGGATATGAAAGGACTTAATTTAGAAGGCACCTCTGTCTAACAATCAGAGTCTAGACTAGCAATTGGTCTAGAATATTTCTATAACACAATGGTCTCTTGATTCAAAATAGACATTAATCAAAATGCTGACAGTATCATTTTGTTGTTAAATGAGTAACATTAGGTTCATATTTTTGCTGGATATCTTCACTAACCAGGATGTAGAAGTAAAGATTTACTTCATTCATAGATGTAAATGCCATAATTTATCTTTTGCTTAGGGCTAAATTTTTCAAAAGAATACATTTTTGAATTTGGAAAGTATCTGAAATGAATACCACATGCTTGCAGTAGAAAAACTGTCTTACTAGGATTCAAAAATTGATTTCTACACCTAGGTTTTCTATTAGCTATGTGATTTGGGACAAAGCATTTGCCTTTCTCTCCACATATTTTTTATTCTTATGCCAAAATGAATTGTGAAGAATGATCTCTAAAACCTCTTCTAGCTCTAATTTTATTTTCTTTTGTTTGCTTTGGTAAAACAAATGAACTAGTGTATAAACAAGATTGTAATTATATCCTCTGATACATACACCAAAGTTTCAGCACCACTGTTTTTTTTTTTTTAGTACACTACTTTTTGGTTGTACTTTACTTTCAGTAATAGTTAAGGATTTTCATTATGATTTTAAAAACAAATCAATCACCATATTGGCAGCAATAATTGCATAATATTTTGATATTACAAATATTACCATACTTGGGATTGACAACTCAGAGTTTATATAAAGAACACAAAGCCATTTTGCATCATACTAATCTCATATTTTACTGGAAGCAGCAAGAAACCATGAAAATAATTAAGCAAAAACCATCATATTTAGATTAAAGTATAATTAATCAAACAATAAGCATGCTAGCTGAGCAATTACTAGTGAATAAAATTGTAAATAGAGAATCTCAATTTTCAGCTTCATAGAGGATATACTTTACAAAATTTGGGCATGAATAAACAATATATAAGTGTGATGAGTACTGTAAAGTATGAAGGTTTTTTGTGGAAGTGATGTTTAGCTGAAGCATGAAAAGTGTAAATGGAGTTAAATAGATCAGGGATAGAGATGAAAATGAGGCATTTGGGAAGACCAGATGATAGAACCATATGATGTAGTTTCATCAAAATGGACACTTCAACATATGTAGCCTCCCTTTGAGTTATAAATTCAAACAACATAGTCATCTATTACTTTAGAAATTAGATGTGATTTATGTAAGGCATAGAAAGATATTTCTTTTACATATTATATTATAATAAAAGTGTAAATTTGTTAACCATTCAGGTATCCTTGTTTTTTTTCCCAGAAAATCTCTGGAAGAGTGGGAGCCTTCTAGTAGGTGTTGCTGTATAGGAGCTTCCTGACTGCTTAACAGGGAAAATTAGTGTTAGTTAAATAATTATAAAGCTGCAACTGACTTTTCTATTGGTATGAACAATAGAATCCTAGATGTCCTATGACTCCTAACAGTATACATGCTTTTATTTCATTCATCTTTGTATTTCTATATTATCCTATGACAGCTTTTTAATCAATAGCCAAGGAAAATTTAATATTGAGATATTAAAAGAACAATCATTCAGATATCATTATAATTGTTACTATTTTACATATTTATACTAAAAATTTTTAATGAAATAATCAAAGCTTGGCAACATGACAATATATTTATAGCTTGGAAGTTATTTCAAATTGTGTCAGTTTGTCATCTTAAACAGTAAAATGGTTTTCTAAATACAATTTCACATTCTTTTTCTGGAACTTTCAATCATGTCAGGAAAAGTGCTACTTAAAATGTAAAAATTTTAAAAATTCAACTGAGCTCCTATTCTCTTCTGACTGAAAATAATTTTATGGTTTGGTCTCATTTTTTTAACTTTTAGAAACTAAACAAAATTGACCCTAACGAAGAGGAAGAGACCTCAAGGGAACTAGTGAACACATATTTAGAGTAAAGTACAATAAGAGTCCTGAAAAACTTGAAGGTTTGATTCTCAAGTTTTGTAGTGTAGATTAAAATAAATTGTTCCAGAAATTCCATTCAAAATAAATAATATATATTGATCTATGTATAAGATCTACAAATACAACTACTATCAATGCCCTGCTTCTTTATAATTATTTCTTCATTATTATTTTCAGTTCTGGCTAACTGTTATTTGTTATGTTTTCATTAAAGAAGAAAGAAGTGGGACAGTTTCTATAGCAACCATCTCAGACCTCAGGCAAATCCCCAATGACTCTGGGTAGTTCTTGTAGACATAAATTGTTTCAAAGGCCCGTTGTGGCCCAACAGGGATATAGTTTTGATGAAACCCAGATGAGCTGCAACTACATTTCAGTCTATACTCCCACTTAAGTTAAAGTCAATCACCTACAATAAGAGTAGAACAGAAATAACAGGAGTAATGAAATCTGCAGATAATCCCAAAGCATCATTTGAGTCAATAATTTCCAATCCCTTCTCCATCAGACTTCTTACTCAAACTTCTTAGCATGTATTAAAATGGACAATGTGAGTTTTATTCTCTTCCTGTGGTATAGGTGCTAATAAGATATAAAATGATAATCCAAATGTAGTTACAAAGGATGGAAGGCTGATTACTCATTGGTGCTGTAGATGTTTCTGAAAAACTCTGGAAATTTTTTTTTCTAAAAAACTATGAAACACATCATCATCATTCGTAACAATATTTGAGTTAAATACACCTTCATAAAATGAAAATTATTTGTTAGAAATGTCACGTGAATTCCAATTAGTCAAGGCAGATTTCCTCCCCTTCCCTTAACCCCAAAAAATGTATAACAGGGAATTAAAGTCAACAAGCAAAAAAGAAAAATGTATATATATCATCTATCTATCTATCTATCTATCTATCTATCTATCTATCATCAATAAAGATCAATAGAATGATAAAAGTAATCATAACAGTATAAGATTTCATGGAATTTTGTAGATAAAGAATTCACATAAAATTCAATGACCATGTGGAAGAGTTAGAAATCTGATAAGCAAGTCCATTTGTTCTAAGGAAACAAAGAGATTGTTAGCACCAAAAAGCATACCATACTACAAGAGATTGAGAAGCCAAAATTTCCCCCAACCTGCTTTGATAATATTGCCAATCAGCAGATATTTCCCATCTACCAACTAGTGGAGAAACTGAAAGGCACTAGAGAAAGAACTTTACACATATTATTGGTGGTTCATAGTGAGAACAGCAATTTACTCATTGGTCAACATAAATTAGTTCAGTGAACTAAACTACAAAATGCCCTCTAACCTCTTCTACTCCACTCCCATCCCCACCCCATAGTGTACTTTCAAAATGGTTTGAAATACCAGTGGGTAGCCTGCAATCACCTAATCTATGAGGAAAGCTCACAAGAATAACAACAAAAACAGCAAAACCCATTCAGGTAAGGTGACACACATTTGTATTCCCAATGACTCAGGAGCCTGAGGCAGGAGAATCCTAAATTGGAGGCCAATCTAAGCAACAGAGTGAGACCCTCAGATAAAGAATTCACATAAAATTCAATGACCATGTGGAGGAATTAGCAAGATCTTGTCTCAAATGCAAAGGGCTGCAGATGTAGCTCAATGGTAAAGCACCCCTGGATTCAACTCCCAATTTTGAACAAAACAAAACAAAAGCCAAACCAAGTGAAAGAATTTGAAGGAAACAAAGCTAATAAGAGAAATGAAGATTTATCAAAACTGTAATTGATGTTCTTTAGAAGTAAAAAATTAGTATATTAAAATAGAAAAATCTTACTCTTTTTGTAAGGCTATATAGAAAAGGAAATAAAAAAGGAGTTCCTAGGAATTTAATCTATGGAAAATGAAAGAACTTGAACAGAAGGATGCGAAAATAAAGTGAAGAAAATTTCCATAAAATAAAACAGCAAGAACATGAAATAGCAAAATAGAAGTAAAGAAAATTAATGGGTAAATTAAAAAATCAAATATGATATTTTTAGGACTAGCAGAATGAAAAGAGAAAAACTGAGGAAGATACACACATATGTATGAATGCTAGCATGTAATTTACTATAAATGAGTCTTTAGATAGACTCTGCTTACTGCCTAGTTCAATGCAAAAGAAAGAAAGAGGAAAGTATCATAATTACATTTCAGAATATCAGTGATAAAAATAAGATTCTAAAGCTGTTTCTGTTTTTGGTGGAGGGAAATGCTACAAAGGAACAGAAATCAGAATGTCTTAAATGCTCAACTCCAGCTTCAAATGGTTTGAAATGCATAGATGTAAATAACAATCATAAGTATGCAAGAGTGACCACATATTAACACTAAAGCAAAATCATTACTAAATAAAACGTAAGATTGCATAATGATAAAAGGGTCACTTCAATAGGAAGCTATGCACAAGTCTATAAAAGAACCACAAAATACAGGAAGCAATAACCAGTGGAATTAAAGGAATAAAATTAAAATTACATAATCCTAGAATGAGATTTTATTAGATTTATTTTATTTTTTATTTAAAAAGTCAGTAAACAGTGAAAGTAAAGAACACTGTGATGCACCTTGACCTAACTGATGTTATTAGAGCATCAGATGTTAACTGAAAAATACACACTATTTTCAAGTGTACATGACCATTTGTATATAGATTAGAATTTTGACCATTTGTATATAGATTATACATTAGAAATTGATAATAATACAACACAGATAAATATAAATTAATATACAGATTCAAAAAAATCTGAATCAAAAATTTAAGGAGACTTTTTTTTTGGCAGGTGAGAAGAGTTTTATGGAAAAGCAAGCAAACTACAGAAATCAAAGTGATTAAAAAAAGATCAGTTGGCTATCTTATACATTTTTTTTAATGTGTGTGGTACTGGGGATTTAACCCAGGGGAACTCTTATGACTGAGCTGCACCCCAGTCCTTTTTTATTTTTATTTTGAGACAAGATCTCACTAAGTTGCCAATTTGATTTAGCCTTCTGAGTTACTAGGATTAAAAGCATGCACCACCATGCCCAGCTATCTTGTACAATTAGATTTTGAGAACTACTGTAAATGTACAAAAAAGAAGACAGTGCATTATTGGCCAAATGCTACTGACATAGTCTAATGGAGCAAATTGGAAACTTTAGAAATAGGTCCTTGATTCTGACAAAATTGCCAAAGTAATCAACAAACAACGTTAGAACAAAGATATTGCCATAGAAAATACATTAATCTTGATATATGTTTGATATTATATGTAAACTTCACTAAAACCAATTATGGATCTACAAAAAAAAAACACAAGAAAACTTCTAGAAGAAAATATTAGAGAAAAATGTTTAACCTTGAAGTAAGCAAAGGACCTTTGCATAGTACTCAATATCACAAGTCATGAAAGAACAAAACAATATATTACACTCTATAAATATTAAAATTTTGCTTTTCCAAAGAAACTGATAAAGGAATCACAGAATGGGAGAAAACATTCACAAAATATATATCTCTATCAAAGGACTAGTCTTCATAATATATGCAGCACTTTCATAATGCAATAATAATAGGACAAAGAAGCCAAGTGAAAAAAATGAATCAAACATTTCACTAGATACTTCACAAAGGAATATATAGAGATGGTAAATACACAAATAAAAAGACACCAATATCATCAGTCATCAGAGTAATGCAAATTAAAGACCCACTAACACTCCAATACACATTAAAAAGCTAAAATTAAAATATACTTTCAAGTTTTGATAAGACATAGAGCAGGGGTCAGCAAATATTTTATTTAAAGAGTCAGATTATAAATATTTGTAGCTTTGAGGGCCCTAATTACTCAGTTCAGCCTTTGTAACATGAAAGCAGCCTGTTTCTAAACAAATGAGTATGACTGTGTGTTCCAATATAATTTTATTTCCAAATAAAAAAGCTGAATTTGGCTCAAGTATGATGGTTTATAGACCCCTGATACAATGCAACAGTAACTCTTACACACAGCTCAGACGAGTAACAAATGGTACCACTCCTTTGGAAAATCATTATTTCTTCAAAGGTAAAATGCACATCAACTAATTGATCCTCAGGATCATTTTTAAAATTTTAGTTCTATTTCTCCAAGAGAAATGAAAACACACATCCACACAAAGTTGTATGCAAATGTTCATAAAAAGTAACTTACAAATGTCAAAAGATGAAACCAACCAATATCTACCAAAAAGTGAATGAACAAAAGTATTGCAGTACATCCCTTCAATGTAATACCATTCAGCAATAAAAAGAAATGAAGTGCTGATACACAAAAGCCATAGACAACTCTCTAAATCATTAGACTAATTAAAAAATATACATTTATATGTATATGAATTCAAACTAACATATAGTATTAAAACAAGAAAGAGATATGAGAAATCTTGTCTCGGGAATGAATATACTCTATATCTTGGTAGTAGTAATGGTTTCATGGATATATACCTCTATCAAAACTCATATAGCTAACCTTTTAAAATGGGTGTACTTTATTTTATCTAAATTTTTTCTCAATAAAATTAACAGAAAGAAATAAATACATAGAGGGTGTATTTCTGACAAAAAAAGAAAAGAAAGAAAGAAAAACAAAACTTGTACACACTTCAGGAAGTTCCACAGTGTTTTGCCTTTTATACCAATATCAGCAAATATTTAGCCAGCCATAAAGTTCCATTGCCCAAACAGATTTGTTCTTTCTGTAGTTCACTATATATGTGTTTCTTTTATTACTCAAACTTTCATGCTCCATTTTTTTTCATTATTTTTACTTCTTGACAAACTTTTCTTTGTAGAAGAGGAGAATTATACATTTACTTTGTCCTCACAAATACAAATTTCTGTTGGTGATAATGCCGATAAATAACAGAAATAATGGAAATAAAAGAGGAAGAAAGTGCCGTAAAAGGTGTATCTTGGCAGCAAGATTTTATGATGTAAGGGAAACAACTTTCAAATTAGAATAACGTTTTAAATTTCTCTTGGCCTCAATTTTATTATGTAAACAATGAGATGATATCCCAAGGATCTTCTCGTTAAGAAAATCTATGGACCTAGAAATATTTAGCTTAGGTTCCCAAAGACTGAGAAAAATAAGAATGATTTGAGAAAAGAAGACATTATCATTCAGCAAAATAGATAAGTCAGCTGAATCTGAGTTTGGACTTGTGCAAACATGCAGAAGGTGAAATTTTCAGAGGTAGGTGACTTTCCATGCCTGCTCAAGGCCTTTCCAGTCCCACCCTCACTGGGTACACAGAAGGTTTGCCATGTTCATTAGATTTTCTCAGGAGCAATGCCACACGTCTAAGCCCTCTTTTGAACCTGTAGGTACCAAGATCTGAGTCAGGGCGTGAAGGTGAGAGCCAGCTATTGAGCCTGTTGTTAAGAATCCTTATTGCTAAAGCTGAATGTTTGCTTTTAGCTCACCTAGACGATATATATACTTCTTTATTCTCTGAAGAAAATTCTAGGAAATATCTAATAAAGAAAAGGTATTCTAATTCCTTAACATTTAATAGTGCTTACACTATAGATCAAAATGTTAAGTATACTATAAACCAAAAGAACTTAAATATCAAAATGTAGTAATAGCTGAATTAATAGGTAACATGTTGAGTCAAAGGATTCCTCACCGAAAAGTTTTTAGACTCTTAAATACTAACATGCTTCAGAAAATGTAAATGTTTTATATGATTCTGTTTTAACTCAATTTAACAGCCACATTTCTACATAATAATTATTCTTTCCTTCACTCACTGGATTAATATCATATGTCCCTTTAAATTGGCAGATAGGAGCAGATATGAAGAAGAAAAATTTTTTTCACTTCAAAACATTTGCAATCTACAATTCAAAAATAAGACTTAAACAACCATGAAAAAAGTAGAATGTTCTTAAAAAATAAGGTAAACATAGAGTAGTTTTTATCAAAGAAAAAAGTAACCAAAGGAAGGTACATTTTCAAATTGAATTTTACCCCTAAAAATCATAAAATATTTAAAAATACGTTAAAATAAGTATAAGCAAATAAGATTTTGTATTGTCAGTCCTAATGTATAAATGAGAAAATAAGGCAAAGCAATTTTCTCAAGGCAAATAACAATTCAGCTTGTGAATCCTGAACTATTTGAGTCTAGAATATAATTTCATTTACCATATGAGACCACATCCCTACAAAACCAGAAAAATGTTATTCAACAGTCACATAAATATGAAGGCATTTAACCTTGAATGGAACAGCAAATTACATACGACTATTGACTTTCTTAACATTTTAATTTTTATGTTCTTTCTTCTCATTCACACATTTTTAATTTTCCTTTTTAGTTAATGTGGACTTTTATTTTCCTCTCTTTCCAATTCAGTGCATTCTTTTCTCACTAGGCTCCTTTGATTACCTTCTACTCTTTGAAACAAATGCTTAAAATCAAGAGCATACACCTAAGGCATTTGCATAAATTTAATCTGGAATTTGTTTAGAATCAAACACAAAGAGAAAATGTTATCATGGATCTTGTTTTGTTGGCATTTCTTAAGCAAATAAGCTATTTAACAATAGAATGAATTAGTAGGATGAGAAAAATATATCATAAAATCTTAAATAATTATTTATACAAATATCTCATAATCCATTTGCCATGACGATTCCCCAAGTTACTTCCGTTAAACAAATTTAGACCAATAATTCCTCAAACCCACTCCAAATCCCCTTCCCCAGCTTCTGGTAACCATAATTCCACTCACTACATCTGTGAGATCAATATTTTTAGATTCCACATATGAGTGAGGTCATTCAGTATTTATCTTTCTTTGCCCATATTACTTGGATTAACATAATGTTCTCCAAGTTTATACATGTTGCTGCAAATGACAGGATTATTCTTTTTTTCATGAATGAGTAGTATTCTGTTGTGTATAGGATAAATAAATTCAAGAAATTTATTATGAGCTTGGTGACTATAGCTAATGGCAGTATATTTTATTCTTCAGAAATATTAAGAATAAATTTAAGTGTTCTCATCACAAAAATGATTACTATGTGACATAATGCATATTTAACCATTTCATAATGTGCACTTGTGAATAGTTGAAGAATCATGTGTACATGATTAATATACAACAATTTTATCTATCAACTAAAAAGGAGAGGGGGAGAGCTAGATAAAATAAAAGCCTCAATGGTCCCAATTTGAGATGACTAGATCACATTCTCCAATCAATATGGATATATCCCAGCTTGTCTTTGTATTTACCAAAGTCCAGAAGCACAAATTCAATTCTGCAAATATTTCTATTAGATATACTATCTAAAAGAAAATTTTATCATTTTTTAGTCAAATTTTGATATTCCAACTTTTATAAATATTCATTAGTTGATATCTATTCACGATCCCATTTCAATCCAAAAATGTAAATTGCTAGTTATATTCATGGTTAAGATTCATCAACATGAACTGCTAATGTTTTTATAAGTCAATTTTTGAAAACTAGCTTAATCTTCAAATAAATATTAAAATACCATAGTGAAAGTGATATTGAAACCACATATAAAAACAAATTTGTCCTTCACCAATTCAGAATAGATTTTAATTGGTATCCAGGAAATGCACCTTGTAAATTTTGCCTCCTTTATTTGTGCCCTTGGAAGCAACTGTAATTGGAAAACAAGAAGGTTATAATTTGCTGAAATATTTAGTCTTTGTGTGCATGATATGCTAATGAAAAATAGCATTCAGGAAATTAGTGCTGTGGAAATCTGAAAATTAGTCTGGCCAAATAATGAATATATCATACACACACATTCACACACAAAAATGCATGAATATGCATGCATCAATACACAGATTGTATACATATGTATTGGAGAACTAGTACCATGTTTTTCGAAGTCTTCATTGTCCTATTATTACTAAAGATAGAAGATATATCCTAAGTAAAAGGATTAGTACATATTGACTTGGTATCAACTTTAAAATTTCAACACACATCTTAAATCAGTGTATTTTCACCTTATGTGATAAATGTTTTGCATATGTAAATGATGCTCCCACATAGCAATTTTAATATAGGCTTCATTGAAAATATTATTTTTCTTTTTCTATTTGTTCTAATTCATTATACATGACAGCAGAATGCATTTTGATTCATTGTATACAAATGGAGCACAACTTTTCATTTCTGAAAATATTGTTTTTCTTGATACTAATATAAAAAATCAAGCAGAAAAAGCATTTATTCACATTAAGTAGGCAAAATCAGCTGATTAAATCCAAAGGAATCCAATAAAATTGGGAATTCTTAGTTAAACAACACAAATAAAAATAAAATTGACAAATGAATTTTATTCTACTTAATGATCTACATTGGAGAAAAAACATTTAAATTCAAATGTTTTTCTTATCACCTCCATACACTATTAATAGATGTCCAAGTTATCCATTCCTGCTAGTAGCATTATATATAACCAGTAAAATTTTGTCTAATGTGGCTACTTTTTTCCTATTTATTATAATAAAATTAATATTGAGAAACAAACTGAAAACGATTAAAATACAAAATATGGATACATTCAGATTTTCTAACTGCATTTCAATTTAAGGGTAATAATTTAGTCTCACATCTTCAATCATAATTAAGATACTGTATGTTATGGTTTAGATCCAGAATGTCTCCCAAAATCTCAGGTATTCAAGGATTGGTCTCCAGATGGAGGGACTACTAAAGTGGTGAATAGAATTTGGGGCCTAGTTGGAAGAGGTGGGTCACTGGAGGCTTGCTTTTGAATAACAAATTTTGTCCTTTGACTCTTTTATCTTTCTGTTACCCAGCCACCATGAAGTGAGCAGCTCTGCTCTGCCACATCTCCCAGCCATGATGTTCTGCTTCACTACAGGCTCATAGCTATGAAGTGAAAACTCTGAAACTATCAGCCGAAATAAACCTTTCCTCCCTGAAGTTGATTTTTCAGGTATTTTGTTGAAGTAACAAAAAGCTGCCTAACAGAATAACATTTTCAAAATTGACTCCTTTCCTTGGCTTGGCACTGGAGCCATTGCATGGATTCTGGCTTATAGTAACCAACTGTGGTCAAGGTAATATAGAAGGGGTAGGTTAGTCAAAGGATCTTTCTAGGTAAGAATCTGCCCACATACCAGCAACCTTTAGTCTATGGTCTTGGAAACATGGCCAACTCAGAGAAATCCCAAAGTATGAAGAATTAAAAGAAAAAGAAAGGAAAGAAAAGTAGCAGAAATCCACCTAGATATTTTAAAGTGGCAATGTGGCCTCCCTGCAAGGTGTTTTCTTTTTTTCCTTTTTTTAACACAGCAGAATGCATTTCAATTCATAGTACACATATGGAGCACACTTTTTCATTTCTCTGGTTGTACATAAGGTAGAGTCACACCATTCATGTCTTCATATGTACCTGGGGTAATGATGTCCATCTCATTCCACCATCTTTCCTACTCCCAAGCCCCCTCCTATTCCCTCCCTCCCCTTTGTCCTATCCAAAGTTCCTCTGTTTATCTCATGCTTCCCACCCCCACCCCTATTATGGATCAGTATCCACTTATCAGAGAAGGGCATCTAGGTTGCTTCCACAGTTTAGCAGTTGTGAATTGTGCTGCTATAAACATTGAAGTTGCTGAATTACTGTAGTATGCTGTTTTTAAGTCTTCAGGGTATAGACCAAGAAACCTCTTACATATCCAAATCATTCCACAGAAGATTGAGTGAAAATAGAAAGTGCTCTTAATTTTTAAAATTATGATATCTTCTAAATTATATATTAAATAAATATGTGATATTGAAAGTGCATATAAAGAGGTTTAATATGAACAATGTAATCTGCTTATAATTTTGTGCAAAGTTAGAAAAATTATGATTGTAACAATATTTTTTTCTATTTGCCTCAACAAATGTTTTCAGTGAATAGTGTGTACAGCTTCTGAAAATTTGTTTTTTTTCTGTTATGTTTGATAACATGTATTAAAATGCAACTTTTGAGGAAAAAAAATAAAGTATAAAAAAATTAAATAAATATGTGAATAAACTTAAATTTACATCAAAACTTACTAACATGCAAAGACACATATTTTTTAAATGTCTTACCTCCTTCTAGGAAAATTACGTCCTATGGCACTTTAATTCAATCCTCTGGCTGTTTTAAGGACCTGGACACTTCAAGTACCTTACAAAAACAAACAAGTTCATTCTTAGAATTCAGTATACATTACACATTTAGCAGTCTATAATAAAAATTAAAAGTCAATGTAAAATTCTTTAAACAATCTCAATATTTTTAGTAGGAAGATAAAGTGTGGGAAAGGAAAAGATTTTATGGGAGGCAGGCACTAATTTATCAAATTTTTTCACTCTAGCTCCCCTCCCCATTACATTTGTATTTACTAATTGAGGTACACAAAATAACTTATTGTTTAATCTTTTACTGGTAAAAAATTAACTGATTTACTGAGAATTAGTTGAAACACTGACATGCTCTAATGAAGGTCCTGTGACTGTCAGCAGGGGCACAGAGATGTCTGTGATGCTATGATATCATTAACATTTCTCACTACTGGGGAAGAAAGGCTAACAATGACAATCCCACTAAGGAGTAGTTTCATAGCATTGTTAACAAGTAATTAATTTCACTTTACAAAGGTTTTCCTGAATAAAGATAATAAACTATAAAGGTAAATAAAAAGAAGTTTTAAATAATAGAATTTTTAAATATGACATTGAAAACATGCTTTGAACAATTTCATTTTACTAAAATACATGCTTTGTAACATTGATTATACACTTATTATATTTGAATAAATAATGAAAAAAATTTAGAAATTAAAGATAATACAAATCTGGGGTAAAGATGTAAAGTTTTTGCATTTGGGAAGGTATGTATTTTGTTTCAAGATAAAGTATGCAATAGAGATTCAGTAGCTAAGTAGTAGTAGTATTAAACATTATTAATCTTATCAAAATTAAAAAATCAATAGAATGATACAATTTCTGAAGTAGCAGTTATTTAACAATTATTTCCAATTTTGAATTATGTTTTGCTATACAATTTTGAGAAATAAATATTTCTATATTATT
>CM053407.1:50270798-50322764 GCA_028644305.1 Xerus rutilus | reverse complement strand
CACACACACACACACACACACACACATCCTTCTCTTTTAATATAATATAGGTATTTTGGATCATCAGTTGTGCCAGTGCTCAGAATATACTGAATTTTTTAAAAAAAGAAATGTAATCCTGAAACAACAAGTTTGAACACAGGAAACTCTGCTCCATGAGATATATTATTCCTTTGTATATCTTCCAGATGCCTAATGCATTTTTCTAATCTTACATAATGTATATTATATCGTGGATATAAATATTCATGCATGTAAAGCATAGTTCAACACAGATGAATAAACTAAAATGGTATATGGAGAAAAGTGTTTCATTTTCCTTGTTATATTAGAATAGAAACTGACAAGTTATGGTATTCATAATCTGAAATCACATTCAGAAGTGTTGCTCTTTTCCATAGTGTATTTTTAGGAGAGGATAAGAAAAACTTGATAATCACAACATCAAAATGTCATAAAACATGGAGTCAAACTTAAGCAGTAGTTTTGTCCATGAGATTTTAGGTCCACATTGATTGCTGATTTTATCTCACTCTCAAACCATATGTTAAATTACAAAACTGAAATTGCATCATTAAATCACATTTTTCTTCTTTTATGTGTCAGTTACCTATTGAGAACATATGCTATCTCCACACTAATGCTCACTCTCAAGTCATATACCATAAATTTAATGCACTGAAAAAATATAGAAATAAAAATGTCACCATGTTCTAGCAAAAAGTAAAATGTTATCAAAATCATATTGTAAACATTTAAAAATTAAAGAAAAATTTATAATGATATGCTAACAAATTCACAGATTCCTTAGACATACAGTGATGTAGTAAAGAACACTGGTAATATGTTTCCCTCAGTACATAGTGATTGCTTATTCTCTAATTGATCCATGCAAACAAAACTTAAACCAAAATTTGTGTTCACCTAATGCTAGTAAAATGACTTCAAAATAATTCTTGTTAATAAATCATATCTTATTTATATTTCTACAAAAAAGAAACAAAATAGATTTTACTATTAATTGTGAGAAGGTATATATCTAAACTGTTGTGCTACCCATTTGATTTCCATTTTCCTTTGCATTTCTTTTCCCTTTAATTGACCACATTTGGATAGTTTCTTTTAAGAGGTTTTTCTAAAGCAAACATTTGTATAACTAGACAATATTAAATGAATGTCCTTCCTGCCTTACAAGAATTGTCAAAGAGAAAATACCATAGCATTTTTCTTTCTTTTAGGGAGGAGAGAAAAAATTATTCTATTATATCATATTTTTCATGATGGTTTAGGAAATAAGAATTTGATTCTGGCCTTTTCATAAATGATTCTGTGTTTGTGGGTGTGTACATACCTTACAAGGAACAAATACAGCTGTTATTTTGTAGGGAAATGGAAACGAAACAAATTCCCCAGAATCACCAAATGCAGGTCATTCCTCCAAAAATGATATGAAAATATGGCCTTATGATTCTTTTCATGATAACAAATTGTACTCTCCCAACCAAGTCACGAAATAAGTTTTTCTCTCATTGTAACTTCTGTAGAATGAAAGACCGTACAACATCTGCATACCAGACCTTCGTGGCTAGACAAGAACAACACAGATCATTTCCAGTTAAGATTCTCAGGGAAATTAAGTACACAGAATGGAATTCTCTAAATCAGGATGTCCATAACATGAGAGCAGGAACTGCTTCAACTGGAAACCAAACCTTCAGTGTTTCACAACTTTATTATAACAAAGACAAAGCTGCTTTTGAAGTCCTGTCCTCTGTTCAGTTTCTCAGCCACGTTGTAGTATCTATGATTTCATTAATTCAATAGCCTAGAAATGCAGCTTCTATTCAAATGTAAGTATACCTTTCCTCCAGCTGAAACACTTGTCCTCTTCTTTTTCTTGTGCTCTAAGTGGGAAATATTGGCCTATGCCTAGATTGTTTGTTACCACCATAATTTCATGTTCATTTATCACTAATACATCTATAACACATAACACACAAACAAAGAGTCTTTAATTAGTACATTTTTTAACAAGGAAACTTCATTGCCCATATAGGAAACAAACACACAAAACTGATAACTTATTCATATAGCAACTGCACACAGAAGGAATAATGCATTACTTAAGCACTTAATTCACATAGTTCACATTGATAGGAGAAACAAGGGGTCAATTCCATAATATTTGGATGATGTATATAAATATGTTTTTAAAATCCTTAATCTAACAGAAGACTTTTACATTACTCTAATTAGTAATTTCTCCATGTCACCTATCTTTGTCTGATCAAGGATCCATATCATATTTATTCACTTGGGAAAAAAAATTCTGAATTTAGACAATCAAAATAAAGGAGAAATTGGAAGAAAGCTGAAAACCAAAGATGCCCAAGTTAAAATGTTTAAACAAAAGACCAAGAATAAAAAATCAATTTGTAAGTGCTTGAGAATGTGATTTCTTAATGCATATTCCCTGGCCAATAATATATAAATGAGAAACGTGGTTATGTGATGTGCCCATGGCTTGCATATTGCTATAAATGGAAATATCCTAGGCTGAAATAAAATATGACAGAAAAAGTCTCCAGAAATTGCTTTAATAAGAAATGACAGTGCTATACTCATCTTTGCTACATTTGTAATTCATACATTGTGTCCTACAGACCTCATTTACTCACTGTGCAAAATAAATGATATAAGTATTTGAATATTAAAAATATTGTGTACTTTCTTTAAAAATTTATTTTAGTGATTTATTTTGAAAATCTAGAATTTGCTTAGTGATAGGGTAGTCATACTGATGGAGTAAGTGTAATAATTGACTTTAACTTTCCCTTCTTACAAGATAATTTATAAGATACACATTTATTTATTATATCTAAATACTAATTAATTTTACTTCTTTGAAATATATCTAAATATCAAATCCAAAGGTAAACTTTATTCATTTAATTTTAAGGGAATACACAGTCCTCTACTTTTAATCTAGAGTATAAGAAAATGGCCAGAACCTTACAAGTTAAGCTTAAATATAACTTCAAATATAAATGTGTCTGAAAATGTATTTTTATTATAATCAGTAATGTAGTAGAAGCCTATTAAATGAATGTAAATTAATTTCCATAAAGTAAGGCCAAATCATTATGAAATCAAGACCTTTATAACATATATTTTAATGAGAAAAATATGCAGTTTGAAAAGGTAGTGATTTTTTTCATAATAAGTAAACGTTTCACCTACAACAAAGTATAATTATAAAAGGATTTCAAATGAGTGATTCTGTTTAAACTACTTTATTTAATTTTGAATTATACTCAATTTAAATAAATACAAAGAATAGAATTATTGTATTACAAATAATGGTTATTAATGCATTAAACTTTAGTTCTGATAAGCCTGCTCAATTTTATTTAAGTTTTTGATACATGATGACAAGCTCTGAAATTTCAGTTTGGATGATATTCTATGTGTTATAAAACAAACAAACCAAAGAAACATTGCTGAGCAACTTTTAATAGTCACATAATGTTGCTACAGACTCAATTCTTAGTAAATGTATTTGAGAAACACACATGGAAAATTACATGACACTTTTCTGCTATTTCATGTTGACAAATTAATTCCCAAACACATTGACAAGTGCAGAATCATTATTTTGTAAGATTTGAAGGTGTTACATTGAAAGATATTATAATTGCAGAAGTATTAATATATTTCTCCTTTACCCAAATGACTTGCAGGATGTTCAGTTTGCTGATAATGCACACAGCCTTTTTAAGTGAACTCAGCTTCAAAGAGCCATCGAGTGAACTACACATTTTGGTCAGGTACCTTAATGCACATAAATTTAAAAAAAACAACAAGTTCAAAAATTCTATTATAGAAAATTAGAACAATGTGAATTTTTAAATGTAATTTTATAAAGTGTCTAGGGAATTAAAATTCAGCTTAATATTTGATTTCTGGATTTTGCCTTTTCACTTGAATATTTAAAAATATTTTATGACTTCATGTTTTTATTAAAAATTCTACAGTGGCAAAGGTTCTTAACTGATTTTATTAACCCACCTAGATATACTTGATATTTGCTATAAAATTATTTGAAGTCAGTAGGAAAATAAGGTAGGAATGAAGTTAAACAGGTTGTCATCTCTCAACAGTAATGGAATGAAACTAAATTGTTCAAAACAAAACTGGAACTTGGTCGTCTTTAATCTTTCTCACATTGAATGTAACAATCAATTTTTGAGACATGAGGTAGACAAACAGGCACTCAACAAAAGTACATAAGGAAAGAAGGTCAAGAGGGAAAAGAAATGACAAGAGGTATGTCTATATACACAAATGTTAGGGAGGGCAAAACAGATTACTTGCAATAATACTATTTCAGTTTATATGCTATTTAACCAGACTTAAAAATGGTAGAAAAGACACAGCCAAAAAACAAAAAAAAATTTCTGCAACAAATATAAAAAAATTATATTTGTTAATATAAATTAACAAAGTTAATTTGGAAGAAATTCATCTAATTATCACAGAAAACAAGGAGTATTTGAAAAGAGAAAAATCAACATGATTTTTTTTTTCTTGGCAGGGTGGTCAAATAACAGAGAGGAAGAAAATCTACTACCTACAATCTCCTTCAGAAAACTAGATTTGCCTGAGCCAAGAATTCATTTTATCCCTAGAAGATGAATGAATTCATTTTGAATAGTTCTTAGAGATCTTGTACTACATTTTGGAGTAGTTTACAATTAATTGACTTTCAAAGGCTATTATTAATTAGTGTTAATTGGGTCCTGATAGCTATCAGGAACTAGCAAAAAAGCAAGGAAAAGGATAAGCAGTAATGGTTATGAGCTTGGAATGACTATCTCTTAGGAAAATCTAAAGTATTCTTATAATTTGAGAAGTAGTCACCAAGAGAAACCAGAATGACTGAGGACTACTGGAGACTCTGATCCAACAGAGAGATAAATAAACCTGGAGCATGTTCTTATGAAGTGCTTAGAGAGCTTGTTTCTAAAGAGTACAGCTAATGGACTTGAGAAACTGAGAAGACTTAGAAGATTTATATTGAATGGAAGAAATGATACAACATAGAAACAATGATTATAATATTCCTAAAAAGGAACAAATAAAACAAACAATATAAAAATAAAGCAGAAAACTATGATACAGCCAAAGAAATTCAACTACTACAGTTATGGTGCTTCGCACTTATGCTGATCAATGTAAATATCTTTACTGAACATGACAGGTCTTTTTGATATGAAGCAACGTTGTGTTCAAAGAAAATGAATAAATAGGCAACAGGAAGGAAAAGGAGTTGTTCTACTATGAATGCCCCATAATAATGAATCTCATGACATGAATGAGGGAGTTAAGCTTTGAGAAATGCGCTGATCAGCAAGGAGGATCCCAAGAAAACTTCCTACTAGCAATTCATGTGAACTCAAATGACACTGTTAAGAGTCAAAATATGCCTGGGTATAGGCGTAGGAGGTTAACTGAAGGCCTTCTAAGAGGAGGTTCTCTTCTTCGTCATCACTGTTTTATTTGCAAAGGATTTTGGCACTAGGATCTGTTTTCTCCCATTTCTATGATAGTTTTATGATTTATTGAAAATAGCTCAAATTTTACTTGCTTTTGCTGTTTTTTTCTTTCAGTGTTGAGATTAAACCCAGGGCCTCGTGCATGCTAGTCAAGTACTTTTCCACTAAACTACACTCAAAAACACTTGTTTGTTTTTTAATTGTGCTAAATACAGCTTTTAATATTGTTCATACAATTTTGTGTGGTATACTTAGTGGAGAAGAATGAAATATCTACATTCTCATGAGGTAACATACCATATAATGATTAAATAATGGAATGATCTTAATTAAATCATTTCATCTCTGTAAAACTCATCTGTCATATAGTGACAATAATAATAGTACCTTCCTCAGAGTGTTATTAAAAAAATTGAAAGAAAAATTCTCAATGCCAAACACATAATAAATATTCAATGTTAATTTAATATCATTATTTCAGCCTTTGATAATAACAAAGTTATTAGATATTTTTGAAAACTTGTTCTAATATTATAAATGAGATTCAGTATGCTATATGAGGATGCCACATAACAATGAATGGTGGTCACCAAGGACAAACATGTTCCTACAAGATCATCCTTATTGTATTTTCTAATTTTACCTTTTAGTTATGGCTTCTAGTAACTAACTAAATGGCTTCTAGTAACTTTACATCCTTTCAGTTTCATCTGGCCTTGCACATGGAAACCTATTTTATATTTACAATAGAATTGTTAGCTATTGATGTTTACATAATTACACAAGGCTGAATATTTTCATTGGTAATTTTACGTTGCCATCAACTAAATTTGATTTGTTTATTTTTTGATGTTATCAATGTCTAACAGTATGACACATTAAAGATGCAACTGTAATTCAAACAACCAGCATACAGAAACTGTAGTATGTGACTGGACTCAGGGCTACTTGAGGGCAAGACTAAGTAGGCTCTGTCCAGAGCCTTGCACTGTGCCTGATGCAGTGGTACTCATTCATTAATTCATCTATAGAAACAGGTTACAGCTCTAATGGATGGGGAGAAAATGGAACTGTTACAAAGTAAACCACAGTGTGGGACTGTACCACTGAGCAAGCAGCTGGAGGAGGGAAATAGATGATGTGTGCTGACACAGATCACTAAGCTGCCTCAGAAGCCAAACAAAGTAGCAAGGGGAGAGCCAGTCTATGGACATCTGCTGAAAATCTTTTTCAGCAAAGTCACATCATCTGACAAATTTCTGACACGTTATTGAAAATTCCATTCATCAAAGATAAAGGAAATGAATTATTTGGAAAAACAGCTTTTCTGGACCTAATTCTAACCAACAAAGAATTGATTCATTAAGTGAGAGAAATAGGAATCCTAGAAGAAAATAGTTTAGTGGCCTAAAATTTCATAATAGGCCAAGAGACTGCATAGTTGTTGTTTTTGCTATTATACATTTGTAACTGTACACTCACATCCTGAGGTAATCACTGATAAATTTTTGTACATTTCTTCTAGTTCTTAAAAAACAAATAATCAAAAAAACTTACAGCTTTAGTTAGATCAAATTTCAAGTCATTTTAAAATGTATCTATAAATATTTTAATTGACTACATGAACCATCTAATTTTGTATTTTTGTATTCAAATTTATAACATAAATGTTTCCATTTAATTATATTAATTTATTAACCAAAAATAAATGGATGCATAACAATAAGCTTTATGGTTTAGAGAACATTGTAACTGTCACTTCTATACTAATTCATTCCTTCTTACATACACTAAAGCAGTGCTGTTTTTGCGACATTGGTATCAATTCCAGCTACTGGTATGGCCCTGAGTGGTTTAGGATAATGTTTCTCAGAATATGATCTGATCTAGGAAGTCTAAAGCTTCCTCAAAAACTTTTATAGGGTTGTATAAGGTCAAAACTACTTCAAAATAATATTAGGAAACTGTCTGCCTCTTTCACTCTCATTCTCTGGTGAGTGTGCAGAGCAGCTCTCCAGAGGCTGCAGATGGGTGCCGTCACCACACCTTGAATGCAGAGCCAGGCCTGAGAACGCATCCACTGAGCAAGATGTTAAGGACATGCTCCAAGATAGGAAACAGTACTACTTCTTCACTTGTTTTGTTTTAAAAATAAATTTCCTTCTTTCTTTTCTTTTTTCCAGTACTGGAAAGTGAACCCAGTAATGTGCCACTTTACCACTAAGTTAAAACCCCAGCCCTTTATAATTTTATTTTGAGTCAGGATCTTACGAAGTTGCTGAGGATGGCCTTGAGCTGTGATTCTTCTGCCTCAGCCTCCCAAGTTGTTGGGATTACAGGCTTATGTCACTGTGCCTGGCTTGAAAGAATATTTTCATTTTAAAATGCATTAATGTTGACATGTGATCAATTTATGATAGGTTTTAAGTGAAATAATAATATTTTTAAATACTTGGTTTAATTTCTATAAAAGCTAATAGATACATACAAAACTTACTAGGACTCTCAAGAATTTTTAAGAATTAAAGGCTATCCTGAAATAAATGTCCTATATGTTAATATAATCTTTTATCATATTTCCTGATAATACTGTCTCTTACATTGTAGTAAGACATTGGTTTAAAAAGTACAGACATAAAAATATAGATATTTATTTCAAATGAAAACTTAAAATTTTGTGTTATCTGATACTTATATTTTTCCTCACAATAACTTGTCATTCAAGCTTTGAATTCCATCACCCTTTTGGATTAGAGCTATTTATTTTTATAATGTTCTAATCATTTCAACTTTTATACTTAATTATTTCAGGCACAAATATTATTGTATGGTATAATACAATAAGTACTTTATTCCCCAGAATGTATTTTGTTATGTGGCATAAAAAATCAAAGAATGTACATTCTTTCCAAATAAGAAAAAAATTCTATTTGTATTACTATGCTGTTATTATTACTATTTTTGAGTAATAATGATAAATCAGAGGCAAAATTAACTATATAAAGAAAGGGATGGCCGCTTACCTGTGGCCCCATTAACTCAGGGGAGGCTGAAGCAAGAGAATTGCAAGTTTGAGGCCAACCTGGGTAACTTCGCAAGAGCCATCACAAAAAAAAAAAAAAGAAAGAAAAGAAAAGAAAGAAAGAAAAATTAAAGGACTTGGAAGATAGCTCAGTGGTGCAATGCCCCTGGGGTTCAATTTCCAGTACAAAAGAAGAAGAAGGAGGAGAAGGAGGAGGAGGAGAAGGAGGAAGAACAAGAAGAAAGGAAGGAAAAGAAAAGAATTAAAAGGAAAAGATGGAAACAAAAAGAATCAAGAGTGACTTTTAGAACCAAAAAAAGTGAGTAAATTCGGACTAAACTTTACAGGTCAAGCAAGTCCTGAGGATACAGAGAGAAGGAAGAGTGAAAGAAAAAAGAACAAGGATAAGGGGGTAAAAGTGGAACTACAGAGTTGTTTGCATTCTTTTAACCACAAGAATGAGGGCAGCAAAAAGCACAGAATTCATTTGACCAAATAGAGTTACAAGTGTTGATCAAAGCTTTACTCCCACCAGCCCAGCAAAGCAAATCCTGTCTTACTATTAACTTGTGGCTCTGGCACTAAAAAGGGAATAAAAGGCACATGACAAATCATAATAATTAGAAGTAGCAACAAAAGTGATATAGTCAATTCAACTCTTGCATGGAGAACTGAGAATGGAAAACAAATAACATCATGCCAAGTACAAATACATAAGAAGGCCTATGTTTATTTAAGCACTCATGTTTGGAAGGAAGTCCCACATATATCGAAAGTTTTGATTTAGAAAATACAATTTTTTGTTTCTCTGGTTCAGCATAGTGTAGGTATGACAGTATTTGGTTTATGCTTTTGCATTTATTATCATCATGTTCCATTTTATACTTGAAATAGATAGTGAAATAATTTAAGTCATTTTCTTAGTGTCTCAGAACTGAAATCCATGATCCAAACCTGTTTGAGCCTCCAAAAGTTATTCTGTAAGTCAATCCCACACATTTGTAAATATTTTTCTTTCCCAAACTGAATTTTACTATACCTCATACTGTATTACTTTTATTCATTCCATCAACATGCTTATTGTTTTAACAATCACATATTTATATAGTGACTTCCAGTCATCCCTTATTACTTTCTGTGACTTTGATGTGGTTTGTTCCCCAAAGGTCCATGGTACTTAGGGCTTGGTACTTGAGGCTTGGTACTTAGACTGGTGGTATTGAAAAGGTGAGAACCTTCAAGTATGGGGTCCAGTGGGTGGGCCTTGTGTCATTGGGGTTACTGCCCTTGTAAGGGAATAGTGGTCTCCCGTGGTGAATTTTCATGAGAACAATTTATTATAAAAGCCTGAACCTGACCCTTAAAGTTTTTCTGTTTCTTATCATGGGATATGATTGTTTCCTCCCCCAATCTCTCCCCCATCACCATCTGCCATTATGTGATTCAGCCAATATGACCCCACTAGAACTGAGCAAATGCTTAGCACCATGCCCTTGAACCTCCAACACTATGGGCTACATAACCTAATCTTTTTTTTTTTTGAAAGTTAGTCTTTCTCAGATATTTTGTCATAGTAATACAAAACTGAGTAATACATAATTTATCATCTTACTGTTTAAAATAGGCTCACATTATTTTTGT
Source organism: Xerus rutilus (assembly GCA_028644305.1). Classification (NCBI taxonomy): domain Eukaryota; kingdom Metazoa; phylum Chordata; class Mammalia; order Rodentia; family Sciuridae; genus Xerus; species Xerus rutilus. The sequence continues at coordinate 50,312,546 of CM053407.1, read as the reverse complement.
GCAAAAATTTCAGAAGCACTTTGACCTTATTCTTAAGTAAATTTATATGTTTAGCATATTTCCATTACAACCAAAATCAAACACTATTCTAACATTGAAAACTATGCAGATACCATAAAATATTCCTTCAAGAGTTTAGTAACTTTTTAAGAGATTGAATAGGTAATACATATGTAATCAGTGACATTATTTGGCTTATATTTGAAATGTTTTATGTTGGATAAAATTATAACATTAACACTATCATTTACATTTGAGTAACTAAACATCGTTATAAAAATTCAAACTAAAAGAATTAGAGACACTACTGTTCAAGTAAATGATTTGAATATTATACTTAGCAACCAGAAACAAAATAATAGCTTGCCCATGGCCTTAGAAATGCTTGCATTGAATTATCATAGACAGATAAATCATTTTTTTAAATAAAACCTCAGATATTCTTTCCCTTACACATTATAAGGGAGATTATTCTTCCTTAATTTTTGACTTCAGTGTACCCTGTGATCCAGTTTTTTGAGTGAGCCAAAGAAGTATGTTGTAGTGCTTCAACTATAAAAATCTACTCTGAACCTAGTAGCTCCCCTAGATGTGAAAGCAGGCCCATGGAATATACTTTCAACTAATACAGAAATATATCATCTAATTACATAGCTTACAATGCAGTGGAAAAACTTAAAAGCACTAAAAAATAATTTTATGGGTAATAAATAGTTTAAGAGTATAATCTAAAGCGGTAAGTAATAATGGCATGATCGATATTCTTTTACAAATACAATAAATTCCCCCTTTTCGTAATCCGTTGTAGTCAATTATATTTCTGAACAAACTGCCACAGCAGAAAATGAATCCTTGCTATCCAGTTACCACTTAACCTTGACTCCTTAGCTTATGACCGTGGTTTACACTCAATAAAGCAAAAACCATGGACCACATACTCTTCCTGCCTCAGTAGGTGAGCATTCCAAGGCAGCATTATTCCAGGCTCCTCCGAAGAGATTCAGTTAGTTCATCCATGAACAACTGAGAAAAGGCCTAGCTTTGCAATAAAAATCCACTTGTCATTTTCTGAGGCATTTTAATGTAACAGTCATACTAGTAAGTAAATTGCTCTTCCCAAATGAACCATAAGAAAAGGATAGTACAAATTTAGATACTTAGTTATGTGCATGTTTTCATTGGGCTCTCACTTGAGTTAGTAAGCAAGAAACATGAGAACTTGTTCTGAACAGTTTAAAGTTCTAATAATTGACATATAACTCATTTAATCTTAAGAATTCAAATTTAGTTTTTGAACAAATTGGGGTTCTAGGAATTTTGCAAATTGTCCAGGGTGTTGATAATGCCTCTGTGAAATATGTCTTATGAATCTTCTAACCCATTTCTATTTCTCCTCATTTGACCAGGAGTTCATAAGATATATAAAGTAATAAACAATATTCCTCTAGAAACTTGAGATGAAGTGAAATTAAGAGAGAGATTTTCTAATAACAAATGAATCTATATGTTATGTATGTAACTATCAACTATGGATCTGTTTCCATAATATATTCTCTGTAATTTTCCTTCTTAAGGAAGCAGGTCAATTAATGCTACTTGGTTCATCTCAGGTTATATAAAATTACCTTTAAAGGAAATAATCCTACACTATACCTGCAAACCTTATAAAATATTCTATATAATTTGCATCTAAGTTTTTAAGAATCCTAAAAGGTATTTAAAGAACTAAAGTATGTGAGTAATCAAACAAAATTTTTTTAAAAAACTGACGAATAATAGCATAATAATAACTGTTCAAAACATCTCTGGATATTGGAAGGGTAGATTCACTACAGATGCTCATATGACATAGTGATCTAGTCTAGTTATATTTAGTTCTTCTATTTATTTCAGAGAAGATTGGACATGAGATGAGGCTTAATGAGAATCTATAGCATACATAGGACCCATGGAAAGGAAATATTCTAGATAGAAAAAATACAGTGGAGAAAGGTATGTAAGTGAGAGAGCAAGAGGCACATTTGGAATAATGAGTGGACTACGCATATTTGGGTAGAGAGCATTCAGGTTGGAAATGAGGACTGAAGTTTAACTTTGAAAAATCTTAAATAGTAAGCTAAAGAAATTGTACTTAATTTTTTAGGAGTCATAAAGTTTCTTAGCCAAATTTACAATTTTATTTCTTAAAAGGATCTCAAAGAAAATCTTAGATTTATAAAATACTGGGCTTTCTGAGCAATACATTCATTAAATACATAGTAATTTTACACATACCCTATTCGAAGCATCAAAAGTAAAACTGTAACTACGGTAGAGTTAATGCTCCCAAGGAAGTTGTGGTTTGGATACATAGGAAGTATAATGTAGGAGCTATGAAAAATTAAACTCATAGCATAAAATATCTAAGCTTACTTTATATATAATAACCCATAATACTCTTAAAAGTAGTTTATAAAGTCAAAATATCTATTTTTCTTCACAAGTGTAATAATGGTGTACAAATTAATTCACTATATATGTTGATTTTACTCACCAGAACAGTGACCTTCTAACCAGGACCTAATAATTTTTCATAATATGTAATCTCTTTTCTGTGTCAACCCAATAGAAAGTGACCTGCATGTCAAAACCATTTATGGATATAAATCATTATCATCTGTAGGGTAGTTGCAATTAAAAGCATGTAATTTGTCTTTGTAATGAGAGTTATAAGGATAAAATTCACTTTAAAATCAAGGCAGCTATTTCATTCATCTCTTAAAAAATAACGTCAGTAGGTCAAAACTATTGTTTGGGTTAATTAGTTTTATTTTTTGATTTTATGTACCATATGCAGTATATGGAGAATATATATATAATACATACATACATGTGGCCATATACAACCAAGGTAAGATAAATAAAAATCAAAATAAAACAGGAACAATAAAAACAACTTACCTAAATAATAAAGTTCCTAAAATATTATCATTAACACATTTATGTTAATTATATAAAATATTTATATACAGAATTATATATGAATAACACATATACATTTATCCTACCTTAATTCTTACATAACCATTATATGTGTGCATATATATACAAATATATCCATTACACATATCCACTGTACACATACTACATATATACTATGTAATTCTAACTATATAATGACTAAATTGAGATCAATTCATATAAATTTCTGACAGAAACATTCTTTTAAACATGTATATATATAGATATTTTTGACTCACAAACACATATGCATATGCATTTTTATGTATACAACATGTGTATTCCTGTATCAAATATGTGACTGGATTTTATTTTATCTTATTTTGTTTTAGTTATTTAGTGTGGGGGATACCAGGGATTGAACTCAGGGGCACTCACCCCCTGAGCCAACTCTCCAGCTTTATTTTGTATTTTATTTAGACACAGGGTCTGAGTGGCTTAGCACCTCACTTTTGCTGAGGCTGGCTTTGAACTCACAATCCCCCTGCCTCAGCCTCCCGAGCCACTTGGATTATAGGTGCATGCCACTGCACTCAGTTGGATTTTATATATATAATATATGTCTCTTCAGTATAGATTTTCTTTCAAATATTTTTTATTTATAGGTTTTTCAAATAGCTTTTATGTTTTACAAGTTAATATGTCTTTCAAAAATTAAACCAGCCTTAAAACTGCAGATATAATTAGAGCACAAAGTTACTTTATCACATTGAGAATATTATTACTGTTTTCACTGAAAACAGTAATCCTACTTTGTCATAATTGAATTCCAATAAAAATCAATAACGAAGAGGTAAACATATAAAATACACAAACCTATATTTGGAGTCCAGGCAAAAACAAAAACTAAGTCAAAGCCAAACATTTTTCTAGTTTAGTATGCTAGAAATATTTTTTAGAAAAAATGTATTTTAATATCCTGTATTCTATATAGACTTATTTTAAGGGGATTTTTACCAAATGTGCATTATCATCTTTCTTTGGAATCTAGTAGAAAAAATTATTTTTATTCATTCCAGAAGTGAAAAATGTGCTGTTGAAAATGACTTTGGTGTTTAATGTGCTTTGTTCATCAGTCTCATGACTCCATGTGACAAAAATGAAGAGAATAATACTTATTATTATTTCATGAAGATAAACTGAAATGCTGAGAAGCTGAAGAGCTTGGAAAAAAGAGCCTTATCTTTCAATACTTAGATTAGGCAGTCTTTTGAAGAAATATCCTGTTTAACACTTTAATTATGCAGACTAAAAGGACAACAGGAACTTATTTCTAATCTAGTATATGAAAACATCAACTGATTCATTCAAAATGTATGACTTGAGCATCTAGTATATGCCAGGTAGTAATCTAATTGTTGTGAATAAAATGGTAAGCAACAACAACAGAAAAGACATTTCATTTACAGATTTGTCATTCTTTTTAAGTGACTGATACTAAACAAATGACCAAATAAATTTCAAATATAATGCTAAATAGCAATTGGCATTGTGATGACAATGTGGTGTGAGTGGGCTGGATGGTGGGGATCTATTTCCTGTAGGCTGGTCAGGGAAGATTTCTCTAAGGACACGGTGAGGCGTGATGGGAGATGAGACATGAGCAAAGCGGACGTGTGTACAACACTTCCTGTCATGTTCAAGGAGCAGCAAAGAGGCTGGCATTTGCAGTAGAGAATCAGTAAGAAAGAGAAGTGGTCAGTGGTCTGGGTCAAAATACAGGGATGACAGAAAGGAATTGCTTGGATTTTATCTCACACTATAAAAGTTGCCCATCAGAGTATTTAGACAAGGGAATTAAATTGTCACAATAAAATTGTAAAATCAACCTTTGGCTGCTATGGGTAGACAAAATATAGAAACAAAGGGAAGGCAGAGTAAGAGGCAAGAGATGATGGCTGCTTGATGAAGAATGAGAGGTGGAGGTATCAAGAAATGAGGCTTTACTATGTATGGAAAAGCTCTACAGTTATACATTAATCTCAACATTTAGCATTTCAAAATAATTTTTTCTTGAGTTCTTACAATTCAGAGAACATAGCACTTATGGATGTAAGAAATTACAATATTTCATTTCCTCAAATAGTAAGATAGCATTTTATTAGTCATGACCTTTATTATTCACAACTGGGGAATATGTATGGAAAAATAATAAACCTCAAAGACTACCTTATAGAAATTTGTAATTTACAAACTAAGCCCCTTTTATACCTCATTATTTTAGTTAATTCTATCTTCACTAATAGAAAATAACAAGTTCTAGAACTGCTCAGAAAATTGGTAATTTTATAATAAGTAAATTGGTAATATAGTATTTTAGTGAGCTTTTCCATCACTGTGACCAAAATACCTGATAAGAACAACTTAGAGGAAGAAAAATGTATTTTCAATTTACAGTTCCAGAGGTCTCAGCTCATTGATGGCCAGTTTGTTGCTGTAGGCCCAAGTTGAGGCAACGCATGGTGGGGGAAGGGTAGAGTGGAGAAAAGCTGCTTAGCTAATGATAGGGTCAGGAAGCAGAGAGAAAGAGAAGTGTCCACAGAGAAGATATATCCTTTTAGGGCATGATCCAATGACCCACCCCCTCCAGCCATGCCCCAATTTCCTGCAATTAGCACTCAGTCCGTGCATTCAAACTAGGAATCCACACATGGTCCAAACACATTACCTCTTAACATCCTCACATTAATATAGGAACTTTTGAGGGACACTTATCCTCCAAACCATAACATAAAGTATTACTTTTTCAGATGATGATAATATTATCACAGAATGAATTGATTTGGAAATGCTGCTAGATTAAGGCTAGACCTGATATTTAAAGGATTCCTAAACTTTGGTCAAGTTTGGAAGCCATCTCAGGTGGGAAAGGTAGCTGTAAGAACAAAGGTGAGGTTGTAGGCTGCCCATGGAAGTGTGGGTAGCATGAGTAGGCTAGTCTGACTGAAGCATACAATCTTTGGAGCTTAAGTAGAAGATAATCTTAGACAAGTAATTTGTAGTCCAATTTTTGAGAACCTGGAATGGCAATATAAGGAAGTTTTAACTTATTTTTAGGCAAAGGAAGACATTGCCAATTTTGAGTTTAAACATGACCAGATGAGAGGAATGTATGAGAATGAAATGAGTAATATATGTAAAGTACATTTCACAAACTTTTCACACGGTAGTTTGCATGTTCCATGCTCCAAAACTTCAGAAGTGTGTGTTTCAACAGACCAATACCTTATATTCTAGTGTGTAATTTTCTACCAGATTTATATGTTTTAAGAGACCTTCTAAATAAAATATGAAATATTTATGGAAATCATAAATAATTTTTGTATAAGATAGAGAATATTGGCATTAAATATAATTAAAAATTATTTTAAAAGAAAAAAATGAATTTTGTTGCTCTGTTGAATCTTTTAGCCAAGTATCAACCCTAGTTTGCCTTATTGTCTCAATTCTCCATTTCCATTGTAGATATTTTCCATTTCAAGGTATTTAATAAAATATCATTTTATTTAGACATCTAATATATATATCATATATATATCCTCATTTTATAGGAGCGAAATGGATTCATAGATATGATGTTGTAGGATATGAAATTTCTTAAGTTGATAAAAGATGAGACACACAAATATTACATAAACTGCAAGCTAATGTATCATACTCCCAAGCAGAAGTACAGCTTTCCAGTTTTCTCAAGTTTCTCCGTGGTGACAACAGTTATGAACTGTACTACCTGAACAGGTGAAAGGTAAATAGAGCTGGTAGGTAGGTAGATAGGGAGATGGATGGATAGTTAGAGACAGATAATATGTTGTATATACATACATGTATATATATATATACATACACACATACATATGGGCAAGTTATATTTCACATGTGTATATACACACACATGTACACCTATACACGTATTACCACATACAAGTATCTATCTACATAGGTTCTCCAACTTTGCTATTTTTACAGGGGAATTATGTATCAGGTCACAGAAGTAGTATTTGGTAGAACCTCTTCCACTAACATTTTCTTTCCTTTTTATCTCATCCATTCAGAAACTTGTTACAGTATCATATATGCCATTCATGCCAGCATGTTGATGCTATTGTTGGGCAATGTGTAACATGTCCCAGAGAATTTTATCTGTGCCACTGAATGTGGGAGACACAGATGAGATATTTATGGCAAACAGAATTTAAACAGTTATCTTTAAATTTTTTAAATGTAATTTTACTTTGATTAAAATGTATGAATTATACATATTAATGGGGCAACAATGTGACATTTTTGATATAAAATATCAGGGTACATCTTTTTAACCTCGAGAATTGATCATTGTCTTTAGTTTTTACCCTGATGCAGAACACTTTGATTGTTTTTTAAAAAGTAATCCTCTACCACAAAATTTTGAATTTTCTTGTGAAACTCAGTAAACATTTAGGTCTTAATTGTTAAGTTTATAACATCAATTTTTAATTAATTAATGTATAAGAAGAGAATATGAAACCATGCAACTATTATAGATATTTCTACTAAGACAAGACATATAATCAGGAAACAATTATAATTTGAATTTGGAAAAATAAAGTGGATACTTAACTCGATTTTTCACCTTGCTTTTAAGTTGTTATTTTGAAGACTTTGGCTATAACAATATAAAAATGTTAATAATCTCCTTAAAACTCTTTAGGTTCCACTTAAAGTCAAACACTCAGCAGAGTCACTTGCCATTAGAGATGAGCATTTTCTCCCCCTTACCTGCTGAAAGGCCTCTTGTTGAAGAATACTTCCTTTTGTTACTTGATAGCTTGTCCCATGGATTATGCTTTAAAATATCCTGAAAAGCAAAGCAAACAAAAACCTTCTTTTATATCTGACCTTTACAAAAACCTGAACTTTTTTAGTAAACTGACTTAAAAAAAGAACGTTCCTTCCCAGCCGGTGAACTCTTCTGGCACCTTGGAAACAGTGGTCTCTTTCTGATGCATCACTACAGCCAATGCTCTCTCATCACTAGCCACTCAGAGCACTCTTATCTCCCTCACTTCTTCCCAAATTGGATTCTTGGAGATTATTTCCATTATTTGTGTGTGCAAATTTGGCTCATGTCTTCTCACTCTCAATTTAGCTGCCTTATCTTTTTAGACAAAATCTGTTCACCCCCTCAGCTGCTTCAGACATTTCCGGCTTTCTATCTTCAGTCATCCTCCTGGGCTGTGAGTTCCTCCTCCAATTTCTGCTTAACTCACTGTGAGTGAGTAATAGTTACCTTAGGATCTGGTTCCCCAGCAAACAAGCTTTTTTTCTTACAGATAATTACTCTCAAATTTTCCCCTTATACTATAAGGTTAAGGCTTATTTCTTGGCACAAGTTAAATAGAAATTCTAGATTCTACAGTTTTCATGCTAATGTGACACAACAGCCTCAGATTCAGCGGCTGTGGCATGAGATTGAGTGGGTGGATATAGTGGTGACTAGTCCAATGAGTCACTGCCTGAGATGTTTTAGTGCTGAAAACTGAACCTAGAGAGACACATGAGAGGCTCTTAAAGAACATGAGCAATATCATTTCATGGGAAGAAATTACCTGACCAGAAAGCAAAAAGTCTCCAACAACCCATCCTCCCTTGGAAAATGGAGTCTCATTGCATCATTCTATGGTCAAATAATTAAGGATATAGATCAATATCTTAATTGGAGAAAAAAAGAATATATTCTCAAATAAAAATGCAGTGGCTTTGGTGGTAGGCTACTCTGTGTCCCCAGTTATTCCCTCCTTTTATCTTCATGTTCTTTACCTTTTCAGTTCTTCCCACAAAGGGGGAAGATCATATTTCCTACTGTTTGGTCATGAATTCGGTACAATGAAATGAGGCAAAAGTTAGTGTGCCCACTCCAAACCAAGGAATATTACATATCCATGTGTTTTTTTGAGTTTCTGCTCTTGCCAGAAGATGGACATGCTTAGGCTAACCATCTGGTCCTCGAAAAGTCCTGAGAAATATGTGTAAAGCAGAAGCCCTGGCCAAACTTCCCAGCTACCCCGGACAAGGTCAGTAACCCAGTCAATCTGCAGAAACTAGAATGAACTTGCGTCAGATGAACCCAGCTCTCTGAGCCGAGGATTGTTTTAAAGCCATCAGATTTACAATGGCTTGTTATGGCATGCCAGCTAATTAATATATTGAGCAGAGTAGTTTCTCAAATAACAAGAAATTAGTTATCTACAAGTTTACCTAAATTCTTACTTCAATTATGTGAACATACTTTTGACTAGTAATATCTTAGAGAATATGCATTACCATTATAAGGAAAAAGAGAAATCGCATTGATGAAATTTTATTATGATCTAATAAAAGATACTTACAAAAATGATACAAAATCAACCCTGGTTTATGGAAATCTAAGTTTTTGTTCTTTGTCACACAATAATTTATCATTAAAACTAATTTCCAGAATGATGTTTTTGAATTACTGGAAAAGTCCTAAATTTATTTCTTAATCTCCAAATGCAGACTGTATACCATGGTAGTTAAGAGCAGAACTGGAATCATACAACCATGGATATAAGCACAAATTTGCTATTCATAGGCTAATTGTCTTTGGAAAATAATTAAGGTTTTCTGAGATTCAGGTTTTTATTTCAAAGAAAGATATTAATAGTAGCATTTAATTATTTATATGATACATATATGGTTCTTAGCACATGGCAAATAAAAGTGAGAATTACTATTGTCAAAGAAAGTTTCAATTACATTTATTAGTATAAACTGTTTATCCCTATTTTCCATCTTATCTTTTAAAAAGTAAGTAGTTGTTGAAATTATGTCCTGAAACGAGATTGGCCTAAAGGGAAAAGTTTAGCAAGGTAGTCCTTGAGTTTGAAGAAAGAGTCTAGGCAAAACTGTCACAGAGAAAGTGCAGTCAAGAAGGCCTGCGCATGAGATAAGGGGAGAGTAATGAGCCTCAGGCAGCATGACATGGGCAATACCTGAGAGAAGAAAAACTAAACAGAGAATGAAACTCATACAAACTTTAAGACACTATATTGCCACTGGGGGACAAAAACCACTAATAGATTTCTTAAAGGCATTATGTATTGATGTATATATTTTTAGCCCATCAATTTCACTCCAAGGGGTTCCTTCAATTAGTAACAATAATATAGCATGCAAAGACATTTATACAAGAATGTGTATAGCAGCACTGTTAATAATAGTGGAAATGGAAAACATGCATATTCTTTTCAAAAGGCATATCATTAGAGAATATCAACAGTGCACTTAAGATGTGTACAAACTAAATACATATATTTCTTATTTATTTTAGGAATTCATGCATGCGTGTAAATATGTATATATATATTACATATACATGCATGAATGTGTGACAATATATAAAACATGACCCCATAATATATTTTAAGTAGAAAATTATAAAATGGTACTTCATATAGTCTCAAATATTATACATGAATGTGTTTGTGTGTATGTATATGTACAGCAGAATGTTTAAAGAACAATGACTAATTTATTAAAAACTGTCTCTGTATAGAGGCATTTCACTTATTTTACCATTTTTATATTTATTTGCATTTGTAATTATATTAAAATACTGTAGAATTGTCCTATCACAAAAATTACAATAATATAATTAAAATATATCTAAGCATATTATGTGAACACAGAAGAGTTAGACTTAAATGCAAAATCAAAACAGCAAACTTCCAATAATATAATTGGTCTAATGAACTGATAACTGATAACAAATGAGTGATACAATGTAAATATGGTAGGAGTGATTTTTTTTAAAGTATACTGCCAGTGTATAAGGAAGCAGAAAGAAAAGTGTATTTGTGAGATCAGTGAGACTGGACTACCCACTCTATCACAGAATCTGCAAATGACAGAAGTATATGTACTATGGCTCCTTGTCTGTAATCCTGGGGAAATATGCAGACATTTGCAATATGAGCTAGTTCTTTAAATGGGACATTTTGAGGGGAAAAGCAACATTATTGAGGTTATTATGTGTGGTAATTACCAAGCTATATTGTCTAAATATGCCATCTTGTTCATCTTTCTAGTAACCGTATCTGATAGCATTTGCCATTTACTGGAAATTTGCTCAGTATCAGAGCTGCATCGAGTGCTTTTTGGGAATACTTCACTTAATCCACACCCAGTGTGGTAGGTATTCTTATCCCTGTTTTTTGAATAAGGAATACAGGACTCTCTGAGAAGTGAAGTACTTGCTGAGTTTGTATAATAGGTGACAATGCCAAGATCCAAACCTTTGTAATTTTATAGACAGCAAGTCTAAATTTTTATTTGCTAGTCTCTTCCACTCACACCCAGAGACAGAACGTTCTGTCACATGAACACGTCTCAGGACTCTAAGGAGAGTTTCCCATCATTGACTTAAATAGGGAACTAATTAAACTCCAGCTGTGACTCACCAGATGCTCTGGTCTGGTTTGCAGGAGCCTCAGGATTTTAGTGGTGAATCTCTTCCAGGTACCACTGATCAAAAGGCATTTATCTGAATACACACATGTTACCAGTAAGAGGTGGTACTTCCTTCAGGATCATAATTCACACAAATCTTGTTGGTCTTATCGAATCACTTATCCCAAAGCCTTCCCCTAAACCTCCCAAGTCTCCCCAACACCTTCCCAAAGCCAGAAGAGTGTTCCTCTCCTTGGGAAGTGTACAGTGCTGGTAATTTCCATTTCAAGCAGTGGTGAGAGCAGATCAGGGGCAATATAGAATAAAATCTTATTTTCTAATGTTTCTAGGTAGAGTTGTCCATAATGCCATGCTATCATCAGTTTAATTTCAATAATACTCAGAGCAATCCAAAGTTTCTTCAGTTTATAAAAGAATCTAAGGTTATAATATACAATGAATTTGGTCATAAAAATATATTTTTATGACTTACAGTATACTCATTTAGAAGTCAAAATTCAAATTGGAAAAGATTGCATGTGAACTTATATTTCAATTTGTTTTGTCCTGATGAACAGAAAAATTAAAATCCAAGATCATATTTTCAAGCATTTGTCCTAACTTTTAATAAATCGGTGGGAATAAATTTTTAACATTTAAGAGTGAGTTAAAAACTAATAGTGTTGGTACATAGTTCTATTGCTAATATCTCCAAAACTTGTCTAATGCACTTAAGTACACACAGGCAAGATGAAGTATATTTATGGGAAAAATGTGTTGTCATCAAGAAAAAACATTTTTCAGAATGAATTGTCTCCATTGATCAAATTCAAGAGTGAAATTCCAAAGAATTGAGTAAACTACTCATGAGAGATTCTGCTCAACACGCACTCTACTGGATTCATCTACCAAACATATGAACATAATTGTATCTATTTATAAGAACAAAGCTTCGATTTGAGGAAACGGTCTGGTCTTGAAAAATATTCCCTAAATCACCAGCTATTCCAAAACTAGAATGAAGTGATGAAACTGAAGCTAAGGGAAAAAAATTAAGCTCTATGCTCATCAAAATTAATATGAGAAAACCCTTTCAATTTTGTAACCAATAAACTTCAAAGTACTGGTGGTTTTTCTCTTCATATTTTACTGCTCACAGTATTTTCAAATTAGGGACAATTTGTAAGAAGGAAGGCAAAAACACTGGCAGCATGACTCACACACAATTGCTAAAAGCATAAATTAGATTTGTTTGGCAACTAATTTGGGGCTATTTTGATTCAAATGTTAAAAATGTAAATGAAAGTTATGGGTTTGGAATGAGACTGAGTTTAGCACATTAGACTTCAAAAATCTTAATTCTTATACATGGCACTATGAGAAATCCCATGGCAGGTTTTATGTGCAATCAGAATATTCAGTCCAACATATGCTCCCAAATAAATGAGACTGCTCTTGTAAAATATGCTTTCGTTATTTACATTATAACAAAATATCATAAAGATGACACAGCAAATTAAAATGAAGGGATGTTTCCTTAGAATGAAAATATATATATTTGGTACCAGGGATTGAACTCAGGGGTACTCGGCCACTGAGACACATCCCCAGCCTTATTTTGTGTTTTTTTATGTAGAGACAGGGTCTCACTGAGTTGCTTAGCGCCTTGCAGTTGCTGAGGCAGGCTTTGAACTTGCGATTCTCTTGTCTCAGCCTCCCTGAGTGCTGGGATTATAGGCTTGCGCCACCGCGCCCGGCTTAGAATGAAAATATTTAAATGGTTATTATTTCATTATCCAGACGATTTTAGTGCAATAAAAATGTACTCCAGGTGCACTGGAAGACACAAAAGGAGGATAAATATGAATCACTCCTATGATATTTTCACAATCTAGTTTGGCAACATAATTAAGTTGGACAAGCTCTTCATGAATGGCCCTTCAAGGTTCCCTTGTATGGTATGGACCATGGGAAAACTTTGCAAGTACTCTTTAGAGAAGACCAGAATTTTCTCAAACTCTGAATTTAGAAAATGCACTTTGAACAAGCATGAAAGGGTGAGGTCACTTGAACAGAAACCATCAGCAAATTAAGATGGATTTGATATTAATGTCAGGTTTCTATTGTTGCCGTAAAAAACTAATGAGGAGTTACTGGTTAAAAACAACACAAACTTTTTATATTGCCATCCTACAGGTAAGAAATTAAGGTGTAAGCAGGATTGAGTTCCTCAGTGGAGGCCCTGGTGGAGAATCCATTCCCTTAGATTTTTCAATTCCCAAAGGTCTCTCTCTGGTCCTCACATGATGTCTACATTTCAGGACTAGCACCAAGAAACTGAATCCTTCACACACAAGCCCATCTCTTTCTACACACTGCTGAGAAGTGTTCTCTGCATTTAAGAACTCATGTGACTAGACAGGATTTACTTAGATAATCCAGGATGCTCTGCCCATGTCTAAGAACTTACATTTACTTACAAAGAAACATTAATTACCCAAAGTTTGGTAATTTTTTTAAAAAGTTTAGTTAATTTGGAAAAAAAAGGACCTTTAGTATAAGATACAGCAATATTAACATTTTCTCAAATTCGTTAACATTTTACTAAGTTATAACTGTAGCAAATTTACACCAGACATAGTGAGAATTTAATCACTGATGCAGATAATTTTAGTCCTTAGGTAACAGATGAAGAGGTCTAATTATAATTTATTCAAATGAGCCATAAACTGTGATCAAATAGAACAGATTTTCCTTTAACCTTTGATGGTATAGGAAGGATCTTAACTAAATCATAGAATAAAAAGTGGAAAAATATCTTCTAAATTCTTTTGTACTATTCAATGCATTTGTGGAAAGTCCACTACCATCATAAATAAAAAAATATTTCTGTATCAAAATCTGCTCTTTGAACAGCTTAAAGTGAAATTTTTCATAAATTTACCTCCTTACTGACTTTGTATGTTCAGCTCTTTAAGCTTGAGGAAAAATAATTACATATGTAAATGCTTAGTATTAGACACTATCATTAATTATTTAAGACATAAGTCTCCCCTTTGCCCAGGCCTCACAGGTTTGGCTAAAGCTCAGGTTTACTCCCTTCCTTGTCAGTCAATTTAGGATATTTGGAAACCTCATTAATCATTTCTTGTAGGGTACTTCTAGGACACAACTGTCTCAATTACAAATAGGGTCATATGAAAGTTAATGAGTCCTTTAAATAACTCATTGGTTCCTTGTTCCATTTATTTTTGTGAAGATGTTGGGGCTGGGATCACTTTTCTATGACACTGGAAAATTAAAAATAATCATCCGTAGTTTTCATATAATTTTGACTTTGTTAAACATGTTAAATTTTATTTTAAGTCTATGTATCAAAGAGCTTTCAGCCTGAAAAGGGACAGTTCTAGCATTATAACATGTAAACAGAAAAGAGATCAGAATAATATGTAAAAATAAAATTGAACAAATGTATATTTATTAAGAATACTAGTCAAACATGCTATTCAGTCTAAAACAAAAAGCAGTATTTTTTTTCTATAATTTACATTAAAGATGGTAACAGTTGTGTGTGAATCAAGAAAGGCGAGGTTATGAGGTGACAACAACAAAATCTCAGAGACTTAACACAACAAAGGTTTATTTCTCATTCACACAAATGCATTGTGCCCTGCAGAGCCCCATGACATCCCGAGGCCATTATGCCCTGTGCAGTAACTCAGGGATGCAGACTGCTTCACCATGAGACTGCATTGTCTCAACACAAGCCTTCATTGCCAAATTAAGGAAAGAGAGATTACAGAGTCAAATATGAGCCAATCTCTCAGGACCTGAGAGAATGTTACACATGTCACTTCTGCTCACTTTTCTTGACAGAGTAGTTTTTAGCCCTCTAATTCAAATCCAATCAAATGTAGAGGAGTAATGGAATAGTGGGGAAATATTATTTGGGTACTTTCTCTTGTCACTAAATATTCTTTGTTTCCATTAATCTACAAAAGAAACAAACTCAACTACTCTTTAAATTAAAACAACTTAAAATAAAGGATGAATCCAGTCCATGCTTCAGTTTCACCCAGAACTATGGCCAATATATGAGTATTTCATGCAGATGTCACTACTCTTTATTGGGAAATATAAACTGAAAAAACAAGTTAAGGAACCTCCTGCTTCCCAACACCTCCTCCTCCACACACAATACATATGCATGATGTAAACATTTATGAAAATGAACAGAAACAGGACAGACACCATTTGGAGAGAGGAAGAATGAAAACTGCACGTAAGTCTCTAGTTTGTAGACATTTTGGTTCTGATGAGCTGGCAGGTCCTGAAGTAGGATTGAAGAATGTTCATCCATTGAGTCTAGATCCTTTCCTTTGAAAGGTGAGAGTCTACTGTTCTCTATGCCTCTCAGGTCCATTTTTAAGAATGCTTTTTCTTTATCATTATGTTTGTTGAACCTATGAGAAGTAGATGTGTGGTGTGGAATATCCTCTACTTAGAATCCCAGGACCTTTGCCAGCTAGCCTACCACTCACAGAATCAATCTTAAGGGATTTAGAGTCACTTTAAATCAATAACAACCTTTTTTTTTTTTTTGAGGGTGCCAAACTCATAGCTTTTTCTCCAGTACAAGTGCCAAATACCCAGTAAACTTTAATTTCAATCTTCTCCATCTACATGGAACATACCCAGATCTTTGGCTCTTCTCTTTCATTCTCTCAATGGAACAGGGTTACAAAGAAATTGTTTGAATTTCCCAGGAAAGCCACAGTTAATCTGATCTCTGTTTTAAGTTGTTATACCAAAGTCTTGGAGAGCCAAGTTCTTAACTTATTCTTTACTATGAGTCAACTTAATCAATTGGGAAAATATTACCAAATATTAATCTGTGAATATTTTCTCACATTTATCATTTGTTAGGTCATCCAGCAATTTTGTTCTAACTCTGAAAGTCTTAGTATCGGGATCTTTCTACCTCTTTACTTCTAATTTTGAACTAGTCAGTTCTATTCTAAGCACATTTTTATACCTTGCCAAATATACTTTATAACAAATAATATACATTAACATCCTGTCTTCAAAACAAAATCACAAATTTGTTAGATGCATGACCTGTTACATTATTCTAAGGTTTTGTACTGTATAGGATGAATCTCCATATTTTCAAAGCCTGTAACATCAGTTGTCTCTGTGCTAACCTACCACAGGATCACTCTGTCAATGCCAAATATATGAGGTTTTCTAAACAACATATTACTTCTGGTTTCAAATTTTACATTGACCAAGATAGGCTGCAATAGAAACAAAAATTGTTCACAACTCAGTGCTCAGTGTAACAAAGGCTTATTGCTGATTCATTCCAAATTCATGACATATTTGGTCAACTCTTAGAGCACTGTTTTCCCTGAAACAACTCAGCAATTAATAATCTTTCTACTTTTGAGGCACAATAGAGGAAATACAAACAAGGTAGAAAGGAATCATAAAGGAGGGACAAGGAAATAAGATTTTAATTCAGGGAAGTTTTACCTAATTTTCTAGACCTGCCACTTCAAATTCCCAGAAAATCTGTAAATCTACCTATACAGTGTTAACACACATTCCTTTAATAGATCAAGTAAAAAGAGAAACCTATAACTTAGGGGATTTTCCAATATTATCCATTGATCAGATAATGAAGACCATATTAGCCTAAGGATCCAGAGATTGACTGACCACTAGAACCTGTGTTGAGATCATTAGATTGATATTACACCTTCCCAAACCCTTGGCAAATTCCTTGACAAATTCCCTTTAAAAGAAAAGCCAGTAATCCCCCACACACACCAAGTGCATTTCTCATTCTACAGATGGTCCACATTTTCTCTTGAATGTGTGCTTTTTGCTTGCTTTACCCCCAAAGGCATCTCTCTCTTGAAATGCAGGCATTCTCCCTCCAATGTGTATCTACTTTCCTAAATAAACCCCTGTTCATGCATCTGACTGGCATATGCTGAAATTCTTTCCCCTTATGTAAGCCAAGAATCCTATTCTTCCTGAGTCAAGTTCCCGCTTCTCTCCAAGGACTGCTTGACCACTCTCTGGAGGTCCCTCTTGTTCCTTGACACTTTGAGGTTTGTAGTTGCTATGGTTTAGATATTAAGAGTCCCTCAAAAGTGCATGTGAGAGACAATAAAAGAAATTTCAGAGGCAAACAAATTGAGAGGATTGACTAATCAGTGGATTAATCCACTTGAATGGTTTAACTGGGTGGTAACTATAGTCAGTTAAGGTTGGCTGGAGGAGCTTGGTCATTGAAGGCTGCCTTTAGGGTGTATATTTAGTCCCTGGAAAATGTAGCAAGTTCTCTCTGTGCTGGTGCCATGCCCTGAGCTACTTTCCTCCACCACACTCTTTGCCATGATGTTCTACCTCACCTCTAGTTCAGAGCAATGGAGTCAGCTGTCTGTGGACTGAGAACTCTGTGATACCCAAAATAAACTCTACAATGGTGACACCCAAAATAAGCCCCAAACCTCCTCTAATTGTTCTCTTCAGGTCTTTTGATGGCAGCAGTGAAAAAACTGACTAAATTTGACAGGCTCTCCTAGTCACCACAATAGAAAAGAGGGAGACTAAAGAAATGGCCCAAAGATTTTCACCATTTTCAGTCAGAAAAGGAATACCCAACATGAAAGACAAAGTTCAAATTAATTGCAATGGAATCCAAGAATATAGGGGATAACAACGTAATAGTCAGTAAGTGTTACTCTGTGACAAAGAAGAACTAAACCCCATACAACATTTCCCTAAATCTTTATAGAAATAATACTACAAAATATTTATCTATTTCAAAGCATAACATTGTACATAACAAAATCTCAAATGGAAAGAAGTAGAAAACATATCTGAATAGTTAAGAGTTCTGTCAATCCTAGCTTCTTGGAGATGTGATTTGGGACCCAGAGAGGTTAAATAGGATAATTTAGACAAAATACCAGGTATCTATGAATTATTAGATATATATTGACTTTAATTTTGAAACACATTGTATTTCTTTTTTCTGCTTCCATACCAATAATGTGGATATTGAAGTCACAATTTTCTATTAAGAACACATATTAGAATTTTGTCATAATAATCTACTTCTTTTACCATGGGAAAAAATGAAACCAAATTTTGCTTGAAAAACTTCAACTTTCACTGGCTAATCAGAATTAATTTTAAATGGTCTGAAAACTACAACACAGGGTATGACACCCATTACAAGTGAACTATTTAAATAAGGGAAAGAGAG
Source organism: Xerus rutilus (assembly GCA_028644305.1). Lineage (NCBI taxonomy): Eukaryota > Metazoa > Chordata > Mammalia > Rodentia > Sciuridae > Xerus > Xerus rutilus. The sequence continues at coordinate 50,293,819 of CM053407.1, read as the reverse complement.
ATGGTGATGAAGAGGTGCCAAGGTTAGCAGATGGGTGGAAGAAATTTAATGACCCATGATACTTAATTTTGTTTGAATAAAATATAACAGTGATTTTAGTTAATTAATAGACCACATGCCTTCCCAACATTTTATTTTAATACCTGCTCTATTATTTCTTGCTTGATCACTTTTTATTGGAAATGTTTGATAAATGATATAGATACTGAGAATTCTGCTCTAATCAGACAAAATGAGCTTCAACTTTGAATCTGATCCATAGTCTGGCTCTTTTATAGCTGTCCTGACTTCTAAAGAAACAGTTCTTTAAAAACAGAAACTGTTAAGAACACGGACATGTTTGACATTTTAAAACTCCACATTTTTTTGATCTTACCAAACAATATGAATATATATCAACACAAAGAAAGCTCACATCTGCCACAAAAGGCATGTTTACAATCATTTTAATGATACCATTAGATGTTACTCTTCAGGGCTTCCCGGTCCAGGCTGGTATATAAAAAAAACATGGGAGATAAGTTTACCACCTGTGCACAAAGATAATGACCTATTTAGAGGAATCATGCTAAATACAGATACAAGATAGAACTCATTTAATTCCTGAGGCTACAATATCACATTAAAAACAAAGAATGTTTGTGATGAACAAATACCTGTGCTCTGAGAGGGAAAAAAGCAAGAATAAAAGGAAAAACAATGAACAGACTTTTCCTGATCTCAAAACATTTGGATCTCAGTGTCTCTGGAAAAGTCTGTTAGTCGGCAGGTGGGATCTTAGCTCAAGTAAGAAATCTGAGCTTAAAAAGCTTTTCCAAAATATTTACCTGGTTCTTAAGCTGTCCTGGATTTAGATGTTTTCAGGGAAGTTGGTAGTTAAGTAACCATAACCTCATTGTTTCTATACTTCTCTTTCAAGAGGAATGGAAATTTTTGTATGCTTTTTGAAGACTAAAGGAATTATAGGGTAATTCCTCTTGAATCTGTACTGTTTTAAAGCACATTTGCTTTAGCTCAGAGACTGCATGAGAATTCTTTTCACTTCACTTAAACCTTTATTGAATGATTCTAGAATTGTTTTGAATTTGCAATATCTTGATTTTATATACTTTGTTTCCAGACAACGAGGCTGTTATGAGGCTGTTACTATCATCAGAATTTGCAGTAACTCCTTATTCAACTTTACCTAAAAATGTGGAATACAAAAGAACACTGATTACATCTTCATGTATCCAGTATTTTCTGCCACTATGAAACTGTACAAGGTCCTAGGAGTGAAAATATAAATAATAGAAACATAAATAAGTTTCTAGTAGCTTGTAGGATATTAGAGTTCAATATCTAAGGAGACTTTAGCTTCTAATAACAAGGCCCAGGAGCACTCCCCCTGAAGTTTTGTATGATTCTAGGAAAATTTCCATTTTTCTTACCTGTTTCCAAGGGCCAGACAGAAACAAAGCTTCATTAGTGTGAATAGGAAAATAAATGTGTGAAGTTAATTGGGATGCTTCCTTACTGTAATGATTACATGTAGCAATTTGGAATATCAAAGTTAAAATCTGACCTGCATAATTACAAAGGAACAAGTTACAAAAAGGAGACATTATGAAGAGGAAGACGTAAGAGTAAGGGCTCCATTTCTAACTCTGTGGCCAGGATTTAAAATATTGGTGGTAGAGTTCTACAAAGAGAACTTTTTTCTATGTTTGTATGACACAAAAATCAATCTAAGGAAAATATATTGAAGGAGTTTTCCTGATTAGATAAAATATACCCAAAGTTTATTCTGACTTTGACCTTCCAGATATATTGAAGTTGTTCCACTCTTGTAGAAAATTGCTAGAGTGAATCTAATCTCCCTGTACCTCTCCCCAAGTGTCAATGTAATATACTCTCTGATTTTTCAACCCAGTGTTTACAGGAAGGAGGCCTATTTTGTGAGTCTGAAGTATGTAATGATGCACCCTGAGAGTGCATTTGGCTTTCTCGTCTGTGTAGCTTTTATGGTGTCATTTCCCCCTTTTGATTTTCAAGTATGTAATTGTGTAACTCAATGGTACACACCTGGCTTCTGAGTAGTCTACCCCAGGCTGGTAGGGAAAAAATTCATAAATCTCTGAAGCTTTGGCAACATTAATATGTCAAATTTAATAAAACTGTACAAAGATCCTAAACATACATGCTGAATGCTGATTGGAGACACCCTCCTATGTATAACATAAAGTTATGCATACCCTTGTATGCATTACACATTGTTTAGTTAAAATGAGTTTCCCTTACTTTCTTGCTCATATAAGAACAACCACGTTAAGAATAATCTTAACTTATACATGATCAGGGTGAAGGAATGTATATGCTTTAAACAAACCTGAAATGTAAGTATGTAAAAGCTTTTAAAATGGAGAGAGAGAAAGAAGGGGGGGGAGAATATACCCTGCAAAATATTTAAAATGCATTCAGTGGCACTCAAATTTATATAATTAGACTTTGCCTATACAGACTGAGATTGAAAGGAAACTACAACTAATTTCTTAACTTTTCTATCAATCTTATTTCTATATTTTGACTTGTTAAACTCAGTTTGTCATGACTATTTTTTACATAATGTCACAACCATACTCTGTATAAAGTAAAAAGTAAATAAATAAAAAATAAGAGGATTATGTTTCTGAGATAGTTTATATTCATAAACCAAGCACAACCAACAGTTATCTTAAATGCTCTATTGAGAATTTTAAGGCACTTTCCAATGTCGTTGCCATTGTGGTAGGAATCCTCTTGTGCATCTGGCAGTACAAGATACTTTTATTGGTACTTTTTAATATAGTGGGCTAAATGAAAAAAAAAACTGGTGGCACTTAAGAATTATTATCATTAAAAGAGCTGGAAAACAATTGCTGGAGCAATTCCAATGATTTTTAAAGCTTTAATTCCTTTGCTAAGAGAAATACAAAAAAGAACTGGTCGTAAATTTAATTTGTGAGAATATTGTCTAACTTTTCTGTCATTTTCTGTTTTCTTTTTGAGGAGCTACTACTTACTTGGTGCAGCATATGTAGTGATTATGGTCACTTAATCACATTTAACTTGATATTCTAATGCAGAGACATCAAGTCATCGGATCCCTAAGTCCTCTGTAAATGCCACTGTGTATTCTGAACAGAGCAATAGATTGATACAAGCGCCTTTAAATGTAGTACTGCTTGACAGTATGATGAAGGGAGGGAACAATTATTCCTGCCTTTTGGAGATTCTTGTTAAGATTTGGTGAGACATTACTTTGAGATGTAAACAATGTGCTGATAGAGGTTAGATGCTAGTGAATGAAGAGTTAAAAGTCAGGATATTGGCCTGAGTTTAGTTACTTTTGAGGCTTCCTGGGAGGAAGTTAAAAGAGATTAATGAAGTTAGACTCAAAAAAGCTAGGTAGAAAGCAAATAGAAAAGAAAATATGGCTCTGCCTGTGGTTTATAATCCTGGCTAACTGAGAGTCCATCTCCTTAATTTTCTAACCTTGGCTAGGTTAGAAAAGTCAACTTCAGTTTGCTTTGTTTTGTTCATCTCCAAAGAGAATTAATATGTCTTCTCTTTCCTTGTTTCACTTTTACTAGCTATACTTCTACACATCTAATTTACCTGAGTTTCAATAACAATGAAAATATTTACAATGTGTCTTCCAAGTTGAAGCTCCAAGTGCAAACAAGGCAGCACCAGCCTTATTAGGAGGCAACTGGGGCCTCAGACCTTCCTCAACCCCTTTCCTCAGTACAATCCTAGTAAAGTCACAGGAGGAGGAGACTAGGTCTAAGCAACTTATTCTGGCCATAGGTAACAGGAGTATGAAATTGACAAAAGGCAAATAAACTCTAGATTACTAAAATCTGCGGGGAAAATGCTAGCAACAAAATACAAAATTTGACTAGAAAATACCTGTGGAAATTTCTGCATCTCCAAGCTTGCAACTATGGGAAGAAGTATGCTAAAACTGAATCTTTCAGGAAAAGCATCTGCCTCACTATCTAATTCCAGTGTGCATGAGAAGGAAAAGAAGAGGAATTCATCTCTCAATGACAGAAGTAAACTGTATGGTCGAGGCAAGAACAGAAAGACTGGCTCTGGAAACTTACTTTAATACCTGTAGGTGTACTCTCTATACTTTCAGATCCCCTCTCCCCTTTCCTCACCCTATGCTGTTTGTGTGCCTGACACGGAGCAGTACCCCATTGGCCGTAACCTTGGGGTCATGATTGGTCTGAGGACCGTTCATAAGCTGTTACACTTCCTGGAATACGTGGGTTCTATGTCTAGCTCTGGCAGAGCAGTTTCACCAATCCCGGAGTCTGGGTGAAGTGACTCCGCGACTGTCCACTCCATACCTCATCCCCATATTGTCTTTCCTAAGGACCCCATATCTTTGTCCCCTGGTACCCCAGCTCATCATCGGCTGACCCACGCGAGCCACGACATAAAGCAACAAATACCAAGATTTCCTCCTACTACCATCTAACAGGTAAGATATGTGCTGTCAGTATCTTTTAAAATGAACAGTTAAGATACACTAAAACATTTTTTTTAATTTTCTTCCAGTATTTATTTGCCACAAGTGTATATTTTGTATATTAAAGGTAAATATTTTCTGTTTAAACCTGTATTTCTAGATGTCGATTATGACAGCTAAGCTGCCAGAGCATAAAGGACATCATGTACATACTTAGGAAGATAGTAAGGGAGTCATATAAGATACATGAGTTTTTGGAATGATGAGTCTTTGGAATTCCCCTTTGTAGAAGATATGATATCTTCCATGTTAAAGGAGTATGGCTACTGAATAGCTGGTGGCAGAGCTATTATAGATCCCATTTGTTTGTTTCCTGCTGTCCAGTTCCAACTTCCTCCTCCCTTGGCTATTCCCAGAAGATCCCATTCCTCTTCTCTCTCTTAAACCAAGAATAGTCATGTGGTCCAGTGCTGGTCAAAGTAACCTAAGAAGGATTTTACTGGGTTCTTGTTCAAAAGATAATTGACCAAGAAGAAATAGGCACAAAGAAATCGCTGACTTACTCTTACTCCTTTCCCATTTTTTTTTTTTTCTGCCTTGAAAAAGGGATTTTAGAGCTATGGAACAATTTATCCCAAGATGCAGAAAGAATTAGGACAAATATACCAACAGTAAGTAAGTATCCTTGTACTGTTCTTTAATTTCTGGGTCATACATGAAATATTCTTTCTCTATATATGTTTTAAAATAAATAATAAATGATATTATATGTGCAACTACTGTTGGTCAGATATTTTATTACTTGACAGTTAAAGCATATTTAATTGCTTAGTGCTGATAGACTATTAATTCAACCTATTCCACGTGATTATACTATGTCATGTATTGTCATGTCAAGAAATATTTTCATGTCAGTCAATACATCATAGCATTTTGCACATTCAAAGACTAGTTAAGGTAAAATTAGGGTGCTATCTAAGATGTAACTCATAGGATACGAGTTTTCCATGGAATACTAGAGGCTGAATATACATAAATGAACTATATTTAAAAATTCATTTGCCTTTTGTATCACTTCTAACAAAGCACCCAATATCAGTATTAGAGTCATATTTCAGGGCTGATTGAAACAACAAATGAACTTTTTAAAACCTAAACTTTATGTCTTGGAGATATAAAAAAGCAATGTTCATGTATAAGAACGTAAGGAGGCATATGTAATTGGAATTTTATAAATAGTATAAACAAAATGTCCATTGTCAGCAACGAGACTAAACTACAAATGGGCCTTCCAATGAAGTGTTAATATGGCTACTTAACAATTAACAAATATCTTTTAAAATGCCCTTCTGAAGTGGAAATAAATTAAAGAATCCATACAGACTAAAAATGGTTAAAGTGAGCCCCTAGGAATTAAGTGTGCTCAACAGCCAGTTTTTACCCTCTGTTGAGGCATCAAACCCGGGGGACTAAAATTTTCCACTTTGATGGCTATTTGGGGGTATAGAAGATGTGAGATAAAGCCTTGGGCTATGATAGGAGATTGCCCTGTAAAGCTGGGTTCCCAAAGGATTATACCTGCAATAAACCTATAGCATACAGGATAGTAAATAAATTTCTTTATGGCACTGGTTTTGTGTAAAGGGGAACAATTGTCCTTTGAGAATTTATAACTAAAATATGGTCCTCATGTGCATTTGATCCTCAACTTTATACAACATAGATTGGTCCCCACACAGCTAATAGATGTAAATGCAAAATCTGCACTATAAAATTTTAACTTCAAACTCATAATACTCATATACAAATACAAATACATATAATCTTAAGGGAAAAAAATACCATGAGTGAAAACTACAAGAAACATACTTGCAGAGACATCCTGTATTGTATACATAGCAAAATAATTTAAGTAAGCATGACTTAAATATTTCAGGAAGTAAGATTGAAAATTTGAGTGAGGATCAAATATGTAAAATATCTATGAAGATTTTTAAAAGAATCTTATGGAAGTTTTAGAAATAAAAAAAAGTGAAGTGAAAATACAGTACATTGAAGTGGAATTAAGATTAAAAGACAAACTAACAACAATATTCATGAGACAATTCACAGAGTTACACATATCAAATACCATACTGTTTCTGCACAGAAGATGCTTTAAAAAGGTTGAAATAAATCTAATGAAATTCCAAAATAAAAGATTAGCACATGGTCAAAGGCAATATTTGACAATAAAATTAATATACTGATGAATTTTACAAAATGATTAGGAATTATGAAATTATGAATATGATCTTACAGAATAAATGAAAGATGACCAGCATTTTATTTTGAATAAAGATCAAGAAATAACTAAAGTGGTAAATGAAAACAAATTATGAGCAAAATATAATAATACATAATAGTAATGGAGAGTAATTATGGTGTTTTAGGAGTATAAAAGTTAATGAAATCTCATGGACAAAGAAAACACTTTAGAAGTGGCAAGAAAAATACAGTAACAGCATAACAGTAGGTTGATATATCAGCATCAAAAGCAGAAGCCAGAGGCACTGTGATATCTTCAATATGTTAAAAGTAAAGCACTCTACAACTTTTAATTCCATACCCAGAACTACTATCATTTAGAGATAAGGTGAAATAAAATGTTTCAGGCAAACAAGTGAAACAATTTACAACCAATTGATTCTCAATAAACTAACTTGCAAAGATTGTAATATTTGTAGCTGGAAAACAACTTCTGGTTGAAGGATGAACATATAAAGATGAATGAAGAGAAAGATAGTAAGTTTTTTTTTTCTTTTCTATCTGTATTAATCTTTACTTTCTTGATTGGAAAATCTTACCGCATGATCAATTCCAAGATGGCAGCCTACAGAGTTGCAGCATTCCTAGTCTCTACAGACTGGGGTTTAAAGTAGTGGAAATACTGTTTCTCAGTGAGTTTTTAGAGCACGCTCGACAGCTGCCTCCACGCAGGAACTCTACGTGCATGCCCGAAGGTTTGCCAGGCCCCAGTGTTTACACAGGACTCTGATGGGTTGCAGTTGCAAAACCCACTCCTGCACAGGATCCTGGCTCCAATACCCACACACCCCACAAGAACTCAGGTCACCCACCACAAAGGACCCCAAGCCATTGCTCCCACACGGGACCCTGGGCCCCCATGCAGAACCCCTGACTACTGCTCTTGTGTGGATCTCCATCTACCAGGGCAGAACCTCCTTGTTCACCTATACCTATGGACACAGGACAGGATCTGGAGACAAACTTTTCCTTTGCACAGCACACCACAGAGCTGCATCTCCAAATACATCACACAACACCACCGCCCAGCCTGGCCTAATTGTGGAGAAAGTAGGCCCAAATCTTCATCATGTTGGATTAGGCCATGACTTCCTTAACATGACTCCTAAAGTACAAGAAATAAAAGCAAGAATCAATAAATGGGATGGATTTAAACCAAAAAGCTTCTTCTCAGCAAAAGAAACAATCAATGAGGTGAACATTGCTGGTGGGACTGCAGATTGGTGCAACCTATCTGGAAAGCAGTATGGAGATTCCTTTAAAAACTTGGAATGGAACCACCATTTGACCCAGCTATCCCACTCCTCGGCCTATACCCTAAAGACTTAAAAACAGCATAATGCAGTAATGTAGCCACTTCAATGTTTATAGCAGCACAATTTGCAATTGCTAAGCTGTGGAAGCAACCTAGATGCCCTTCAATAGATGAATTGATAAAGAAACTGTGGTATATATATACAATGGAATATTACTCAGCAATGAAAGGGAATAAAATTATGGCATTTTCAGGTAAATGGTTGGAACTGGAGAACATCATGCTAAGTGAAATAAGCCAATCCCATAAAACCAAAGGCCAAATGTTCTCTCTGATTAGTGGATGCTGATACATAAGGGGGTGGGGGTGGGGAACATGGGAGAAATGGAGAAACTAGGGATGGGATGGGGGGAGTGGGGAGAGGGGAGTGGGAATGGGAGTAGCAAAAATGGTGGAATGAGATGGACATCACTACCCTAGGTACATGTATGAAAACAGGAATGGTGTGACTCTATCTTGTTTGCAACCAGATTGAATGGAAAATTGAGCTCTATATATGTACTATGACTTGAAAAGCATTTAAAAATAAATAAATAAAAAACCTTATCAAGGACACACAATGTAATACTCAGTTTACTTATCAAAACTGTATTTACCTCATTGGCTTTGCAGCAAGCATAAATTCTTTCAAGATAATTAGTAAATAAACAATTTGCATATGGCACACATAATTCTGATAATGCCTTTGTATCATTGTCCAAATTTAGTTAACAAAGGCCTATTTTTCGTTCTATACCAAACAGTTGTATAAATGGCAACATAATATATACAATATGTATAATACAATATATATGTATAATAAGTTTGAAAATGTGATAATTATGTTTTTTTCAACATCTTGATCTTTTACATTTCAGGTTCATAGTGAAAGTTCTTAAAAGCATATGAAAACACCAGATGAGAAATTCCAAATTTTAGAAAACCAATTCTATGTACTTATAATATAAAATAATAATAATCTACTTCATTGTGTTTGTTACTTATGTTGTCATATTCTGATTAAAATTGTTATGTATAGACAAAGGTAAATATGTGGAAAGGATCAGTACTGAGAGTTTCTTTTCCTTCAAAATGCTGAATATTTCTCTGAAATACTTTAGCAACTTTGCCAATAGTAATCTCCATGACTTTCTTCTCTTTTGATTTTTTATATGCATAGGCACAGGTAGCTTTAAACATTTAATATGGTATGGTGGAGAGGATTCAGACAAAAGTCTCTAGGCAAGTAGTTTTGAAAAGTCCAAAATGTTATGAATATTAGTTTCCTTATATGTAAATTGACATATTATAATGAATGTGGTTCCAAGGTTCATCTTTTGTGAGGTATCAAGTACAGGAGTACTAATTTTACCAAAAAGAATGTAAATATAAATTTTACTTAATCTTTTCTCAAAACTTCTCATTTTTTCTGTTTGGAAAAAATGATTAATACAGATTACATATGGATTAGTATTAGTTAAAGCATAATTGGTTTTAAAAGAGTTTTTCCACTGATAAATCCAAAGTTATATGAGAAATACAAGGCTATTAAATATCTTATGAGTATATAAGAATTACCTAAACTAAACTAATTTTATTTTCTTGTATTATATGACTGATTTCTATTGAATGGTCACATGACACTCTAGCTTTTTGTACATTCATATGCATGCATATAACTGATATACATAAAAGCATACGCAACAGTTTTTCATTTACAAGAAGTGATTGTGGTTGTTCATCAGAGTATACTCGTATAATTTTCAAGATAAAAGGCATTCTTCTAATGTCAGAGCCATGACCACATGGTTATATATTATACTATTAAGCAAGCAACCTGGGTTTAATTCGCAGCCCAGAATTGCACACTCCCCAGGCTACTTAGTTCAACACTTGTAAAGAACAAAATTACTTATGCTACATGAAAGTACCTATGTTAGTTTGAAAGAGAAGTGCTAGCTTCCAATAAAGGAATAAATTATTATTTTCCTTTGTTTCCTATTGGAAATGTAGTAGTTGTGGCCTTTCAGCAGAGAATGTAAAGTCATCCCACCAAAGTTCCCTTCCCAGTGTATTCATTGTTCTGTGCACCAACACATGTTTTTCTCATAAAGAAAAGAAAAATGCAGGTATTAGAGATTCTAATTATATTTTTCTACAAACTGAATTAACACGGAAATGGTGAATTGCTTGGGGGAGTAGTTAACCCTGAGCCTTTAGAGCACTCAAAAGTATTTGTGTTTCTCCACACTTTGCCTCTTAAAAGACATTTGACTATTTTCCCAGGATGTCTGCACCTGTGAGGCTAGCACAGTATACTGACACAGTAGCAACCATGAGACAGAACTTCTCCAAGTTTTTCTTGAGGGGGTAACTTTTCATTGACCCCCAATCTGAAGGTTTAAAATAGAGTAATATAACCTTGTGGTAGATAAGTGTACTCACAAATGTTTCTATGGTGTGTGTTTGTGTGCCTCTCTGTGGGTGTGTGTTTAGGAGATAGAGGAAGAGAGCTAAACATTTCTCAGAAACATCAACAGAGGGAGGACAGCCTTCTCCTCTCAACCTGAGATATTTGATTTCTGGAATAGAAAAAAATGTTGGTTATAGTATACTTGGTATTTTTTCATAATGCTAAAAAATGGTTGTGATTATGAATTTCTATTTTAACAGCTATGTTCAAGGAATAAAGTAGAAAACACAGTCATTGGAGCATAAACTTGAGTGGAATGTAATAGGACATTTATTGTCAGAATAATTTCTCTCTTAGGGATGCCAGAATGCTGAGTCTCTTTTACTTCCTAATTACTATGTATTGTTGATTCCATGTCCTGTAACTTCCATTACTGTGTTTCCAAATGTCAACCAAGAGTCTTTTATATTAAACCTATTTGAAAACTAGACTACTAATATAACTGCATTCATTTCTTAAAATATAGACATTTGTATATGATGATATATTCCTGCATTCTATGATTATAACAAAGCAATTGGGATAAAGTGGAGTTAGCTCAAACTTATTGAATTTCCTAAATTCAAAAGATATGTACATATTCCATTGAAAACTCATAAGTTTAACCTTATATATAATGAGAAATTTTCTGATATTTTTTTCTTATGTCAACATAAAACAGCTGGATAGTATTTTAGAAATAGTATTTTAGATTCTTGTTTGTTTTCTTCTTTGAACAAAAAGTCATGGAACATGTGTAAACTCCATCTTGATGGATTAAATAAAACTTGTAAAATTGTATCCTTGTAACATAATAGAGTCTATAAAATAGATACCTTGTATCTCTCCCCTGTCATTCCATTCTTTTGTTATCTCTCCTAATTCAACTCTCCCTTTATTTTAAATACCTGATTTCTACAAAGTTCTACAACAGGTCTTGCCTTCTTTCCTAAGATACCCAAAGTGATGTTTCTTACTGTGCTGGGCAAACTTTGAACTCCCAGATGCTATTTATGACAGCTCAGAATGAATGCCTTGATAAGGCCATAGAGCAAAGTAAGGTCTGGAAAAGCTTCTGATGAAAAGGTTGGTGGGAGGCAGTGCTAGCCACAGACTTGATCATGTATGTGGCTACGGGAGGCCACGGGTTTTTAAGGAGTGAGGATCAAGCAGGGTCAGATCAGTTACAGTCAATTGCACAGTGCATTCTTCTCCATTCATCTCCAGCTGAATCTCTAATTGTGACCTACACAATCAGCACTGAAGCACTAAAATGTGGAACTGTATTGTTCCATGTTGAGTGCTTAGCAAAAAAAAAAAAAAAGCTGGAATTTGATATTAGTCACAGTTTGCAAACAATGTGGTTGAACTACCTGCAGGGTCACATTTTTACATTCTGAGGCAATTTATTAGTAATGCTACCTGTCACTCAGAAATCCCCCAAAAGCTCTTTCATTACTAGACATGACTTTGATATAGAAATAGTTCAAAGTCAAAAGCAAGTAAAACAAGAGCTAGATCATTTACAAAGAAACATCACCACATTCCTTTTATCCTTTCCCAATGAGCAATCTTTGTAGTTGTGCTCTAAGTGGTGCAAAGATTATACTGGATGGGTTATTTTAAAAGCAAGACTTTATATGTATCAATGAGGGATTGTTAAAGTTCCTAAACTATTTCCATGACTTCTTCCATTTTAACTCAACATTTCTACAAATTAAACATACAGTTGAGGCATTTTAGGCAATGATACTTTACCCAGCTATAGTGTTCTAGATAGGGATGATTCAAATTTTCAAGGTTTATCTAAATTTGAAACCAGAGTCTTACATAAAGATGTTGCACAGCTTTCTTCCAATGCACATATATGTATACACTCTATCACATACATGTGTGCTTGTATATGTAACATTTACATATCCAATACTTAAAGCAAATTTCCACTTCTAATTTTTCCAAATTTTTTAAGACAAATGGAAAGATCTCAACAAAAATCAGTTTCCTACTCTTGAAAGAAAATACACCTTTTACAAGCACATGAAGTATTTTAGTGGTTGTTATTTTACTGTTTTTTCCATATATTATTTTGGAATTATTACTACATTAAACATTCTTTTGTACTACTGACTTCCCTTTGAGAGCTTACCATTTGTAGCTGTTCACCTTATGACAGCATAGAGTGTGTTGCCCTATGTGTAGAATAATGTCACTATTGCCACATCTCCTTTACGTGGAGGCTTTATCAATGAAAGTCACATTTTCCAAGGATTTTATATGGTTGTGTTTAGGACAATGAACAGGGAATTAAGGTAGGCAATGGGACATATAGTAGAAAGCGAGTTCCTCAGTTGAAATTTCATATATGAAGGGGCAATATTTGAAAGTAGCCTAGATTTTATTTCACCTATTCCTTTGCTTCATATTAGTCATTAATAAAAAAGAATGAAAAAGAAAACATGTATATGATTGGTAGGACAATGTTATGCAAAAATACCACCACAAAATTCTGATATTTTGAAATTGTTGTTACATGCCAGGAAATAATACCCACTTTTCACATGTGGTATCTCTGTTCATCCTCAAAGCAGTCCTACCCACCATTTGCATCTCTGAATCTATAAAGTAGGTACTGTTATTCTCAGTTTAACAGATGGGAAAACAGGCATCATCAGGAATGGCATGTGTCAACTTAGGGTGACACATGCCATTCCTTATGCTGATTCTTCATTGAAACTTACAGAGATACTTATAGCTTAACTTCTGTTAACTTGAGCAAAATATTTAATAGCAGTCTAAAAAAATAAGTTACTTTTGTTATCTATTTGTTTTATATTTTTGAAACTAGTTTTCTAATCAAAAAAATACCTAATAGTTTTTAATCAAGAAATTTCTAATCAAATATATAGGAGAAATGCATCTATATATGCATATCCATGCATGCATCTCTTGATCCCAATCCTAAACTCCCCTAACCATTTCTCTTGCCCATTCTCAATGACATTTTAAAGATTTGATTCAAGAAGATCAATGTAATAATTAACTCAAGCAGTAATCCTCTTCAAATGCTAAATAAATGGCTAAATTTTGGGGAAAAAGAATCTTGACATAATCTCAAAGTAATACCCAACTGATACTTTGATAAATACACCATAAAATGTAATTTTACAATACATAAATCCTATGGAAACCATCTTAACCAGTATCTTTAAAATTCAGGCAAAATGTCATTTTGTGAGTCTGATAGAATATCAATGCATAATATAATCAGTAGTATTATTGTCAAAGTTGCTTAATATTATTTTAATCATGACTAAATACTCAGACACATCCAGATGGTGTAGCATTCTATCAGACAGTTAAGCTCTATTCTTTTTTCAAAAAAAAAGAAAAAAGTCAATATCATAAAAATCAAAAAGGAGTGAAATAGAAGGTGTCCATTTTAACATTAAAGGAAACAAGAGATACATGTACAACAATTACTGTACATTATGTTTGATTGGATTCTGGGTTGAAATAATAAAGCAAATAAACAAATAAGCAAAAAAGAACAAAGAGTACTCTTGAGACACTTGGGGAAATTTGAATAAGGAGTATGTCTTTAATAAAATTGGTAGTAAAGCTTAATTTTCAGTGAATTGCAAAAGATGATGCACAAATATAAAATAAAAACATCAAAGACTTTTATCTATCTCATTAATTAATAAGGCAAGAAGTAAGCTATTAAAGTCAATCCAAATATTATATTAAGACTTAAGTTTCTACAGGCCAATTAATTAAAAACTATTAGAATACTACTGCTGGATTAGCTAGGAATGAGGGCAATTAATCATCATTTTGGGGCTTATCTTTTAAAATAGATAGAAATCGTTTGCATCTGTCATGGTTTAGATCATTTATGTCTCCCAAAGACCCATATACTTAAGGCTTTCTTGCTAACCTGCAGTGATTTGAGGAACTGGTGGAAACTTTCAGAGGCACAGCCTAGTGGAAGGAGGTTAGATTATTGTAGGTGTGCCTTCAAGGTCTTATTATAACCCTGGCTCTTCCTCTTCCTCCCTTTTTGCTTCCCAGCTGCCATGACTTGAGAAGCTTCCCCACCACTTGCATCCTGCCATAATTGTCTGCCTCTCCACAGGCCCCAAAACAACAGTGCCAACCAACCACAAACTGAAACCTCTGAAACTTTGAACCCATATAAATTTTCCTCCTTATAAGTGGTTTACCTAAGGTATTTTGTCACAGCAACAGAATGCTAATATTGCATATGTATAGATAGATAATCTATAAATTAATAATCTTATAATCTATAAGATAATCTATAAATTATAATCTATAAGTTACCTTCTATTATTTTATAAATATATAAGTATTATAAAATATACCAGTCAAAAGAAAATTTACCAAAATCATAAGTATGGTACTAATGGATGTACCAAAAGACACATCTCTTTGGCCTATTAACAATTATGAGAATTTTTAAATTTTACATTATTGTATCAAAGTCAAAGTTTTAAGTATGGTAACAGAATTGCCATTTTTGTAGAAGGCTATCCTAGCTTTTAGAAAATACTAAAATATTTAGGGATTATTTTCATCACATTTGCAATTTGCTTTGTAATGGATTAAAGATACATTAGGAAGGTGGATAACATATGTAGCAATACTATTAATACCCAATGGTCTAGATATGGATTGTAAATAGTTTGTTAATTTCTCTAATCCTGTAGTTTCTATGTAGGATTGAAATTATTCAAAATAATTGTTTGAGGACATAAATAATTAAATATTTGGCATGCTTGGTCATTTTTGTCTTATTTAAATTTTAATGTTATATCAGTTTGTTTCAATGTGTGTCCTGGTTTTCGAGTCAGGGGAATGTTCAGAACTTGGAGTATAGTTTATGAAGTGAGAGATTATTTTTAGCACCTTTCACATTTTAATTTACTACTTATAAGCCTTATACCTTAGGTAATTTAATCACACTCATTATGCTTGTTTTTTTCAGCTAAAGGAGTAAAGTGCCCAATTATCCAGTATATTTAATGTTTACTACTAATAAATGCTGTTTCATTTAATTTTATTAGTAATTAGATCAGTAGTATTCATCTAGCTGACTAGATTTTTAAAATTTATTTAAAGAACAATGTGGTCCTAGTTCAAAAATTCTCAGAAAGTATACACTTGTAATGTAGATGGCTTTTGTTGATTTACTAAAACATTCAACATCTTTTGTTATTGGCTGGGCCTTTAGGACTTCTTTTTATTGGTACTCATTATTGCTTGCTGATCAACATCTCTTAAAGGTAGTGTGTTCACATACATTTAGCTAGGACATGCAAAGGTTTGGAGTTTGAAAAACTCTCAAATGTGAAGCTTTGGAATTCATACAGATTTTAGTGAGTAAAGATGGTAGCTATCTCAGACTATCAACTTTTAGTTTGAAACCAGATTGGAAAGTTATAGAAAATTGGGATTCCAAAACTACTTTAAATGTACTCAAATTTTCTTCATTTTCTTCGAAGTTGGAAATGTATAATTTAAAATAATATTTGGAGAAATGACTTTGGAGCAAAACACAAAGGAAAAGATGATGTAGAGGCTATTCATTTATTTTTAATCCATATGGAGTCACAGCTCCAATATAGCAGGATAATTACAAAAAATGATTCTGTTCCAATGAGGAATAAAATTTAATTCCTGATTTACTCAGCAAGGATCCCATAACACTTGCAATTTTAAAGAAAAAATCCTTTAAAATAAAAAACCCTTAATTTGCTTGATTACTGTATCCAGTCATAGTATTTTGTGATTTAGTCTCTGCACTAAACTTCCATTTAATTTGGCTGCATTATAAATATATATTTAATTCCAGTTAAGAGAATTCTCGTTCATTCCAACCATGAACAGAGATTATTTTACCCATAACATGATCTAATAATGCTCTACTTTGTTACAAGTAGACAGTCCAAAATTCTTTCTGATATTCTGTTCTCCTTAAAGGTCCACTACAAAATGTGAGCTTATAATAAATACAAGGTGCTACAATGTTGTTTGTTTCAAAAATGGTAAAGTGATGATATAATTCCTTTAGATTTCTGAATTATTAGTATTGTGTAAGTTATTTATTTACATGATAGACTACAGGGGCATTTACTTTAAGGCTTCAGGAAATAAATTAATATGAATGAAGTATAGAAACCAAAATGCCTACAACTAATTTATGTTTCTATTATAAACTTTTGTTTTATTTCAATTCCTATTTTGAAAATTGCTGTTCAAAGTTTTTAATTTTTAGAGATTTAATTTAATCACATGGAGAATATATTTATTACTTGTGTTAAAATTTATCTTATAACAAATTGTCAATTTTTAAAATGGCATTTTTTAAAATTATTTAAGCAAATATCACTCTTAATAGTCAAGTATTTCTAGGTATCAAATTAGATATGAAGAATAGCAACCTGTTTGAAATTACGTTTAAGAACACTACTATTTCTTTAAGTGAGTTTGGAGTGAAACTGGTGGGGAGCAGTCTCTCCACAGATTTAGATTCCAAATAGGATTGTTCATAATTATAGTTGAACACTAAGTGTATATATTTAGCAATATGTGCATAGCAACTGCTAAGTACCAGGCACTTATCTAATGATTTAACTAATATTAATCATTTATTCTTCATGCCTACCCTAGCAGGCACTATGATAGTGACTGTGGTTTTTCATACATAATTGTTTTTTTCTTTCATCTTATTGGGTATTATTCATCTTCTCTATGGATTGAATTTAGGTGTGGCCATGGGGCATTCTTTGATCAGTGCAGTGGAAATAATGTGTTCACCTGAATTTTGAATAGTCAGTGTATAATTTTTTGCTCTAATGTTTGAGGAGCATGTCTACCCATAGTCTGGATTCTTGAATGACTAGTATAAGAAGATCTCCTTTCTGACAATATTCCACAATGTGCCAAGAATGTAAAAATATAATTTTAAGCAACTAAGATTGGAAAACTTTCATTTTAGCAGCACAACTTAACATAGCTTATATTATAATGCTCTGTGTTTTTATTATCTCTATTATATACATGAAGAAACTGCACAGGGAGGTTGAATGACATTCCCAAGAAACAGAACTCTCAGAAAAAGAAGAACTCTCTAAGGGTGGAGCAACAATGAATACAGCTCAAAATATTGTAAGGCAAACACAAATCTAAAGCTGCGTGAGACAAAAGAATACAATTGAGACATAAAACACACTGCCTAAAGCCTAGGAGGTGAAGCTGGAGAGAGAGCTCTATGGGAAAATAAAGTAAAGCACTCAGAACTGCTCATGTAGACTTTATGATTCACAAAGCCACACACAAGAGTAGAGGACAGGATCAATAAAGACTTGAGAATATCATAAGCTTTCACATCTGTTTGATCTCTATCAGAAAAATAATTGAACTGTAAGATTCCCCTTTGTGTTCAACAGCAAATTTGGGCACTCTAAGCAGGAAATGAAGGCTAAGGCAGAGTTGTAAGCAACATAAAAAATTTGAAAGAAAAAAGCCAGCAAAGAAGCAATCTTCAAAAACTGGGAGAGAGATTGTTTGTTTATTGTGTTTAGAAGTAAAGGAAATCTCTCTCAAAATAGCAGATGAACACAGCTCAAAGCATTGTAACTTCAATGATCATACATGACACCAAATTCAATGTCTGCAAAACTGTTTGGAAAGTCACTGAACAAACAGATAACTGAATCTTCCTCAACCCCAAATAGCAATTTCTGGAAAAGAAGAAAATTTTGTTTTTCAGAGTTTCCATAGAATATTATTCAAATATTTAGCTTTGGACAAAAAATTAACAGGCCATACAAAGAAAAAGTAAAATATATTTTACTCAAAAGAAAAAAAATATTGACCAAAAGAAAAAAAATCCCTTAGGAATCCCAAACATTAGATTTACTAGAAAATACTTCAAACTGTCTTAAAGGTTTAAAATTGCTACTGGAAACATGGACAAAGAACCAAAGGAAATTATGGGAAATATGTATTGCAGAAATGATAGTATTTGAAAGGATAGAGAAATTATAAGGTGGAAAAAAACTAGAGATTCTGGAACTAAAAACTATAATAGCCAAAAGGAACATTATTTGAGGCTTTAAAAGAAGTCTTGAGTAAGCAGAAGAATCAGCGAACCATAAGATAGGTCAATTAAAATTATTCAGTTTGAGGAGCAGACTGAAAAGTATGAAGAAAAGTGAATGAAGTAACCTATGAAATACAAATAATATATGAAGAATAATGGCCAAACCTTTCCATATTGATAAAAAGCATGAATCTAGATCTTCAGTTCAATAAATTCCAGGTAATACTGAGACAAACTATCAAAAGCCAAGAAAAAGAATTTCGATAGCAGCAGAAAAGAGGCAACTCAACGTGTATGAGGGATCCTTAAGTGTTTTTTTTTAAATCAGAAATCATGGAAGCCATGCTTGGTAGGATAGTATTTTTAAAATGTCAGTAAGAATTTTATGTCTTGCAAAACCATCATTCAAATTTTTAGGAGGAACTAATACATTTTCCCATAAAAGCTGAGAGAGTATCAATCTACCTGTCCAGAAGAAATGTTAAAGGGAAGGGCACTAGACAACTTGAAGAGATACAAGAAAATAATGTCTTTCAGTAAAGGTAACTACATAAGTAAATATAAAAGATAGCATTATTTCATTTTGGAGATGTAACTCTAATTTTTATTTCTCACATGGTTTAAAAGACAAATACATTAAAATAATTATAAATGTATGTTATTGGGCACACAAAAATTATAATTTATGACTAGAGCAACATCAAGGAAGAAAAGCTGTTTAGAAATAAAATTTTTGTACACTACAGAAACTACTTGATATACTAAAAACTAGATGATTATAAATTTAGGATGTTAGTTGTAATCCCCATAGTAACCAAAGAACAGTTCTAATTCAGGCAGTTTAACTACTCAGTATTTTTAACCATGTTATGCTACTGCTCATTGTAACAGAGTATTTTAATGCTTTCATTCATTCATTGAACAATTATGTATTTTGACTTTCTAGTGATTAATATTGTAATATATTCTGGAATTATAGTACTGACTAAAGTATAAAATTTATCTTTTGGTATATCATACTTTAATTATTATAACATTTTAATTTATTGCAACTTAGACAAATACGTAACATAACAATTTCTACTGAAAAAGTACAATGTAAAAGAAGATATGTTCTTGGGGCTGGGGTTGTGGCGCAGTGGTAGCGTGCTCGCCTGGCACGTGGGAGGCGCTGGGTTCGATCCTCAGCACCATATAAAAATAAAAAATAAAAAGCTATTGTGTCCACCTACAACTAAAAAATAAATATTAAAAAAAAAGAAGATATGTTCATACTCTTAGTGCTATGAGAATTCTATAGAAAAACTATGGAAAAACTTTCAGATATTAGAATGGAATGTAAATTTTTCACTATGTGAATACTGGTAAGTTTTAAATTATCTCTATATCTCCTTGGCCTTATTTCCTATCTTTCTTCCTTTGTAGCCACGTTGGTTTTCTTGATATTTCTTGAAATCACCCAGCACATCTCTGCCTTGAAGGCTTTGTATTTGCTATTCCTTCACCATAAACACAGTTCCTGTGCATAACCTTGGTGCTCCATACCTTCTATATACCACGTAACCAAACAGGTCTCTGCCTACTTGATAAAACAGAATTAGATATCTTCATAAACATTTTGTACTTTAATTTTCTCCCCATACTTTTATTTATTTTTTGTCATAACTAATACCTGTATCTGTATCTATATCTCTATTTTCATTTGCTCATTTTATTTGTTTTCTCAAGTAAATATAAAGTTCAGGAGGGCAAACTTTTTACCTGGTTTGCTCATTTATATATATCTAGTTCCTAGAAAAATGTTAGTCAATGAACTACAGCCAATATTACATAATTTTATTTCATCTAAGAATTTAGTAGAATGAGCCTAACATTGTACCAATTATGAAGTTCTAAGACTAAGAGGAACTTCAGTGTTTACTCAGTCTGCTCCTCTGCATTTAGATAAAGCAATGTGTTTTGCAATTAACAAAAATATGTTCCTAATGCCACTCTTCTTTCCCAATATTAACTCATTAAACTATAGGATTCTTACAAATCTGTATTATTTGCTAATAAGCTTCAACTTTCCTTTCTTCACCATTAGAGAAAAACTTGACATCCTACTCATTATAATAACTATTGATACTTAAAGAACTTTATAACTTTTAGTAATAATCCTTACCTTTTTGAAATAAATATTTTAGCTTTTATTTTAGGGTTCATTTCAACTTTCAAATTCTTCTTTAAACTGTTCTGGATTATGGTGGTTTTATTGTTGGTACATATGCTGTTTTCCATTATGAAGAACTTGTAACATAATAAAGCGAAATGTTGACTAATCAACAATAACCATAATTACAATTGAAGAGACTGATGGGGGGAAATGTGTGGACATGCATAAGGAAAATATAATGCTTTTTGTTTTAGTTAGTCTTTTCACTGCTGAAAATAATAGACCTGAAGAGAACAATTAGAGGAAGAAAAATTTATTTTGAGGCTCATCTATAGTCCTAGTCCTTAGACGGCTGACTCCATTCTTTGGGTCCTGAGGTTAGACAGAACATCATGGCAGAAGGGGGTGACAGAGGAAAGCAGCTCAGGGCATCACACAAGGAAGTGGAGAGAGAGAGACAAAATATATACCCCCAAGGCACATCCCCAATGACCTCTAGCCACACTCTACCTTCCTACTGCTACCACCCAGTTAATCCCTATCAGGGGATTAATTCACTGATTGGATTAAGGCTCTCATAACCCAATCATTTCACCTCTAAACCTTGCATAATCTTTTGGGGGACACCACATATCTAAACCATAACACTCTTGGAAGGAAAGTTATACCATCTAATAAGGAAAATCATGTTAGTAGAATTCAGGGATGTAAAGTTATTCAGTTACTGACATAAAAGCCATCTCATTTATATAAGTTTCCTAGAGCCAGTTGAATAGAATCTGGATAAATTTTGTTATCCATTACACTCACCTGCCTGGACTCTCAAACCACCTTCCAAAATAAGGCTGATATTTATAAGTTGATTTTATCCTATATTATCATTTTTAAAAACATCAAATAATGGCTATCACTAGGAATCCCAATAGCTTAAAAGAAAAACTTGGTTATTAAAACTTTGTATTATTTTGATCTAATGAATACCCAAAATACGTAAACCACATTTTGTAAATGAACTATCCATGCATATGTATCACTGAAATATATCACCTTTTCATACACTATGAATGATGTACTAGATGTACCATTCACTATGAATGGGGAATGGTTATACCAATCAAAGCAGACATTTGTGCTGTTACAGCACAGATAATCTATGCTTGATGAGAATTACATAAGAAAATACTTATGCAAAAAGTATACAGAAGTGTATTGCTACTTGCTATTATCAATAGATCTATATGCAAGGATCAATGTGGACTTATTCAGAGTCTACAAATTCTAAAACAACATTTTGGTTTTTTAAATATAATTTTAAGAAATAATGCTAGTGCATATATCCCCTCTAAAAAAATAGAATTCTCCTGAAAATCATCACAGTCTCATCACAAAGTTGGTAAGATAAATAAGAGAATACCACCTTCATAACCCAATCTGCTACTCTAAATAATTACAATTAGACCCAGCTGCTCATGGTGGCTTCAAAGAGTACAATGACACATGAGAGTAGATTCTAGTTCTCCAATGTGGCTGAATAACTAATATAAAAATGCAACAACTAGTTAATTTATATTGACTTAATAAACTTCAATAATGAGACTTTTTATTCTCCAGAGCAAAATATAACAATGCAATGTAACGAACTTTAATTACAGCATTTGGTTCAATAAATAAGTGCTTTATTATAGAAATCTGTGTGGATTTAGATAATCAAGCAATTTATTCTATCAACTTGTTGTGTTTGGAGGTCATATTATTACTTCTCTTAAATGAATTATACATTTGTCCTACCTTTGTCACAGCTCTGGGAACTTCTTAATAGTTATTATCAATATGAGAAAATAGAAAAATATGCTTACAGAAACATGGTCAAAGAACAAACACAATATTTTATATTATTGATGAAATTATTTCTTTCATGTTTATACCAAATTTCATGTGTATATATAATTTCAAACTTAATGGCCACTCATCACAGATATTTTACTTCATATTTATATTATAATGATTCTACTCTAGTTGTAAAAAAGCAAGCTATAGTTTTCATATAATTTTAAAATTAACTTAAGTACTGATTTTATGGATTTTTTATGGTATTATTTCATACTATCACTTGTATCCTAAACACTTCCCTATATCAAATTATCTGCAAATTTCATTGTTATAAAATTTGCACTCTTATTTTTTTTTTTT